>LR738714.1:570004306-570033682 GCA_902687465.1 Secale cereale | reverse complement strand
TGTAGGATCGAAGAAGTATGTCTAGAGGGGGGGTGATTAGACTACTTGACAATATAAAAATCTGCCTTTTGATTATGCAAAGTTTTAGGCAGTTTCACAATTAAGATCAATTCAAGTAGCACACTACACATGCAATTCTAGAGTATGGGCAGCGGAAAGTAAATTGCATATATAGTAGAGAGAGGTGGAGAAGATCAAACGCAGTTTGGTGACACGGAGATTTTTGTCGTGGTTCCGATAGGTGGTGCTATCGTACATCCACGTTGATGGAGACTTCAACCCACGGAGGGTAACGGCTGCGCGAGTCCACGGAGGGCTCCACCCACGAAGGGTCCACGAAGAAGCAACCTTGTCTATTCCATCATGGCCTACGCCCACGGAGGACTAGCCTTACTCGGGGTAGATCTTCACGAAGTAGGCGATCTCCTTGCCCTTACAAACTTCTTGGTTCAACTCCACATCTCGAAGACGGAGGCTCCCAAGCGACACCTAACCAATCTAGGAGGCACCACCCTCCAAAAGGTAATAGACGGTGTTAATGGTGATGAACTCCTTGCTCTTGTGCTTCAAATGATAATCTCCCCAACACTCAACTCTCCTCACTGATATGGCTGTGGTGGAAGAAAGGTTTGAGTGGAAAGCAACTTGGGAAGGCTAGAAATCAAGTCTCATATGGTAGGAATGGAATGGCTTGATCTCAACACAAGGGTAGGTGGTTCACTTCTCAGAAAGTGTATGGTAGGAGTGGTAGACTTTCTGATGGCTCTCTCTGCGAATGAAGAGGGGGTGGAGGGGTATATATAGCCTCCACACAAAATCCAACCGTTACAGACACATTTGACCAATCTCGGTGAGACCGAAGTGAAAACTCGGTCAGACCGAAAGTTCAAATATAGTGAACGTTGGGATTTTCGGTGGGACCGAAAATACCATCTCGGTGTGACCGAAAGTGTATCTGATATGAACGTTGGAGTTTTCGGTGGAACCGAGAAAGAAAACTCGGTTGGACCGATTTGAGAAAAGACAAGAACATGCCAGAATCGGTGAGACCGAAAATGAATTATCGGTGAGACCGATTTGAGTCAAGACAGAAGCTTGCCCATTTCGGTGAGACCGATAATACAAACTCGGTTATTCCGAAATGATGTGAAATGGTTACAGAAGGTTGGCAGTTCAGTTTCGGTGGGACCGATCTCAAACTCGGTATGACCGATTTTTCTAGGGTTTGGAATATGGCAGAAGTGGTTCATCTCGGTGGGACTGAGTTGGAAGAATCGGTTTGTCCGAGATTACTTATGAGTGTGTTTGGTAGTGAAAGGTGTTGATAGTTGAAGGAGCTAAATCACTAAGCACTTGAGCAACCAGATCATCAACACAACCTCATCCCCTTTTAATAGTATTGGCTTTTCCTATGGACTCAATGTGATCTTTGATCACTAAACCAAAAATGGAGTCTTGAGCTTTTGCCAATGCTTGCCTTAGCATTTGAGGGGTCCACTTCTTCAGTCATCTTGCCATACCAATGTGATTGGGTTTCCTGAAACATACTTGATAAAAGCATTAGTCCAACCACAAAGTATGTTGTCATTAATTACCAAAACCACCCAGGGAGCAAATGTGCTTTCAATCTCCCCCTTTTTGGTAATTGATGGCAACACACTAAAATTATACTAAACAAAACATCAAAGCTTATTGAAAGAAAGACAGAATTATCATGAAAGCTTTGACAAGCATGTAGTACACAGGCTCCCCCTACAAGTGTGGAAGATTTTCATAGATTATGGTTTTGGACTACCACAAGCACACAAGAGAGATAAGCAAGATGTGCTACATGCAGCTTGGCTATATGCATCAGAGCAGAAGAAAAGGAAGTGAGTGATAGTGCATATGTGCATGGTGATTTCTTGCAAACAAGTATTTACAAGCAAGTCACCATCATGCACATTCTGCAAGATGCATATACTTACCTTGAGGTTCCTTGGCATTTGTACCTGAAGGGATAAACTTGAGAAAACAAGGTTAGATAACACAAGAGTATTCCTTCAACCAACTGCAAGAACATCAAGAGTACCAAGCCAGGGAGGACATGTATAAAGAGTGTCTCATATTTGAGCACAGGCTTGAATCAGCAAACATGTCTCCGAAACTAAAAGATTTTCAATGAACTCTGAGAGATTTTGCTTTTCATAGGATATCAATTGTGACGATTCCTCTAAGTCTTCTCCCCTTAAACTAAAAGATTCCATAAGATATCAGAACAAGGGGTTTTGATGGAAATAGCAAAATCAAAAGAATGATGCGAATTGTAATGTCCAATGTAAAACACGACAAAGCTTTGATGTGATTCTCTCCCCCTTAAGATAAGATTGCTTTTGTTCTTCCCTTAAGTCTTCTCTTCTCCCCTACTCCCCCTATTCCCCCTAAGTCCTCTCCCCCTTTGACATCAAGTGCCGAAAAGGACAGCAAACTAGGTAGGGCAGGAAAAATGGAAAGAGAGAAAGAAAGAAAGAAGTGGGATCCTTAAGAATCACAACAGGGCAAATAAGAACATTCATAGAGAAACAATTTGAATTTAAATTTGAGTCCTCTCCTCCTTAAAATTTAAAATTTGAGTGGAGCTGCAGAAGTAGATGTCCTGGAAGATACGCCGAGTTTATTTCAAGGAAATACATGAATAATTCAGCTCACTTTGCGAGGAAAGTTTCAAAAGATTTGCAATGAATTTGTAAAAGATTTTCGGGGAATTGATCAGAGCCATAAAAAGATTTCCAGAAGGATATTCACAAGGAAATATAAGAAAAGAGATAAAAAGATTCCTAGATGAAGTTTTTTTTTTTAAAGAAAACTCAATGAGAGAACGTAAGAGAAAACAGAAAAACTCCAAAAGCATATGTACTTCATCTAGATAAAGGTCGGCGACAAAGTCACCTATGTTTGAGTATATTGACTTAGGAGTCAAATGAGGACATTTGATCATAGGTCATACTCATCGTTTAAGCTCAAAATGGGGTTGCCATTTTTCGATTAAGCATTTGATGTGATCACATCTTATGAAGCTGCTTGTACTCATGACTTTGAGCAAAGCTCCTCAAAAATGTGAAGAACATACCTTGGGTTTGTTGTTGCTTTACTCATGTAGGTAAGCTTGATGTAGGTGCTCATTGAATGTGAAGTTGGAGCGCCATTTCTACTTGTGTAGTTCATCTTCCTACATGGGTTAGGCAAGCAAGGAAATACTCAAGAATATCCAAGATGACAAGAGTGAAATACTAGATGTATAAGGTGTCAAAAAGGATATGTGGAATTTTGTTCCTTGAACTCAACATCCCAAAGGGCTAGATACTTGGTCAATGACAAGATTACTCATGAATTGAGTGTGTGGTAATCTTGTGGAATGTAGATCATCCAAGTACCTGCAAGGAGTTAGATGCAATACAAGGAGGCAAATGTGTCCAAGACATATGATCATCATCATAAGAGAAATATCAAGGATTAGTCAAGAGAGCTCATGCCTTGCATGCATCAATGGAGTTATCACTCCAAGTTTGAAGCATCAATGATGTTCAACTCACTCCTTAAGCGACAAAACACTTTCTCATCAAGAGGTTTTGTAAAGATATCAGCAAGTTGTTTGTCAGTACGAACATGCTTAAGATTAATGTCACCCTTGGCAATATGATCATGAATGAAATGGTGACGAACTTCAATATGCTTTGTTCGAGAATGTTGCACTGGATTGTGTCCAATTTTAATAGCACTCTCATTGTCACAAAGCAAAGGAACATGTCTCACATGTATCCCATAATCCTTAAGCGTTTGTGTCATCCATAGCAATTGAGCACAACACGAACCCGCAGCAATATATTCTGCTTCGGCAGTGGATAATGATACCGAATTTTGTTTCTTGGAGGACCAAGATACAAGGGATCGACCAAGGAATTGACACGTACCCGAAGTTGACTTTCTATCAACCTTGTCACCGGCATAGTCCGAGTCGGAATAGCCAACAAGATCGAAAGAGGCTCTCTTAGGATACCAAATGCCAATGTTTGGTGTGTGTATCAAGTATCTCACTATCCTTTTAACAGCTTTAAGATGACATTCTTTAGGGGCTGCTTGATATCGCGCACACATGCATACACTCAACATTATGTCAGGACGAGAAGCACAAAGATATAGTAGAGAACCAATCATAGAACGGTAAACTCTTTGATCAACGGGTTCTCCATCTTTTGTCAAGTCATTGTGTCCACTTGTAGGCATGGGGGTACTCATACCTTTGCTTTCTTGCATGTTGAACTTCTTGAAGAGATCCTTGGTGTACTTTGTTTGTGAGACAAAGGTACCCTCCTTAGATTGCTTGATTTGCAACCCAAGGAAGAATTTGAGTTCACACATCATGGACATCTCATACTTCTCCGACATGAGCTGTCCAAACTTCTTGCTAAAATGGGGGTTAGTTGAACCAAAGATAATATCATCAACATATATTTGGCACACAAATAGTTCACCATTAACCCTTTTTGTGAACAGCGTTGAGTCTATCTTTCCAATCTCAAAGCCTTTTTCAAGAAGAAAGCTAGTTAAGCATTTGTACCAAGCTCTAGGAGCTTGTTTAAGACCATAAAGAGCTTTATGCAACTTGTAAACATGATTAGGCTTTTTGGGATTCACAAATCCGGGAGGTTGTTTCACAAATACTTCCTCCTCAATTTCACCATTTAGGAAAGCACTTTTGATGTCCATTTGATAGAGAGTAATATCATGATGATTGGCATAAGCAAGAAGAATGCGAATGGACTCAAGTCTAGCAATGGGGGCATAGGTCTCACCATAGTCCATACCTTCGACTTGTGTGTAACCTTGAGCTACGAGACGAGCCTTGTTGCGGATGACTTGTCCATCTTCATCTTGCTTGTTCCGAAACACCCGTTTGGTTCCAATGATGTTTTGATCATCGTTGGGCTTCTCTACCAAAGTCCACACCTTGTTCCTCTCGAAGTTGTGTAGTTCTTCGTGCATAGCGTTCACCCAATCCGGGTCTTTAAGTGCTTCTTCTACCTTCATAGGTTCAATACTAGAGATAAATGAGTAATGCTCACAAAAGTTAGCTAAGCGAGTTTTAGAGCGAGTAATTCTCCCGGAGTTGATGTCGTTCATCATTTGTTCCACGGGATGATTCTTCTTGACTCTTGCTCAAACTCGGGATAGCTTTTGTTGATGTTGTGGCTCAGCTTCCTCATCATCTTCATCTTCTTCTTCTTCTTCTTCATTGTTGTTGGTGTTGTCTTGAGGTGGTGGAGAAGGAGGTTGTGGTGGATCTTCTTGTTGCATTTCCTCATCTTGGTGAGTTCCACTTGTGGAGGCCTCCATGTTGCCTTGAGGTTCATCTCGCCGTGAGGTAGGTGGCTCCACATATGTAGATGAGGTACTCTCCTTCACTTCCATGGGACGAATCTTTCCAATAGATAAATCTTGGATAGCTTCCGATGGGTCCTTGTCTCCTACATCAATAGGCATTTGCTCTACTTGCGAGCCATTAGATTCATCAAACTTCACGTCTACCGTCTCTTCAACCTTTCGGGTGAAATTGTTGTAGACACGGTAGGTGTGGGAGTTTGATCCATAACCAAGAAGAAAGCCTTCATGAGATTTAGGAGCAAATTTAGACCGACGATGCTTATCAAGGATATAGCATTTTGAACCAAAGACACGAAAGTATCCCACTTGGGGTTTGTTACCGGTGAGGAGCTCGTATGATGTCTTGCCGAGGAGCTTATGAAGATAAAGCCTGTTGATAGCATGACAAGCTGTCTCGACCGCTTCTCCCCAAAAATGCTTCGGTGTCTTGTATTCATCAAGCATTGTTCTTGCCATCTCTATGAGCGTTCGGTTCTTCCTCTCAACAACTCCATTTTGTTGAGGAGTGTACGTAGCCGAGAACTCATGTAGAATCCCTTCCTCATCGAGAAAAGAGTCTACATTGGCGTTCTTGAACTCCGTTCCATTGTCACTCCAAACCTTTTTGATCTTCACCTCAAATTGATTTTGGGCCTTTTTGGCAAAGGTCTTGAAGATTTTCTGAACCTGCGATTTATCATCAAGGAAAAATACCCACGTAAATCTGGAATAATCATCAACTATAACTAGACCAAAGGAGTTACCACCAAGGCTTTTGTAAGCATTGGGACCGAAGAGATCCATATGAAGAAGCTCAAGCGGTCTCCTAGTGGTCATGATGTTTTTCACGGGATGACTTCCACCAACTTGTTTTCCTGCTTGACAAGCACTACAAAGTCTATGTTTGTCAAAGAAAACATCTTTAACACCAAGAATATGATCACCTTTGATCAGCTTGTCTAGATTACGCATACCAACATGTCCTAGCCTTCTATGCCATAACCAACCTTTAGAGGATTTAGCAATGAAACAAGCTCTAGGTTGGGCTTTCTTAGTGAAATCAACAATATATAGATCACCTCTACGAATACCAGTAAAAGCCATGTTTTGATTATCACGACGAAAGACTTGGCAATCTATTTTGGTGAATAGCACATTGAATCCAAAGTCAGCTAATCTAGACACGGAAAGTAAATTGTATCCAAGAGATTCTACAAGCATGACATTTTGAATAGAGCTATCATGAGATATGGCCACCTTACCAAGGCCAAGTACCTTACCCTTGGAGTTGTCTCCAAAAGTCACATACTTGCGTGGACCATCGTTCTTTGCAAGCTCTCGAAACATGTCTTTGTCTCCGGTCATGTGATCGGTGCATCCACTATCAAGAATCCACTCTTTTCCACCGGACATGTAGTCTCTCATATTTGCCATGAGATTGAGACTCTTCATGACCTTGTCTAGCTCGGTGTCCGAATCAGAGTAATCATCATCATGCTCATGCTCATCATCATATTGACCCATAGATTGTTCATCATCAACACCTAGGTCAATTTGATAAGTACTTGCATTAGTTTGGTCAATGGAACAATAATCTTCGGAATGCAATGCAAGAGCATTTCTAATGATAATATTGATAAGACTGGGATCACCCTTCTTTTTCATAAGATCACGAAGCTCAAAGAAGCATTTATCGAAGTTAGGATCATTGGGGTGCAACTTATCAAATTCAATAGTCTTGTGTAGAATTTCATCAAGACTTCTCAAAGAGTAGTCCGGATAAAGTTCTTCCAAGAATTTCCACATAGCATAGGCACACTCAAAGTTTGTAACAAGATTAAGCAAGTCATCAGGTAACCCTCTAATGATAAGATTTACAGTTCTAAGGTTACGAAGCAAATCAAGCTCTTCATCCATGGTAGGGTGCAAGGGATCAAATGGAGGCACATATGGGGTCTCAACATATTTGCACAAATTGTACATTTTAAAGATACTAAGCATTTCAACCCTCCAAGAGTTATAGAACCTTCCATCAAGAACAGGCACTCTATGGCTAACACTCCCATCCGTAGACACGTCCATCTTCCTCCAATGGTGTGTAAACCAAAGCAATGGAGACCAAAGCTCTGATACCAATTGTAGGATCGAAGAAGTATGTCTAGAGGGGGGGTGATTAGACTACTTGACAATATAAAAATCTGCCTTTTGATTATGCAAAGTTTTAGGCAGTTTCACAATTAAGATCAATTCAAGTAGCACACTACACATGCAATTCTAGAGTATGGGCAGCGGAAAGTAAATTGCATATATAGTAGAGAGAGGTGGAGAAGATCAAACGCAGTTTGGTGACACGGAGATTTTTGTCGTGGTTCCGATAGGTGGTGCTATCGTACATCCACGTTGATGGAGACTTCAACCCACGGAGGGTAACGGCTGCGCGAGTCCACGGAGGGCTCCACCCACGAAGGGTCCACGAAGAAGCAACCTTGTCTATTCCATCATGGCCTACGCCCACGGAGGACTAGCCTTACTCGGGGTAGATCTTCACGAAGTAGGCGATCTCCTTGCCCTTACAAACTTCTTGGTTCTACTCCACATCTCGAAGACGGAGGCTCCCAAGCGACACCTAACCAATCTAGGAGGCACCACCCTCCAAAAGGTAATAGACGGTGTTGATGGTGATGAACTCCTTTCTCTTGTGCTTCAAATGATAATCTCCCCAACACTCAACTCTCCTCACTGATATGGTTGTGGTGGAAGAAAGGTTTGAGTGGAAAGCAACTTGGGAAGGCTAGAAATCAAGTCTCATATGGTAGGAATGGAATGGCTTGATCTCAACACAAGGGTAGGTGGTTCACTTCTCAGAAAGTGTATGGTAGGAGTGGTAGACTTTCTGATGGCTCTCTCTGCGAATGAAGAGGGGGTGGAGGGGTATATATAGCCTCCACACAAAATCCAACCGTTACACACACATTTGACCAATCTCGGTGAGACCGAAGTGAAAACTCGGTCAGACCGAAAGTTCAAATATAGTGAACGTTGGGATTTTCGGTGGGACCGAAAATACCATCTCGGTGTGACCGAAAGTGTATCTGATATGAACGTTGGAGTTTTCGGTGGGACCGAGAAAGAAAACTCGGTTGGACCGATTTGAGAAAAGACAGGAACATGCCAGAATCGGTGAGACCGAAAATGAATTATCGGTGAGACCGATTTGAGTCAAGACAGAAGCTTGCCCATTTCGGTGAGACCGATAATACAAACTCGGTTATTCCGAAATGATGTGAAATGGTTACAGAAGGTTGGCAGTTCAGTTTCGGTGGGACCGATCTCAAACTCGGTATGACCGATTTTTCTAGGGTTTGGAATATGGCAGAAGTGGTTCATCTCGGTGGGACTGAGTTGGAAGAATCGGTTTGTCCGAGATTACTTATGAGTGTGTTTGGTAGTGAAAGGTGCTGATAGTTGAAGGAGCTAAATCACTAAGCACTTGAGCAACCAGATCATCAACACAACCTCATCCCCTTTTAATAGTATTGGCTTTTCCTATGGACTCAATGTGATCTTTGATCACTAAACCAAAAATGGAGTCTTGAGCTTTTGCCAATGCTTGCCTTAGCATTTGAGGGGTCCACTTCTTCAGTCATCTTGCCATACCAATGTGATTGGGTTTCCTGAAACATACTTGATAAAAGCATTAGTCCAACCACAAAGTATGTTGTCATTAATTACCAAAACCACCCAGGGAGCAAATGTGCTTTCAGTTGCACTACTTTCCGGTTGAAGTGAGGGTTCGACAACCTCATCAAGTTCTATCTTCCTCCCACTCAATTCTTTCGAGAGAAACTCCTTCTCGAGAAAGGACCCATTCTTAGCGACAAACATTTTTGTCCTTGGATCTGAGATAGAAGGTATACCCAACTGTTACCTTTGGGTATCCTATGAAGATGTTTTTGTCCGCTTTGGGTTCGAGCTTTTCCCGGCTGAAGCCACAAGCATCGCAGCCCCAAACATTAAGAAAACGACAACTTTGGTTTCTTGCCAAACCATAGTTCATACGACATCGTATCAAAGGTCTTAGATGGTGCCCTATATAAAGTGAATGCAGCTTTCTCTAATGCATAACCTCAAAATAATAGTGGTAGATCGGTAAGATACATCATAGATCGCACCATATCTCATAAGGTTCGATTACGATGTCTGGACACACCATTACGCTGTGGTGTTCCAGGTGGCTTCAACTGTGAAACATTTCCACAATGCCTTAAGTGATTGCCAAACTCATAATTCAGAAAATCTCCCCTTGATCAGATCGTAGGAACATGATCTTCTTGTTATGATGATTCTTAATCTTCACTCTGAAATTGCTTGAACTTTTCCAAACATTTCAGACTTTTGCTTCATTAAGTAAATATACCCATATCTACTCAAATCGTCAGTGAAGATGAGAAAATAACGATATCCACTACACGCCTTAATTCTCATTGGATCACACACATCAGCATGTATGATTTCCAACAAGTCACTTTCCCGTTTCATTGTACTGAACACGGGATCTTAGTCATCCTGCCCAAGAGGCATGGCTCGCATGTGTCAAGCGATTCAAAATCAAGTGACTCCAAACATCCATTAGCATGGAGTTTCTTCATGCATTTTATGCCAAAATGACCTAAGCGACAGTGCCACAAGAAAGTGGTACTATCATTATTAACTCTACATCTTTTGGCATTAATATTATCATCATGTGTATTACTATGATCGAGATTCAACAAACCATTGGGTGCATGACCATAAAGGTATTATTCATGTAAACAGAATAACCATTATTCTCTGACTTAAATGAATAACCGTATTGCAATGAACATGATCTAATCATATTCATGCTCAACGTAGACACCTGATAACATTTATCTAGGTTCAACACTAATCCCGAAAATAGAGGGAGCGTGCGATGGTGATCTTATCATCCTTGGAAACACTTCCAACACACATCGTCACCTCACCCTTAGCTAGTCTCCGTTCAGTCCGTAGCTTTTGCTTCAAGTCACTAATAATAGCAACTGAATCGGTATCCAATACCCAAGTGCTACAAGGAGTACTAGTAAGGTACACATCAATAACAATATACTTTGTTGAAGTTTCCAGCTATCATATCTACCATGTATTTGGGGTAGTTCCGCTACCATGTGACCGTTCCCCTTACAATAGAAGCACTTAGTCTCGAGGTTTGGGTTTAACCATGGGTTCCTTCATCAGAGCGACAACTGGTTTGCCATCCATGAAGTTTCCCTTCTAGCCCTTGCCCTTTTGAAACCAGTGGTCTTTGTTAAACCATCAACACTTGATGCTCCTTCTTGATTTCTACTTTTGCGGTCTTAAGAACCGCTAATAGCTCCGAGATCATCTTCATCCTTTGCATGTCATAGTTCATCACGAAGTTCTAGCAGCTTGGTGATAGTGTCTAGAGAATTTCGTCAACCACTATCTCACCTGGAAGATTAACTCCCACTTGGTTCAAGTGATTTTAGCACCCAGACATTCTGAGCACATGCTCACAAGTTGAGCTATTCTCCTCCATCCTTTTGGCAAAAGAACTTGTCAGAGGTCTCATACCTCTCAGTACGGGCATGAGCCTGAAATCCCAGTTTCAGCTCTTAGAACATCTCATATGTTCTATGGCGTTCAAAACGTCATTGGAATCCCGATTCTAAGCCGTAAAGTATGGTGCACTAAACTATCAAGTAGTTATCAGGACGTGTCTATCAGGTGTTCACAACATCCACAGACAACGTTGTAGGGGTTTGCACATCGAGCGGTGCATCAAAGACGCAAGCTTTTTGTGTAGCAGTGAGGACACTCCTCAGACTACGGACCCAGTCCGCATCATTGCTTACAATATCTTTCAACTTAGTCTTTCTCTAGGATCATATTAAACAGGGAGCTACAACGCAGTTATTGGTCTACAACATAATTTGTGAAGACAACTTAGACTATTGTTCATGACAATTAAGTTCATCTAATGAACTCCCACTCAGATAGACATCTCTCTAGTCATCTAAGTGATACATGATCCGAATCGACTAGGCCGTGTCCGATCATCACGTGAGACGGACTAGTCATCAACGGTGAACATCTTCATGTTGATCGTATCTTCTATACGACTCATGTTCGACCTTTCGGTCTTCCATGTTCCGAGGCCATGTCTGTACATGCTAGGCTCGTCAAGTCAACCCTAAGTGTATCACGTGTGTAAATCTGGCTTACACCCGTTGTATGCGAACGTTAGAACCTATCACACCCGATCGTCACGTGGTGCTTCGGAACAACGAACCTTAGCAACGGTGCACAGTTAGGGGGAACACAATTCTTGAAATTTTAGTGAGAGATCATCTTATTCACTACCGTCGTTCTAAGTAAATAAGATGTAAAACATGATAAACATCACATGCAATCAAATAGTGACATGATATGGCCAATATCATTTTGCTCCTTTTGATCTTCATCTTCGGGGCTCCATGATCATCATCGTCACCGGCATGACACCATGATCTCCATCATCGTGTCTTCATGAAGTCGTCTCGCCAAACATTACTTCTACTACTATGGCTAATGTTTAGCAATAAAGTAAAGTAATTACATGGTGTTATTCAGTGACACGCAGGTCATACAATAAATAAGACAACTCCTACGGCTCCTGCCGGTTGTCATTCTCATCGACATGCAAGTCGTGATTCCTATTACAAGAACATGATCAATCTCATACATCACATATATATCATTCATCACATCCTTTTGGCCATATCACATCACACGGCACATGCTGCAAGAACAAGTTAGACGTCCTCTAATTGTTGTTGCAAGTTTTTACGTGGCTGCTATAGGTTTCTAGCAAGAACGTTTCTTACCTACGCCAAAACCACAATGTGATATGCCAATTTCTATTTACCCTTCATAAGGACCCTTTTCATCGAATCCGACCCGACTAAAGTGGGAGAGACAGACACCCGCTAGCCACCTTATGCAACTAGTGCATGTCAGTCGGTGGAACCTGTCTCACGTAAGAGTACGTGTAAGGTCGGTCCGGGCCGCTTCATCCCACGATGCCGCCGAATCAAGATAAGACTAGTAACGGCAAGTAAATTGACAAATCCACGCCCACAACTACTTTGTGTTCTACTCGTGCAAGATACTACGCATAGACCTAGCTCATGATGCCACTGTTGGGGATCGTAGAAGAAAATCAAAAATTTTCCTACGCGTCACCAAGATCTATCTATGGAGTAATCTAGCAACGAGCATAAAGGAGAGTGCATCTACATACCCTTGTAGATCGCGATGCGGAAGCGTTGCAAGAACGCGGATGAAGGAGTCGTACTCGCTGTGATTCAGATCGTGGTTGATTCCGATCTAAGCGCCGAACAACGGCGCCTCCGCGTTCAACACACGTGCAGCCCGGTGACGTCTCCCACGCCTTGATCCAGCAAGGAGAGAGGGAGAGGTTGGGGAAGACTCCATCCAACAGCAGCACGACGGCGTGGTGGTGGTGGAGGAGTGCGGGACTCTAGCAGGGCTTCGCCAAGCACTGCAAGAGACGAGGAGGGAGAGAGGTAGGGCTGCGCCAAGCGACAGAGGTCAAAACGTGTTATGGGCAGCCCTAAACCTCACATATATATAGGGGGAGGGAGGGGCTGCGCCCCCTCTAGGGTTTCCCACCCCTAGGGGTGCGGCCAGCCCTAGATCCCATCTAGGGGGGCGGGCAAGGGGGAGAGAGGGGGAGGCGCACCACTATGTGGGCCTTAGGCCCATCTGAGCCTAGGGTTTCTCCCCTTTTCCTTCTCTCTTTGCCTTGGGCATGGTTAGGGGGCGCACCAGCCCACCTGGGGCTGGTCCCCTCCCACACTTGGCCCACGCAGCCTTCTGGGGCCGGTGGCCCCACCCGGTGGACCCCCGGGACCCTCCCGGTGGTCCCGGTACGCTACCGATAGCGCCCGAAACTTTTCCGGTGACCAAAACGGGACTTCCCATATATGAATCTTTACCTCCGGACCATTCCGGAACTCCTCGTGACGTCCGGGATCTCATCCGGGACTCCGATCAACATTCGGTAACCGCGTACATACTTTCCCTATAACCCTAGCGTCATCGAACCTTAAGTGTGTAGACCCTACGGGCTCGGGAACCATGCAGACATGACCGAGACAACTCTCCGGCCAATAACCAACAGCGGGATCTGGATACCCATGTTGGATCCCACATGTTCCACGATGATCTCATCGGATGAACCACGATGTCAAGGATTCAATCAATCCCGTATACGATTCCCTTTGTCTATCGGTATAGCACTTGCCCGAGATTCGATCGTCGGTATACCGATACCTTGCTCAATCTCGTTACCGGCAAGTCTATTTACTCGTTCCGTAACACATCATCCCGTGATCAACTCCTTGATCACATATTGTGCACATTATGATGATGTCCTACCGAGTGGGCCCAGAGATACCTCTCCGTCATACGGAGTGACAAATCCCAGTCTCGATTCGTGCCAACCCAACAGACACTTTCGGAGATACATGTAGTGCACCTTTATAGCCACCCAGTTACGTTGTGACGTTTGGTACACCCAAAGCATTCCTACGGTATCCGGGAGTTGCACAATCTCATGGTCTAAGGAAAAGATACTTGACATATAGAAAAGCTTTAGCATACGAACTACACGATCTGTGCTAGGCTTAGGATTGGGTCTTGTCCATCACATCATTCTCCTAATGATGTGATCCCGTTATCAACGACATCCAATGTCCATGGTTAGGAAACCGTAACCATCTATTGATCAACGAGCTAGTCGTCTAGAGGCTCACTAGGGACATGGTGTTTGTTTATGTATCCACACATGTATCTGAGTTTCCTATCAATACAATTCTAGCATGGATAATAAACGATTATCGTGAACAAGGAAATATAATAATAACCAATTTATTATTGCCTCTAGGGCATATTTCCAACAAGGACGACCAAGGCCAGGCGGGCGCCAGCGGGCGCAGTACATCAGTTTCCTCTTTGGTGCTAAGGAAGCAGGCTCACACGCAGAGTCCCGAGGAATCTGCCAAAGGTTTCCATTCCAGTGCAATAAGACCAAGACCGCCAGGACGGCAGGACGGAGGTCATCACCGAGCCCACCATGGCGTCAGGATCAGAGGCTTTGCAGGCGAAGACCACCTTTAGTCAGGATAAGATGTACTAGTTGTCCCGCTTCAAAATTGGCCGTTGTGGGATCCCTTCCCGCGAAACATTTCGGGGAAAAGGACCAAGGCCACTATATAAGTAGGATAGCCACCACCCAACAAGGGGGCGGATCATTCAGGCCCTCTCTTCCACCACCTAGCAAGAACATCTCACCTCTGGAGGTTGTTCGCTCATTGTACTAGTTCATCCATAGCCCACCTCGAGGCTAATCCACCACACTGCTGGAGTAGGGCCACTCACCGCTAGGTGGCCTGAATCAGGATAAACTGCCTCGTGTCTCTTTTACATTTATGTTCATCGTGCTAGTTGGTGAGACTATGAGTAGATAGATAGGCGAGGGTGAGATCTTCACACACACACCCCAAAGTTTGAACCTAGTAGGGTTTTGCGGAGCCCTGAATCCAACAACTTCGTCGCATGCTCATCCAAGAGGGTCTCATCCGCCAACATGATCCTTGCATCTTCCGTGTCTCGTGCGAGTTGCAACGTCTCCTTCTCAAGCTCTATGTCGCCAAATGTCTTGGACTTCATGAGTTCCCATTTGATTCTCGGTTGTTGCTTCTCCAACTCGATCTTCTGTCTTTCAATTTCGAGCTTTTTCTTCACCCTCTTCTGGTCCCATTCTACCCTTTCCTTTTGCGCATCCAACATGAGCTTGTACCTCTCATCTTTCTTGTTCTCCCTCACCGAAAAATGCCCGTCCATGTGGACGAAATTTTGGTAGCCACGGCATCACGGGCGGCACGGGCCTTCTCCTACTTGTTTCATATGACTTGTTGGTTATCCTTCGGCACAGTGGTTTTTCCATTCGTCGCGACAACATATTGATTGGTTTGAGCTTGAGCCATCATTCCTCTTCTTGCCGGACTTGAGCTCGGCGACAAGTTGATTCCACTTCGGCTTGCCATTCAATAGGACCCAACAATGGCTAAAAGCAAATGGCTTCTTCTCCACCTCGTGATATAAAGTGCCCGCCACCGCCATCTAGCAAACAACATATGTATGAGCATGAGAATGCAAACACAAAAGGCATATGCAAATGGACGACAATATGAGGCAATCGAGCTTACGAGAGTTGCGACTCCCATCCCACTTTGAGGGCGTTTGGTCACTTGCGAGTAGTAGCCGACGTACTTGTTCACTTCCCCTTGAATGATCACCAATGATGTTGGAGAGATGCCACATTGCAGGCGGACACGATAGGATGCGGCTGCACATACTCCTTTTGCTCGTGATACTCTTTCCAAATCTTCGTCCAGTATGTGTTCCCTAGTTGCTCGGTACAGCATATCAAATCCATTGTTGTGGCCAACCAAACTTTGACCAACAAAATATCCTCAAATCTTGAGAATACCGGACCTCTTGCTTTTGACGTCTTTGTATTCCTCTTCTTCTTGCCCGGATTGGGATCGTATGTCGTCCCAACTTCAAATGCGGTGGTGGCCTCCAATTCATAATCCATTTCGGTCGGATCTTCATTGTCATTGATCATGTTGGAAAAGATCGCTTCCTACATTATTGTGGTTTGCAAGCATTCATCATGTGTGAAATGAACTAGCGCTCTATGCTAAAATATGACCGGACAGGAGCAACGAAAACGCACCGAGTCTTGTTCGGTCATTCAGTCGAACACGTCGAGGGCAACCCGAGCACTGCTAGTGCTCGTGCTCATCTACACCCGAACGAGCTGCGACTAGGCACACATGTCCATCGCCGGCATCTGCGTGGGCGAAAAGCTCTCCAGAATGGCCCAGCCGGCGGTCGCATCATCCTCTGTCCCAATGGGGTCGGACAGCGTAAACCTTGTTAGCGCTCGGGGAAGGAGTGCGGGGATCCGGGCGCGGCGGAGACAGCTGCTCCAGCATGCCCGAACCTCCCTGCGACGCCACCGCCGCCTCCCTCTCTCACTGCCGGTGTCACCACAACTTACATGTGATGTTCTCCGCCTTGCGAGTCGCAGCCGACGAGTTGACAGCGCCGACGGACGAGGCAGACTGCGCCTCCGTCGCGGCGGTGTGGGTCGGGCTGGACGGCATCTCCGACGGTAGATCGGGACCGATGGTGCGGATTGGGAGCAAGGGTGGAGGACGGCGAGGGTCCGGGCGCGGGAAAGGTTGGAGGGCGACGCGAGGAGGAGGAAGGGTTTGGTGGATTTGGTGCAATTTGACGTGGGGTCTGCCTGTCAGGTCCGGAGTGGCGGGCGTGCCCGGGCGCCCCCATATCTGCCCCATATTTGGGCTGTATATGGGGTGTGTCGGTCAGCCCGGGCATTTGAGGCCCGTTTAAGGGGCCCGTCTGGGTCAAAAAATCGTCACTGCTTAGTGACCGGGCGGCCCGCCCTGGTGTATGTGGCGGGTTTGAGAGGTCCGGCTGTAGATGCTCTAACCAAATATGGTGGCCAACCCTAGTTGTAAAACACGCTTCCCTAAATTTTGAGCATCGAAATTCGAGCTCATGAGAGAAATTACATAAAAAAAACACTAGAGTAATTTATGGTTTCATGTATAATGCACCGTAGACTGCCCCAGTCTCCTGCTTGATGTCATTGATCACCACCTTGCATTCCGAAGAAACATGTATAGATTGTAGATGTAGGTTTTCAGATAATGCCATCGCCTTCCTGACCGCCAATGCTTCCAACGTGGTGAGATTTGGGATGAACTTGAATACAATGGTTCATGCATTCAAGAACAAGCCTTCCCTATATGTGGAAGTAGCTGCAACAGAACCGGTCCCCAAACTCCCGGCGATAACAATGTCTACATTTACCTTGGCAGTGTTTTCTAGTGGTTTGAGCCAATGAGAAGGCCTCGGTGCTCTGGCATGTCCCGTCGATGTCACCGGCTTGTTAAGTACCTTAAGATCACTTATATATGACTGTATGAACAAGTGTATGGACAATGGGCTCTGATAGATATCCGCATACACGACCTTCCTCTTCGCACCCCCAAATCGCCCAGAGGGTGGTAGCCATATGCACAAAAAGACTAGGCGATAGTATCTCATTCATGATGAATAGGTTGTCCTATGGATTCGGCATTGTCCCGACTAAAGACTCGTCAGAGAGTGCCCATATACATCTGACCATTGAGCAATTGATCATCATATGTCGCCACGAGTCCCTTGCACCGCACAACATTGCGGGAAATGGAGGACAGTGTAGGAGGAGGGTGATCGATTTGGTGGACTAGATCAACTTGAAGGGATTTGGAGTCGGTCTGGTATGCTGGATATGGGCTGCTGAACGCATTTGTTGGATCTGGACTGCTGAATGCGTTTGTGCCTTCTGATATCAGTCCAAGATATGGGTTAAGTTTGAGGGGCCGCGGACAAACCAAACCCATGAGACCGGTTTGAGAGGTGATGTTGGGTCATTATTTTCACCGGTTATCGACGGTCGCAGAGAGAGAGGAAGGAGTGTTTGAGAGGTCCAGCTGTGGATGCTTTTATGGCATATATAGAGTATATTTTTTCTACTCGAAACTGACTCCTTAAAACATGTTCCAACAACCAACCGCAGCAGGAAAGTTACTGGAAAAGACTAAACTTGCGGTACCATACTAGTACCTCAAGAACAAACACCCTGATGCATCATATAATCGGCCGCACTCGAAGCAGGCCATGTTTCTTCCATCCAATCCCATCCCACCATCATCGATTTCTCTGTGGCGCAACCAAAATTCGTACTACGTACGTACATACTCGTCCTTTTCCGTGCTCACCCGGCCGTCTCCGGGCACTGTCGTCCGCTGTACGCCGGATTGCACCGCTCACCATCCATCTCCAAAAATCCAAACTTTCACCGGCGAGCGAGGGGAATAAAAAGGACGGGCGTTGCTTCGCTCAGTCCACCTCGCTCCTCCGCAGATCTAATCATTATTTAATCCTTTTCACCTCCGGTGCCCTGCCCTCGTCACATGAGCGCTCCCCCCTCCTCCTCCCCCTCCCCCGCTCCGATCCCAACCCTAGCCTCCGCCGGCATGCGCGATGCGGCGGAGGACTCCTCCGACTCGCCGCCGTCGCAGATGTCGGAGGACGGCGACGGCGGCGGCGACTCCTCCGGCAGCGGCGGGGCCGGAGGGGGCGACAGGTGGGCGCCGGATCTGAGGGGCTGCGGCAACGGCGGCGGGAGGTGGGCGCCGCCGGACCAGGTGCTGGAGAACGTGCTGGAGAGCGTGCTCGAGTTCCTCACGGCGGCGCGCGACCGCAACGCGGCCTCGCTCGTCTGCCGCTCCTGGTACCGCGCCGAGGCGCAGACGCGCCGCGAGCTCTTCATCGGCAACTGCTACGCCGTCTCTCCCCGCCGCGCCGTCGAGCGCTTCGGGGGCGTGCGGGCCGTCGTGCTCAAGGGCAAGCCCCGCTTCGCCGACTTCAGCCTCGTGCCCCAGGGCTGGGGCGCCTACGTCTCCCCCTGGGTCGCCGCGCTCGGCCCCGCCTACCCGCGCCTCGAGCGCATCTGCCTCAAGCGGATGACCGTCTCCGACGACGAGCTCGCGCTCATCCCCACCTCCTTCCCGCTCTTCAAGGACCTCTCGCTCGTCTGCTGCGACGGCTTCACCACGCGCGGCCTCGCCGTCATCGCCGAGGGCTGCCGGTACGCTTCCCTTCCCTTCACTCCTCGTCTTTGGGTATCAACCAACGTATCAGCTTTCCGGGCTGGGACAGTACTATCGTACACCACCATTGGCGCATTTGTTCATTTCTCAGCTGCATCATGCCATTTCCGCTTTATTTAATGTGCACGCATACTCCTTTATGCCTTTCTCGGTTTTATTGGTCCGGCTTTGCCCTGGATCAGAATCTGATCTAGGCTATAGCTTTTATTGCCGTGCTGGGTTCCCATCCCTACACGTTCTGTCAAAGCTAGATCTTTTATTGTTCTTGAGCTCTGCTCAGTTCGTGACACTTGGTAGTGTCACGCTCGAATCTTTGCCGTTAGTAGCACTCAGCGTTTGATCGTTTTCTTGTCATGGTCAAATAGTTATATAGCAAACAAATTGTCCCTAACTGTGATATACTAGTACCAGTACTCAAGTGTGGTATCTTATGGATAGTCGCATTTATTTCTCTAGGCATCTTCGAGCACTGGATCTGACTGAAGATTATTTCCACGAGGAGGAGAGCGAGGTGGTGGATTGGATCTCCAAGTTTCCAGAGTGCAACACGTCGCTGGAATCGCTTGTGTTCGATTGTGTTAGCGTCCCATTCAACTTCGATGCCCTGGAGGCACTTGTTGCACGCTCACCAGCTCTGCGCCGTCTGCGCGTTAATGACCATGTGTCGATAGAGCAGCTGCGTCGTCTCATGGCAAGGGCACCCCAGCTAACTCATCTTGGCACTGGATCATTCCGATCTGAGCCAGGCCCTGGTGGTGCTTTGTCTGTGTCTGAGCTCGCTGCCTCTTTCGCAGCGTCCAGATCACTTGTTTGTTTGTCAGGTTTCTTGGATGTCAATGCAGCATACCTCCCAGCAATCTACCAAGTTTGTGCCAATCTCACTTCCGTCAATTTTAGTTTTGCGGGTCTGACTGCTGAAGAGTTCATACCAGTTATTCACCACTGCGTCAATCTTCGCACTTTATGGGTAAGCATTTTGTGATTTTTTTTGTGTTGTCACATTGATACATATATTGGTTTATGTACTTTGACATTAAGCGCTGGCGTTCCAATTTCTTATTCTAGGTTCTTGATACTGTGGGTGATGAAGGCCTTCAGGCTGTGGCTGAAACATGCTCAAATCTTCGCGAGCTACGAGTTTTTCCTCTGGATGCCACCGAGGATTCTGAGGGCTCAGTCTCAGATATTGGTCTCCAGGCAATCTCAGAAGGCTGCCGGAAGCTCGAATCAATTCTCTACTTCTGCCAGCGCATGACAAATGCAGCAGTAATTGCTATGTCCGAGAACTGCCCTGAACTTTTGGTGTTCCGCCTCTGTATTATGGGCCGCCACCGCCCTGATCGGATTACTGGGGCGCCCATGGATGAGGGTTTTGGGGCGATTGTGATGAACTGCAAGAAGCTCACCAGACTTTCAGTCTCTGGCCTGCTGACTGATAAGGCGTTTGCATACATTGGAAAACACGGGAAACTCATAAAGACCCTGTCTGTTGCCTTTGCTGGGAATAGTGACATTTCTCTTCAACATGTGTTCGAGGGGTGCACTAGGCTGCAGAAGCTTGAGGTCAGAGACAGCCCTTTTGGCGACAAAGGATTGCTCTCTGGCCTAAACTATTTTTACAACATGAGGTTCTTCTGGATGAACTCATGCAGGCTAACTGTGAAGGGTTGTGGGGATGTAGCTCAGAAGATGCCTAATCTGGTGGTCGAAGTAATGAAGGAAAATGAAGGGGAAATGGATACCGTTGATAAGTTATACCTGTATCGATCATTGGCAGGACCAAGGGATGATGCTCCAGCATTTGTCAACATCTTGTAGTACTGCCATTGAAGAAGTTTGTTGTATGTTCATGTTTGTTCTACTATTCCTGATCACTGCTGCTGTATTCATGTTCAAGTATGCCAGAGCCAGAGAGGAAGCTCCCCGCGGATGATTTTGGATCGCGGGAAATATGAATGCACCATTTAATAAGCAGGCCACCAGTTATTCTTTTTGGGCTGATTGCATCAAGACTTAAACATGTACGGGGTTTCTTTGATGTATGTATCTTGGTGAGGCATCTCATCTTGTGAGTTACCGTTTCCCCAATGGAATCTGAGTTATTTACCTGGGCAGCACCAGACTGAGGCCCTTTGTTGTTGTACCATAGCTGAGTTATCAGAACCGATTGCACAGCGACTGGCTGCAGGCCGACTCCAATTCGGCAGCGGATTTTAGATGGTTCCTTCTGCCCTCAAGTCTTCTCCAGCCATTGATGTTTTGCCATCCACTGTTCAATCCATCTGCTCAGACGAAGGGGGCTGGCATTTCCTAAGTTGGAATGTTTCCATCAACTTTTTTGCCTTGTATTTTAGATTATCCCGGCCACGATAAATTTTATCTTCCCAATTTTTTTTAGTTTCCACAGCTTACTTCTGTAGATCAATGTAGACCATTACCACTTTTCTTGGTCACAACCTTCTGCTGTTATTAATCAAGAAGATATTGGATGATGAGATTCAATCAGCATGATTTGTTATGTTCTCCTTGCTTTTTTGTTGCATGTGTTCCATGGCTGTTCAATTGCCATGATCATGTTACTTTGATTAGGACTGCTCTGTTGCTACCACCACAGCAATAAATGCCCTCTGCCTGTGTATTGGCACATGATAAAGGACATGACCCACCAATGATTTGATCTCAAGAGTGGTCCTTGGTCCTTGTTTCATGTAGATCTGCACTGTCAGATGGCGATTTGCCTTTTCATCCTTCTTCTCTGTAAAACCCTGAAGGGGAGGGGTCAAAAGCTCAAAGCTCCCAATGGGCAGAGCTGCACCTTCCACAAGACAAGAGAAAAAAAGGTACTCCCTCCTCCCTCTATAAAGTAGTGATCTAAACGCTCTTATATTTCTTTACGGAGGGAATACTAATGTTTTTGCTCCCTGACATAGTAATATGCAAGGTTATGTCCAAAATAATTGGCCAACCTATGCATATCTTCAAGAATTTTCTTTAGCTTTTGTTGAAGCATTGCTCAGTTGTTGCTAATTCAACAGTCACTACTCACTCACTTTATTGGCAGTAGGAAATATCCATGCGTATATCCTTCAAAATCTTATATGAAGTCAGACCCGATGTAACCCAGGTATAGATAAACACAAACCATCGCTCTTGTCCATGCGCAGTGGACTTATCCAAAATTCTCTGCTTTTCCCCCTCAACCCCAGTGCATCCATAATGATTCTGTTCCTAAACCCTTTTAGGTTTACATGGTAGTTCGGCAGTGTCAACCATTAATCTATCCGCAGCATCTCGCAAGTCAGCCTAAACACTACGCAAGCACAAGCAACCTTTCCTGGTCGATGTGACACGAGAGCCTTATCCATTGTTTCTCTCTCCCTGCTGCTTTTTGCTCAACTGAAAGCCGGATAATCAACTGGGGAGTAAGGAAACAGTGGAGGTTAGTCATAATCATTGTGCTTCTAAACCTTTTTAGGTTTGCTTGGTAGTGTCAACTGCTAAATCTATATCCTCAGCATGCAACTAGTCAGCCTTGGTCCTTGGATGTAACCCCAACATTATATAGACATAAATTACCTTTTCTTGTCGAATGTGAAATCAAATGCGACCCTTACGCGTTATTTTTCTAGAATTTCCACAACTTGAAATCCAGGAAATCATTTGGGAAGTAGAAAAACAGGGCAGGCATAATCATTTTGTTCCTAAATCCATGTAGGTTTCTTACCAAACAAACAAATGTTTTAAAAAAACTCCAAACGAACAAACGTTGCCGCCATGATATTTCTCTTGTTTCTATATATCTTTGTCATTGGGTGTGACTAGGTATCAGTCTACTGAGATTTAATCAAGTCTAAGTCAAATGACATAACATGCAAAAAAAAAAATGTTTCACGGATGTCAATGTAACATCTCATGGAAACACAGCAGACTTAGCAAGATTGTTCATCAATTGCATGCACGTAAAGGTACACGGTAATTGTTGGGTTTTCTACCTTGGCTAAAAGCAGTGGATGGAAACCAAGCCCTCCTTTTCTTCCATGAGTTATGAGTACATTGAATCCAGAATAATAATAAAATCTGATACGTGGTTGAAAGATGGCACCAACTTCTCCAATGTTCGGTTACGGCACGTTGCATCTCCAACGTGCTTTTCACTTTGGAGAAATCTCGCAGGTAGCTATCCGAAAATCAAGAGCACATATCTTGTGGACAAGTCTAGCAACGAGGTCATGTGGTGTGCGGGGTCACTGTCTTCCTCACTAACCACCATCCGCCCGGAGGAAACAATTATTGGGACGAGACGAAGCAGCTTACTACTGCCCATGATAGATGGCAAAGTCCCACGCGACGGCACGAGACATCGACACATATATCGCCTGCGTGAAGCACATGAGCAACGGACGATCCATGGCAAAGTCCACTGCCAATATCCTTTTTATTTTGATGACTGATGAGGGGTGCCGTCGTGGTGTCAGTATTTCTTTTTATAGAAAAACTTGTCTACTCATCGATTGTCAAAGCAGTATAAATAACAACATAATAAGTATAACTTAAATTACATACGTAACTACGAGTACAAGCACTTGGCGGCATCTCTTGACGGATTTCTAGGGGCCTACAGGGGCATCGAAACGGTGAAGGCCAAACCGGTCGCCGTCGACCGTCGTCCCACGCAAACACCTCCGTCCACTCTTTTACCGTGGCCACGAATCTGTCGTGATCGGCAGGACGGCCAGCGATTGGTGCCAATCACCACCACCACCATCAGTGAAACACGTGCTGGTTTTCGAAGATGGGACTGAGTTATAGGCCGGCGTTGGTGCAAGGTCATCAGAAAGCTCAACCGATAGAGGCTGTAGCTAGGCTCGATCGTGTCATGCATGCATGTGCCTACCTACCTGCCTGCCAAAGCAGCCAAAGCGGAAGAGATCCAGATCAGATCTCGCCGTGATTTGGCCGTTGCAACTCGCTGCTCGCCGCGCAGATGAGTGGAGGGCCAACGGGCCGATCACGTGGGGGCGGCTAAACCCATCGATCTTTGCATGGTGGGAATATTAATACCTTCCGTGGCTCCGCGCGCGCACGATCGTGTCAGGACAAGGCGAGCGACACGCGTGCGCGGTCGTCGTCCGGCCGAACAGAAAACTACTGACGAGGCAGGCATAGGCAGGCGACGCGTCCGCGTCGCCGCCGGGCGCGCGCCGCGGTGCGCGTCGTTGCCGACGCGGCGCGATGGCATATGGCGATGCGACGCGTTCCGGCTCGGCGCCGGGCGCGCACGCGCGTACGGTGCCGACGCCGGTCCGTGGCCACCTTCAGCGCCGCGTTGCGATGTGTCCAATGTGGCAATGTCCATCCCTATGTGGCTCTCTGTCGCCTTCGCGGCCGTGGCTGTCCAACAGTGTCACGATGCATGCTCGAACGGCGCTGCGCGCACGAGACGCCACTTTCGCCTTTACTGCACGGGAAGAAAGAAAGAAAAAGAAAAGGAGATACCCGAGACGTTCCTTTGGCATCGCACGTGAAAATGCGCCCGGGGCCTGTATATCTCGTACTGCAGTGCGGTCGTATGTGTATGTCTCTGTGAGAGGGACGGGTGCTTGAGCAGCTCAGCTCAGCTTCGTTCAGCCGCTGCCCCTATTGACAGTGGATGATGCAAGTAAGGCAGAAGAGGTCCATGAGTGGAGAACCAGCTGCCATGCCACACGCAAAAGAACAAGTTTCTCGCGTGTATTCGACCGGCGGCGGCATCTGGTGTTGGGCAGGGAAGAAGAGAAAACGAGGCGTTCAGTCTACCGGCAGGAACTGGTCCATGTTTTTTTTTTACTGAACCGAAAAACAAGCCGGTGGAAAGAGGCCCAATAATCTTGATTTCTCACGGGCCGAAACTCTTCGGGAGCGGCCCGTCCGTGGTGTGGGGTTGCGTCGGCTCTCGTTGATGGCTGTCACAATTAGTCCCACCTCGCTAACGAAGGGAGGTGACACGGAGGTGGCTGGGTATAAGATGGGGTCGTGGCGGACGAGAGAAGGCATCTTTGCGCTTGGGGCAATGACGCAGCTAGTGAGGTTATACCGAGGCGCGTCAATTGCTGGTTGAAAACTATTTCCAAACCCCCTCTTTGGCCCTCACGGGTCACTGAGAATTTCTGGAAGGGCTCCCTCTCCTCGGAGAGGGCAAAGCCCTACAATCCATAAACAAAATTTGTACTTAGAAATTCTCTAACTTAAGTAGAGGGCAACAAAATTTGTACTTGAAAATTCTGCAACTTGGAGTTGATGTTTGTTCATGTCAAAAGGGAGATCGGACCGAATTTTAAGGGTGATATTTTCCGTCTCTTTTCAGTGCACACGCGTGACATGTCACCCTCGCACCGCAGGAAAACTAGAGAAAAATACAATTATCGGATGGAATTAGGAAAGGAATGAATGGGTTTCATATGTTTTTCCCCTCAAGTGGTTTTCACAGGAATATTTATTCCCAAATGAAACTGTACTCCTTGGAGATGAAACTCTACTTCCCACCCAAAACTTTACTCCTATGAACCATCTACAAACAAACCAAATTTGTTTTGAATCTGCCTGACCCTTGCTTCAACTTTTAAAGGGTCCCTCTCAACTTCCAAGACCAGAGGAAAAAACGCTGCAATACATTTTTTTAGCCTGACGACTCGGTTGCTAACACATGATCTGCTTGGCGCTTACAAGATCAGATGTACTAGACAGGAATGAAGGATCTAAGTGACTAAGTCAAATGGGATTCTTTTACAAGATTAAATTGGTTTCCGAAGTTCTTCCCTGAGCTGCATCTCAGAACAGATAAGTGCAATGCTATGCACTACTGTGAACTGCAGAAACAGATCCAACGAGGTTGATTCATTACAGACTCTTCTTAGATCTACTACTAAATCTAACAAGTTTAAATGCTTCATCCAACAAAATCTCAGAATCCCTCCAAACAAATACAAAGCCTAAATCTGAGAAGATCTCTTTTGCTGAAACCATACTGCTGACGAGAGCGTAATATCATCAAATCAACAGACCAGGCTAAAAGAACTGAAACCGGTCAACAGCCCCAAACAAGAGGATTTCTGCATTAACTCGTATATCTAACAAGTAAACCACCAGAGAAACAAGAACAATGAGGATTTCTGCATCAACTCCTAAATCTAACAAGTAAACCACCAGAGAAGATTCGACACAAACACTTGAGCGATCTAACAAACAGGACTTTAGCAGCAAGTTTGAAGTTGCCCATGCAGATGAATAAAACAAGCAAAATCAAGATCGAAGGGCACTCTTATTCAAACATCTCCGTGCTTATTTTGGAAACCCATCCAACCAGTAAGCATGATAAACAAGGGATGAAACATATATATCCATTACAGCCAGATATATTACGACTTTGATACAGCTCCGAATTTAACATGACATGGAAGAGCCTATGTAACATGTGTAAAGACAAAGTTCATGGATCCTGTCATAAAAAGATACACAGCATACAAGCATCACAGGATCTAAGTAGGTACACTGTTTAACACGCCAGTCGAAAATAGAACAAGCAGCCGTTATCACAGCAACTAAAACCATCAGGTTCTTCCTTTGTAAGAAGGATCATATTCTTGAAGAAAGTCCTTCAGGATGATATCTGAAAATGCACCGAGAACCTGAAAATTGCAGAAGATTAACATGCATTGCAAATACCTCAACGTCCTCCTCTTTCGAAGTTAATGCGAGACCTCCCAGATCCTCCACCCTCGTAGTCATCCCTCGAGGACCCACCACTTGCCTTCATAGTTCCTCCGCCACCAATCTTGTCAACAGCTTTCTTTCCCTTCTTCACCTCGGTCAAGAACTGATCAAGACCAAACGGATCAGCCTCCTCTTGCTTATCAAACTCCACAGGTCTATCTCTCTTGCCAGCCCTCTCTGGAGCACCGGTAAATGCCTTGTCAGGCTTGAACCTCTCTGTCTTCATAACCTTCTCCAACTGTTCGTCTGCATCAACACCATACACTTCAGAATCACCATCCTTCTTGGGCCTGTAAAGTGAGGACATACTGGACTGTGCTGTGAAGAGGCCCTTCGAATAGACGTTGTACTGATCATCAGCAGCAAAACCAGAGTCCATTCCCTTGTCCTGGTTAAAGAGCCTCTGGTCATACATGACTTCCCCGGTCTTCGCACCAGTGTGTGCCATACCCAGGGCCACCTTCTCACCGACGTCACGGTCCCTGTCTCTAGTGAGCTTACTCTTTTTATGCGTTCCAGCAGCCTCCTTCGCCTCCAGCCTCCTCTCCCTCTCCCTCTCGCGCCTCCGCTCCTCACGGATCCTGTCACGCTCAATCCTCGCCTCCCTCTCTTCTCTAGTCTCCCTGCGCTGCTCACGCGGCTGCTCCAAATCCATATCTGCATCCCCATCATCAACTCTCTCCCGCTCTCTCTCCCTCCCACCTCCGACAGGCATACCTGTGGATGGAGGTGGAGCACCAGACCTTTCCATGCGGGCCTTCTGTGCAAGTGCCCTCAGCTCTTGCTCCTTCCTCTCCTTCTCCTTTAGCATTAGCTCCCTCTGCACCTTGGAGCGCATCTGCACTGCTTCCCTCGCCTTCTGCTCTGCAACATACAATGCTTCTGAAAGCTTTGCAAAGTTATCATTAATCTGAACCTCCTGCAGCCCCCTCCCATCAGCTGCCAACCTCTTATCGAGTGGGATTGTGTAACCCTTTGGATTCTTCCAATTTGAAATGCAAGGTGGGATCTTCCAATCCTGCTGGTCCTTCACTGTGACTGGCCGTGGTGGAGAGTGCATCACCGGCACAGGCGGCGATCCAGACGCACGTGGGACTCGCTTATGCTTGAACTTTGGTGGGTCAAGAGGATCCGAAGCCATCTCCGACATCCTAATAATCCTTTCCTTGGCACCTGAATTGAACGCCGCCGACTGCTGCGACGGCTTATACTTGATGAACTTCGATTCCGAATCATGCGTCGGAACGTTCTTGGGCTGGGCAGCAGAGAGGCGAACGTTAACAATCTTCTGCAGGGCAGCTACGGTGCGCTCTGTGGTCTCCTCGACCAACTTCTCGTACTCCTCGTCCGCGACGGCTTCCGAGTCGGCCGTGGCGATCTTGGGCACGATGTCGCTGTGCTTGGAGTAGACGATCTTCTTGGCGTTCTCGCCCTGCTTGACGACCGCGTCGAAGGCGACGCTGCCCTGCGCGTCGACGGTGAGCGCGAGGATCTTGGACCCGCCCTTGTCGTCGCGGCGGCCCATGCCGAGCGGGTACTGCGCGAGGAGGATCTCGGGGAAGGCGCCGCCATCGCCGAAGTCCTCCGGCCGCCGGGGCACGAAGCCCGTGCGCTTGCCGTAGGGAGGCACGGGCTTGGCAGGGCCGGCTAGCTTCCCGGCCGCCGCGTCCGCGGGCTCCGCGCCGTACCGCTCCTTGAACCACGGGTCGCTGCTGTGGTCGTAGAACGTGGACGACGACGTCTTGGGCGACGGTAGGATCTCCCGAAGGGTCCCCATGGCTGATACGGCGGAGTTGCCGCGGATCTGGGCTAGGGTTCCGGCGAGTCGCCGGATGGGGATTGGGGATCGAAGAGGAGAAGCTAGGGTTTGGTTCGATTTGCGGTGTTATTATTTTGGGGAAAAGGGATAGGGAGGCGGCCAGGACCGTGGCTTAAGTCGGCGACTGGTGGGCTGGCCCAGGTTACACGGGCCGACTCTTTCTGTTACTCGGAGACGGGAAAACAAACAGGAGTACGAGCCTAATTGGGAGCGACTAGTTAACGCGGACATGTTTGGTTGGGATTATCGCATGATACTTCTGTAATCCCGGTAGCAATACCAACTGATGAATAAAGTGTGGCCTTCTTGCTCAAAAAAAAAAAAAGTTAACGCGGAGCGCTCGCAACGAGCGATTCGGGAGCGCTCCGCCTGTCACAGTGTCGCGCGCGGACGGCTTTTGCAAAGGAAAACCAGATTGCGTGGTTGGTTTTCGGTTTTTGGTTTCGTACGTTTTGCAGTTTGATCCTTAAATTATCAGAATTTTCTGTTTTTCCGTTCCGCCCGATAACACAAAGAAAATATCAGCTCGCGCGGTTGGTTCTCTGTTTC
>LR738714.1:569981142-570003573 GCA_902687465.1 Secale cereale | reverse complement strand
TGTTGGTTCGTGCGACGTGTTGTCCGTCGTGTTGTGACACGGCGCCTTCGGCACGAGGGAACCTCCTGCTCGCTTTCGCCTCGTTTAATTTTCATAAACATCTTGAAGGGGGGCATATGTTGTAATGCCCAGGATGGAGTTATACCTCCTACGTGTCGAGGCACGACTTAAAGGCATAAATCCATCCTAGAATGATCTCAAGTTTGGTAATCTTTGCACATCTCATGTAAAAGAGGGGATTGTAAACATAAATAGTTGGCTTACACTCGCCACGTCACACAAATACAATACCAGTCTCAAACATCATACATTAAGAATATCACAATCCTCTAAGGGCAAAACCAAATGTCAAGATACCAAACTTAAATAACATCCACAGGCGGATCGAATCCTAGTAGAAGTCTCCACTACTGATCATCCGGATATCGAACATAGTACCGACTACGCTCCTCGTCGTACTCCCAATTCAGCTCGGTGCCATCACCTGGATAGCTCACAGCTGGACCTGCATCTGGTGTGGTGAAGTAACTGTGAGCCACAGAGGACTCAGCAATCCCGTTCCCGGGTAACAAGACTATTTAAGCCTTGGGAGAGGATAAGGCTGAAGAAAAGAATAAGTGTCTGCAACAGCAACTAGCAACTAGCTTACGTGAGTGAGAGCGAGAAGAGAAGCCTCGGACGAGAAGTGATCACGAAGTGATCCTAGCTACAAGCTCCACAAACATAACCCCTCCGTGTTCAACTCCCGAATCCCTATTCGGAAATTGACGGTCACGAAACACACGCTGATAGTGTATTGGAACATTGTGTCAAGTTATCTACAACCGGATATTAACAAGCTCCCATCTACCACATAACCGCGGGCACGGCTTTCGAAAGTTCATAACCCTGCAGGGGTGTTCCAACCTGACCCATTACAAGCCCACGATCCGCGGAGTCGCAGCTCCAAAGTGGGAAGACCCGAGTATTCTCGGAATCCCGTGCTCAAGATATACCGAACTAAGGTAAGGCTAATCCAGCAAATCCTCCCGGCGTGTCGACACCCTGATAGTAGCCGCGCGTATCTAAGTCTCAGGACACGACCGGATGGGTGAAGCTACGGGTGTATGCCAGATACCTCGAGTTGCCCCAAGGCGGCCCCGCAGGCTCCCCATTTCGGACCAACACTCATGTGGAGCACTGGCCCGGGGTTGTTGATTAAGAAAGAGGTTTAATTACTCCCTATGCAAGTTTAGTTTGTTATTAGGAAAACAGTACCAATGTTGGGACTTGCTGGAAAAGACTTAGCACTTAGCGGTTTATCGAGGGGGTCCCATACACCCCAACCGTGTTAGGAACGCATAATAAGGAACATAACACCGGTTTATACGGTTCCTAACGGCATGAGTGGAACAAATCACCAAGCAAAAGGCTTAGCCTTCCACCCTTGCCAATATATAGATGATTTCATTTTAAGCATTATATAGTGTGATATAACCCAACCAAACTTCAACATGAAGCAAGCATCTTCGATCTTCACCTGCAACTAGCAATGCTATAAGAAGGACTGAGCGAAGCGTACTTAGCCAAGCAACGGTTTGCGTAGGTAGGGTGGTTAAACATGGCAATGGTTACAGGTAGGAGGCTGACAGGAAGAACATGGGCATCGAGGCAAAACTATAGAGCGGAACTACTAGCAATAGGCAAAGATAGTAATGTTATCGGGGTTCGGTCATCTTGCCTGAAGAGAAGTCGTTCGGATCGTAAGAAGGGTCCTCGTGCTCAACCTCGTTGGTAACCTCGTGCTCGAACTCATACTCGGTCTCAGCTTCCGACTCTAAACAAAACAAACACACCAAGCACAAATCAACAAGATGCAATGCGCACTCGAAAAAGATGGATGCATGATGGATGCACTAAGGATGCACACGGAGCACGGAAAAATAGCACTCAAGCAAAACACCTCAAAACATGATAACAATATCATATTATGAATCTACACAGAAAATCAATCAAGTTTCATATAAGACTCGCTGAAATCGGAGTTACGGGCTAAAAGTTATGCCCGAAACAAGAAATGAGCGAAAGTTGAAAATCACAGCAACATAGCAACTTCGGAGCACAAAATAATTGAGCTACAACATTCAAATATCATGGCAAAGGACATGAACACAAACTAGACATATACTACAACAACTAAGTCCAAAGGTGCACCCCCAAAGGACCCACGAATCAATAGCAATGAGCTTGGACATATTGAACTTGACAATAAAATTCTGGCAGCAGAATTTTATTGAAACTTTGGAGCAAAAGATAAACATGCTACAGCCACTCAAATAGGCATGTGAGAACATGAATGGAAAGCCAACAATATATACTACAAGGAACAATCAAGATCCACTCCAAAACTAACATGGTTTGTCCTAGAACATCACACGAACATGGCATCGGAACGTTACAGATTTCAGACTTAGTGAAAAACCACTAAGTCCTAAAACAGCAATTTCATCATGGCATCTAAAAGAGCAAGTTTAAGTCACCTCGATACTAAGCATGGCAAGTGGTAAGCACCTCATCAAAGTACACATGATGGTGATTCCGAAACACACAAGCATGCTTCATGGAGATAAACACAACGATAGCAATGAGCTCAACAAGATGGCATTTCATAACAAGTGAAACAACATCACAGCCACATGGCACTTTGCAACGATGATAAATATGGCAAGAATAAATCTATCATGCTACCTAGCACATACAACATGTAGAGCATGGCAAGACGAACACGTGGACATGTCATTTGCATCATTCGGACAAACGAGCTAAAAGATATCACATGGCAAAGATGACATAAAAACATCACATAGCAGCAGTTTATATCACGATGCACTCTTGCAACAGCAAAACAAGCACCTAGATGATCTCTAACATGCATGACACTAAAAGATAAAACGTAGTGCACGATCCCACGAACGTCTCGACATGCTATTTGCGCGAATCGGACAAACACACACAAAGTTATCCACAGTTGAAATATGCATCACAGATCAATTCATTAAGGACTTGGCAGAAAAAGAGAGGGGAATCAACCTTGGATCTGAAAAAAAAACAACCGGCCCGGTGGAAGCAGTTCGGGCGGCGGCTCGGCCTGCTGGAGGGAGATCGGGCCCGCGGGGTGGTGGCGCTTCGGCCCGCGGCGCGGGAGGCTGGGCCCGCGGAGGCGGCGGCCTGGTCGGAGCGGTGCGGCCCGCTCGGGTGCGGCCCGACGGGGTGGCGAGGCCGGCCTGCGCGCGGACGGCGCGGAGCGAGGTAGGAGTGGGCCAGTGCGGGAGGAAGCGAGGCCCGGTTCGGGAGGCAGCCCGCAGCGGCGACGGTGGAGCTGGAGGCGGCGGTGCGGTGGCGTGGGCCGGCCCGTGCGGCGATGTGGTCCTGCGGTGCGGAGGGAGCGAGGCCCAGCGCGGATGCCCTGGCGGCTGGCGTCGATGGTGCGGGAGCGAAGCGGGAGGCGGCGCGGCTGGGCCTTCGGGCCTGGCGAAGGGATCGATCGGGGCTGGGCTTCGATGAAGTGGTCCACGCGGGGTGGACTGGCGATCGAACGAGGGGGTCGTCGAGGCGAGCGTTGACCTGGCCCTCGAGGCCGGCGGCTGCGTCGATCCGATCGCCCCCTCGCGCGGCGGTTGTTGGCTGGTTCGATTCGAGCCGGCGAGATTTTGCGGGGAGGCTGCCAAGTGGCAGTGGAGAGAATGGCCAGATCTGAAATTTAGGGAAGGAGTGGAGAAGAAGCTAGGGAATGCCCAAAAATAGACTAGGGGTCTAATATATAGCAGAATTGCTAGGTTTAGGGCTGTGGGGGTGTTTAGAGCCCTCCGATCGCGATCCGACGGATCCGATCGCGGGGGGAGTCTAGATGGGCCTAGGAGAGGGTAGTGGGTTGCTGGAGGGGTGTTTCTGGGACACAAAGTGAAGGCACTTTGGACCCACACGAATAACTGTTGGGATAGCAAACGGAGTCCAAACGCGACGAGATTTGAGAGGCGGGTTGCACACAACAAAACAACAACACACACAACAACCTCGCGGCACACCGGTAACGTTACACGCCCAAACAACAAAGTAGGCCTACGGGACGTCACGGACACGTGAGGGAGCTCCGGAACGCGAAACGGACAACGGGAAGGAACGCGTGGAACCGGATGCAACCGACAACACAAATGCAATGTGATGCACATGTCTACATGATATGAATGAATGCCACACACTCACACAACAAAACGACGAAAACCCGAAAGACAAAGAACCCGGAATGGAAATAGATGAAGCCGGAGATATATTATATACCCAATAGGGAAAGTATTACATCCGGGGCATTACAAACTCTCCTCTACTACAAAAAGATCTCGTCCCAAGATCTAGGACTGGAAAAAGGAAGGGTACTCGGAACGAAGATGATCTTCTCGTTCCCAGGTAGCTTCTCGGTCGGTGTGATGTGACCACTTGACTTTCAAGAATTTGATGGACTTGTTGCGGGTCTTGCGTTCGGTTTCTTCGAGAATAGCAACTGGATGCTCTCGGTAGGACAGGTCTTGTTGAAGATCAATCTCTTCAAACGGAATCATGCGCTCAGGTGCCTTGAAGCATTTGCGGAGTTGAGACACATGGAAGACATCATGAACATTGGCGAAGTTTGAAGGGAGCTCAAGTTGATAGGCTAGATCGCCTCTTTTGCCAAGAATCTTGAAAGGCCCGACGTATCTTGGAGCAAGCTTTCCTTTGATACCGAATCTTTGGGTGCCTTTCATCGGAGACACACGGAGATAAACATGATCACCAATGTTGAAAGCTAAATCTCGATGCTTGCCGTCATAGTAGCTCTTCTGACGCGACTGAGCGGCCTTGAGATTCTCATGTATGACTTTGCACATTTCTTCGGCTTCCGAGATCAAGTCATTGCCAAGAAGTTGACGTTCTCCTGCTTCAGACCAGTTGAGAGGGGTACGGCACTTTCTGCCATAGAGGATTTCAAACGGTGCTTTGCCTGCACTTGCTTGAAAGCTGTTGTTGTAAGAGAACTCGGCAAATGGAAGGCAGTCTTCCCATTTCATGCCGAAGGAGATGACACAGGCTCTGAGCATGTCTTCTAGAATCTGATTCACTCGCTCGACTTGACCACTAGTCTGAGGGTGAAATGCAGTGCTGAACCTGATCTTAGTGCCCATGGCGGACTGAAAGGAGTCCCAGAACCTTGAAGTGAACAAACTTCCACGGTCTGAGGAGATAACTTGAGGAATGCCATGTAAAGGCACAATTCTGGAAGTGTACAGCTCTGCTAATTGAGCTGCATTGATTGATTCTTTGACTGGCAGGAAGTGAGCGACTTTGGTAAGCTTGTCAATCACCACGAAGATAGCATCATTCCCTCGCTTGGATTTAGGAAAACCAGTGACGAGGTCCATTTCAATGTGGTCGAACTTCCACTCGGGAATAGGAAGAGGTTGGAGAAGACCGGCTGGACGTTGATGTTCTGCTTTCACCCTTCTGCACACATCACATTCATTCACGAATTGGGCAATCTCCCTTTTCATGCGTGTCCACCAGTAAGACTGCTTGAGGTCTTGGTACATCTTGGAACTGCCAGGATGAATGGAAAGGAGAGAATCATGAGCTTCTTCCATTATGAGCTTCCTGAGATCACCTTTGGGAACAACGAGTCTGTCCTCGAAGAACAAGGTATCTCTCTCATCAACACGGAAGCACTTGTATTTCGGAATGCCCTTAGCGATAGCATGTTTCACCTTCTTCACCATGGTATCACTGAGTTGGGCCTCACGGACTTGATCTTCCAAGGTAGGAGCAATTTGAAGATTTGCAAGAAAACCCTGCGGAACAACTTGGAGGTTGAGTTTCCTGAATGCTTCACAAAGCTCAGGCTGGCACGGCTTGATAAGAAGGCTGTTGCAATATGCCTTTCTGCTCAAAGCATCTGCAATCACATTCGCCTTGCCAGGAGTGTATTCAATGCTGGGATTATACTCTTGGATCATTTCAACCCAATGAGTCTGGCGGAGGTTCAGATGCGGCTGTGTGAAGATGTACTTCAAGCTCTTGTGATCAGTGAAGATGTCGAACTTTCTGCCCAACAACAGATGTCTCTACGTAATCAAAGCATGTACCACAACTGCTAGCTCGAGATCATGTGTGGGATAGTTCTTCTCACTTGGCTTGAGCTGATGAGAAGTATATGCCACAATTCTTTTATCTTGCATAAGCACACCACCAAGACCTTGAAGAGAAGCATCACAGAATACTTCATAGGGCTTGGACTCATCTGGAGGAGTCAGAACAGGAGCAGAGACGAGTTTTTCTTTGAGAGTTTTGAATGCCACTTCACACTCTGGAGACCAAAAGTATTTGACATTCTTCTGAAGCAAGTTTGAAAGAGGCTTGGCAATCTTGGAGAAGTTCTCAACGAACCTTCTGCAATAGCTGGCAAGACCCAAAAAACTGCGGAGCTGCTTGACGTTCTGAGGAGCTTCCGAGTTGACAATTGCTTCAACTTTCTCGGGATTTACCGCAATACCGTCAGCTGATATGATGTGGCCCAGGTACAAAACCTTATCGAGCCAAAACTCGCACTTGGAGAACTTGGCATAGAATTTATGCTCTCGGGGTCGATCAAGAACCAGACGTAAGTGCTTTTCGTGATCTTCTTCATTCTTGGAAAACACCAGAATATCATCCAGATACACAAGCACAAACTCGCCAGTATAGGGGTTGAAGATGTAATGCATCATCCTCGAAAAGGTAGGAGGAGCATTGGCGAGACCAAAAGACATGACGGTATACTCGTATGAACCGTAGCTCATTCTGAAGGCCGTCTTGGGAATGTCTTCCTCGCGAGTGCGAATTTGATGATAGCCCATTCGGAGGTCAAGCTTAGAGAACACTTTAGCTCCTTTGAGCTGCTCGAAGAGTTCGTTGATGTTGGGGAGCGGATATTTATTCTTTATTGTCTTCTTGTTCAATGGCCGGTAATCAACACAGAGACGCTCCGTGCCATCTTTCTTCTTGACAAATAAGACACCACAGCCCCACGGAGACGTACTAGGCCTGATGAGACCCATACTCTCCTGTTTATCAAGCTGCTTCTTCAATTCCTTCAATTCATCCGGAGAGAGCTTGTACGGACGCCGGCATGCTGGCTCAGTACCCGGCTCGAGTTCAATAACGAATTCCACCTGACGGTGTGGAGGCATGCCTGGAAGTTCTTCAGGAAAGACGTCTTGATATTCGTTCACCACCGGAATTTGAGATATGGCATTAATTTCGCCCTTATCATTGAGAGAGAAAAGCCTGATAGTGTTATCCCTGGAGGTGAAGATAATCACATCTTCATCAGAATGAGTCATCTTGACTTCTTTTTGAGCACAATCAATGTGAGCATCATGCTGAGAAAGCCAATCCATTCCGAGGATGAGGTCGATGTCAGAATTACCAAGAACCACCGGTTTAGCCAGAAAGCGATAATCTCCCATGCGAATAGAAACATCCGGAGCATAGACACTAGAAGACATACGTCTCCCCGGAGAAATAGCTTGCAACTTCTGAGGCAGACTTTGGACGTCAACATTATACTTGGATGCAAATGGTTGAGACATGAAAGAACATGAAGCACCCGAATCAAATAACACTTTAGCAGGAAAATAGTTCACTGGAAGGTTACCCAAAATGACATCAGAAGAATTCTCCGCTTCAGCTGCACTCATCAGATTGACCCTTGCTACCTTTGGATCATGCCTGACAATAGCTGAACTCACAGGTGGAGGAGGTGGAAGACGCTTCGGATTCGGACATCTGTTGGCATAGTGACCCTTCTGGCCACACTTGTTGCACACCACTTCAGAGAGAGGACGGAAATGAGAGCCACTTTACTTTGAGCCTTGAGACTGAAACTGGTTCTTCGACTTGATGCTCGGGTTGGGTGGGTGGGAGAAACCACGTCCACCAGAGTTCTTGTTGTTGGAGTTGTTGGAGTTGTTGTAAGGAGCTCGAATCACTCGAGGAGGAGGAAGCCAGAATTTCTGATGCTTCGAGACCATCTGAGACGATGAGGAAGAGTGAACGGCATCTCGAATTCTCTTCTTAGAAGCCTCCATATTAAGCTGAGCTGCCTCTTGTTTCAAAGCCATGTTATAGAACTTGTCGAATTCATCCGGCTCGAACAAGGTGAGAGCAAGCTGAAGTTCATCTTTGAGACCTCCACGGAACTGGTAGATTTTACTCTTGGCATCAGGAATGTCTTGCTTAGCATAGCGAGCGAGGTTTTGGAACTTGACATTATACTGATAGACTGTCATGGAGCCCTGCTTCAGGTTACGGAATTGCTCACGCATACCCTCGATGACACTTGTTGGAATGTGGTGAGAGCGAAAATCCTTGCAGAAATTCTCCCAAGAGATCACTTGACCTAGCCTGGAGTCTTTGTACTGCTGCCACCAGTCAGCTGCCTGATCTTTCAGTTGGAAGGCTGCAAACTTCACATAATCATCTTCCTTCACGTTACTGCACTCAAAATGCTTCTTTATGTCGGTTAACCAATCTTCAGCATCAAGAGGGTCGACACAGTAACTGAAAGCTTTAGGATTGTTGGCCAAGAACTGGTTGAGAGTAGCATGGTGCTGCTGGTTGAAGAAGTTGCCTTGATTCCCTGGAACACCCTGATTAGCTTGATTAGCTTGCATCTGTTGCATCATCTGCATCAACAACTGGGTGTTCTGAGCTGTAGTCTGCATAATCGCTCTCCAAGCCTCAGACGGAGGAGGAGGGGAAGGAGGACGATCTGGGACCTCTTCACCCTCTGGGTTAGCGTTGGGAACCCTTTTCGGAGCCATCCTATAAGAGATGACCACGAATCAGCAATTGATTGACAAAAGGTATAAGCTGAATCAATGGAATGAATTGCAACAAGTCTTCACAATAATCATTCGAACAATAAGAATGAATGAAAACATTCGAACAAGAGGAACGAATGGAATTCTCAGTTAAATGATAACATCAATCTTCACGAGAAGCCACATAGGGGACAAAATTGAAAATAAGAAAACAACAAGGTACGGATGTGAACAAACACAAGAGAGGAGTTTCGTTCTAACATCTTTGTGCTGAAAGCATATGAACGCGTTACGAAAAGGTTTTGCAATCCCCGGATCAGCATAGCCAAGGACCCTTTAAGATGCAACTCCTGATAGTAACATCGGTCATAATACCACTTCACTCAATGTAGAACCCCGAACTCACTAACCTGCATTCGTTGGAAGAATGCCTACGATCTACTGGATAAGCCCACCTATAGATTTCCGAAAGATTCTAGTTATGCAATCAGGTGTTGGGGATACACGGGAAGCACCGCGCAATCAACTCTAAACCTACATCCAGGTGTATCCATCCTTCAACACATAACCAGTCTTTCTCGGAAACTGTGTACCTCGGACCTTCGAAAAGCATCCACTATAACAAGCTATGGCAATACTCCCGAACTACCTCCCCAGTACTGGGTGATGTCGGGGTTATCTTGCCACTGGCCGTATAGGAGATATTTTCGATGTCGGCCGTCTTAAGTATTTAGTACTGCCGCGATATGCTTGTGACGACAATACCCCGAAGCTCAACTCCCCGGGACACTGCCACAACCCCTAATGTCAGGAGGCATCGAGACAATATTCTCGTCACAAGAACATCGAAACAATCCCAGAATACTCGCGGGATTCCTAAAAACAATTTGGTGCAATTTTTGAAAATAGGAGAGACAAGAGTAGTCGTCAGGAGTCCTCACCAGAGAGAAAGGAGATGAGAAGCAAAGAAATCCTACTCTCTGATATAATATATAGGACTCAAAATGTTTTCAGTGTGTGCCTAGACTCGACCGTCAACGATTCGATCAATCAGTGGGGGCTCCTAGGTCGGAGAAGGCTCTGATACCAACTTGTAATGCCCAGGATGGAGTTATACCTCCTACGTGTCGAGGCACGACTTAAAGGCATAAATCCATCCTAGAATGATCTCAAGTTTGGTAATCTTTGCACATCTCATGTAAAAGAGGGGATTGTAAACATAAATAGTTGGCTTACACTCGCCACGTCACACAAATACAATACCAGTCTCAAACATCATACATTAAGAATATCACAACCCTCTAAGGGCAAAACCAAATGTCAAGATACCAAACTTAAATAACATCCACAGGCGGATCGAATCCTAGTAGAAGTCTCCACTATTGATCATCCGGATATCGAACATAGTACCGACTACGCTCCTCGTCGTACTCCCAATCCAGCTCGGTGCCATCACCTGGATAGCTCACAGCTGGACCTGCATCTGGTGTGGTGAAGTAACTGTGAGCCACAGAGGACTCAGCAATCCCGTTCCCGGGTAACAAGACTATTTAAGCCTTGGGAGAGGATAAGGCTGAAGAAAAGAATAAGTGTATGCAGCAGCAACTAGCAACTAGCTTACGTGAGTGAGAGCGAGAAGAGAAGCCTCGGACGAGAAGTGATCACGAAGTGATCCTAGCTACAAGCTCCACAAACATAACCCCTCCGTGTTCAACTCCCGAATCCCTATTCGGAAATTCACGGTCACGGAACACACGCTGGTAGTGTATTGGAAACATTGTGTCAAGTTATCTACAACCGGATATTAACAAGCTCCCATCTGCCACATAACCGCGGGCACGGCTTTCGAAAGTTCATAACCCTGCAGGGGTGTTCCAACCTGACCCATTACAAGCCCACGATCCGCGGAGTCGCAGCTCCAAAGTGGGAAGACCCGAGTATTCTCGGAATCCCGTGCTCAAGATATACCGAACTAAGGTAAGGCTAATCCAGCAAATCCTCTCGGCGTGTCGACACCCTGATAGTAGCCGCGCGTATCTAAGTCTCAGGACACGACCGGATGGGTGAAGCTACGGGTGTATGCCAGATACCTCGAGTTTCCCCAAGGCGGCCCCGCATGCTCCCCGTTTCAGACCAACACTCATGTGGAGCACTGGCCCGGGGTTGTTGATTAAGAAAGAGGGTTAATTACTCCCTATGCAAGTTTAGTTTGTTATTAGGCAAATAGTACCAATGTTGGGACTTGCTGGAAAAGACTTAGCACTTAGCGGTTTATCGAGGGGGTCCCATACACCCCAACCGTGTTAGGAACGCATAATCAAGGAACATAACACCGGTTTATACGGTTCCTAACGGCATGAGTGGAACAAATCACCAAGCAAAAGGCTTAGCCTTCCACCCTTGCCAATATATAGATGATTTCATTTTAAGCATTATATAGTGTGATATAACCCAACCAAACTTCAACATGAAGCAAGCATCTTCGATCTTCACCTGCAACTAGCAATGCTATAAGAAGGGCTGAGCGAAGCGTACTTAGCCAAGCAACGGTTTGTGTAGGTAGGGTGGTTAAATATGGCAATGGTTACAAGTAGGAGGCTGACAGGAAGAACATGGGCATCGAGGCAAAACTATAGAGCGGAACTACTAGCAATAGGCAAAGATAGTAATGTTATCGGGGTTCGGTCATCTTGCCCGAAGGGAAGTCGTTCGGATCGTAAGAAGGGTCCTCGTGCTCAACCTCGTTGGTAACCTCGTGCTCGAACTCGTACTCGGTCTCAGCTTCCGGCTCTAAACAAAGCAAACACACCAAGCACAAATCAACAAGATGCAATGCGCACTCGAAAAAGATGGATGCATGATGGATGCACTAAGGATGCACACGGAGCACGGAAAAATAGCACTCAAGCAAAACACCTCAAAACATGATAACAATATCATATTATGAATCTACACAGAAAATCAATCAAGTTTCATATAAGACTCGCTGAAATCGGAGTTACGGGCTAAAAGTTATGCCCGAAACAAGAAATGAGCGAAAGCTGAAAATTACAGCAACATAGCAACTTCGGAGCACAAAATAATTGAGCTACAACATTCAAATATCATGGCAAATGACATGAACACAAACTATACATATACTACAGCAACTAAGTCCAAAGGTGCACCCCCAAAGGAGCCACGGATCAATAGTAATGAGCTTGGACATATTGAACTTGACAATAAAATTCTGGCAGCAGAATTTTATTGAAACTTTGGAGCAAAAGATAAACATGCTACAGCCACTCAAATAGGCATGTGAGAACATGAATGGAAATCCAACAATATATACTACAAGGAACAATCAAGATCCACTCCAAAACTAACATGGTTTGTCCTAGAACATCACACGAACATGGCATCGGAACGTTACAGATTTCAGACTTAGTGAAAAACCACTAAGTCCTAAAACAGCAATTTCATCATGGCATCTAAAAGAGAAAGTTTAAGTCACCTCGATACTAAACATGGCAAGTGGTAAGCACCTCATCAAAGTACACATGGTGGTGATTCCGAAACACACAAGCATGCTTCATGGAGATAAACACAACGATAGCAATGAGCTCAACAATATGGCATTTCATAACAAGTGAAACAACATCACAGCCACATGGCACTTTGCAACGATGATAAATATGGCAAGAATAAATCTATCATGCTACCTAGCACATACAACATGTAGAGCATGGCAAGACGAACACGTGGACATGTCATTTGCACCATTCGGACAAACGAGCTAAAAGATATCACATGGCAAAGATGACATAAAAACATCACATAGCAGCAGTTTATATCACGATGCACTCTTGCAACAGCAAAACAAGCACCTAGATGATCTCTAACATGCATGACACTAAAAGATAAAACGTAGTGCACGATCCCACGAACGTCTGGACATGCTATTTGCGCGAATCGGACAAACACACACAAAGTTATCCACAGTTGAAATATGCATCACAGATCAATTCATTAAGGACTTAGCAGAAAAAGAGAGGGGAATCAACCTTGGATCTGGAAAAAAAACAACCGGCCCGGTGGAAGCAGTTCGGGCGGCGGCTCGGCCTGCTGGAGGGAGATCGGGCCCGCGGGGTGGTGGCGCTTCGGCCCGCGGCGCGGGAGGCTGGGCCCGCGGAGGCGGCGGCCTGGTCGGAGCGGTGCGGCCCGCTCGGGTGCGGCCCGATGGGGTGGTGAGGCCGGCCTGCGCGCGGACGGCGCGGAGCGAGGTAGGAGTGGGCCGGTGCGGGAGGAAGCGAGGCCCGGCTCGGGAGGCATCCCGCAGCGGCGACGGTGGAGCTGGAGGCGGCGGTGCGGCGATGTGGTCCTGCGGTGCAGAGGGAGTGAGGCCCAGCGCGGATGCCCTGGCGGCTGGCGCCGATGGCGTGGGAGCGAAGCGGGAGGCGGCGCGGCTGGGCCTTCGGGCCTGGCGAAGGGATCGATCGGGGCTGGGCTTCGATGAAGTGGTCCACGCGGGGTGGACTGGCGATCGAACGAGGGGGTCGTCGAGGCGAGCGTTGACCTGGCCCTCGAGGCCGGCGGCTGCGTCGATCCGATCGCCCCCTCGCGCGGCGGTTGTTGGCTGGTTCGATTCGAGCCGGCGAGATTTTGCGGGGAGGCTGCCAAGTGGCAGTGGAGAGAATGGCCAGATCTGAAATTTAGGGAAGGAGTGGAGAAGAAGCTAGGGAATGCCCAAAAATAGACTAGGGGTCTAATATATAGCAGAATTGCTAGGTTTAGGGTTGTGGGGGTGTTTAGAGCCCTCCGATCGCGATCCGACGGATCCGATCGCGGGGGGAGTCTAGATGGGCCTAGGAGAGGGTAGTGGGTTGCTGGAGGGGTGTTTCTGGGACACAAAGTGAAGGCACTTTGGACCCACACGAATAACTGTTGGGATAGCAAACGGAGTCCAAACGTGAGGAGATTTGAGAGGCGGGTTGCACACAACAAAATAACAACACACACAACAACCTCGCGGCACACCGGTAACGTTTACACGCCCAAACAACAAAGTAGGCCTACGGGACGTCACGGACACGTGAGGGAGCTCCAGAACTCGAAACGGACAACGGGAAGGAACGCGTAGAACCGGATGCAACCGACAACACAAATGCAATGCGATGCACATGCCTACATGATATGAATGAATGCCACACACTCACACAACAAAACGACGAAAACCCGAAAGACAAAGAACCCGGAATGAAAATAGATGAAGCCGGAGATATATTATATACCCAAAAGGGAAAGTATTACATCCGGGGCATTACATATGTTGAAGTGTGTGTTGGTCGTGCAACGTGTTGATTCATGCGGCGTGCTGGTTCGTGCAGTGCATTGTCCGTCATGCTGTGACATGGCGCCTCCGAAAGGCATTGCGGGAGGAAAGGCCCGGGTTTGAAGCATTTGCGGTCACGTCTTCGTATCAGCTAGCCATGGTTGAGGCTCTAGAAGTATGTGCGTGCATGCACATGTGTGGATCCTATGAAGGCATTGCTATGTCTCCTTCGGAGGCACGAGTTTGAAGCATGTGCAGTCACGTGTGCGTAGCAGCTAGCCATGGTTGAGGCTCTAGAGGTATGTGCGTGCATGCAGATGTGTGTATCCTACGAAGGCATTGTTATGTCTCCTTCGGAGGCACGGGTTTGAAGCATGTGCAATCACGTGTACGCAGCAGCTAGCCATGATTGAGGCTCTAGAGGTATGTGCGTGCATGCACATATGTGTACTGTCCGGAGGCATGTGGCCTTATCGCCTCCGGAGGCACGGGTGTGAATCATTTGTAGCCACGGTTGAGGCGCTCTTGGTTTGTGTGTGTGTGGATATATTGTCCGCGGGTATGGTGACCCAGGCTTTGGAGATGCAGGGCCATGTCGCCTCTGGAAGCACGGGAGAGTAGTCTCCAGAGTCATGTGTAGAAGTTCGTTTTGGGAGTCACTGCTGTCATACAAATAAAAAGAGCACTGTTGTTTATAGTGTACTGGCACTCTCTGATGATGTTATCTTTTCAACATAAACACGCAATTTGTAACTACATTACATACAAATATAAGTCATTGAGTGTTTTGTCACGTCTTGATGGAATTAGCCTCGCATGCTAAATCAAAAGTTTTAGTCTTCATTCTTGCTGAAGATCTTGCTAATCTTGTCACCCATTTCATTAGCTTTGTCTTGATTCATCTCGCTACGTAAAAGAATGTACATTGCCTCTGCCCTCCAGTCTTCGACTTCATCATGTGAAATTTTGCCGAGAAGAGAAGTATATTATTAGAGTTGGTGCATAAAAGTTGTATATAAGTAAATATATATAGACTTACTGTCAAATCTTTCAGGTCTTCGATGAACTTTTCACCATTGTAGAGGAATGCAAGCTTTAAAACAACAAATGGTGATTCATCCTTTTCTATCACCGGAACATCTTGCACGGTATGAATCTGCCATCTTGTATTCTTTGGATTCATTGTTTGTCCTAGTATGGTGTTGAAAACTTTTTTAATCCTAGGTACCTGAGAATTGCATTCTGTAATTGTTTTAATATTGGAACTTGTAAAACTAAAAAAAATGTTATGTACAAATGCTTACGATTGCCGACTTATGAGCGTGATATTCCTGAAATTGTGTTTCTCTTTCTTTTTCAGCGTCTCCAATTTCCTAAAGAACTCGATCTGCTTCAAGTGGATCCAAATGATCCATGTCTATCTTTTCTTTCTCAAATTCCTCTCGAGTTGCTTCTCGAGGATCAATAATGTGAACTTTGTGTTTATATTTGTTCAGCATATATAGTACGTAGCGGTTATCCTTCTCCAGTGGAACGAATATCTGCGTACAAAATATTTGTTGCTTACATGACAGTTTAATATAATTTGATAGAACACATATTTTGTGAATTTGTTGTGGAGGAAAGGGATGTTACCATGTTTGCTGTTGAGAGCTTTTTTCGTTGATCTTCTTTGAGATACATGGGAACCAGCTCATTCTTTGTTTTTTGCAATTCACTTTTAAATTTTGAAATAGTAGTTTTGTGTTTCTTTAATTTCAGTATATGTTACAAACAGTAATTACGATAAAAAAACTGTCAGAAAAAAGAGTTGTGTAACAATATAAAAAGAGTAGGTGTTGCAATATAGACAAGATTTTGCTTTTTAAGAATTTACCTCTACAAAGTTTGGGCCTAATATTACTCTGTCACTCTTTTTAGAATCATGTCTGCTTTCCTAGATTTCTGCTATATCATCGAGCACCCTCTTTTCCATATGATGTGGTATGTTTGTCTGTGCTAGTCTTGGACCAAATACTGCCTTCAGTTGGGCGTGCTTTCACTCTCTCTATGGATGCTCCTGAATATAGTTTTGCTGCGACAGGGAGATAAAATAAATTTGGAGGTGAGAAACATATTTTTACATTATTTTTGGCTTCGGTCCAACTATTATGAGGTGCAATAGAAAACAACTCACTTTTTGAATTCCTTCTGCGAGTTGTCGCTCATGACTACTTGGAAGAGGTCGGACGCCTCCTTTGTGTCTTGGAAGCAATGTGAATGTTTTGGGTATGGATTGGTGCTTCGTCCTTTTTTTCTTTTTGTTGCATCTGTTTGTGTCAGCGGAAGCAGATATGTAATATGTAAGCTCTCGTGATACCAAAGACATTATTCAACCATGAGATGGGTAGGTCATTACAAAAATAAAGATAACCAGAAACAATTTTCTTACCTTTGTTGGTGGAAACGAAGTTTGAAGTTACTGGTTTGAATTCTTTGATTCTTCCAGGTAGTTGCTCGCACTTTACTTGGTTTGTTTCACCAAATATGGCTGTAAAAAGGAACTCTGGTTTCCACTCGGCATCTACCTTGCTATGCTGCATGAAGGTCATCGGATATTCTTTTATTTTTCTTTTATGAGATAATTGAAGTGTTCAAGGAGTGCTGCTTCTAAAAATAAAATTGTTGCTCTTGTACTATTCACTTACATGGAAATCCTCATCATCTATTGTAAGACCAATGTCATTCCAGTATTTTGCAAATTGAACCATGTAGTGTCCACATTGGGTACCATGCTGTTTTGGCACACAAACTATGTTAGGTGTTTCTGCTATCCTCGACCAGTTTGGTTCACTGTTGGCTCGTAGTTTCGCTTCGCCGTAATGCTTCTTCATGAGTGTGTGCATCCTTTTAATCTATGATTACGGTTTGATTTTATTGTTGGATTTTGCCATTAAGAAAAGGAATGCAAGAATTGGAAAACCAAATAGAAAACCAAGGTTGAAGTGACGTACCAGTTCTGGGTGATCCTTATGGTGTTTTTTCCATGTATTTTTTCCTCCTCCTTGTCTGTAATTCAGTGAGTCAAGTATGTTGATGGAGCTCGTGTACTTGTTGAGCACGTACAATGTGGTGTGTTTAGCTGTGTTGTGAGGTATCATAATCTGCGGTGTTTGGAGACAGAGTGAGTTAAAGTTCATTCTTGTCAGGAGAATTAAATGACACGTAAATGTGCAATCTATAGGAAGAATGAATTATACTTGTATATTTCTATTAACTCACCATCTTTTTCTTTAAAAGTTCCTTCCCTGTTACAAGGGGTTCAAACTGTTTCAATGCTTCGTCCTGATTGAATTCTGCTAGTCCTCTTTCTTCTGCAGTATTAACACCGAGCACAATCTGCAAAAAAAAGTTTTCTACTTTTTAGTTCAAACCTGTAATCAGTGAATTGATGCAAGTGTTTATGTCCAATTGGACTTTGTACGTTTGCAAATTCTATGGGTAGTATGACTTTATCAGTTGTGTTGTATTGTTGCTGCCCTGTCCATTTATTCGAACAATGTGTTTGCGATGGAGCCCTCCATCTGTCATCCATCTCCTTTTTTAGCTGTTCCATTAGTTGTTTTCATGTAATCCAATCAGGTCGCTTCGAGCTAATATATACGTTTAGTCTGCAAGTAGAAAAAGTTTATACATTAGTTAGGTGTGTGTAAAAAGGAGCAACATTTCTTTGTTTTTTTGTTGTGACAAGAGAAAGTACTTACTCTCCGCATTCTTCCTGTCCTTCTTCGCTGAATAGGTATTCATGGAGTGCTCTGCCTTTGTTCATAAATTTGAAATCTCCCGGGACAAAAGTAGGAATCGTAATTTTTCCATGGAGCCTGCTTGAAGGCTTTACCGGCCTCTTCTTGACCTGATTTTCTTGTCTGAGTTGTTCTCAGATGATTGAGGCATTGAATGTTCTCCTGATTCTTGCTACAAGATTGTCAGATGCGGCGTTGCATTTTTGCCAAATTCATAGTTTTCATGGTCATGCAACAATGTTTTGATTACATCAAAATCATAGCCCATCTGTTAGTTGGAGTGGGTTAAGGCTTGAAAGAAATTCATCAACTTCTTCCTGCTTTTTTGTTGTTTTGGGTTTCAGGAAGTCTAAAGAGATGGTGCTAGAGGTGCCTTGCTGATTGCTTATCGAGCCTGTTTCTTCTTGAAGAAGAACATGTTGTTTATTTTGCTCGGAAACATGTTCTTGTGTATTTGGTGCATCGTTTCTTCTATCATCCTCTTTTAAAGCAGTGCTTGCTTGTTCAAGTTGCTCTGTGCTCGGGATATTGCTGTTGATATTTTGCTCGTTAGCGGTGTCCGTTTCCTCTTCAGGATGGTGTGGTATCTTGTTGTCTGGTGATGGTGTGATATTGCTAGAAGATATTGTTGGAGATATGCCCTAGAGGCAATAATAAAAGCATTATTATTATATCTCCTTGTTCATGATAATTGTCTGTTATTCATGCTTGAATTGTATTGTACGGAAACAGCGATACATGTGTGAATACACAGACCACAATGAGTCCCTGGTAGGCCTCTAGTTACCAGCTCGTTGATCAACAGATGGTCACGGTTTCATGACCATGGACATGGTATGTCGGTGATAATGGGATCACATCATTAGGAGAATGATGTGATGGACAAGACCCAAACTTGAGCATAACACGAGATCGTATAGTTCGTAATGCATAAGCTTTTCGGTGTCAAGTATTTATTCCTTAGACCATGAGGTTGTACAACTCCCGGATACCGTAGGAGTACTTTGGGTGTGCCAACCGTCACAATGTAACTGGGTGGCTATAAAGGTACGCATCGGGTATCTCCGAAAGTGTCTGTTGAGTTGGTACGAACCGAGACTGGGATGTTGTCACTCCGTATGACGGAGAGGTACCTCTGGGCCCACTCGGTAAGACATCATCATAATGAGCTCAATGTGACTAAGTAGTTAGTCACGGGATGATGGATTACGGATCGAGTAAAGAGACTTGCCATAACGAGATTGAACAAGGTATCGGGAATACCGACGATCGAATCTCGGGCAAGTACCGTACCGATGGACAAAAGGAATAATATACGGGATTGAGTGAATCCTTGACACGGTGGTTCATCCAATGAAGATCATCGAGGAACACGTGGGAACCAACATGGGTATCCAGATCCCGCTGTTGGTTATTGACCGGAGAGTGGTCTCGGTCATGTCTACGTGTCTCCCGAACCCGTAGGGTCTACACACTTAAGGTTCGGTAACGCTAGGGTCGTAGAGATAAGTGCACGTGGAAACCCGAAAGTTGTTCGGAGTCCCGGATGAGGTCCCGGACGTCACGAGGAGTTCCGGAATGGTCCGGAGGTAAAGATTGATATATAGGAAGTCCAGTTTCGGCCAACGGGTGATCTCCGGGGGTCACCGGGAGCGTCCCGGGACCACCGGAGGGGCCCCGGGGGTCCACCGGGTGGGGCCACCCATCCCCGTGGGGCCCCTAGGCCGCGAGGGGATGTGTCCAGCCCTCTGGGCTGGCGCACCACTAAGGGGGCCCACCTCTCCTGCGCCTAGGGTTAAAACCCTAAAGGGAAGGGGGGCTCCACTTGCCTTGGGGGGCAAGGAACCCCCCTGGCCGCCGCCCCCTTGCAGATTGGATCTGCAGGGGGTCCAGGCGCCCCCCCTGGCCCCTATATATATGTGGGGGGGAGAGGGCAGCCGCATCCAAGCCCTGGCGCCTCTCCCCCTCCCGTCACACCTCCCAACTCCCACGCAGGGCGCCCGGCGTAGCCCTGCTGTGATTTCCACTGCATCCGTCATCACACCGTCGTGCTGCCGGATCTCTGACGACTTCTCCTCCCCCCTTGCTGGATCAAGAAGGAGGTGACGTTGCTGCACCGTACGTGTGTTGAACGTGGAGGTGCCGTCCGTTCGGCGCTAGATTATCGGTGACGAAGAACGTGAAGAGTACGACTACTTCATCCACACTTCGTTGAAAGCTTCCGCACGTGATCTACATAACGGTATGTAGATGCACTCTTACTTGCTCGTTGCTAGATGTCTCCATAGTTGGATCTTGGTGAAGATGTAGAATTTTTTTGAATTATGCTACGTTCCCAACAGTGGTATCAGAGCCTAGGTTTTATGCGTAGCATCTTGCACGAGTAGAACACAAAGCAGTTGTGGGCGTATGATCTTGTTCAACTTTCTTACCGTTACTAGTCAATCTTGATTCGGCGGTATTGTGGGATGAAGCGGCCGGGACCGACCTTACACGTACGCTTACGTGAGACTGGTTCCACCGACAGACATGCACTAGATGCATAAGGTGGCTGGCGGGTGTCTGTCTCTCCTACTTTAGTCGGATCGGATTCGATGAAAAGGGTCCTTATGAAGGGTAAATAGAAGTTGACAAATCATGTTGTGGTTTTGGCGTAGGTAAGAAACGTTCTTGCTAGAAATCCTATAGAAGCCACGTAAAACTTGCAACAACAATTAGAGGACGTCTAACTTGTTTTTGCAGCATGTGTTTTGTGACGTGGTATGGCCAAGAACGAAGATGTGATGAATGATATATGTGATGTATGAGATTGATCATGTTTTTGTAATAGGGAATCACGACTTGCATGTCGATGAACTTGACAACCGGCAGGAGCCATAGGAGTTGTCTTAATTATTGTATGACCTCGTGTCACTGAATAACGCCATGTAATTACTTTACTTCGTTGCTAAACGTTAGCTATAGTAGTAGAAGTAATAGTTGGCGTGACGACTTCTTCAAGACACGATGATGGAGATCATGATGATGAAGATCATGGTGTCGAGCCGGTGACAAGATGATCATGGTGCCTCGAAGATGGAGATCCAAGGAGCAAGATGATATTGGCCATATCATGTCACTTTAATTGATTGCATGTGATGTTTATCATGTTTATACATCTTGTTTACTTAGAACGACGGTAGTAAATAAGATGATCTCTCACTAAAATTTCAAGTATTGTGTTTCCCCTAACTGTGCACCGTTGCTAAAGCTCGTTGCTCCGAAGCACCACGTGATGATCGGGTGTGATAGGTTCTAACGTTCGCATACAACGGGTGTAAGACAGATTTACACACGCAATACACTTAGGGTTCACTTGACGAGCCTAGCATGTACAGACATGGCCTCGGAACACGGAAGACCGAAAGGTCGAACACGAGTCGTATAGAAGATACGATCAACATGAAGATGTTCACCGTTTTTGACTAGTCCGTCTCACGTGATGATCGGACACGAACTACTCGATTCGGATCGTGTATCACTTTAGATGACTAGAGAGATGTCATTCTGAGTGGGAGTTCATTAAAATTTGATTAAGATGAACTTAATTATCATGAACTTAGTCTAAATTCTTTACAATATCTCTTGTAGATCAAATGGCCCACGCTCCAGTTTCCCTCAACTTCAACGCGTTCCTAGAGAAAACCAAGCTGAAAGACGATGGTAGCAACTACACGGATTGGGTCCGTAACCTGAGGATTATCCTCATAGCTGCCAAGAGACCCTATGTCCTAGAAGCACCGCTAGGTGATGCACCCGTTCTCCCGGCAAACCAAGACGTTATGAACGCTTGGCAGTCACGTTGTGATGATTACTCCCTGGTTCAGTGCGGCATGCTTTACAGTTTAGAATCGGGGCTCCAAAAACGTTTTGAGCACCACGGAGCATATGAGATGTTCGAAGAGCTGAAAATGGTTTTCCAAGCTCATGCCCGAGTCGAGAGATATGATGTCTCCGACGCATTCTATAGCTGTAAGATGGAGGAGAACAGTTCTGTCAGTGAGCACATCCTCAAGATTTCAGGATTGCACAATCGCTTGTCTCAGCTGGGAATGAATCTCCCAGAAGAAGCAATTGTTGACAGAATCCTCCAGTCGCTCCCACCAAGCTTCAAGAGCTTCGTGCTGAACTTCAATATGCAGGGGATGGAGAAGTCCATTCTCGAGGTGTATTGTATGCTGAAATCAGCGGAGGTTGACATCAAGAAAGAACATCAAGTGTTGATGGTCAATAAAACCACTAAGTTCAAGAAAGGCAAGGGTAAGAAGAACTTCAAGAAGGACGGCAAGCAAGTTGCCGCGCCTGGCAAGCCTGTTGCCGGGAAGAAGCCAAAGTATGGACCCAAGCCTGAGACAGAGTGCTTTTATTGCAAGGGAACGGGTCATTGGAAGCGGAACTGCCCCAAATATTTAGCAGACAAGAAGGCCGGCAA
>LR738714.1:569906886-569979082 GCA_902687465.1 Secale cereale | reverse complement strand
CTAACAAGGTATGCAAGCTCCAGCGCTCGATTTACGGGCTGGTGCAAGCATCTCGGAGTTGGAATATTCGCTTTGATGAGGTGATCAAAGCGTTTGGATTTATACAGACTTATGGAGAAGCCTGTATTTACAAGAAAGTGAGTGGGAGCTCTGTGGCATTTCTCATATTATATGTGGATGACATATTGCTGATGGGAAATGATATAGAATTCTTGGAAAATGTAAAGGCCTACTTGAATAAAAGTTTTTCAATGAAGGACCTTGGAGAAGCTGCTTACATATTAGGCATCAAAATCTATAGAGATAGATCGAGACGCCTCATTGGTCTTTCACAAAGTACATACCTTGACAAAATATTGAAGAAGTTCAATATGGATCAGTCAAAGAAAGGATTCTTGCCTGTGTTGCAAGGTATGAGATTGAGCAAGGCTCAGTCGCCGACCACGGCAGAAGATAGAGAAAAGATGAGTGTCATTCCCTATGCCTCGACCATAGGTTCTATCATGTAAGCCATGCTGTGTACCAGACCTGATGTGAACCTTGCCATAAGTTTGGTAGGGAGGTACCAAAGTGATCCCGGTACGGAACACTGGACAGCGGTCAAGAACATCCTGAAGTACCTGAAAAGGACTAAGGATATATTTCTCGTTTATGGAGGTGACGAAGAGCTCGTCGTAAAGGGTTACGTCGATGCTAGCTTCGACACAGATCTGGATGACTCTAAGTCACAAACCGGAGACGTGTATATTTTGAATGGAGGGGCAGTCAGCTGGTGCAGTTGCAAGCAAAGCATGGTGGCAGCATCTACATGTGAAGCGGAGTACATAGCTGCTTCTGAAGCAGCGCAGGAAGGAGTCTGGATGAAGGAGTTCATCACCGACTTAGGAGTCATTCCAAGCACGTGAAGCCCGATGACTCTCTTCTGTGACAACACTGGTGTTATTGCTATTACCAAGGAGCCCAGGTTTCACAAGAAGACCAAGCACATCAAGCGCCGTTTCAACTCCATCCGGAATTATGTTCAGGATGGAGACATAGATATTTGTAAAGTGCATACGGATCTGAATGTTGCAGACCCATTGACTAAACCTCTTTCACGAGCAAAACATGATCAACACCAGAACTCTATGGGTGTTCGATTCATCACAATGTAACTAGATTATTGACTCTAGTGCAAGTGGGAGACTGTTGGAGATATGCCCTAGAGGCAATAATAAAAGCATTATTATTATATCTCCTTGTTCATGATAATTGTCTGTTATTCATGCTTGAATTGTATTGTACGGAAACAGCGATACATGTGTGAATACACAGACCACAATGAGTCCCTGGTAGGCCTCTAGTTACCAGCTCGTTGATCAACAGATGGTCACGGTTTCATGACCATGGACATGGGATGTCGGTGATAACGAGATCACATCATTAGGAGAATGATGTGATGGACAAGACCCAAACTTGAGCATAACACAAGATTGTATAGTTCGTAATGCATAAGCTTTTCGGTGTCAAGTATTTATTCCTTAGACCATGAGGTTGTACAACTCCCGGATACCGTAGGAGTACTTTGGGTGTGCCAACCGTCACAACGTAACTGGGTGGCTATAAAGGTATGCATCGGGTATCTCCGAAAGTGTCTGTTGAGTTGGTACGAACCGAGACTGGGATGTTGTCACTCCGTATGACGGAGAGGTACCTCTGGGCCCACTCGGTAAGACATCATCATAATGAGCTCAATGTGACTAAGTAGTTAGTCACGGGATGATGGATTACAGATCGAGTAAAGAGACTTGCCATAACGAGATTGAACAAGGTATCGGGAATACCGACGATCGAATCTCGGGCAAGTACCGTACCGATGGACAAAGGGAATAATATACGAGATTGAGTGAATCCTTGAAACGGTGGTTCATCCGATGAAGATCATCGAGGAACACGTGGGAACCAACATGGGTATCCAGATCCCGCTGTTGGTTATTGACCGGACAGTGGTCTCGGTCATGTCTACGTGTCTCCCGAACTCGTAGGGTCTACACACTTAAGGTTCGGTAACGCTAGGGTCGTAGAGTGTCGGTGTACTAAGGTATGGGTACCTCGGTACCCCAACTTGTGCACGGGTAGTAGCAGCTTCCCGCGGCAGGGTCGACCACGTGCTCGCCGGAGACCTTCCCGCTCCATATAAAACCATTCAAAAACAAAGTATACAAGACAGAAGATCGAGACCCCGGCAAGTGGAGCTTGCCGGGAAGGCCGTTCCAAGCTCAAGATTACCTCATTCACGCAAGGCCCTGGCAAGAGGAACTTGCCGGGAAGACTAGAAGATTATATCTCAGAAGACATGCCTCGGCGCTATACGCGCCCCGGCAGGGCCCGGGGAGCGACAAGCTTCAGAGCCCGACAAGCTCCCGGGCCCGGCAAGGTCAAGACCCCGGCAAGGTGCTTGCCGGGGAGAGTTGTACTGCGTGCCCGCGCTCCAGCTCATCGGTCCACGCGTCGCCCTGGGGGCCCACCTGGGACGCGTGGCGGATGGCTGTGCAGCCTGGGGGACACGGTGGCGCTCCACGGTGGTAAAGCCATCGCCGTGGCAAACGGAGACGCAAGGGCGGGTGCTTTTGGGGTCGACGGCGACGGGCATTAAATGCTCTTGTCCCCCACTGTCAAAGTAGGTAGCGACCACTGTTCACGCACTGTAGCTCCACTATTCCCGCACTGTTACAACTACCACCTCTTTTACATTTTTACCCTTTCTCCTACGTTGACACCTGTCGGTGACCCCTTGCACTATAAAAGGAGGCCCATGCACAACGTAGAAAAGGTTCGGAACCTAGATCGCTCATACGCTTGGTGTAGCTAGTTCTTCAAGCTCCCGAGCTCTCCAACTCAATACAAACTAAGCAGGAGTAGGGTTTTACGCGTCCTTCGCGGCCCGAACCTGGGTAAACTGCCCGCGTGCTCACTACGATCTGCTCTTTGTGCTTCCTCCGCCCTCTTACCGCACAAGCAAGGGGCTCCGGTCCCATAGGTGCTCGTGGTGGACAGTTTCCCCCGACATCTTTGGCGCGCCAGGTAGGGGGCGTCGAGGTTGTGCGAACCTGATCCAGCGTTCACGCGGGCGTACTCTTCATCAACCTCTCCAGTTTCATCAGCGACTTCATCAGCAACTGCACCATGGCCCCGAAGAAGAAGGCTTCGGAGGTCGCAAGCCCGTCTGCGTCTCATCCGCCGCCACCAGAGCCAACGGTGGGCGGGGGAGACGCCGTCGGAAGGGTGGTCGCCGGCGAGGACACTCGCGGCGCCACCAAATCCAAGGACAGGACGGACGACCGAGCCTCGGTCTCCGTGGACGCGCCGCGTCCATCTCAGCAAACGACAACCCAGCAGCGCCATGCCACAGGAGGTGGCATCCGCTTGCTGGGCCAAGGGCAAACCGGAGGTTCGCGGGACGCTCCGGGCCATCGTCCTGGCACGAGCAAGGCGCGGTCGCCGGGGCGGGACCCCGCTCCTTCTAACGCTGTTAGGAGTCCGAGCATATCCCGCTCCTCGCACCGCTCGCCCCCACTCCCCTCCACTCCAGCAGAAGCGCTCGCAAGGGCGCAACTGCTCCTCGACTTCCCTCCAGCGGCAGACAAGGCCGAAGACTGGAGGGCCACCATCCAGAGCCTGATCGCCTTCGCCAACAACGACTCTCCACAGCAGCCGGCGACCTCGCGGCCGCGGCAAGCCGAGAAGACGAAGGCCGACGGCGACAAGACCGCCGGGGGCGCAACCACCGTGCACTCCCCGCCGCGGAAGCAGAAGACGCCGCCCCGCCGGAACAACGTCGACGACGGCTCCACGGCGTCGTCGGATCCGCGGGCTCGTCGGGACCAGCGCCAGGTCCTTGACGACCGGCGACAAGAAGACGCTCGGACAACAATCGAGCGCCGCCGAGAAGCCCGGCGACAATCAGACCAGAGAGCTGGGAACGCTGTCGTCGCGCGCGCGCCCGGTGAACCAAGCGACTTGCCGTACGCGGCAGGTTGCCCTGCGTTTACCCGTGAGCTGCGGCGCGTCCAGTGGCCCAGCATGAAGAACTTCAAGCCCGACGTACCGGAGAAGTACGACGGCAAGACGCACCCCTCGGAATTCCTCAGCATTTACACCATCGCGGTGCAGGCTGCCGGGGGGCGCGACGAGAAGATTTTGGCGAACTACTTCCCGCTCGTGCTAAAGCCGAACGTTCGTTCCTGGCTCATGCACTTGCCGGAAGGTTCCATTTCTTCTTGGGCAGACCTTTGCCACCAGTTTGTTGGCGCCTTTACGGGCGGCCACAAACCCCACGGCCAGGAGAGCGATCTCCACATTCTGGCCCAGAAGGAAGGAGAATCCCTGCGCAAGTACATCCAACGCTTCAGCCGTGTACAGCACAACATCCCCGACGTCCACCCTGCCGCGGTTATCAGCGCGTTCCACCAGAACGTGCGTAACCGCCGCATGCGTGAAGAGATGGCCATGACCAAGATACGGGATGTCAGCGAGCTCTATGCTCTAGCTGATAAGTGCGCACGCGCAGAAGAGGGGAGGAGACTCCCCGGGGAGGATGCTGGCGCAGGAGGAAGCGACAGCGACGACGCCGCCCCGGCGAAGAAGAGCCGGCGGCAGAACAACAGGAGGAAGAACAAGAAGGAAGTGCTTGGCGTCGAGAAGTCCGGCAAGGAGGCTCCCGCCAAGCAAACACAGGCTGGCGGCTCCGGCAAGGAGCCTGCCCCTGTAGCGGCGGCCGACAAGCAGGACGGCTCCGACAAGCAATACTGCAAAATCCACCGCACCAAGGGCCACGACCTCTCCAACTGCAAACGCGTCGAGTACCTCGTCGAGCAGCAGAAGGCTGAGTACGAGAGGCGCGACAAGGAGAAGGCCCAAGGTGGCGGAGGAGAACCAAGCAAGAAGCGGCCGTTCAATGGCCGGGGAGGACGCCGCGGCAAAGCCAAGCAGCGGCAAGGTGACCGACCTCCCCGGGGCCGCGACAAGGATGAAGAAGACGACGACGAAGACATGGAGGATGAGGATAACAGCGAGCAGGAGTTCCAGAAGGCCACAGAGGTCCTGTGCGTCGACGGTGGCGCCTCTCTGCACACCTCCCACCGCCAGCTCAAGCAGTGGGTGCGCGAGGTGAACGCAGCAGAGCCGCCCGTGGAGTCGCGCAGGCTCCTCAAATGGTCCAGCACGCCCATCATTTTTGACCTTGAGGATCACCCTGACCGCACAACCGCGGTCGGGTGCTTGCCGATGCTGGTCTCACCCACCATCCGCAACCTCAAGGTCACCAAAATGTTGGTTGACGGCGGGGCCGGGCTGAACTTGATCTCCTCTGCTGTGATCAAGAAACTCCAAATCCCAGATGGCGAGCTCGAAGAGACCGGTTCTTTCCAAGGAATCAACCCGGGAAGGAGCAAGCCCAAGGGGAAGATCACTCTGCCGGTGACATTTGGCGGGGAGCTCAACTTCAGAACTGAGCGCATCACATTCGACGTCGCCGATATTCCATTGCCATATAATGGAATACTCGGCCGTCCCGCCCTCGCCAAGTTCATGGCAGCTTCCCACTATGCCTACAACGTGCTCAAGATGCCGGGGCCGATAAGCGTCATCACTGTCCATGGCGACAAGAAAGATGCGCTTGTCTACGCCGACAAGATCTACCGGGACGCAGCAGCCGCAGCAGAAAAGGATACACTTGCCGCTGAAGCTCCCGGGGGGAAGAAGACGAAGACCAAGTCCGGCAAGTGCTCTGGGGCCCACTCCGGCAACCGCACCTCTTCGGAGTGCTGCGCTGCCGTCGAGGACGTTCCATCGAGCTCCACCGGCAAGTGTAGAAAGGGGATGGCCGCTCCTCCGGCAACCAAGAAGGTGTCCGCCAAGGAGGACGGCACTGGTGGTACCTTCACCATCAGTGCCACGCTTGACAGCAAATAGGAAAGCGCGCTCGTTGCCTTCCTGAGGGCGAATGTCGATGTGTTTGCATGGCAGCCATCTGACATCCCCGGTGTTCCCAGGAAGGTAATTGAGCACAAGCTTGCTGTTTGTCCTCATGCGCGGCCCGTCAAGCAGAAAGTGAGGAAGCAAGCCGTGGAGCGCCAAGAATTCATTGCTGAAGAGATCAAGAAGCTAGAGGCAGCAGGCCTAGTTAGAGGCGTGATCCATCCGACGTGGTTAGCAAACCCAGTCGTCGTGCGCAAGGCCAATGGGAAGTGGAGACTGTGTATAGACTTCACCGACGTGAATAAAGCATGTCCTAAGGATCCATTCCCTTTGCCGCGCATTGACCAGATTGTTGACTCCACTGCCGGGTGTGAGCTACTCTCTTTTCTTGATGCATATTCAGGCTACCATCAGATTTTTATGGCCAAGGAAGATGAAGAGAAGACTGCATTTATCACTCCGTGTGGCACTTATTGCTTCGTACGCATGCCATTTGGACTGAAGAATGCAGGATCAACATTTGCAAGGGTAGTGCACACTGCTTTCGAGCCACAGATCCACAGAAATGTAGAGGCTTACATGGATGACATCGTGGTGAAGAGTAAGAGCAAAGATACCCTGGTCCAAGATCTAGAAGAGATATTTCATAACCTGCGCAAGATACAGCTCAAGTTGAACCCCGAGAAGTGCGTCTTTGGAGTCCCCTCCGGCAAGCTTCTCGGGTTCTTCGTGTCACAGAGGGGGATTGAAGCTAACCCCGACAAGATTAAAGCCATCGAGCAGATCGAGGCCCCGAAGCGCGTCAAGGATGTCAGAAGACTTGCAGGTTGTGTGGCTGCCCTCAGTAGGTTCATTTCGAAGTCTGCAGAACGCGCCCTACCTTTCTTCAAAATCTTGAAGAAGGCAGGTCCCATGAAGTGGACTCCGGAAGCGGAGGCAGCGCTGCAAGATTTGAAACGGTACCTATCCTCCACTCCAATACTTGTCGCACCTAGACCACAGGAAAAGTTGCTGCTGTACCTAGCGGCAACCAACCAGGTGGTTAGTGCTGCGTTAGTAGCGGAGAGGGAGGCCGACGAGGAGTCTGCACCACCGGCAAGCGAGTCCAGTGACAAGCAGGGGGCTGCTTCGACAAGCTCTGGCCCCGACAAGGACAACTCTGCGCAGGAACAGGAAGAAGTGCGGAAGAAGATGGTGCAGCGCCCGGTGTATTTTGTGAGTTCCCTCTTGCAGGGGGCTAGATCAAGATACTCCGGGGTGCAAAAGTTGCTTTTCGGCCTCCTCATGGCCTCGAGAAAGCTGCGCCATTACTTCCAGGCACATGAGATAACGGTGGTCACTCGCTTTCCGCTGAAGAGGATATTGCACAATCCGGAAGCAACAGGCAGGATCGTTGAGTGGGCACTGGAGCTGTCGAGCTTTGGACTCAAGTTTGAAAGTACCTCAACCATACAGAGTCGAGCTTTGGCAGAATTCATAGCTGAGTGGACCCCGACACCCGATGAAGAAATCCAAGAAACAAGTGCACCCGTACAAGAAGCGACAAGTGAATGGGTAATGTATTTTGATGGTGCCTTCTCGCTGCAAGGCGCCGGTGCTGGCGTGGTACTCATCGCACCCACCGGGGAGCACCTCAAGTATGTTATCCAGATGCACTTCCCAAGAGAGCAAGCGACAAACAACACTGCTGAATATGAAGGTTTGCTCGCCGGCCTCAGGATTGCGGCCGAACTTGGGATCAGAAAGCTGATTGTGCGGGGAGATTCTCAGTTGGTGGTCCGGCAAGTTAACAAGAGTTACCAGAGCCCTTTGATGGAAGCTTATGTGGATGAAGTGAGGAAGCTTGAAGAGCACTTTGAAGGTCTGCAAATGGAGCATGTCCCGAGAGCTCAGAACGAAATTGCAGATGGCCTTTCAAAGTGTGCTTCGATGAAGTTACCTGTGGAACCAGGGACCTTCTTGCTCAAGCTGACTCAACCATCCGTTACACCATCAATTGGGCAGTCCAAGAAGAGAAAGTTGGTCTCCGGCGACTACTTGCCAGCGGATCTTCCTGAAACCGCCGCCAAGGTCCCCAAGATCAACGACCAGAACGCTGAGGAACAGTCTGCTCCTGCAGATCCGAGGATCTGTGCAGTTGAAGCAAGTGTTCCCGACAAGCCTCGCCCCGGCGAGCTTGCCGGGGGACCATCAGCTCCGGCGGAGCCAGAGGTTCTTGCCGTAGAAGCTGAGGTCCCCGCAGCGGCCCTCATGCCTTTAGTCCTTGCCGTTGAGCCTCGAGCTCCGGCATGGGCGCAGCAGATCGTCCGTTTTCTACAAACTGGAGAACTCCCCGACGACCCAGAAGAAATAGAGAAGATAACCAGGCAGTCAAGTATGTACCAGTTCGTGGATAACGAGCTGTACAGAAGAAGGCTCAACGGAGTCAGGTTGAAGTGCATCTCCAGGGAAGATGGACAGAAGCTGTTGGCAGAGATACACGGAGGCATATGCGGCCACCACATTGGCGCAAGGGCGCTTGCCGGGAAAGCTTTCCGGCAAGGGTTCTTCTGGCAGGAAGCCCTCCAAGATGCAACTTCACTAGTAACCAAGTGTGAAGCGTGCCAGTTCCATGCAAAGCAGATTCATCAGCCAGCTCAAGCTCTCCAAACAATTCCTTTGTCCTGGCCCTTCTCGGTCTGGGGGCTCGATATCCTCGGCCCCTTCCCCCGAGCCGTCGGGGGCTTTGAGTACTTGTACGTTGCAATCGACAAGTTCACAAAGTGGCCAGAAGTGGAGCCAGTGAGAAAGGTGACAGCACAGTCAGCGGTCAGGTTCTTCAGGTCAATTGTTTGCCGTTTCGGAATCCCCAACAGGATCATCACCGACAACGGTACACAATTTACTAGTCGCACCTTCATGCAGTACGTCCAAGACCTTGGCGCCAAGGTCTGTTTCGCTTCTGTTGCACACCCAAGGAGCAACGGTCAAGCGGAGAGGGCCAATGCTGAAGTGCTGTGCGGACTCAAGACAAGAACCTTTGACATGCTGCGCAAGTGCGGAAGAAACTGGATAGAGGAGCTACCGGCGGCTCTTTGGTCAATCAGAACGACACCAAGTCGAGCCACCGGACAGACACCCTTTGCTCTAGTCTATGGAGCAGAGGCAGTTCTCCCCACGGAACTCGTATACGGATATCCTCGAGTGCTTGCTTATGATGAGCTCGAGCAAGAGCAACTGCGACAAGATGATGCATTGCTCCTCGAGGAGGAATGTCTCCAGGCTGCTGTACGAGCTGCTCGATACCAGCAAGCCTTGCGTCGCTACCATAGCCGCAAGGTCAAAGCCAGGAGTCTCGAGGAAGGCGACCTTGTTCTTCGGCGTGTTCAGTCCGCCAAGAATTCCAACAAGTTGACGCCGAAGTGGGAAGGCCCTTATCGGGTGAGACAAGTCACAAGGCCCGGCGCTGTCCGCCTTGAGACCGAAGAAGGCTTACCGGTGAGCAACTCCTGGAACATAGAGCATCTTCGCAAGTTTCACCCATAACGCGCGGTTGCCGTGATCCGCTCCGGCAACCACCTTTTGTACAAGCTTTGCTGCCGTTGCATGTAACCCTTTGTACAAAGCCGGGCGCAGACCCCGTGCATCAGTAAAGTTTTCCATGTTTTGCGCTATTTGCCTTTTGCATGCTTTTCTTTGCTATTTGCATGTGTTGTTTGGCATCTTGTGCAACATACACACCCGGTAAGCATTGGCACGATGAAGGGCCATATACTTGTTTCCCTCTTCTTTTCCTTGCCTCTTAAGCAGAAGGAATGTTCCTCGCGCACAAGTTTGCCGGGGGGGAAGGAGATGGAGGAGGAACCGAGTGCTGTTCAAGAAAGAGAAGCCTTGCCGAGAAGCAAGCGAGATATGAAAGCTAAGTTATTAGAGTTTGATCAGTTCAAATTTTTAATTTTTAAGTTGTCTTCCTTGAACAATCACACTTTGTATGGAAAACCTGTGCGCGGAGGAACCTACCCGTAGCTAGCCGCACCCTTGTCTTGTTTCCGAGTACGCTCAACGATTTAAGTGAGCTGCGACAAGTGTCGCGCCCTTACTTCGTTTTCGAGTTCGCTCAGCAAGCTAAGTGCGTTGCGACTAGCTGCGGCAAGGTTGCTTGCCGGTGAGACCTTGGCCAGCAGGCTGCTCAGAGTCCAGCACTCAGCGCTCGCGGCAAAGGCCCCTTGCCGGCAAGCTCCCCGGGAGCGTAGGGTGAAAAACGTACAAAGTAGACGACCAAGACAAGGAAGATAACATTGCACTGATTAATTAAAATAAGATAAATATCTTACAAAGGATAACTTGTCGCAATGATTAATGAGTTCATAACACCCTATGCAGCAACAAAAGAGACAAAGGAAAAGGAGGCCTAATCTACGCGGTCGCCCTCAACCCTGGAGATCTTGTTCACTTTGGCGATGATGTGGGCGACCTGCGCCTTCAGCGCCTTCAGCGCCTCCATGTTCGCGTCGGCCGGCAAGCTGCGGAGAACGTTGGTGAGGTTTATGCCGGGATTGCGGTATACAATCTTCGTCAGTACGCGCTCCAAGGTTCCCGTGCAGAGCTGGCGCGACTCCTCGGCCAGTTGCGCGGGAATCTTCTTCCGAAGATCTGCAAGAGCCGGCGCAATTCCTTTGAAGAAGAGGCTGAGCTTGGCGCTGTGAGGGAGGTTTGGGTCCGGAGAGTAGATGAGATGCTCCAGCTTCAGCGCCAGCAGCTCCTGGTCGATGTTGGACGCAGAAGATACCAAGTCGTCGGTCCACACCTCGACGGTCCGGCGGAAGTTCTCGGCCGCAGTATTTGCGCTCGCCACCAAGCCTCGCTCCTTGCGGAGCTCTTCCTTCAGCTTGGTTTCCCGGGCCCGGACGGCGTCAAGCGAGTCCTTCAACGTGGAAACCTTCAGCTCCAGATCCTCGATGGAGTCCTTGGCGGCCTTCAGCTCGTCGCCCTTCTTAGAGAGACGCACCTGGAGTTCGGAGTTGGTGTGGGCGTCCTTCTCGCGCTCTGTGTTGAGCGCGGCGACCCTCTCCACGCTCGCCTTCAATGACTCCTCCAGTTGCGCGACCTTGGCGGCAAGCTCCTCCTTGGCGGTCTCCGCGGCAGCCGCGACGGCTTTTGCCTTCTTCAGCTCTCCGCCAAGGGCCTGTTCCCGAGCGGCAAGGTCTTCCTCGTGGGAGTCGAGGTTGACCTTCCGCTGGGTCAGCTCTCCTTCTCGCCGGGACAGCTCCTCCCCGGCGAGCCGCTGCTGCTCTTCGGCCTCGGCCTTCTCCAGCAACCATTCCTGGTACTCCCCGGCGAGCCTCTCGCGCTCCTCCGCCACCTCGCGGAGGGCAGCCTGGTTGGCGGCGCGGAGCTCCGCCACGCGCTTCTCCATCTCGACGGCGGCCTTGGCGGCAAGGGCCTCCCGAGACGCTAGCTTCGCCTGCCTGGCCCGGTAAAGGGCCAGGAGCTGGTGAAGCAGCTTCTCCTCTTCGGGCCCGTCGCTTCCGCCGGGCGCCTCGACGATCTTCAAACCCGCGGAGGCAAGGACCTCTCCATCAAAGGCCTCGCCCTCCGCGGGGGCTCGCGATGAAGAACCCGACGGCACCTGGATGAAGACGCCGTTGGGAGCTTCAAGATAGTAGCCGGCCTGCTCCTTTTCGGCGGAGGGGTCGGCGGCCGGCGCAGCACTTGATGCTCCTGCCGCCTCCGGGCCGGCAGTGCGGTCGCCGTCCCCCTCCCCGGCCGCTGCGTCCGCAGCCGGAGCGGTCTCCTCCGCAGCTGGCTTGGCGGCTCCCGCCGTGTCCTCGGCGACAGGGGCGTCGCCGCCGCCGCCCTGCGCGCCCTCCTCCTCGACGTCGATGACCTCCGTCTCCATCTGCTCGGGGGGAGGAGGATCTAGAAGAAGAAGAGAAAGCAAAAGAAGTTCAAGCAAATATCCAAAAAGAGATGAATCCAAGAAGACAAAGTTACGGAACTTACCTTGGCGGACGTCGTCAGCGGCGGGCTCCCTCGCCGAGGAGCTCTGCCTTGGCGGGGTGGCCGCCCTCGCCGGGCTACTCGCCCTTGGCGGGGTGCTCGCCCTTGGCGGAGTACCCGCCCTTGGCGGAGTGCTCTCCCTTGCCGGGGAGTTCGGCCTTGGCGGGGACGGCGGGGCCTGCGGCTCCTCGGGAGCGACCTCCGGATGCTCCTGAGCTTGCGGCTCCACCCCTGCACAAGTCAAGACAAAAGCATCAAGATATTAGAACAAGACAAAATCTCCAAGCGCGCCCGATGAGCGGAAGGATGGAACCCAGACTTACGCTGGGGGCTGCGCTGGGGGCTGCTCCTCGGAGCAGCGCTCGGGTCCGGCAGGCTCGTCTCCGGCACGTCCCCTGTCGCCGCGACAGGCGAGTCGTCCGCGACCTCGACCACGGGCACCTTGGCCTTCTTCGCCACTCGCTCCGCCAAGGTCCTGAAGATTAAAACAAAAGCAAGATCAGCATCAACAATAATCAAGATAATGTTGAAGAAGATGCAAGATCTCAAGTTCTTACTCCTGTTCCTCCTCGTCGTCGTCGTCGCTCAAGGCGGAGAAGTCAAACGCCACCTGAGGCGCGTCCGCGCGAGGAGCAGGAGGCGAAGCATCCCTCGGGCGCTTGGCGGTCCCCGGGGCTGGGGGCTGCGAAGACCCGGCCCCTATGGTAGCCGAGGCCCGGGGAGCGGGCGGAGCTGCCGCCCCGCTCTGCGAAGACCCTCCTCCGCTTGGCGCTGTCGTGCGGGGCGCATCCGCCGCGGCCTGTGTGCGGGTCGCCTCCGCCGTGGCCTGTGTGCGGGTCGCCCCCGCCGTGGTTGGTGCGCCGGGCGCCCCCGTCGCAGCTTGGCTCCCCCGGGTAGCTCGCACCGCCCGGCGAGCTGGTTGTTGCCGGGGCGCCTGCGCCCTCGTCCCCGTCGCCGTCTTGCGGAGACGCTTCAGCGGAGAACGCCTAGGGCTTGCCCGAGGCGGGGAGGTCTCCGACGACGAGGAGAGGTCGTCGGCGTAGAGCCCCAGGGATCCGTCGGAGTCTTCGTCGGCCCCGGCCTCCTCCTCCTCCTCCTCCCCGGCAGGCTTGCTGGGCCCAGCGTCCTGCACTGTGGCCGCCTTCCCTCCGGCGCCTCCGCTCCCTCCGGCGCCTCCGCTCCCTGCGGCGCCCCTGTTTCCTCCGGCGGCGTTGCCTCTTGCCGCGGCCTTGGTCAGGATTCCAGGGATCCCGGAGTGCCTCAAGGAAGGGACCCCGGCAAGCTCGTCGGGAGGAAGCTTCAGCAGCCTGCGGATCTCCGCCTCCTCCGCTTGGCAGGACGGTTCCGCAGCCTCTGCCTCCTCAGGCGTAAAGCCGAATTCTCCTGCCGCTGCGGCTGCAGCGGCCTCTTCAACCCGAGAAGCTATATACGCTATCTCTTGGTCGGTGGTGTCCCGTGTGAGCTCCCTAATCTCGTCCTTGTTCTTCGCCACCTCCGCCAAGTTGTCGAAGAAGTTCAAGATGACGTCTGGCTTAGGCGGAATCCACGTGCGGTCGATACCGTGCGAGTCACACGCGGGCATCATGGCGCGAAGGGCATCCCGGGCCGTGCTGTTGCAGAGGGGCACCACTCCCCGGGGAGCTCTGAACCACTCTGGGTGGGCCGGGTCATGCTTAAATAGTTCCCGGACCATCCCCTTCAGCTCCAGCGACGTGAAGTTAAAGTTGAGCCCGGGGCGCAGCCTCATTATATCCGCCGAGTTGCCGTAATCCCAGGCTGGCCTCTTCCTATCTTGGAGAGGGGCGATGCGGCGGCGGAGGAAATCTGTGCCCACTTCTGCGACAGACAACCTTGCTACACGGAGACGAAGGATTCTGATGAGGGCGACGTCGAGCTTGCTGTCGTCCGAATCCAGCTCGCTCCAGTCCCTGCCGCGCACGATAGGTGTTGTGCGCGGCGCGGTGAAGGACTGCGGCTCGTCCTCAATGATCCAACACCAGTCTGCACGCCACTCCTCCCACTTGCCGCGGAGCTCCCCCGGCAAGTAGGACTCCTTCTTGTTCAGACGAAAGACCCAAGATATTCCTCCGGAGAGGGGGGCGCTGGCCTCTGCTCTAGGGGTAAAGAAGTGCCTAAACAACGCTACGTTCGGATATATCCCAATATAGTTTTCGCACATATGTGCGAAAACCACCATCGTGAGGATGGCGTTGGGGGTGAAGTCAAGAAGATGGAGGCCATAGGTGTGCATGATGTCGCAGAAAAAGTCGGAAAAAGGGGGACAGAGGCCGCAGTGGAAGAAAGCTGCGAAGAAATAGTACCCGCCGGGGTAGTTGTCCTTGGCGGCGGCCGGATAGGCTCGGGTGCGGGGATGCGCCTTAGTCTTCTTGGCCCAGAACAAGTAGTACTTGTTCCAGAGCTCCCGCGCGCTGAGCCTCGGCGAGAAGACGACGTTCCGCTTCCGCAACGCGGTGAGCCTCGCCGCTTGCTCCGATTTCTCCTTCTTGGTCTTCTCCGCCTTCACCTTCTCAGTCTTTGGGACCATAGCGGGGGCGGCGAGAGAAGGGGGACGAAGAGTCCGGCGGCGCCGCAGATGCGGGAGGCGACGGCGGAGGTGTGGAGGCGGAGCGCAAGAGGGGATCTCTGGAGATGGAAGAAGAGGCAATGAAGGCGTAGGAGGGGAACCGCTCCTGCTTCCTCTGCTTTTATGGGGAAGTGGGGGGCGTTTCGCTCTTTCCATTAAAAGAATGTGGCCACGTCCCATCCCACGACGCCGCAATCGACGCGTGCCATTACGGGGGGACGCGGCGGATGCGGAAGTGGATTCGGCGCACCGTGGGCCGCGCGTACCCGTGCACTGTTTTGGGCCTGGCCCAACAGCGCTCGGCACCGTGTGTGGCCCAGGCCTGGGGGCTCATGTCGGAATACTAAGGTATGGGTACCTCGGTACCCCAACTTGTGCACGGGCAGTAGCAGCTTCCCGCGGCAGGGTCGACCACGTGCTCGCCGGAGACCTTCCCGCTCCATATAAAACCATTCAAAAACAAAGTATACAAGACAGAAGATCGAGACCCCGGCAAGTGGAGCTTGCCGGGAAGGCCGTTCCAAGCTCAAGATTACCTCATTCACGCAAGGCCCTGGCAAGAGGAACTTGCCGGGAAGACTAGAAGATTATATCTCAGAAGACATGCCTCGGCGCTATACACGCCCGGCCAGGGCCCGGGGAGCGACAAGCTTCAGAGCCCGACAAGCTCCCGGGCCCGGCAAGGTCAAGACCCCGGCAAGGTGCTTGCCGGGGAGAGTTGTGCTGCGTGCCCGCGCTCCAGCTCATCGGTCCACGCGTCGCCCTGGGGGCCCTCCTGGGACGCGTGGCAGATGGTTGTGCAGCCTGGGGGACACGGTGGCGCTCCACGGTGGTAAAGCCATCACCGTGGCAAACGGAGACGCAAGGGCGGGTGCTTTTGGGGTCGACGGCGACGGGCATTAAATGCTCTTGTCCCCCACTGTCAAAGTAGGTAGCGACCACTGTTCACGCACTGTAGCTCCACTATTCCCGCACTGTTACAACTACCACCTCTTTTACATTTTTACCCTTTCTCCTACGTTGACACCTGTCGGTGACCCCTTGCACTATAAAAGGAGGCCCATGCACAACGTAGAAAAGGTTCGGAACCTAGATCGCTCATACGCTTGGTGTAGCTAGTTCTTCAAGCTCCCGAGCTCTCCAACTCAATACAAACTAAGCAGGAGTAGGGTTTTACGCGTCCTTCGCGGCCCGAACCTGGGTAAACTGCCCGCGTGCTCACTACGATCTGCTCTTTGTGCTTCCTCCGCCCTCTTACCGCACAAGCAAGGGGCTCCGGTCCCATAGGTGCTCGTGGTGGACAGTTTCCCCCGACATAGAGATAAATGCACGTGGAAACCCGAAAGTTGTTCGGAGTCCCGGATGAGATCCCGGACGTCCCGAGGAGTTCCGGAATGGTCCGGAGGTAAAGATTGATATATAGGAAGTCCAGTTTCGGCCAACGGGTGATCTCCGGGGGTCACCGGGAGCGTCTCGGGACCACCGGAGGGGCCCCGAGGGTCCACCGGGTGGGGCCACCCATCCCGGTGGGGCCCCTAGGCCGCGAGGGGATGTGTCCAGCCCTCTGGGCTGGCGCACCACTAAGGGGGCCCACCTCCCCTGCGCCTAGGGTTAAAACCCTAAAGGGGAGGGGGGGGCTCCACTTGCCTTGGGGGGCAAGGAACCCCCCCCCCCCTGGCCGCAGCCCCCTTGCAGATTGGATCTGCAGGGGGTCCAGGCGCCCCTGGCCCCTATATATATGTGGGGGGGGGAGAGGGCAGCCGCACCCAAGCCCTGGCGCCTCTCCCCCTCCCGTCACACCTCCCAACTCCCACGCAGGGCGCCCGGCGTAGCCCTGCTGCGATTTCCACTGCATCCGTCATCACGCCGTCGTGCTGCCGGATCTCTGACGACTTCTCCTCCCCCCTTGCTGGATCAAGAAGGAGGTGACGTTGCTGCACCGTACGTGTGTTGAACGCGGAGGTGCCGTCCGTTCGGCGCTAGATCAACGGTGACGAAGAACGTGAAGAGTACGACTACTTCATCCACACTTCGTTGAAAGCTTCCGCACGCGATCTACATAACGGTATGTAGATGCACTCTTACTTGCTCGTTGCTAGATGTCTTCATAGTTGGATCTTGGTGAAGACGTAGAAAATTTTTGAATTATGCTACGTTCCCAACAGATATGTCATGTCCAGTGTTGTTCCTTTCTTGTTCTCCTTCTGCTTCGATGCTAGAAGATATAACTTGTCCAGTGTTGTTCCTTTCTTGTTCTCCTTCTGCTTCGATGCTAGAAGATATGACCTGTCCAGTGTTGTTCCTTTCTTGTTCTCCTTCTTCTTCTTGCGGCATGTTATGTTTCCTTTTTGTGTTGTACCCTTTTGTCCAGTTTCTACTCCATCCTCATTTGATTCGTCTGTGCTTTTCTCAGCATCATGTTTTTCCTTGCCAACCGTCATGTCTCGCTGGTGGTATTTTCCGTCTTGTTTTTAATTCTCGACCCGGTTGGCACTGAGCTCTCTGCCCGGGGAGTCGCCATCGTACGATGGTGTAGGGTTTTCTTCAATAGTTTCTGGTTCTTTCTCTGGAACAATCTGTGTGTTTGCTTCATTGGTTGTATCTTTGTGGTTGCCTTCTTCGTGTTTCTGTGTTATCATTGAAAAAACATTGAAATAATTTAACTTGCTACTTTATTTTAATTATAGCAGCTGTTATGGGAAAATAGCGAAGCGTTCGGTGCGTGCTTTGACCTATTTTGATTGTGATTAAGTTGTAATTTTGTGGAAACATTTTGTGCAACTTCACCTGTTTAGCTGCCGTTGGTGCTACTGACTGTTCCACCCATTCTTCGTTGAGTGTAGTTTCTTGGGGATCATCTTGTTCTTTCTTTTGGTGTTCATCGTCACTGTCATGGTTTTTGTCTTGCATCCAATCATAAAGGTGGCTAAGTTGGACTGCATTTGAGTTTTCATGTAACTACTTTATATTTTCATAGAATCAGCCTACGTAACTTTACCTCATTAGTCATTGTTGTTTCTGTTGTCTCTGCTACTGTTCTCATTGCTGCTGCTGCCTGTTCTGCTTGTTCTTCGTTGAGTGGAGGTTTTTGGACATCTTCTTGTTCTTTCTTTTGGAGTTCATCGCCGCTGCCGTCGTTTTTGTCTTGTAGCTTTTGAAACACACATATGGCTAAGTGGCAGTGCATTTGAGGTTGCACAGAGCCATTTTATACTTTCATAGGATTAGCTTATGTAACTTTACCTTTTAAGTCGTTGTCGGTGCTGCCGTCTCTGCTGCGTGTTTTTCGGTGAGTGAATACTTTGGGGCTTGGTCTTCTGTGACGTTGATGTCTGCCGTTTGAAGAACATGTTGCCCTTCTTCTGTGGTCTCCTTTTGCACATTGGTCTCCTCTGTCTGCGATGTAGGAAAGTAGTGAAATGTCAAATGCGTATTTTTGAACTATAATATTGTGAAGAGGTATTACGTGCTTTCACCTCTGTATTTGTTGTTTTTACTGCTGATTGTTCTACGTGTTCTTTGTTGAGTGGTGGTTTTGGGTCCTTCTCTTGCTGTTTACATTGATGTTCATCGTCACTGTCCTTCTTTTTTCTTGTAGCTGTTCAAACATAGAGGTGGCAAATTGGTAGGTTGGATTTTATATGAGTGTACATGCAGCAATTTTATAATTTCATTGTTGCAGGTTTCGTAACTTTACATTTTTAATCGTTGACGCTGCTGTCGTGTCTGGTACCTGTTGTTTTTTGTGTGGCCTGTCTTCAGTTGCATTGCTGTCTGCCGTGTGAAGAACATGTTCCGCTTGAACATGTTCTGTTTGATGGTCTTGATTGTTGGTGCTCTCTTGAGCTTCTTGTGCCTGTTCCAACACAAAAAATAATTCAGAAATGGGTGCATCTCTGACTGTTCAGTTGCAATTTTTTAAGACCTCTTTCTCTGCAGTTGTAGGACTGTCTCCTGCTGGAAATACGGCTTCTCCTTGTTTGGTGTTGTCCTCTTGCTTTTCTTGTTGAATGTCTATGCCAGTACTTTCGCTCGCTTCCTCTTCCTGTTTAATAAAAAATGAAATTATAGATTGAACTTCATTTGTGTCTGAGCTTTGTAACCTCACTTCTTCAGATAATGTTGTCTGGAGTTTTGTGTGTTTTCGAGTTTCCTTTGGTTGTGGTGCTTCTTGATCTTTGAGATCAACGTACTCGTTTATTTCCTGCATTTGTTCAAATAATAGGACGAGTCATCTCTTATAATGCTTGTATTGCGGTGGCGGGGTGTATTAGGTAGTTCAGACATCATAAATGTTTTGAAAAGGGGTTATTATTGTTGAATTTTTACCTCTGTGTTGATGACTGTGTTATTCATGCTTGCATCGTCTGTTTCTTTGTCGGGTATAACAGTCTCGAGTTTCTCATCGGCTGGGGTGTCTTGGGTTTTCTCCTTTGTATTCATGATGGTGATGTGCATTGTTGTGGCACTGGAAATCTCTTGTACACAAACTTCCCGTTCTGTGATGCCTTCGTATGTTTGAGGTTCACCATGGGGTTCAATTTCAACACGGGTCGTCTCTTGGTCTTGCAGTGCTTGTGATGCCTGGAGATCAAACAATATGAGTTTGCGGTTCACGTTGTTTCCTGTCATTATGAGTTCCCGGTGTGGGGTGTAGTAGGCTATGGAAGTTTACCTCCTCTTCGTTGTTTTCTTCTTCTTTGTCGTTTGTTATGCTAACAATTGATTGTGGGTCAGCTTCTTCCATTTGGTTAGCGGGACTGCTGACTTGATTATTGTCCAGCTGAGCCTATATTTTGTTGGAGGTTTGTCAGTTAACTTGTAACTCTATCCAGTTTTGAAAGGAAAAATGGATGTTCATACTGACATCTTCACTGGTTCTGACGTCGATCGTATCTTGTGCTTGTGTTGGGGTAGTTCTTGTTGTAGCATTGTCTGTTGTGAGGTTGGCTTGTTTGTTTCGTTCATTATTGTTTTTGGGGTTCTTTACATCATCCTGTTGTTGGAGTTCATCTTGGCCTGGCATGCTATTGGTACGTTCCAGAAAGCATTGAGATAGTTCTTTTCAGTTGTGGTATGAAAACAGGGGTTTGCTTCAGGGGGCGGATGGGACCATGCATTATTATTTATTTACCTGTTTTTGCCGCTTTATCTTCTTCTTGTCAATGCCCCTGTCCCTTGATTTTGTTCTTCTCTTCCTCTCTTTGTCTTCTTCTTCTTTCTTTCCTTTTCTCCTTTCTCCTGCTTCTGTTGTGGCTACGATTTCATTTGTGCGGTTGCCATCGACTAGTCTACTTGTACCTGCTGGATCTGCTTGCTCTAGTGTCTGCAGGGCCGCCTCGTCTGTCACGTACCTTGTGCAAACTATGTCCTGAAATTCTCTGAGTTGTTCGACAGCTTCGATCAGGGACATTATTTGTTACACGACTGAGTTCTTGTTTATTTCATCCAATCTCTCATCTTTTTTGCTCCATTGGTGTTCAGCCTTGGTGGTTACACCGGGTAACCGTTCTGCTTCATGGAGCACTTTTTCCAACAATTTCTTTATCCTTTGGAATCTTTCTTCTACTCCTGTGCTGATGCTTGTGTTTGGTTCCCTGCTTCCACTGGTGCCGACACGTGGTTCGCGCCGGCGCCTGGGTGGAGGCGGTAGCAGTTTGGTCGTGTGCTAGTGTTGCTGTTGTTTACAATGTTCTCCTGGTATCTACTGAATTGAAGACAAAGTTGATGTTGTGCTGGCATAGAAGATCCTCTCTGCTGTTCCTTTCCATGTCTGCATCATTTCGGTAGGATGAAGTTGATTATAATGGAAACCATTTTTAAAAAGGAAAGACTGATTTATGTACAACAGAGCTATACCTGTATCTTGCCAAATTCATGGTCATCCGGTCGTGCTTTTCCATCCCTTTTCATGTCTGCTCTATCAATTTTCGCTAGGTCACTCTCTTTGAGATGGTTTGCTCATGGTAATGAGGTCTTGTCCATTGTCTTTGCAATCTTCCGTATTTCTTTGGTGTCGGTTGGTAGTAGCAGGGAGTCAAGGTACATGATTACTGGTCCCTGTGCCAAACCATTGATATGCTTTTTGTTCTTTTCTTCCTGAGGCAACTTCCTGTGCTCCTGCCATTTCTTGGCTCCTTCCCTAATCCTTTCGATGATTACCTCGCAGAAATCCATCTGTGCCATTTCTGGATAGTCCATGTCCTTGACCATTATAGCTTGTTGGCTGAATATAGCGGCGCTTGACCCGCACACAACGTTGTGGAAAAATATAAAGAAAAAATATTTTAACTGATTTCCTATTTGATTCTTGGTTATCTAGTTCCACCAATTCTACTAGCTTTTCAAATAGTTTTTTTGGCGGGAAATCTGTACGTTTAAAGCCAAGGTCTGACATCAGTTCTTTCATTGAAGTTTGGCAAGTCCGTGGCCTTGGTGCTGACTGTTGCGTGCCGTTTGGGTATACAAAGACCTTGTGGATAGATTCCTTGGTAATCTTGATTTTATTGTTTTCGGTAGCATCACCGAAGGTTATTGTCATGCTTTCTGGGTCCAGGTTGTCGTAGATGTGTGCTGCAAGCGGTCTGCAGATGGAGCCTGTTATTTTGCAGTTCTCTATGCTGCCAAATCCTGCTGTCCTAATATCTTGCTTGTGACGTTCTTTAAGTATTTTCCATGCTTTCTTGACATAAGCGAATGCTGCCCCTACCTTGATTTGGCATTTGTCCCTATTTGTTGTTTCCTCTTCTTCGTCAATTGTTGTTCCTACCAATTCTTTTCTGCTTCTTTTTCTCCTCTTGCCGTCCTTCTGGCTTGATTTGGGCCGTTTCAGAAGGAAAAAGGGGTTTGTTAGAAAGGAACGTTAGATCTTGAGTGATGAATAGTGGTATTAAAAAAATAGTACATAAGTGCATTTTTACATCGTCGTCCCATTCTGCGTTACTGTCGTGCTCTTCGGCATCATCGTCGTCTGTTGGAATGAAGTCTGCATCATGTTGTTTGTCATTGTCATCATCATCAGTTTCTGAACCTCTGCTTTTGGCATTCTCTTGTTCTTTTTCTACCCTTCGTCGTTTGTTTTTCTTGTTGCTTTCACCTTGTTTCTTCATGGCGGTTGGTGCTGTTGGAGGGAGTACCATTATAGGTAATGGCTGATACTAGAAGGTACTAGTGTCGACAATGTCTTGAGCATTGTCCTTCTGCTTTTGCCTTTTTTGCTCCAGTGCTGGTATCTGATTTTCTCTTTTTTTTGCTTGTTGCTAGATGTTTACTCCTGTTGAGCCTGGTGTAAGTTACCATTTCTGTCGCAGGTACTTTGTTCATCATGTTTTGTTGTTTGTCCTTTTCTGACGAATGAGGAGACATGATGCGTGTTCCTGCAATTTCAATATCACCGTCTTCGTGTCATGCATAGTGACCAGGTAACAAATAAGGATATTGTTTTGTACAAAAATAATTGATACAGATTTAAAATATATATCTTCCAAGATTATGCATAAGGAATGTGAAACTCTCAAAGGGGGTTTTTAGTTTCCTTTTTTGGGTTAAGAAAGGTTATTACTACTATTACGGATTGAGCTAATCAGGGGATGGAAAAAAGATATTAATTATGGTTATAAGTGCAGCTGGGGAAGTGAAGTTAGGGTGAAGCATTTTCTGAGACAAAAATGCACTCTGCAGGTGATATTTCATAGTGGGAGGAATATCATCAAGCAGAGTTGAAGATTTACTGGGTAAGATAAATTGTTTTTGAATTAAAAATAAGATAGTGTGTGAACATTTTTAATGTTTTCTATAAAGAAATATATAAAAAGTGGCATGTTATTGTTGTCAAGGATAGCAGTTAAGTTATTAATGTCTCTACACAGTTTTTGGTAGATCAACAGTGGACACTTTGCGCAAACCTTTGACAGGAGCTTGCCGGATTGCATGCTCTTCAGCAGGCTCTTTGTCAGTAGTTTGCTGGGTGTTAGCTTCTTCTTGAGGATTTCCATTGCTGCATAAAAAATGGGCAGGTGTTAGAAGCAGAGTTGAGTGTCACAGAAAAGAAACTGCATGGTGTGAAAACAAATTTGTATGGATAGAGAGGCACGGGTTATTTTACCCTAGAAGCACAGGGTACACCTATTCTTTGTTCACGGTTTTCACACCAGAGGCACTTAATTTGAAAAACGGTTACATCGAAGGGACAAGGGATGTAGAAAATCTCGTGTGGTTATTAGGTTTCGCCTCTCAGGATGCTTGCGGGGTTTGGATCTATCGACGTATTCTAGTTAGTGATGTTTCAGGTATAGTACCTTTGAGTACATATCGTACGGCAAAAATTCTATTAAATCTCATCTCTACGCTAGTTCAATTTGTTAGACAAAATGATTTAGGCTATTGGAAAACTCCTTGGTAGCGGTGGCTAGGGTTGCTGTTCCTAGAAGTGGAAAAATCACTACGATCTACCCAGTGGGATGGAATGGGATAGATTGATAGTTACCTTCAATTACTTGTGCGCTGTTTGATGTCTACTACGCAACCTTCTTCCTGTAGACGTTGTTGGGCCACCAAGTGCAGAGGTTTGTAGGACGGTAACAAATTTCCCTCAAGTGGATGACCTAAGGTTTATCAATCAGTGGGAGGCGTAGGATGAAGATGGTATCTCTCAAACAACCCTGCAACCAAATAACGAAGAGTCTCTTGTGTCCCCAACACACCAAATACAATGGTAAATTGTATAGGTGCACTAGTTCAGTGAAGAGATGGTGATACAAGTGCAATATGGATGGTAGATATAGGTTTTTGTAATCTAAAAATATAAAAACAACAAGGTAACTAATGATAAAAGTGAGTGAAAACGGTATTGCAATGCATTGAAACAAGGCCTAGGGCTCATACTTTCACTAGTGCAAGTTCTCTCAACAATAATAACATAACTAGATCATATAACTATCCCTCAACATGCAGCAAAGAGTCACTCCAAAGTAACTAATAACGGAGAACAAACGAAGAGATTATGATAGGGTACGAAACCATCTAAAAGTTATTCTTTCTGATCGATCTATTCAAGAGTCCGTAGTAAAATAACACGAAGCTATTCTTTCCGTTCGATCTATCCTAGAGTTCGTACTATAATAACACCTTAAGACACAAATCAATCAAAACCCTAATGTCACCTAGATACCCCATTGTCACCTCAAGTATCCGTGGGCATGATTATACGATATGCATCACACAATCTTAGATTCATCTATTCAACCAACACAAAGAACTTCAAAGAGTGCCTCAAAGTTTCTACCGGAGAGTCAAGACGAAAACATGTGCCAACCCCTATGCATAAGTTCACAAGGTCACTGAACCCGCAAGTTGATCACCAAAACATACATCAAGTAGATCACGTGATATCCCATTGTCACCACAGATAAGTGATAACCCACAAGTGTAGGGGATCAGTTGTCGCCTCTTTCAATAAGTAAGAGTGTCAAACCCAACGAGGAGCTAAAGGTAGAACAAATATTCCCTCGAGTTCTATCGACCACCGATACAACTCTATGCACACTTGATGTTTACTTTACCTAGAACAAGTATGAAACTAGAAGTACTTTGTGGTTTTTGTAGGATAGGTTTGCAAGAATATAAAGAGCACACAAATAAAACTAGGGGCTGTTAAGATAAAGACACAACTAAATTAGTTTTAGTAGAGAGCTTTTTGTCACGAGAAAGTTATTTGTCCCTAGGCAATCGATAAATAGACCAGTAATCACTATTGCAATCTTATTTGTGGGAGAGGCATGAGCTAACATACTTTCTCTTCTTGGATCATATGCACTTATGATTGGAACTCTAGCAAGCATTCGCAACTACTAAAGATCATTAAGGTAAAACCCAACCATAGCATTAAAGTATCAAGTCCTCTTTATTCCCATACTCAAAGAACCTACTTACTCGGGTATGTGCTTCTGTCACTCACGCCACCCACCATAAGCAAATCATGAGCATATTGCAAACCCTACAACGGGGATCCCTCAAGCTTGCGCGACACGGAGAGCACCATAGGATAGCACCAATAATAAAACATGCAACTCAAACCAATCACGATCATCAATTAACCCATAGGACAAAACATATCTACTCAAACATCATAGGATAGCCATACATCATTGGGAAATAATATATAGCGTTGAGCACCACGTTTACGTAGAGATTACAGCGGGTAGAAGAGGCGTTACACCGCTGCATAGAGGGGGGAAGAGTTGGTGATGACGGCGGTGAAGTTGTTGGTGTAGATTGCGGTGATGATGATGGCCCCCGGCGGCACTCCGGTGCCACCGGATGCGAGGGGGAGAGAGCCCCCCTTATTCTTCTTCTTCCTTGACCTTCTCCCTAGATGGGAGAAGGGTTTCCCCTCTAGTTCATGGTCTCCAAGGTGTGTGATAACCCACAAGTGTAGGGGATTAGTTGTAGCCTCTTTCAATAAGTAAGAGTGTCGAAACCAACGAGGAGCTAAAGGCAGAACAAATATTCCCTCAAGTTCTATCGACCACCGATACAACTCTATGCACGCTTGACGTTTACTTTACCTAGAACAAGTATGAAACTAGAAGTACTTTGTAGTTTCCGTGGGATAGGTTTGCAAGAATATAAAGAGCACGTAAACTAGGGGCTGTTAAGATAAAGAAGCAATAAAGTTAATGATAGCGAGTGTGGAAAAGTGGTGGTAGGAGTTGCGAAATTGCCCCTAAGCAATTGACTACGTTACTAGACCGATAGCAAGTTTTATGTGGGAGAGGTTACTTCTAGCATGCCATCCCTTACTTGGAATTCTATGCACTTATGATTGGAACTATTAGCAAGCATCCGCAACTACTAACGTTCATTAAGGTAAAACCCAACCATAGCATTATGATATATTGGTCCCCCTTCAATCCCGTATGCATCAATTTCTACGCTAGGTTGAAGCTTCTGTCACTCTTGCTTCTGTCACTCTTGCCCTCCAATACGTAGTCCTATCAACATACAACTAACCCTATGGTGTGATCCACGCGCGGGCTCATATGATGGGCACCAAAGGACAGCAACATAACCACAAGCAAATTAAATCAATCATAGCAATTCACCAATCACCGATAGGACAACGATAATCTACTCACATATCATAGGATGGCAACACATCATTGGATAATAATATGAAGCATAAAGCACCATGTTCAAGTAGAGGGTACAGCGGGTTGCGGGATAGTGGGACGCTGTAGATAGATAGGGGAAGGTGATGGAGATGTTGGTGAAGATGACGGAGGTGTTGGTGTAGATCGCCGTCACATGATGATGGCCCCGATGGCATTCCGGTGCCACCGGAAGCGAGGGGGAGAGAGCCCCCTCCTTCTTCTTCTTCCTTGACCTTCTCCCTAGATGGGAGAAGGGTTTCCCCTCTGGTCCATGGTCTCCATGGAGAGGCGAGAGCCCCTCCGAGATTGGATCCGTCTCTCTGTCTCTCTCTGTTTCCGCGTTCCCAGATTTTGGCCCTTCACCGTTTCTTATATTCTCGGAGATCCGTAACTCCGATTGGGCTGAGTTTTTGACATGATTTTTATCCGGATATTAGCTTTCTTGCCGCGAAAGAAGGGCATCAACCGCCTTACGGTGTGGCCACGAGGGCCCAAGGCGCGCCTGCCCCTGGTGGGCGTGCCCCCCTGCCTCATGGCCCACTCGGGCATCGTCTCATGTTGGTTACGCTTCCCAAAATTCACATATATTCCAAAAAAAATCTCCGTCCGTTTTTATTCCGTTTGGACTCCGTTTGATATGGATATTCTGCGAAACAAAAAAACATGCAACAAACAGGAACTGGCACTGGGCACTGGATCAATATGTTAGTCCCAAAAAATAGTATAAAAAGTTGCAAAAAGTATATGAAAGTTGTAGAATATTGGCATGGAACAATAAAAAATTATAGGTACGACGAAGACGTATCAGCATCCCCAAGCTTAATTCCTACTCGTCCTCGAGTAGGTAAATGATAAAAAAGATAATTTTTGATGTGGAATGCTACCTAGCATAATCTTGATCATGTAATCTAATCATGGCATGCATATTAAGACACGAGTGATTCAAAGCAATAGTCTATCATTTGACATTAAGACAATAATACTTCAAGAATACTAATAAAGCAATCATGTCTTTTCAAAATAACATGGCCAAAGAAAGTTATCCCTACAAAATCATATGGTTTGGCTATGCTCCATCTTCACCACACAAAGTATTTAAATCATGCACAACCCCGGTTTTAGCCAAGCAATTGTTTCGTACTTTAGTATTCTCAAACCTTTTCAACTTTCACGCAATACATGAGCATGAGCCATGGACATAGCACTATGGGTGGAATAGAAGGTGGTGATAGACAAAAGGAGGGAGAAAGTCTCACATCAACTAGGCAAATCAATGGACTATGGAGATGTCCATCGATCGATATCAATGTGAGTGAGTAGGGATTGCCATGTAACGGATGCACTAGAGCTATAAATGTATGAAAGCTCAAAAACAAAACTAGTGGGTGTGCATGAACTTGCTTGCTCATGAAGACCTAGGGCATTTGAGGAAGCCCGTCGTTGGAATATACAAGCCAAGTTCTATAATGAAAATTCCCACTAGTATATGGAAGTAACAAAACAAGATACTCTCTATTATGAAGATCATGGTGCTACTTTGAAGCACAAGTGTGGAAAAGGATAGTAGCATTGTCCCTTCTCTCTTTTCTTTCATTTTTTTGTTTTTTTGGAGGGGCTTTCTCTTTTTTTAGCCCCTCTCTATATTTTTTAGGCCATCTTTTTTTTGCCTTTCCTCACATGGAACAATGCTCTAATAATGAAGATCATCACACTTTTATTTACTTACAACTCAAAGATTACAACTCGAAGCTAGAACAAAATATGACTCTATGTGAATGCCTACGGCGGTGTACTGGGATGTTCAATGATATAGCATAGCAATGACATCAAAAAACGGACAAGCCATGGAAACATCATGCTAGCTATCTTACGATCATGCAAGGCAATATGATAATGATGGTGCGTGCCATAATAAACGGAACGATGGAGTTACATGGCAATATATCTCGGAATGGCTATGGAAATGCCATAATAGGTAGGTATGGTGGCTGTTTTGAGGAAGGTATATGGTGGGTGTATGGTACTGGCGAAAGTTGCGCGGTACAAGAGAGGCTAGCAATGGTGGAAGGGTGAGAGTGCGTATAATCCATGGACTCAACATTATTCATAAAGAACTCACATACTTATTGCAAAAATTAATTAGCCATCGAAACCAAGTACTACACGCATGCTCCTAGGGGGGAGGTTGGTAGGAGTTAAGCATCGCGCGCCCCCGACCTCCACACAAAGGATGACACTCAATAAATAAATCATGCTCCAACTTCGTCACATAACGGTTCACCATACGTGCATGCTATGTGAATCACAAACCTCAACACAAGTATTTCTACAATCCACAACTACCCACTAGCATGACTCTAATATCACCATCTTTATATTGCAAAACTATTGCAAGGAATCAAACATATCATATTCAGCGATCTACAAGTTTATGTAGGATTTTATGACTAACCATGTGAATGACCAATTCCTGTCAACTCTCTAAATAGATATAAGTGAATCAAGAGAGTTTTAATTTTTTTCTATAAAAGTTATGCCCACGCTCTAACAATTATAAGTGAAGCAAAAGAGCATCCTACAAATGGTGGTTTTCTATGTGAAGAGAAACATGCAATCCAAACTTCAAATGATATAAGTGAAGCACATGAAGCATTCTATAAAGCCATACTCAAAAGATATAAGTGAAGTGCAAAGAGCATTCTATAAGTCAACCAAGGACTATCTCATACCAGCACGGCGCATTTATTAAAAGGAAAAATAAAAAGCACACGACGCTCCAAGAGTTTACGCATAACATGTGAACGAAACGAATCCGAAAACATACCGATACTTGTTGAAGAAAGATGGGATGCCTTCCGGGGCATCCCCAAGCTTAGACGCTTGAGTCTCCTTGAATATTTACTTGGGGTGCCTTGGGCATCCCCAAGCTTGAGCTCTTGCCTCTCCTCCTTCTTCTCACATTGAGACCTCCTCGATCCTCGAACACTTCATCCACGCAAAACTTAACCGAACTTTTAGTGGCGGGGTTAGTGCATATGATCAATGAAATCTCATCATGTACTGCCCTAACATTATTGTATAATTATGAACAAACATTACCTACTGTATGCTATCACAATTCTATGGCCCCAAATCAAGGAGGCATCAACAAGAATTCAAACATATGCAAATAATGAAGCTATAACATCAATATGTGAAAATAGGACAGTCTGTAGTAATCTGAACATTAACCATACTTCTGTAACTCTAAAAATCATGGAAAAATTAGGAAAAATCAACAATTTGTATAGCAAGACTTTAGAAAAAGTTTCAGATCCTTTCGACATTCCAGTAAAAAAATGTAAAATCGCGCACTACAACCAAAGTTTCTGTTTTTGCACCACACAGACCAACAAGCAGTTTAATCATCCTAAAGGAAACTCCTCACACATTATTTTTATAATACAATGGTATTGTACAAGGGGATAATTATTTTTGATGAAAAGTTTATGTAATTCAAGATTTTCAAAGTTTCCATGGGCATGAACAAAGTTCAAGGAGCTCCCCCATTTTAACAATGCTCGTCTTTCTCACTTTCGCTTTTCTTTTTGAAAAAGTTTTAGGTTCCCCTCTTTATTTTTTTGTTTTTAAACTTTATAAAAGCACACAACAGAAATAAATGACTCTCTAAAACTTCCGGGTTGTCTCCCTGGCAGTGCTTTCTTTAAAGCCATTAAGCTAGGCATATAGTGCTCAAGTAATGGATCCACCCGGATCCCAAGGTATATCAAAGCCACTTTTAATTAACAATGATTTGTGATTTAGTAGTGAGCACAAAGTAATATATATCGTGCAACAACAAAGTCTAACTCTCTTCCTATGCATCGGCATGTCATACAAGAACAATTCATGCACATCAAGTAAAGGCCAATGCCTAGTATAAGCAGTTTCTTGAAATTTTACCGTGTTGGAAACATAGAGAGGCGGAGATGTAGTTCCTCTCTCATAATAACTGCAAGTAGGAGAAGAAAGCACATGCATATTATATTCAATCATCATGTGTAACGGAAAAAGGCAACCCATCAATATAATCCTTAATAAGTGCAAACTTCTCCAATATAGTGTAGTTTGAAGAATTCAAAAAGATAATAGGACTATCATGTGTGGGTGCAATAGCAACTATCTCATGTTTAACATAAGGAACTATAGCAAGTTCATCTCCATAAGCATAATTCATATTGGCATCTTGGCCACAAGCATAGCAAGCATCATTAAAAAGGGATATTTCAAAAGAATCCAAGGGATCATAGCATTCGTCCTTCGGTAAGCACGAAGGGAAATTAAACAATGTATGAGTTGAAGAGTTACTCTCATTAGAAGGTGGGCACGGGTGGCTAATCCGCTCTTCCTCCTTTTGTTCTTCGCTCTCCTCCTCATCTTTTCCATCCAATGAGCTCACAATGTCATTGTTTTCTTCTTCCATAGATTCCTTCAAAATATTAGTCTCTTCTTGTACAACGGAGTAGGCCTCAATATATGGTTTACCATAGGCATTAGAAGCGTAATTATCATAACAATATTTAAATATGGCAAAATTTTCAGATTTGTAAAGAGTAGCATCATACTTTTCAACCAAAGTAGCAATTTCATAAGCACCCTTAAAAGCAACAAATTCTTCAATTTGTTGAACATCATAGTAACTATAAACACCCTTAGCATACGAAGATACAATTCCGTTATTACTAAACTCACATTGGTAGGGAAGGTGTTTCTTAGGGTCTTCAGAACAACAAGTAAAATCATATATTTCACATAAATTCCAAGCATATCATTGCAAACGATGAATTTGATCCAGTAAAAGTTCTCCTTTTTCAGATATGCGGTGTCGCACATAACAAGAATGTCCATCTAAAGATTTGCCCTCAACTAAGCTAATTGGGGTTTCAGCCCGAGCACATAGGGATCGAAGATGATCCAAGTAAAAAGCTTCAGGAGTGTGATAGTTTTTGAGTGGTTCTTCAACCATTGGTTCAGCAAGTACCACTATTTTTTTTGGTATTTTGCATTTCCTACCCATAACTAAAGATAGAAAACAACTTAGAACAACAAATAAAACCTACTTAGTGATAAAACAAACAAACACACACGAGAATATTCACCCCACACTATTGCTCCCCGGCAACGGCGCCAGAAAAAGGTCTTGATAACCCACAAGTGTAGGGGATCAGTTGTAGCCTCTTTCAATAAGTAAGAGTGTCGAACCCAATGAGGAGCTAAAGGCAGAACAAATATCCCCTCAAGTTCTATCGACCACCGATACAACTCTACGCACGCTTGACGTTTACTTTACCTAAAACAAGTATGAAACTAGAAGTACTTTGTAGTTTTTGTGGGATAGGTTTGCAAGAATATAAAAAGCACGTAAATATAAACTAGGGGCTGTTAAGATAAAGAAACAATAAAGTTAATGATAGCGAGTGTGGAAAAGTGGTGGTAGGAGTTGCGAAATTGCCCCTAAGCAATTGAATACGTTACTAGACCGATAGCAAGTTTTATGTGGGAGAGGCCACTGCTAGCATGTCATCCCTTACTTGGAATTATATGCACTTATGATTGGAACTATTAGCAAGCATCCGCAACTACTAACGTTCATTAAGGTAAAACCCAACCATAGCATTATGATATATTGGCCCCCCTTCAATCCCGTACGCATCAATTTCTACGCTAGGTTGAAGCTTTTGTCACTCTTGCCCTCCAATACGTAGTCCTATCAACATACAACTAACCTATGGTGTGATCCACGTGCGCGCTCATATGATGGGCACCAAAGGACAGCAACATAACCACAAGCAAATTAAGTCAATCATAGCAATTCACCAATCACCGATAGGACAACGATAATCTACTCAGATATCATAGGATGGCAACACATCATTGGATAATAATATGAAGCATAAAGCACCATGTTCAAGTAGAGGGTACAGCGGGTTGCGGGAGAGTGGACCGTTGTAGATAGATGGGGCAAGGTGATGGAGATGTTGGTGAAGATGACGGAGGTGTTGGTGTAGATCGCCATCACACGATGATGGCCCCGGTGGCACTCCGGTGCCACCGGAAGCGAGGGGGAGAGAGCTCCCTCATTCTTCTTCTTCTTCCTTGACCTTCTCCCTAGATGGGAGAAGGGTTTCCCCTCTGGTCCATGGTATCCATGGCGGCGGAGGGGCGAGAGCCCCTCCGAGATTGGATATGTCTCTCTGTCTCTCTCTGTTTCTGCATTCCTAGATTTTGGCCCTTCATCGTTTCTTATATTCCCGGAGACCCGTAACTCCGATTGGGCTGATTTTTTGACACAATTTTTATCTGGATATTAGCTTTCTTGCGGCGTAAGAAGGGCATCAACCGCCTTACGATGTGGCCACGAGGGCCCAGAGCGCGCCTGCCCCTGGTGGGCGCACCCCCTGCCTCGTGGCCCACTCGGGCATTGTCTCATGTTGGTTTCGCTTCCCAAAATTCACATATATTCCAATAAAAATCTCCGTCCGTTTTTATTCCGTTTGGACTCCGTTTGATATGGATATTCTGCAAAACAAAAAAACATGCAACAAACAGGAACTGGCACTGGGCACTGGATCAATATGTTAGTCCCAAAAAATAGTATAAAAAGTTGCCAAAAGTATATGAAAGTTGTAGAATATTGGTATGGAACATTCAAAAATTATAGATACGACGGAGACGTATCAGTGTGGGAGGGGCGAGAGCCCCTCTAAGATTGGATATGTCTCTCTATCTCTCTCTGTTTCTGCGTTCCCAAATTCTGGCCCTTCACCGTTTCTTATATTCCCGGAGATCCGTTACTCCGATTGGGCTAAATTTTGGACACGATTTTTATCCGAATATTAGCTTTCTTGTGGAGAAAGAAGGGCATCAACCGCGTTACGGAGTGGCCACGAGGGCCCAGGGCGCGCCTGCCCCTGGTGGGCGTGCCCCTCACCCTCGTGGGCCACTCAGGCATCGTCTCACGTTGGTTCCGCTTCCCAAAATTCACATATATTCCGAAAAAATCTCCGTCCGTTTTTATCCTGTTTGGACTCCGTTTGATATGGATATTGTGCGAAACAAAAAACATGCAACAAACAGGAACCGACACTGGGCACTGGATCAATATGTTAGTCCTAAAAATAGCATAAAAAGTTGCCAAAAAGTATATGAAAGTTGTAGAATATTGGCATGGAACAATAAAAAATTATAGATACGATGGAGACGTATCAATAAGCACATGCAAGACATACATCAAGTGTTCTCCAATCCTTAAAGACTCAATTCGATAAGATAACTTCAAAGGGAAAACTCAATCCATTACAAGAGAGTAGAGGGGGAGAAGCATCTTAAGATCCAACTATAATAACAAAGCTCGCGATACATCAAGATTGTGCCATCTCAAGAACACGAGAGAGAGAGAGAGATCAAACACATAGCTACTGGTACATACTCTCAGCCCCGAGGGTGAACTACTCCTCCCTCGTCATGGAGAGCGCCGAGATGATGAAGATGGCCACCGGAGAGGAATTCCCCCTCCGGTAGGGTGCTGGAACGGGTCTAGATTGGTTTTTCGTGGCAACAGAGGCTTGCGGCGGCGGAACTACCGATCTAGGTTATTTTCAAGAGGTTTCTGTATATATAAGGGGTGTTGGAGTTGGGAACAAGTAAGGGGGGTCCCCGAGGCGGCCACGAGATAGGGGGCGCGCCCAGGGGGGTGGGCGCGCCCCCACCCTCGTGGGCAGCCCAGGACTCCCCTGGGCCATCTCCGGTATTCCTTGGGCTTCTTCTGGTCCAAAAACATCCTCCGTTGAATTTTAGGTCAACTGGGCTCCGTTTGGTATTCCTTTTGTATGATACTCAAAAACAAGGGGAAAAATAGAAACTGACACTGGGCTCTAGGTTAATAGGTTAGTCCCAAAAATCATATAAAAGTGTATATTAAAGCCTACTAAACATCCAAAACAGATAATATGATAGCATGGAACAATCATAAATTATATATATGTTGGAGACGTATCAAGCATCCCCAAGCTTAATTCCTGCTCGTCCTTGAGTAGGTAAATGATAAAAACAGAATTTTTGATGTGGAATGCTACCCAACATAATTCTCAATGCAATTTTCTTTATTGTGGCATGAATGTTCAGATCCGAAAGATTCAAGACAAAAGTTTAATATTGACATAAGAATAATAATACTTCAAGCATACTAACAAAGCAATTACATCTTCTCAAAATAACATGGCCAAAGAAAGTTCATCCCTACAAAATCATATAGTTTGGCTATGCTCCATCTTCGTCACACAAAATACCGAAATCATGCACAACCCCGGTTTCAGCCAAGCAATTGTTTCATACTTAATTTTTCTTCAAACTTTTTCAACTTTCATGCAATACATGAGCGTGAGCCATGGATATAGCACTATAGGTGGAATAGAATGGTGGTTGTGGAGAATACAAAAAGAGGAAGATAGTCTCACATCAACTAGGCATATCAATGGGCTATGGAGATGCCCATTAATAGATATCAATGTGAGTGAGTAGGGATTGCCATGCAACGGATGCACTAGAGCTATAAATATATGAAAGCTCAACAAAAGAAACTAAGTGGGTGTGCATCCAACTTGCTTACTCACGAAGACCTAGGGCATTTGAGGAAGCCCATCATTGGAATATACAAGCCAAGTTCTATAATGAAAATTCCCACTAGTGTATGAAAGTGACAAAACAAGAGACTCTCTATCATGAAGATCATAGTGCTACTTTGAAGCACAAGTGTGGAAAAAGATAGTAGCATTGTCCCTTTTTTATTTTTTATTTTTCTTTTTCTTTTTTGGGCCTTTCTTTTTTTCTTTGGCCTTTCCTTCTTTCTTTTTTATTTTTATTTTTATTTTTTTATTTGGGATAATGCTCTAATAATGATGATCATCACACTTATATTGATTTACAACTCATTGATTACAACTCAATACTAGAACAAAGTATGACTCTATATGAATGCCTCCGGTGGTGTACCGGGATGTGCAATGAATCAAGAGTGACATGTATGAAAAATTATGCATGGTGGCCTTGCCACAAATACGATGTCAACTACATGATCATGCATGGCAATATGACAATGATGAAGCGTCTTATATGAACGGAACGGTGGAAATTTGCATGGCAATATATCTCAGAATGGCTATGGAAATGCCATGATAGGTAGGTATGGTGGCTATTTTGAGGAAGGTATATGGTGGGTGTATGGTACCAGTGAAAGTTGCGCGGTACAAGAGAGGCTAGCAATGGTGGAAGGGTGAGAGTGCGTATAATCCATGAACTCAACATTAGTCATAAAGAACTCACATACTTATTGCAAAAATCTACAAGTCATCAAAACAAAGTACTACACGCATGCTCCTAGGGGAAGGGTTGGTAGGAGTTAACCATCGCGTGATCCCTACCTCCACACAAAGGAAGACAATCAAAGAAATACCTCATGCTTCAAATTTGTTACACAACGATTACCATACGTGCAAGCTACGGGACTTGCAAACCTCAACACAAGTATTTATCAAATTCACAACTACTCTACTACCATGACTCTAATATCACCATCCTCATATCTCAAAACAATCATCAAGTATCAAACTTCTCATACTATTCAATGCACTTTATATGAAAGTTTTTATTATACCCATCTTGGATGCCTATCATATTAGGACTAAATTCATGACCTAAGCAAATTACCATGCTGTTCGAAAGGACTCTCAAAATAATATAAGTGAAGCATGAGAGTTCATCTATTTCTTCAAAATAAAACCACCATCATTCTCTAAAAAGATATAAGTGAAGCACTCGAGCAAACGACAAATTACTCCGAAAGATATAAGTGAAGATCAATGAGTAGTTGAATAATTATGTAACTATGCGAAGACTCTCTAACATTTAAGAATTTCAGATCTTGGGATATTATTCAAACAACAAGCAAAACAAAATAAAATAAATTGACGCTTGTCGGTGTCAAAACCGGCAGATCTCAGGTAGGGGGGCCCAAGCTATGCGTCTAAAGATCAATGGTAACAGGAGTCAGGGGACACGATGTTTACCCAGGTTCAGGCCCTCTTGATCGAGGTAAAACCATACTTCCTGTTATATTAATATGGATGAATATGTGTACAAGAGTTGATCTACCACGAGATCGTAATGGCTAAACCCTAAGTGTAGCCAATGGGGATATTGTAATGACGTTGATCCCTCTACAGACTAAACCTCTCGGCTTATATACACGCCTGAGGAGACCTAGGGTTATAAGGGTGGCTTGGGGAGGAAGTAATTGACGCATCCGGACTCGAAACCTGCCTTTCTACGTACATAGGAGTCGTGACCGAATACGGGGGAAGGTCTTCTGCTTCTTCTTTATGCGGCCCACTAGTGCGGCCCAGCTTCATTGACCTAGATGCGTGAGGACCCGTGAATACAGGACTCCAACAGTAGCCCCCGGACTTGCCTTCAAGGACGAGATCGTATCCAGCTTCATGTCTTCGGTCTTGCAAGGTGAGTCCTTCCGGATGATAGTTCGGCTTCTTTAAATATTATAACTTGCCGGTTCCTCGCTGTCGTCGCCTTGGCTTCCACGTGTCCAATGAATGTGAACCGTCTGGGCGTAATTTTGCAGATACCCCCCTGGCTGTTCAGAGAAAATGCCTATATAAGAGAATTGATCCAATCACTTCTTCATCTCATTCCACGCGAAAGAAATCCCTAGTGCATGCAAAAAATCTTTAGATATGGCCAGTGTTCCGATCTCCTCCTCTCGCCCTCATGGCCCTAGTGCAGGAGATTGGAAGAGCTGCTCCATGTCCCACGCACATCTGCGGACACTGCAATTGCAGGGGTATCTCCCTCCGGAGGATCTAGTCCCCGTCCGGGCCAGACTAGCGTCCATTGACAACCAAGCCCTGGCAGAGAGCTTTCCCAACCCCTCCAATGGAGAGCGGGTATTTTTAGTCCCCTACCTTCTAAGGTGTGGGGTTCCCGGTCCATCCCTTTCTTAGGGGACTCCTGGAGTTTTACGGCCTCCAACTGCACAATCTTACTCCAGCGTCAATCCTGCACATTGCGGGTTTTGTCGCTTTATGCGAACTATTTTTGGGCTGCGAGCCCCACTTTGAGCTATGGAGGAGGTACTTCTGCCTCGTTCCTCAATCGGAGGAAGGATCCATATTTGAAGTTGGGAGCGCCGAAGTATGGCGTATAGCCGGGACAGGTTACCTGCCCGGTACTCCGAAGAAGGCATCCGATGAGTGGCCCTCGGAGTGGTTATACATTGAGGATGCCGCTTTGCCGGATCCAATTCGGCAAGGACTTCCCCCATATTCCAGTGCTCCTCCAAATAAGCTTTTCAATTGGCGTCCCCGGGGTCCCCTAGAGGAAGAGAGTGCGGAGGTTGGCCGACTGGCCGGCAAGATCAAATTGCTTGCCAGTTCGGGATTAACTATAATCGAAGTGATGGCCATTTCAATGAAGCGACGTGTGCAGCCGCTCCAAGCCATAGGTCTTCCAATGTACCACTATAACGGTCAGGATGATGCCTCACGCCGCCTTTGCGTGGATCTGGACGACCCTGCCATTCTAGGCGCAATCCTGGAAGGCCTCTATAAGGGAGAGAAGCAGGATTTTATCCGTTTAACATGCCGGGAAGCCCTTTCCATGTACAATCTTCCCGACTGGGTAAGTCCTTCTCCTTGGTTGTTTAGATGTTTTTAAGTATGAGGTTTTAACCGAACTGTATTCGGTTGCTCCCGACAGGAGTGGAGGAAGGTGGCCAGGGGGATTAACAATCCTGCCCCGCAATAGGAGGACCCGTTCCAAAAAGCGGGCCCTGGATATGAAGAAGATCCAGATGTAGGCATAGAGTTAGAAAAGGGAGTCTTCTATCAAGCCTGCCATGGGGGCACCTTGGTGGCTATAGTGGTCGATTACCCGGGCCTTATTCCTTCTTCCAGTGTAAGCAATTTAGGGTATATCTCGCCAACGGGAGGATTCCTAGTGCGCATTTACCCACTGTATTCTATTATGTTTAAACATGGACGATGCTCCTCACACCGAACTATGCGTAGGCCGCCAACCCGGAGGGTGGCGCCCGCGTCGGGCGAGGTTTTGAAGGGAAAAGGACCACAATCTCCAGCAGGCCTTCAAAGAGGTATGTTTGTTTTATCATGTGCTGGGTGGTGCTACTTCTCGAGCTTGCGTTGTATTCCCTCGAAGAGGAAAGGGTGATGCAGCACAGTAGCGTAAGTATTTCCCTCAGTTTTTGAGAACCAAGGTATCAATCCAGTAGGAGACCACGTGCGAGTCCCTTGCACCTGCACAAACAAATAAGAACTTCACAGCCAACACGATAAGGGGTTGTCAATCCCTTTACGATCACTTACGAAAGTGAGATCTGATAGAGATGATAATTTGATATTTTTCGTATTTTTGGTTATAGGAACAAAAAGTAAAAGCGGAAAAGTAAAGTAGATTGTAGATTGATATGTTGAGAATAGACCCGGGGGCCATAGTGTTCTCTAGTGGCTTCTCTCATGATAGCAATATTCTACGACGGGTAAACAAATTACTGTCGAGCAATTGATAGAAAAGCGAATAATTATGAGACTATCTAGGCATGATCATTATATATAGGCATCACGTCTGAGACAAGTAGACCGAAACAATTCTGCATCTACTACTATTACTCCACAAATCGACCGCTATCCAGCATGCATCTAGTGTATTGAGTTCATAAGAACAGAGTAACATCTTAAGCAAGATGACATGATGTAGAGGGATAAACTCAAGTAATATGATATAAACCCCATCTTTTTATCCTCGATGGCAACAATACAATACGTGCCTTGCTGCCCCTACTGTCACTGGGAAAGGACACCGCAAGATTGAACCCAAAGCCAAGCACTTCTCCCATTGCAAGAACTATAGATCTAGTAGGCCAAACCATACCAATAATTCGAAGAGACTTGCAAGGATATTATAATCATACATAAAGAGTTCGGAGAAGAACCAAATATTTCTCATAGATAATCTTGATCATAAACCCAAAATTCATCGGATCTCGACAAACACACCGCAAAAAGAGATTACATTGAATAGATCTCCTCGAAGACCGAGGAGAACTTTGTATTGAGATCCAAAGAGAGAGAAGAAGCCATCTAGCTAGCTATGGACCCGAAGGTCTGTGGTAAACTACTCACAACTCATGATGAGGCGATGATGATGATGTAGAAGCACTCCATGGAATATCCCCCCTCCGGCGGAGCTCCGGAACAGGCCCCAAGATGGGATCTCACGGGAATAGAAGGTTACGGTGGTGGAACTAGGGTTTTCTCTGTTGTTCTGATGGTTTCGAGGTACGTAGGCATATATAGGAGGAAGGAGGGCACCGGGGGCCGTACGTGGGACCCACAAGGCAGGGGGCGCGCCCTAGGGGGGGGGCGCCTCCCACCCACGTGGGCACCACGTAAGCCCTACTCCGTGGTTCTCAAGTCTCCCGTGCGTGATTTTCTCCAAAAATATCTCTCCCGAAGGTTTCATTCCGTTTGGACTCCGTTTGATATCCCCTTTCTGTAAAACCCTGAAACAGGCAAAAAACAGCAATCTGGACTAGGCCTTTGGGTTAGTAGGTTAGTCCCAAAAATAATATAAAAGTGTATGACAAAGCCCATTAAACATCCAAAACATCATAAATAATAGCATGGAACAATAAAAAATTATAGATACGTTGGAGACGTATCAAGCATCCCCAAGCTTAATTCCTGCTCGTCGTCGAGTAGGTAAATGATAAAAACAGAATTTTTGATGTGGAATGCTAACCAACATAGTTTTTCAATGTAATTCTTTTAATCGTGGCATTGTCGGTGATATTGACCACGGGTGTCCTCATCGACCACCCATGGTATTTCAAGACAATTGGGGGCCGCCTGTCGCCCCCCGGCCGCCTGCTCATCGGGACGCCTCCTGGGGCAGTAACGCCCAGGAGCCGGCTGCCAGCAGGCGGCAGCCTCATGGTCAGCATCCAGAAGACGGCCCACACCCCCCCTCGGGACGCGTGCTGGGGAACCACGACAAGGCTAAGGCATGGCTACAGTTGAGCATGTCCTTAGAGAATCTATAATGGCGTGGCTACAGTGAGGGTGTATCCTACGCACGCTCCTTAAGCGGTGCATCACTGTAGCCATGCTGCCAATGACCAAGCCCCGGTCAAAGGACACCACGATCCCACTACCCACAGGCGGCAGAGCCAGCAGGCGGCTGCCCCACCTGCCGGTGGGTAAACAAGAAGCTAGCGGCCCCAGGCAGGCGGCCTGGGGGATGGGTCGCCTGGTAGCAGGTGGCTAACTGTGCCCTAGGAGTCTGAACCCCATCAAGATGACAAGACATGACATGGTGGCAGCGTATGTGAGGAGGCGGCGGCACTGTAGCCCTTCCTCTCCTGACGATGATGCCGTCAGCAGAAGAGCGCCCACAGTGAAAAGCAATCACGAGGGCCCGCAACAGTGAAAAGCAATCACGAGGGCCCGCAGACGGCGGGCCCCAGCAAGCAGGCGGGAAGGCCGGCACCCAAAGACGCTGACAGCTGGGGGCCGTTCCGCCTAGGTTACTATTGTACCCCTAGGGGGTAGGCCTATATAAACCCCCAGGGTCCTCCATATGGAGGGGTTGGAACCTAAGAAGAAAGAGAAGAGAGACATGAAGAGAGATAGAGAGAAACCCTAGCGGCAACCCACATTCCCTAGAGAGGAGATAGAGAGCTAGCCTTGCCCTTCTTCTTCCTCTAGATGACACGGCTCAAGGAGCAACCTTGTAGCTACCATATTGACATTAGTCATGACGCGGAGTCCCCGCAGAGCAGGACTAGGGGTGTTATATCCACGGAGAGCCCCGAACCTGGGTAAGATTCGTAGGCGTCCTAAGTATCGCCTTATCTCGCTTTCAGGGCCCGGCGACGTTCTATTGTCCCCATGCATGATAAGCCATCCTTTGCATATGTGGCACCAAAACCCCGACATTTGGCGCCCATCGTGGGGCAATGTGCACCATCGTCTGGAGACATGTTCTGGACGGGAAATTTGTTCCTCCCTGGCGAGCACAGCCAGCCCGGCATGCCCGCAGGCATAGATGTCGGGATGCTACGCAGCGCTGAGGCTGCATGCGCCGCGAGCGGACTCGCCGACCTCCTCAACGGCGTCCACATTCACGACGAGCCCTCTCTGGTCGCAGAGCCAGTTGCCTCGGAGATCTGCCTCGTCGAACTCCTCGACAAGCTCCACATCATCGACGAGCGCGCCTCCGACATGGAATCCGTGGGCTCCTCTGACCCACCAGTCTAGATGATCATTGACCTCGACGCGGCGTCCGCCGATTCCTTCCCCGAGCATGTGGTGATCATCGATGATCCCCTCCCCACTGCAGCATGCGGCAGTGGCGTCAACATCGTCACGGAGGTGCTGGCCACCAGGCACGACGAGCCTTCCGGCTGGTCAGGCTAAGACATGCTCCAGGCGGCCATGCAGAGCCTCTCCGCCCCCATCGCCGCAGGAACAGACGGTGCGATGCTGGAGGCACTCCGCGTCTCGCTCCTCGACAACGCCAACAAGCTGGCCGCCTCTCGGCGCCTCTCCGAAGCCTACCGCCGTGAGATGGATGATACGTCCAAAACGTATCTATAATTTCTGCTTGCTCCATGCCACTTTTGGGTGATATTGCTATGATATTCATACACTTCCATACACTTTTGATCATATTTGGACTAACTTACTAATCCAGTGCACCCCAGTGCCAGTTTCTATTTTCGACTGTTTTTGTATTTCAGGTTTTCATGTTTCGAGAACTGCCCAGAAAAATACAGAAAAATTATATAAAAAATCAGCGATCCGGGAACGACACTGCTTCCGAAGGGGAGCCTGGGGGGGGGGCACAGGGGCTCCAGGCGCCCTGTGGGCGCGCCCCCCCTGGGCCGCGCCGGGGGGGGGCTCCTCGGCCCCCCGAGAGCCCCCCGGTGCCCTACTTTGGCAGATATTTAAAGGGTCCCCCGTAACCCTTGAAACAGGACTTCTTTTCGCGATCCCATCTCTGTTCCGCCGCCGCCGCCGCTTCCAAGATCGGGAGCACCAGGAGAACTCTTCCCGGCACCCTGCCGGAGTGGAGGATCACCACCGGGAGCTTCTCCACCACCATGGACGCCTCCCGGATGACTCGTGAGTAGTCTCCCTTGGACCATGAGTCCATGACCAGTAGCTATGTGATGTTCTCCTTCCGTTCTTGTGCTTCACTAATTAGTCCTCATGAGCTGCCCTACATGATCGAGGCACCTATGTAATCCTTATGCTGTTGCTATGTTGAGTTTGCTGGGATCCGATGGATTATGAGATTATGTTCAGATTGATCTTGAGTAATATATTTGATTCACCTCTTTTATATTTTAGTTCATAAGTAATTCTTGCATGTTCTCCGTTGTTATTTATTGCTTTGGCCGAGTAATAGGTAGTGACTCCAAGAGGGAACGTTATGCTCGATTGTGGGTTCATGCCCCTCGATGACTAGCTTGAGTGACAGAAACATGAGTCTAGGGGATGTGCTGTTGCCACAAGGGGGAAAACAACGGTGCTTGTGCCCGCGGGTGCAAGGATTGTTTACTTTACGCAAAGTTCTTTTAATGCAGTTGTCTGTTGCATTGAGTTTACACTATGGGTGGGACTCGCAACTTAATACCAGCGAGATGTTCTGGATAGATATCTCAAGGTGGATGACTAGTAGCTATGTGATGTTCTCCTCCCGTTCTTGTGCTTCACTAATTAGTCCTCGTGAGCTGCCCTACATGATCGAGGCACCTATGTAATCCTTATGCTGTTGCTATGTTGAGTTTGCTGGGATCCGATGGATTATGAGATTATGTTCAGATTGATCTTGAGTAATATATTTGATTCACCTCTTTTATATTTTTGTTCATAAGTAATTCTTGCATGTTCTCCATTGTTATTTATTGCTTTGGCCAAGTAGTAGGTAGTGACTCCAAGAGGGAACGTTATGCTCGATTGTGGGTTCATGCCCCTCGATGACTAGCTTGAGTGACAGAAACATGAGTCTAGGGGATGTGCTGTTGCCACAAGGGGGAAAACAACGGTGCTTGTGCCCGCGGGTGCAAGGATTGTTTACTTTACGCAAAGTTCTTTTAATGCAATTGTCTGTTGCATTGAGTTTACACTATGGGTGGGACTCGCAACTTAATACCAGCGAGATGTTCTGGATAGATATCTCAAGGTGGATGATTAGTAGTAGATGCAGATGGATTTCGGTCTACTTACTTTGGCGTACCGCCCATGCTTTGAACCTCAACCTTTCTTGCAATGTAGTCAGCATTGGTTTGCGTTCGTGGTCCTGTCAATTGCCCAGCTGTAATTTGTTACCTCGCATAGCTGTTTTATCGTCTTTTGGGAGAGAGACATCACTAGTGAACATCATGTGACTCCGGTCCATATTACTATCATTGATCACATACACTATTTTACTTTCCGCTATTTTATTTACTATTGCAAAATACTATCTATCACTACTATCATATTGCTTTTAACCCTTTGTGAACTACAAGGCCGGAGAGATTGACAACCTCTCTGTACTCGTTGGGAGCAAAGTTATTTGTATCTGTGTGCAGGTCCACGTAGATTGCTAATTGCGCCGTTAGCAGTTGACACCTACCTGTTGAACCTAGGAGTCTCTCGGGATTCGATCCTTGGCATCTTTGCTAGGGGAAAACACTTCTACTTACTGCATCTTACACCTTCCACTTGGGGTAATCCAACGAGGGGTTCGATGCCCATCAAGGAGTATTTTATGGCGCCGTTGCCGGGGACTCCACTCTTCAGGATAGGGAAAAATAAAAGACGTGCCATTTAAATTCCTTAAAGGGATTGCAATGATTGATTTCTTCATCATGGAGCCAAACCAAGGAAATATAGTGCTTGGAAGGGACTTCCTCCGAGCAGTTAAGGGCTTCATTGATATCGGTAAGGGACAAATCCGCTTACGCGGGAAGGCAAAAGGTGTGTACCCCTTTCCTAGAAGGAACAAGAATGAACTTGTTGAGGAATCATTTGAACCAATGTATAACTCTGATTATTATGATGATTATTGATTCCTCTATGCATTATGCCTAGCTTAAAGGCATAAAAGAAAGCGCTTTTGGGAGGCAGCCCACATGAATAATTTTTTTTGCTTTTGTTGTGTCTTGATGTTGTTTACTGCTGTAGCATCATCATTGTATCTTTGCTTTTCATATTTGTGCCAAGTATAGCCTCTGGTTGTTAGAAAGTTCAAAAGTTGTGAGGTGCTGTCCAGGAAACAGATTCTGTCCTTGGATAGAAAAATTCGTATAAAATCACCAGATCATCTTTTTGGTCTGAATTTTTTCGACAGCGTTCTCTATATAATTGTCTTTCGTGCGTCAGTTCTGAGTTTTTTGATTTGAGTTGCAGAAGTATCCCGAACAGGTCAATTACTGCCTGCTGTTCTGTTTTTCACAGATTCTGTCCTGTTTTGCCTTACCTTCACTTTGCAAATTAAGAACTTGCTTTTTCTTTGCAAAAACCTTTTGGCAATCTTGAGAAACAGTAGAACTTCAAGAATATCCTTATTTCCAGCAAGGTATAATTATTTTATTAAGGGTACTAACCTCGCTAATCAGATTATGATGAGTTATGTATGAAGGGAGTTTTCAAGTGTGCGAGGGAAGATGATAAAAAGATTCAGGAGTGTCAAGCGCTCAAGCTTGGGGATGCCCCCGTGCACCCCCAAGAAATATTCAAGGAGACTCAAGCGTCTAAGCTTGGGGATGCCCCCGTGCATCCCCTTCTCCATCAACATTATCAGTTCGTCTTTCGTTCCGCTATATTTTTATCACTTCATGTGTTATGTGCTATGCTTGGAGCGTCTTGCTTTTAGTTTTCTTTTTAGTTTTTCATAACGAGTCGGAACCCAACATTCCTTTATGTGGGAGAGAAACACGCTCCACCTCTACCTAGAACATTACATAGAATTTTCATTTCTATCTATGCTGTGTGTGTTCTTTGTCTTTTAAATAGCTACTATCGTGCTCTGCTCTTAGTATTCATGCTTATCTTTTCAAGAGCTTTTATTTAGTTGGTTGCTTGAACTCTTTTTAATTATCATGATCACCTTATTAAGAGAGTTCGCTTCTGTTGCATTGGTTAATATGTCTATGATAAAGATGCTACTTTCATGATGGTGCTTAGTAGTTCAGGTTTTCTTTTGGTTAATCTCAGATAGTTGGGGGGTTCCCAATATGTCATTGGAGTACCAACTTGGTTTGTTTGCCTATGATGTGGTATGGTTTAGTAATATCTTCCTTTGAGAATTTATTTTGATTGACTTGGCGTATGCTCACGCATATTCAAGACTGTAAAGAAAGTCTGTCAAGCCTTGATGATCTTTTGTTTCTAAGTAGCGATATAACTACCATGCCTGATTCAATATTGCTTTGTCGCTCTGCATGATTATGACCGTCATTGCTCTCTTAGTTGGTTGCTCCCAGTCTTTTGCTAACCTCCACCTGCACTAAGCAAATTAACCATGCAATACATAGCTCATGGGAAAGTAGCCTAAAAACTATTGTGGTAAAGAATATGTTGCTTATGTATCTTATTTCTTATGAGTTGCTTGCTGAGCGGTAACCATGTTTCTGGGGACGCCATCAACTGTCACACTTTTGTTGAATATCATGTGAGTTGCTATGCATGTTCGTCTTGTCTGAAGTAAGGGTGATTTACCATGGGTTGAATTAATATGCATATTGTTAGAGAAGAACATTGGGCCGCCAACCAAAGCCATGCATCATGGTGGAAGTTTTAGCTTGGACCTTAATCCTCAATCTCTCATGAGAATATGCTTATGCATTAAAGAGGAGTCCATCATCTATTTTCTATGTTGTCCCGGTGTGGATGTCCTCAAGTTGAGATCTATCAAAAACGAGAAATCAAATGCGATCTATCTCCTTGGACCTTTGTACAGGTGGCATAGAGGTACCCCTTTGTGACACTTGGTAAAAACATATGCAATGCAATGATAACCCATGGGGATCCGAGCTAATTAGGACAAGGAGCGAGCACTATTAGTATTCGATGCATGAGGCTTGCAACTTATAAGATGTTTTATGCATGACACATATGAAGTACTACTACCGTTGACACAATTGCTTCCATGTTTCAAAATAAAAAGCTCTAGCACTTCAAGCATCAACTACTGAGAGCATGATTGTCATTCTGAGTGTAATGTGCATTGTCCCAAAGTAGCATTGTCTTTTGCATGATTGTGATATCGTTTATTTTGAAATGATTGTATCTAGTCATCACTTAAACCTTGAAGGTGCCCCTGCACTTATGTTTTGCATCACTAAATGGGGCAAGCTAGATATCACTTGATCATATTTGCACATCATGTTCATTGCAAATCTTTTTGATGTTTCAGTTTCATGTTGTAAAACTTTCAGTCATTTGTGATTTTCTCTTGAGACAACTTAATTACTTTAGAATCATTGTCTCAGTAAGCATTTGTCATATGACTATGAGAAAGTCTTTTATGGTTAATAGCATGTCACCACAGAAATTATTCTTGTTATCATTTACCTACTCGAGGACGAGCAGGAATTAAGCTTGGGGATGTTGATACGTCCAAAATGTATCTATAATTTCTGCTTGCTCCATGCCACTTTTGGGTGATATTGCTATGATATTCATACACTTCCATACACTTTTGATCATATTTGGACTAACTTACTAATCCAGTGCACCCCAGTGCCAGTTTCTGTTTTCGGCTGTTTTTGTATTTCAGGTTTTCACGTTTCGAGAACTGCCCAGAAAAATACAGAAAAATTATATAAAAAATCAGCGATCCGGTAACGACACTGCTTCCGAAGGGGAGCCTGGGGGGGGGCACAGGGGCTCCAGGCGCCCTGTGGGCGCGCCCCCCTGGGCCGCGCCGGGGGGCGCCTCGGCCCCCCGAGAGCCCCCCGGTGCCCTACTTTGGCAGATATTTAAAGGGTCCTCCGTAACCCTTGAAACATGACTTCTTTTCGCGATCCCATCTCTGTTCCGCCGCCATCGCCGCTTCCAAGATCGGGAGCACCAGGAGAACTCTTCCCGGCACCCTGCCGGAGGGGAGATCACCACCGGGAGCTTCTCCACCACCATGGACGCCTCCCGGATGACTCGTGAGTAGTCTCCCTTGGACCATGAGTCCATGACCAGTAGCTATGTGATGTTCTCCTCCTGTTATTGTGCTTCACTAATTAGTCCTCGTGAGCTGCCCTACATGATCGAGGCACCTATGTAATCCTTATGCTGTTGCTATGTTGAGTTTGCTGGGATCCGATGGATTATGAGATTATGTTCAGATTGATCTTGAGTAATATATTTGATTCACCTCTTTTATATTTTAGTTCATAAGTAATTCTTGCATGTTCTCCGTTGTTATTTATTGCTTTGGCCACAAGGGGGATGTGTTGTTGCCACAAGGGGGAAAACAACGGTGCTTGTGCCCGCGGGTGCAAGGATTGTTTACTTTACGCAAAGTTCTTTTAATGCAGTTGTCTGTTGCATTGAGTTTACACTATGGGTGGGACTCGCAACTTAATACCAGCGAGATGTTCTGGATAGATATCTCAAGGTGGATGATTAGTAGTAGATGCAGATGGATTTCGGTCTACTTACTTTGGCGTACCGCCCATGCTTTGAACCTCAACCTTTCTTGCAATGTAGTCAGCATTGGTTTGCGTTCGTGGTCCTGTCAATTGCCCAGCTGTAATTTGTTACCTCGCATAGCTGTTTTGTCGTCTTTTGGGAGAGAGACATCACTAGTGAACATCATGTGACTCCGGTCCATATTACTATCATTGATCACATACACTATTTTACTTTCCGCTATTTTATTTACTATTGCAAAATACTATCTATCACTACTATCATATTGCTTTTAACCCTTTGTGAACTACAAGGCCGGAGAGATTGACAACCTCTCTGTACTCGTTGGGAGCAAAGTTATTTGTATCTGTGTGCAGGTCCACGTTGATTGCTAATTGCGCCGTTAGCAGTTGACACCTACCTGTTGAACCTAGGAGTCTCTGGGGATTCGATCCTTGGCATCTTTACTAGGGGAAAACACTTCTACTTACTGCATCTTACACCTTCCACTTGGGGTAATCCAACGAGGGGTTCGAGGCCCATCAATGGACCATGCCATAGACGGCACGCCGGCTGTTGGTGAGCCCAGCCGAGCCGGTGCCGTTCACGATCGCGACGGAGTGCTGGCCGGTATGCTGGGGGCCCCACGGCCAGTGTACCCCACCCCGTCAGATAACCTAAGGGCTGCCCAGGCGGCAGCTGATGAACTCGGCAACTTGGAGGGAGATGAACTTCGCTGCATGACTCAGCGCGTCCGGCAGCTCCTCGACGCGGCCACCGCGCAGCAGGAAGCCCGTCGCCGAGCCTTCGAGGCCGGAGCGCAAGCAGACAACTGCCCTCTTCGGCGGGAGTAAGGAGCCACGTCCCGCTCTCCAACAGTCGACACTAGCGGCCGGCGTGACTCAGAGCCGGCTGCTAGCCGCAGCAGGCAGACTCGCATCACCATCGAGCGCGATCAAGACGGCCGCCCAAGGGCTGTAGAGCGACGAGAGGAGCGCCCGCCTCCTCCTCGCCGAGAGAGGGGTGTGTCTCCGCCGCCTGTCGACCACCCTTCTCTCGCAGGCCGCTTGGGCCGCCGCGAGGGAGTTGGGGAGAATGACGCCCGCCACCGCCTCGACCGACTAGCTCGGTCCCAGGTGGTCGAAGAAGAAGATGCCCTCGGCCCAGCCTGCTTCGGCCCCCGCATCCGTGACGAGCCTTTTCCCAAGGGTTTCTCACTCCCGAGAGACACCCCCAAGTACAACAGATCGGTGAAGCCGGAGGGCTGGCTGGTGGACTACTCCACGGCTATCAGCATAGCAACCGGCAACAGGCGCGTTGCGGTGAAATATGTGCCACTCATGCCGAAGGGCACGGCCCGGACATGGTTGAACAGCCTCAAGCCCAACAGCATCAACGGCTGGTTGGACTTCACCGACGCCTTCACTCGCAACTTCACCAGCACCTACAAGCGGCCTCCCAAGCCGCGCCAGCTCTCCTTATGTGTCCAAGGCCCGAACGAGTCCGCTCGTGATTACTTGATGCGTTGGGCAGAGCTGCGCAACTCTTGCGAGGGAGTGCATGAGGTACAAGCCATCGAATACTTCACGGCCGGGTGCAGAGAAGGCACCTTGCTAAAGCACAAACTCCTCTGTGACGAGCCAGCCACATTGGACGAGTTGTTAAGCATAGCAGACAAGTATGCCACTGCTGATTCCTCCATGAAGTCCGAGCTGCAAGTGGATGCCTCTGGAAAGATGACTCCCCCAGCTCCTAGAACGCCGGCTGGAGAGTCCAGTCGGCGCCAGCAGCGGACTGATCACAAGCGCAAGGCCCACCCGCCGGCTTCCAACAGCCGGTTGGTGGCAGCAGTTGATGGCCATCAGCGAGAAGCTCAAGCAGGTCCCAAACGCGAGAAGGGTGGCAAGCCAACCTGGCAGCCCGCCTTCTCCTTTGATCAAGCGCTCGATGCTCCCTGCAAGTTTCACAGCGGCGCGAAGCCCTCCAATCACACCACACGAAAGTGTCACTGGCTCACACGGATTGCCAGAGGGGAAGCTCTGCCGTCGCCGCCTACTGGGCAGGCGGCTCTGCCTCCCAAACCACTAGCTGCTCGCCCAGGTGGCCAGGTCCAGGACGAATTTCCAGAAGAGAACGAAGCCTACGTCGTCTTCACGAGCCAGGCGGACGATAGGCACAACCGGCGCCGGCAGCGCAGAGAAGTCAACACCGTTGTCGTCGAAGCCCCATAATTCATGCACTGGTCTGAAAAGCCCATCAGCTGGAGGCGTGAAGATCACCCGACTGTCATGCCTTCACTAGGAGCTTACGCATTGGTTCTGGATGCAACTCTCTCCACCGACAGGCGGGCCTGTCGTTTCTCCCGAGTGCTGGTAGATGCCGGCTGCAGCATCAACATCATGTACCGTGACACCATGGAGAAGTTGGGCATCAGAGAGAAACAACTTCAGCCTACCAGGACCGTGTTCCGCGGCATCGTTCCGGGCCTCTCTTGCTCACCAATCGGCAAGGCCAAGATTGATGTCCTGTTTGGTGACAAGAAGCATTTCCGGCGGGAGTCGGTCTGGTTTGAAGTGGTGAACCTGGAAAGCCCCTATCACGTGATATTGGGCCGGCCAACTCTGGCAAAGTTCATGGCGGTACCCCATTACGCCTACCTCAAGATGAAGATGCCGGGTCCCAAAGGAATAATCACCATAGTCGGGGACTATGAGAAATCCGTCGCATGTGCAACTGCCAGCAGCCGGCTCGCCGAGTCCCTTGTCGTAGCTGAAGAGAAGCGCCGCCTGGAATGGTTGGTGGCAATGGCTGGCGAGCAGCCAGCCATACCAGCCAATCCCAGGGAGGCGGAGCCGCAAGGTTCATTCCAGCCAGCCAAGGAGACGAAGAAGATTGCGTTGGACCCGTCACACCCTGAGCGATTTGTTGTCATAGGGTCAAACCTAGACAGCAAATAGGAAAGCGAGCTCATCGATTTCCTCCGTGAGAATCGGGACATCTTCGCATGGTCCCCCAAAGACATGCCGGGTGTCCCAACGGATTTCGCCGAGCACAAGCTACATGTGAGAGAAGATGCAAAGCCTGTCAGACAACCACTCCGCCGCCTGCCAGAAGAAAAAAGAAGAGTTGTTGGAGAAGAGGTCGCCCGTCTGCAAGCATCCCACTTCATTCTGGAAGTGTTCTATCCTGAGTGGCTCTCCAACCCTGTCCTGGTGCTGAAGAAGAATAACAAATGGCGCATGTGCATTAATTACACCACCCTCAACAAAGCTTGCCCTAAAGATCCGTTTGCTCTACCGCGAATAGACCAGGTGATTGACTCCACAGCCGGATGCGAGCTGCTGTCATTCCTTGATGCCTATTCCAGGTACCACCAGATTAAACTTGATCCGGCCGACCGCCTGAAGACCGCCTTCCTCACGCCATTTGGGGCCTTCTGCTACCTGACTTTGACGTTCGGCTTGAGGAATACCGGCGCCACTTTTCAGCGTTGCATGCAGAAGTGTATCCTCAAGCAACTTGGCATAAACGCCCACTTTTACGTGGACGATATCGTGATGAAGACGGAGAAGAGGAGAACTCTCTTGGAAGACCTCCAAGAGACCTTCGAAAAGCCGCGCCGCTTTCAGATAAAGCTAAACCCGGAGAAATGCGTCTTCGGGGTACCGACAGGCCAGCTCCTTGGTTTCCTGGTATCTGAACGCGACATCGAGTGCAACCCCGCAAAGATCAAGGCCATTGAGAGAACGGAAAGGCCAACTCGCATACAGGACGCCCAGAAGTTCACTGGGTGCCTGGCGTCGCTCAGCCGATTCATCAGCCGGCTGGGCGAAAAGGCACTCCCCTTGTACCAGCTGATGAAGAAAACTACTTGCTTTGAATGGAACGACAAGGCGGATGAAGCCTTCCAGCAGCTCAAGAAAGTGCTGTCCACACCACCTGTCCTGGCAGCGCCAACAGACAAGGAACCCATATTCCTTTACATAGCCGCCACCAGCCGGGTGGTCAACACTGTGATTGTGGTCGAGCGCCCAGAGGACGGCAAAGCCTTGCCTGTCCAGAGGCCGGTCTACTACTTGAGCGAGGTGATGTCAGTCTCCAAGCAGAACTACCCCCATTACCAGAAGATGTGACATAGCGTATACTTCGCTGCCAAGAAACTCAAGCAGTACTTCCAAGAGCATCCGATCACAGTCGTATGCACGGCCTCGCTTGCTGAGATTATGGGAAACAGAGATGCCTCGGGCCGAGTGGCGAAGTGGGCCATTGAGCTGGCCCCCTTTGCCATCTTCTACCAGCCCCGCACCACCATCAAATCGCAAGCGCTGGCCGACTTCCTCGTCGACTGGGCCGAGACCCAGTACCTGCCGCCTGCTCCAGATTCAACCCATTGGCGGATGCACTTTGACGGATCAAAGATGCACACTGGCTTGGGAGCCGGCGTCGTCCTCACCTCTCCCATGGGTGACAATCTCAAGTACACCCTACAAATCCACTTTGCCACCTCCAACAATGTGGCCGAGTATGAGGCACTCATTCACGGGCTCCGGATGGCCAAAGAGATTGGCATCCGCCGGGTGCTGTGCTATGGTGACTCAGATTTGGTTATCCAGCAGTCTTCTGGGGACTGGGACGCCAATGACACAAACATGGCAAGTTACCGTTTCCTTGTCCAGCAGATCAGTGGGCACTTTGACGGCTGCGAGTTCCTCCACGTGCCACGAGCCGACAACATGCAAGCCGACGCCTTGGCACGAATTGGCTCCACCCGCCAAGCAATACCAGCCAGCGTGTCCCTCCAATGCTTGCGCAAGCCGTCTATCAAGTCGTCACGAGAATCAGAGTCAATCTTTATACCAGCCAATCCTGGGGCAGATGACCCAACAACCTCAGCAGCCGGCCTGGGGACTGCTCCAGCAGGCGGCCAAGAAACTTCAACTCCAGCAGACGGCCCAGGGACTGCTGCACCGGCACCTGGCCCGGGGACTACTCCAGCAGGCGGCCAAGAAGCGTTAGGTCCAGCAGACGGCCCGGGGACTGCTGCAGCCGACCTAGGGACTTCAGAAGCACAGCAGGCGGCTCACCCCAGCCCTCCATCTCCCAGCCCAACCACCCTGGTTTCAGTGGAAGAAATAACAGGAGTCTCAGCATCGTCTTAGGCACAGCCAATCCTCAGTTTCCTGCTCAGAGGAGAGTTGCCAGCAGACGAAACCTTGGCACGACAAGTTCAATGCCGAGCTTCAGCATATACAATAGTTAACAGAGAGCTTGTCAGAAGAAGTGCAACCGGCGTCTTCTAGCGTTGCGTAGAAGCAGAAAAGGGTCTGGCCATTTTGAGAGATATTCATCAAGGGGAGTGCGGCCACCACGTGGCCTCAAGATCCCTCGTTGCCAAAGCCTTCCGCCACGGTTTCTTCTGGCCGACTGCTTTGGATGACGCTAAAGATTTAGTCAAAAGTACAATGGCTTCCAGCGCTTTAGTTCCAAGTAACACTTGCCGGCTTCTGCACTCAAGACCATTCCGATCACTTGGCCGTTTGCAGTCTGGGGACTGGACATGGTGGGTCCTTTCAAGATAGCCCGAGGCGGTTTGACCCATTTTCTTGTGGCCTTGGACAAGTTCACCAAGTGGATCGAGGCGAAGCCAATCAATAAACTCAACGGCCCAATAGCTGTGACCTTCATTGCAGACATCATAGTCCTGTATGGCATACCACACACCATCATCACCGACAACAGCACAAACTTTGCCAAAGGCGCGTTGGCCCGTTTCTGCGCAACACAGGGCATCCGACTGGACTTAGCGTCCGTTGCCCACCCATAGTCAAATGGCCAAGTTGAGCGGGCAAACGGCCTTATCCTGTCTGGCATCAAGCCCCGGCTGGTCGAGCCTTTGGAACGATCAGACGGCTGCTGGATCAAAGAGTTACCGTCTGTCCTCTAGAGCCTCAGGACAACTCCGAACAAGTCAACCGGCTTCACTCCCTTCTTACTCGTCTATGGGGCCGAGGCCGTCGTCCCAACAGATGTTGAGTTTGACTCGCCTCGTGTCACCATGTACACAGAAGCCGAAGCAAAAGAAGCATGAGAAGACAGCGTGGACCTGCTGGAAGAGGCCCGGCTGGTAGCACTCCGCCGGTCTGCTATCTACCAGCAGGGTCTCCGTCGCTACCACAGCCGGTGAGTCAGGCCACATTCCTTCCGCGAGGGAGATCTTGTGCTCCGGCTGATCCAGCGAACAGCCGGCCAGCACAATCTCTCAGCCCCTTGGGAATGACCATTCATCATCAGCAAGGTACTAGGCAACGATGCCTACAACCTCATCGATGCGCAGAAGCCAAGAGCACGCAAAAGCGACGACTCAGGCAAGGAGTCGGAGCGCCCATGGAACGCAAACCTACTTCGCCGCTTTTATAGCTAAAGACAGTATGTGTCGTGCCATCTACTTTATTTTGAGAAACAGTGGGACCCCAAGGAGTTCTCGGGGACTATCCAACCCTTTATCTTTATGATAAGATTTATGCCTGTGAATGAGTATTTCCTTTCCTTCGTCCGGCACCGGGACCAAGCAGACGGCCCGGGGACTTGCCGCCTGGCCCTATGTTTAAAGCCTTTTCTTCAACAGTCGGACAAGTAATGTGCCGGCATCCAAGCCCTCTCCCACCTACAATCACACACTCGCAGAACGCGGCTGTCTGACTGGCGGGAGTCAAAGGCAGGAAGTGGTGCCCACATGAAAAATGGCTAAAGAAAAATAAACATAGGGCAAGACGGCCCCTCATACAAGTTGGCCAGCTGCCGAGCAGTCGGCCAGCCGACTTCTAGCTTAGCCAAAACCACGTTCTAGAGGGCGGGATACTTGCCTATCCAGAAAACAGCTAAGTACCTGACCCAACCACAGACCACAGAGTGGCTGTCCGGCTGGCGGAACGACAGTTAAAGGAAACAGCAAAAGAAAAACGCCCGAAGGAACAAAGGACGGTGCTAACTCTATAACCCGACAAACAACATAGACATATGCAGAATTAAGAGAATATTTATAACAAAGGGCCTCGAAGGCCGCCTTCCAGCAATATCTTACGAGTACACCCAATGGGTGGAATTGTTCATACTAGTCCTGCCAAGTCTTAAGAAAAAACATGAAATGAAAGAATCACAAACAACGTCTAAGGTGCAGCAGGCGGAGCAGGTGGCACGACAGGATCAACGGGGCCGGCTGCTGGGGGTGGGGCACCTGATTGGTCTCGGCCTGGTCGCTTCCCGCAGCAGACGGTGCCGTCCTGTTGGGCCCGCTCGTGGAGGCTTGATCAGGCTGGAAGCGAGCAGACGGCTCCGTCTCCTGGGAGCTGGCTTCCTCATCGCTGTCTTCCTCGTCCTCGTTGTCGTCGCTTGAGGCGATCTCTTCATCTAGCTCCTCCAGCGCCGCCAGGTCCAACCCAAAATTATCGGGTGGCACCACATGACCGTTTTCATCCAACTCTGGGATGAAAACGGCAGTGTCAGCGTAGTCGGCGAGGGAGGCGGCACGCTTGACAAGATCTCCTCGCATCGTGGCCAGTTCAGACTCGTCTTCCAGGCGGAAGGTCGCCAGCTGGGCAAGGTCCAGGTCCGGATACCAACCCTTGGCGAATTCCAGGGTGGTCCGTGCACCGGCCCTTGCTGTAGCGCCCTTCTAGGCCTCGAAGCGGCGGCTAGCCGCCTCTAGCCAGTCGGTGGTCCGGCTGGGAGTGCGGAGTACTGGGACGTCTGGCCAGAGGGCGGCCAGTACCTGGGCCCCAGCGCGTTGCAGGCGGCGGAGCAAGCGATGGGCCGGTTGGAGGCGCTCCTTGACAGCGAGAAGCTGTTCGGTGGGAGTTCGAGGCGTGTTGGGCGCGATCACCCGGCCCGCCTGGCGCCTCTCGTCGCGTTGGGCCTCAATAGCCTGGCTGGCGGCAACGGAATGGCCAGGGAAGAATTCTGTGCCAAGGACAAGACAATGAATCAAAAAAAAGAAAGCTGACCGTAGCAGACGACAAGCACATGAAAGCAAGGCAGGTGGCTTACAATCGACCATGTCCGCAATGGCCCCGTAGCCGTCCTGCAGGGCCGCCTCCTTCTCAGCCCAGTTCGAGCGCTCGGTCTCGAACTCGGCCCGAAGGAGCTCCTCAGCATCCGCTAGCTTCCCAAGCTCCGCCTTCTGCGTTGCCGCCTGGTCTGCCAGTTCCTTGGCCAGGCGGTCACGGTCCTGGGCGGTGTGGATGCGTTCCTGCTCTTTGGCGGCGAGTTCGGCCTGGACCCCGCACAGCTGATTGCGGAGGTCGGTCGTTGTCGGGGATATACCCCGCGGCGTAACCCGGCCGGAAGCATAACCCGGCCGGACTTGGCGGTTTATTTGAGACCCGGTTTACACTTGGCAATTCACTGGTAACCCGGAGGGCGGATCACGGATGACAAGGGCCAAGACCCAGAAGGCCGGTTCATATTATGGTGGGCCGGTTTATGAAGAAAGCACAAGGAATATTCTCTTACAAAGGAAGCAAGACTAGGACTCCTTGTAATAAAGCAATCCTAATCCTACTAGGACTAGTCATGTAACCCGCCCCTTCAACATATATAAGGAGGGACATGGCTCCCCAAGGGGGACAAGTTCTCACAAGTTAGAGGTTCTCACAAGTTTCTAGGGCTAGACACAAAGAGCCAGTTTACCGGCGACTCCATGAGGATCATAATGAGACCTAGCCTCAAACAGCATGTAGGGCTATTACCGGATGATGTTTCCCGGGGCCCGAAGCTGTCTAAATCCTTGTCTTGCGTTGCGTCTCTTGATTCCGCTCAACCCCTCTCAAGCTACCACATAGATGCGTGGCCTCACGACTAAGTCCTTAACCTAGGACATCTGCCGTGACAATTCCATGACAGTTGGCGCCCACCATGGGGCCTGCGCACGATGGTGATGAGTTCTTGGAGGGATCTCTCCTAGGGATCGAGAGGTTTCAAAAAATTTCAGATTTGAGCTCAAGAGAAAATTATGGTTGCGCATTGTGATACAGATGAACGCGGCCCGGCGATCCATCGAGTTTTGAAGACAAATCAATATCTGTTACCGTGGCCATGCGGGGCAAGTAGAAAATCTATTCTGGTGAGCCGCCGGTGTCCTGTGCTTGAATAGTAAACTACTACAGGAGGACAACTTTCGCTGCTGCTATCGTGTGTCGCTGAAAACAGTCAGAGTATGGCACTCCGGGTCAAAGTCAAATCCATCAAATCGATCAAAGTACTTGCGGGGTTACCAGGTGGAAAGGCAAAACAGCTGCATGGAAAGACAAAACAGCTGCAGAACATACAAGATTGATAAGGTTTGATGGTTCGGGTGCGCCGCCCCGCGTGAGGCTCGACGACTTGTCCAATCCAAAGGCCGATTAATTTTTTTCCGCCGCTGTCGTTCGAATACGCTGAGTCCGAGACAAGGTGGTGTACGCCGCCGCCAGTCTTCGAAACCGATTGAATTTTCTGCTGCCGTGGTCGTATCGGATTTCCATTGTCTGGTTGACACCGAGTCCGAGACAAAAGCCTACTGCAAGGGCAATTCATCTACGGCGTTAATACTCTAAGACCGACAGAAGTATTGTTTGTACGCGCACGTGCAATTTGTTCTGGCTGTAGTTTTCGGCCAAGGTTCAATCGCGAGTCACCTTCGCATTGCACAGAAGGCAGAGACGTGCTCACATCCATCAAAACCGCAAGTCATCTATTTAAAAAATCCTGAGAAGATCAATCACCGAGGTGTACTAAGTTGAAGCGTTCTGTTTGCACAAAAAATCCAGATACCAATTGAGAGTATGCTGCCAACGAGACTTTCAAGAAAGTTTTCACGTGGTCACAAAGGACAAAATCCAGATACCAGGTGATATTTTTCCTATATATTTTATCAGTACATGTTAATTCATCCGACAACAATTACTCTGGCCTGTAATATTTTTTACGCAGGATGACTATTAAAAGAAAAAGGGTGATGTTATACCACGGATGCATGTTCAGTTGTTCCTCGCGGTTTCACAAACATGCGTGTCGCGGTCCGGTTTACATCAACGCACCGGCCGACTCGTCAGTCCGCGCCCACGTGCACTGGTCTCCAACACCGCGGCCAACTCCTTCGCCAGTGGATGTGCGCACGCCACCGCTTGCGCGGTCCGGTCTACATTAACACGCCGGTGCCGCACCCGTTCTGATAAACCGCCCGACGGATACACGTGCAAGTTACTACCCCCGTTGCTACGTTCACATCAATACGCGGCTGACTAAGCTGTCCGTGCCTGCGATTAACTCGCTCGTCCGCACCGGTTTATAGTACCATGGCCAACTCGTCTGTTGTCCAAGCGAATCAGGTGATATTTATCCTATTTATTTTTAATACATATTAATTCGCTCGAGCAAAAAATACCTTGCCCTGCAGTATTTTGTGTGTAGGAGAATCATTCATTACAAAGCGATATTATACCACGGAGATGGAGGCTGATACGTCTCAAACGTATCTACTTTTCCAAACACTTTTGCTATTGTTTTGCCCTCATTCTTGCATGACTTGAACTAAACTAACCCGGACTTACGCTGTTTTCAGCAGAGCTGCCTGTATGGTTTTATTGTGTGCAGGAAAATGGATTTTTAGGTGTCTCAGAAAATTCCAAGAAAAATCACAGAAAATCCACGCACCCGAAGGGCCATTGTGCCAGAAGTGGGGCCCCAGGCGCCCTGCTGGCGCGGCCCCACCCCTGGCCGCGCCAGGAGGCCGCCTGGGAGGGTCCTCCCCCCTCTGGTGCCCTACCTTGGCTCCTATTTATTCCCGTGGCGAGGAAAGCCCAGAACAGAAGTCGTTTTTCCAGTTTCCGTCGCAGAGCCGCCGCCACCCTCTGTTCTTCTTCGGGAGGGCTAATCTGGAGGCTGATTTGGCCTCCGGAGAGGGGAGATCGTCGCCATCGTCATCATCATCACCACTCCATCCTCCCTCCATGACTTCTCCTTCCATGTGTGAGTAATTCCCTTCTGTAGGCAAAGGGGATGGTAGGGATTGGATGAGTTAGATCATGTAATAGTTTATCAGATTGTTGGGGGCATGTTGCCTATCATCTACTTTGGTGTTTATCATCTTTGCTTCAACTTGTTGCTCTTAATGCTTGTCACTTTGGGCCCGAGTGCCATGTTTTCAGATCTGAACCCTATGTGTTTGCATGAATATATTTGTGTTCTTGATCCTATCTATGAGTTGTTTGCACCTATTATGGTCCGGAACCGGCGATCCCAAAGGTGACAGCTTGGGACACCAAAGGGGATGGTCCATAATTTGAGGATTCCATGTATGAGGTGAGTACTGCATCCATAACTAGAGGACGCACTGTTCTTATAGAGAGAAAGGCGCTTTCCCATCTTCTTAACCTGAAATGAAGGGGTACCCCCGGGAAGAGATCCAGTGGAGACAGCTGGGCCTGTAGCTCAAAGGATTAGAGCTCGCAAGCTGTGTAAGCCAGTTTTTACTTTTTGCTCTCTGTTCTCAGCAGCCCGAAGGATTTTTCGAGTCTCAAAGTCCTATTAGAACTCCCGCGCTTGCTCCTTTGGAGCCAAATGGATCCGAATTTCGGTAAGATAATACAAGAATCGTATTTGGTTGGGTTCTCCATTGAGTTTATTGCTTTGTTCCGGTGCTCTTTGACAGGAGCACCTTAATCTCCATAAGTTCCTTTTGGCCCCGTTCGTAGCGGGATGGTAGGACAAAAGATGTTGTGCAAGTTCTTATTGCAAGCACGTACAACTACCTGTGGGATACATGCCTAATGTTTGACATTTGCCTAGATGATCATTACTTTTCTGTGTGCCTTGCCCCAAGTTAGATTCATGATGTATCTCATCCATGCAGCGCCCAACCATCCATCTCCCTAGCCTACAGTGTTTCAATCCTGCTGGTTATTAGTTGTTACTTTTGCTGTTTACTTTTGCTATCACCACCATCACTATCATATCACCGTTACCACTTATCTTTTGTTGCAAGTAAGTATATTTCAGGTGCGGTTAAATTGACAACTCAACTGTCAAAGCTTATAAATACTCTTTGGCTCCCCGTGTGTCGAATCTATAAATTGGGTTATTCTTACCCGCGAAGACTATCTCGATCCCTTACGGTTGAGGGTTATCAAGTACCGTTTTCTGGCGCCGTTGCCGGGGAGCATAGCAATATTTACAAGTCTACTTGAAGTATCCTACCTGCTGCACTTCATCCGCTATGGGTAAGAAAGGAGACCCCAAGGTTCCGATCTTACTATCCACTACAAGAAGAGGTACTGTTCTGAACACTAGTGCTACACTTGATTCACCTTCTGTTATGAGTAAGTTTGCCTCACCACCACCACATGATGCTTCTACTGAATCTGTTACTATGTCCGATACTTTTGATGATGCTTCTACTACTCTTGATGATATTGGTTCACTTGGTTATGCTCTTGAGAAACAGATCGCTGCTGAAAAAAAATATCTGGAATTGAAATTCCTGTTACTCGCTACCCTATTGGTGGAACTTATGATTATCCCGATTTGAGTAAACTCAAGGAGAGACTCCTTGATGATGATTACATTATGCTTGATGATGATTTATGCAGGGAACTGACAGAGTTTGCCGACTCTGACCCTGAAGCTATTAAGAAGCTGCTTGAAAAACACTCCTTAAAGAACAGGACTGTTCTTGATCCTGAATTTGCTACATCTCCTATATGCATCAATGATCCTGATTATGATTTCTCTGTTGATCTTTCACTTATATCTATGGTTGAAGCTGACCCCTTTTATGGCAGAGAAAATGATGATGCTATTGCACACCTGACCAAACTCACTGAGTTGGGTGGCTTGTTTACCACAAATGAAAAGATACGAAACTTTTATGTGACTAAGCTTCTTCCTTTCTCTTTGAAGGAAGGTGCTAAAACATGGTATGATGCACTACCATGTGGTTCCATTAAGAGTCCTCAAGACTTAGCTCACTCTTTTGTTGATAAGTACTTTCCTGCTCATATGCAACATGCTGCTTTACAAAAAATTTATAACTTTAAACAGTTGCAGGATGAGCACCTCCCTAAAGCTTGGGGGAGGTACTGTAGTCTGATCCAGGCTAGACCAGGACCTGGAGTCCCTAAGAATGAATTAATCGACATATTTTATGCTGGTCTAACTGATGAATCCAGGTCCTATTTGGATAGTTGTGCTGGTTGTGTTTTCAGGAAAAGAACACCGGACGATGCAGAAGAATTGATGGGCAGGATTGCCAAAAACCATGAAGATTGGTCCGTCCCTGAACCACCTCCACCACCAAAGAAGAGGGGCATGCTTGTTCTAAGCCCCGAAGATATGCAAGAAGCAAAGAAGCCTACTAAAGAGAAGGGTATTAAAACTGAAGACGTGAAGAATCTACCCCCTATTGAGAAGTTGTGTGAGCCTACCACTCACCCTCCTATGGTAGAGGTACACTCTCTTTTAGATTTCAACGCAAGTGACATCCCTCATGGTAAGCCTCCTGATCAATGTTTAGATGAGCTTGATAATTTTATTATGAAGCAAAGTCATTTTAATGAGAGGATACAAAGTCAATTGCATGATAATTCCCTTGCTATCAAAAGTTTGCTTGATGTTCTAGGTAGAACAGTTAATGATGTTAAATCTCTTGTGAAGCATTTTCATATGGTTCAAACTCAGCTTGAACAAATTTCTAATGTGCAAAAAGATTTGCTTGCTAACAATACCAAACAAGATGATTTACAGGCCTTCGGGATTAAGACCCGAGGAGGAACTAGCACTCAAGATCCTCTCTATCCAGAGGGGCATCCGAGGAGAATCGAGCAAGATTCTCAAATGCAGGAAGAAGAAATTGTTGGCTCTCCAAAGAAGAAGAAGAAGAAACACAAGGAGGCTGACAATTCCAATGATCCTATTACAAGTGAAGAGCCAGCTGTTGATCCCAACAGTATATCTACCTCCGATGCTAAGACTGAAGACGGTGCCGAACCTGAAGATAAGGATAAGGAGAAGAATGATCCGCCTGAAGTTCGAGAAGAAGAAGCACCTGACAAACGCAAGAAGTACACTAGAGAAGACTTCGTCGCAAGAAGACATGGGAAGGAAAGAGAACCATGGATACAGAAACCCATGCCCTTTCCAGGTAAGTCTCTAAAATCTAAAGAAGAAGAGCATTACAATAAGTTTTGTGAGTGGATGAAACCTCTTTTTCTTCAAATCCCTTTGACTGATGCTATTAAGTTACCTCCCTATTCAAAATATATGAAAGATATTGTTACTAATAAAAGAAAAGTTCCTAATGAAGCAATATCTACTATGCTTGCTAACTACTCTTTCAGTGGCAAGATTCCTGAGAAGCTTGGTGATCCAGGTATACCCACCATTCCTTGCTCCATAAAGAATAATTATGTCAAAACTGCTTTATGTGATCTTGGAGCAGGAGTGAGTATTATGCCTTTCTCTCTTTACAAGAGGCTTTGTTTAGAGAAACTAATTCCTACAGATATCTCTCTTCAGATGGCTGACAAGTCAACCGCCGTCCCGATAGGTATTTGTGAGGATGTTCCCGTAGAAGTTGCTAATTGTTTGATCCTTACTGATTTTGTCGTGCTTGACATGCCCGAGGATGGGAGCATGTCCATTATTCTTGGTAGACCTTTTCTTAACACCGCAGGTGCTATTATTGATTGCAATAAAGGAAAGGTTACCTTCAATGTGAATGATAAAGAACACACGGTGTATTTTCCAAAGAAGACCGACAAGAGGCATGGCCTCAACTCTTGTCACACCCTGCCTTTTTGTATCATGTTATTTGCATCAATGAAGCATGAAAATTTGGACCAACAAATTTTTTTGGCTTCATTTGGCTTTTATTTGGATTTGAGTTTCTCTTCATATGCTTTTCATGTGCTCATTAAAGTCAACTATGACCTCTTGTAGAAGTCATCTCCACACCCAAAACTTCTGCCCAATGATCATGCCAAGTGTTATATAACAGTATAGAATTTTCTTACAAAATTAATTTGGCCAAAATGTATTTTATAAATTTAGTTTTCCAAAACCCCTGAATTGAGATTTGCACTGCAAATGCTTGATTTAGGGTGAGAAAATTATTTCAAAAGGTACATTTGAGACCTAGTAGTCATAGGACTCCAAGAAACCACAAAGGTATAATTTTAAAAGTTGTTTTCCTATTTTATTTAAAAGCTTTTTCTTAAGGCCAGAAATGGTCTTTAATAGGGAAAAATTATTTAAGTATTTCAAAAATATTTGCCAAAATTCAGGGAGACTCAGAGGACATATATTGTCCATATATATGAGTTTCAGCACTTGGTCATGTTCAAAATAATGGGCTAAACCCTCTAAAACCCTTTCTGGATATTTCAAGCTTTTGAAATATTTACAAAGGAAATATTCTCCAAAAATTCCAGGGAAATTCTATCATGTCATATATGACATATTTGATGATCTTGCCAAGTCCCATGCCTTGGGAAGCAAGAAAACATTATCAAAACCCTTCATAACCAGTCTGTCCATATTTGAAGTTTGAGCAACTTTACATTGCCAAACTTGTCCAAATGCTCTCAAATTTGGTGCACATGCTAGAATGGCCTAATAAGGCATCTAGACCAAATGGCACAAGATTTGGAATAGAGCAACTTGATCAGATCACCCCAAAACCCTTTCTGTTCAAATGCAAATTTGAACAACTTTACATTACCAACTTTTTACCTGGAGCTTCAAACTTTGTGGCCATGATCATAACCCCAAATGGTGATGCTACACCAAGTGGTGCATCAAGGGGAGATGATTAGCTTGACTCAAACAAGATGAAGCCATTTCTGTTGATTTCTAGGGTTCACCAAAGTTGCATTGGCTAGTTTCTTCAAATGAGCCCAAATTTGGTGAAGCACCCTATTTTAACATGTCACTCAATCCTGTTAAGTGTCATGGCAAGTGGAGATCATTTGCTTGACCAAACACTGATCAAACACCTTCTGCAGAATTACCAAAACCCTCTTCTTGATCACTTTTACTCTTCTCCTTGGCCTCAACTTTCTACCACATGTTCAACCAGTTACTAACTACCTCCAGTAACTTCCCCAGGACCCCAGCTCCATGATTGAGGGGTGAGAACCTTAGTTTACCCTGCTGGACAGCCATTTTTCACCAAGTCACCAGCTTCCTCTCTCTCTCACAGCATCTCCAGAGCATCCAAGGCCACAAGCCATTTCTTTACTCCTCCCTTGACCTTCTAGACAACCTTGGGCACGTTGGACATGACCAGAGCGGCGCGGGCACGAATGTGCCAGCCATTCGGGCGCTCTGGAGCGCGCTATAGTGCGCCACCGCACTGTAGCTTCGCCCAATCAGCTGCCCCCGACAGCCTCGGGCCTCCCCCTCGCGCCTCTCAACGCGCCTCGACGTCCGCAACCACCACGGCGCTGTCCCCCCTCCTCCTGCGCCCTCCAGTGGCCGTCGCCACACGCGCACCGGCCGCCCGCAGCGCCCACTCCTCGGGCTCGCACGCGCGCACGGCCTGGAAGCTTCCCCGCTCCTCCTCTCACCTCAAATGGACGTAGAGCTCGTCCAGCAACTCCGCAGACTCGTTCCCGTCGCCTCCCGTGCGCTGTAGCGTCGAGCAGGAGCTCGCCGGCGCACTGGACCACGGGGCTCCGCCGTTCCCCTATATATAGGACCCCCCCGAGCCACTCCAACAGCATCAGCAGCTTCACCACACCTCCTTCAGTCCCCCAGCACCACCAGTTCTTCCCCAGAAGGCTCCAGTGCTCGGGATCGGCCGGAGCTCCGCCGCGTCGGGCCGCTGGTGATCTCGCAGTACAGGCCTCCTCCGCCCCTCCTTTTGCCCGATCTAGAACCGCCATGCACCACTCACCCTTTCCCCTCGCTTTCCCCTCTCTATTGCAGTCGGAATCGACCGGAGCGACAACCTCCCGACGACCCTCCGCCGTCCCACCTCGTCGCCGGCGAACCCGACCTCCCCGGCGTGCCGCACCACCACCACTGCCTCCGCAACACGACGCTGAGTCTGTTCCTACCCTCCATTGCCGTCGCTGTGGCCAGAATCCTCGCCGGTGAGCTCGCTGTCGCCGTGGCCGTGAGGTTGGAGATGACAGGCGGGCCCCGCCTGTCATCCTCACCCCTCTCTCCCCCTCCTCTCAGCCACTGACCGCCGGGCCCCGCCCATCAGGTTTGAAAACCTGACGTGAGCGCGCAGGCACCCGTGCGGCTGGGCTGGTCTGCCCTAGGCCGTGCACTGTGGCCCCTCTGGCCCAGTTGCACAGGGCATTTTCTCCTTTTTCTTTTCTGTAATTATTTCAAACATTTTTACAGAATTGAATATTGGTCCAAATGAAATAATTCCAACTCCTAAATTCTTGTAATATTCCAACCTATTTAATGGTGCCACTTTCACACATATCCATGAAACTTTTCTGTTCTATTCAAATTTAAATTCAAATTTGAGCATTTAAACTCCTGTTCAAAAATTCCTAGATTCTATTCTGTAACTCCAAAACTCCAACTAAGAATTTTCCCCATCCTAGAAATTCCTCTAGTATTTAACAAAAATAAGTTGAAATTTTCCTGAGCACTTTGATTTTTCTGTTTTATTTGTGGTCTTATTTTTTCGTTGTTATTATGCGACGTATAGATACCGTATTTGACGAAGTTGCTGAGGAAGGAGAAGGAGAAGGATTTGAAGACTTTGAAGACCAAGCCAATCCAGGCAAGCATCCCTTTGACCATGATACACTTGTTCTTCGGAACCCGTTTGTTTCCGATGCATGATGTTAGGGTTACGGTGGTGACCTAGATGAACCACCCCATGATGCATGCTTGCTCTTGATCTTGCTATGTGCTAGATGACATGCAAATAGTTAGGCATGATGCTTAAATGATGCATGTGTGATTTGAACCTTCGTAGTTGAAATCTTTGCATGAACCCATCGGGTGCCCCTAATGCCCGAGGGTGATGTTGTGTTAGGTCATCACTTGAGGAAGAAGTGATGTGCCGGTAAATCTTGTGCATGGTGTAATGATGGATTAGATTTATGTGTGACTACCGTCCGAACCAAACATGTGCAACCACACTACCCCTTATGGGACGGGGCTTTATTGATTACATAGGTCGATACTAGCATGGTGCCCGCATTACTAGTGACGGGAAGACTTGAGGTCTTTCCCGGGATGGGGTCGTGCTTGGATAGACGACCATGACTGTTTTCACAGGGCACCGGACACACCGTTGGTCCCTTCGGGTACGCGTGACATTGAAATTAGGGCAAGTCCCATGATCTATTGTTTGTACCCGAGGGCCGTGTACCAACGAGTGGACTCTATGTTAGTGTCGTCTAAGGAAAGGTAATGACCGGATGCTTACCCCGGGTACTTGAGGTACCGCGGGTCGTGGATGACACGGAAGTTCCCCGGATCTTGTGGGTAAAGTGCGCAACCTCTGCAGAGTGTAAAACTATTCGAATAGCCGTGTCCGCGGTCATGGACAGTTGGGTGGTGCTACTTAAACTATGTCCAGAATTTTACTTCTTCGATGAAAGTATGCGTGTGACGAGTCAAGGTGGTGACTTGACTCGATGAGATGAATCATATTCATGTTGATATCGGTAAACTGCCCTTGAGGTTACGCGAATTTATTGATGCATAAACTTAATGGTAGAATATTTATTCTAGCCTTGCTAGACTGCTCATTGTTGTTCAATTGCATTGTTACTTTGAACCACATCATGGGTTGCTTGCGAGTACATTCAAAGTACTCATTGGCTTGCCACTGGTTATTTAATTGGCCAGGCATGGAGGAACAGGAATTTGTGGAAGAGTTCTTTGGAGACGATCATGCGAACTAGGACGCTCTCCCAGTCAGAATGCCTGTAGGGTTAAGGCAGATGGCATGGGTTCTACCTAATATCGAAGACTTCCGCTACTTAAGTTATTTGCTATCCAGCCCTTGAGGCTTTATCTATGTAAGACTTGGCCATAATGGCCTTAATTTGTGTAAGACGTTATGTATGGATGTAAGACTCTTGTTATTCAGCTTCTGTGTATTCAGTGAGCATTGATCTCTGGGATCACTGTACACGTGCATTCGGTGATCTCGACTTCTAAGTCGGGGTCCCTACAACTCTATAGAAAATATCGAGACCGTGAAGATTGGAGAATGGGACTGTCCACTACATGTGCACCACAAATACAAAACTATTATGGTGGGGACAATGTCCATTAAAGTAAAGGTGCAATGATCACTTCGTAAGAGGTGGGACTTTTTGCTCTATATATCACCGGTTTGTTGGTAAGACTTGATCAACCTTACTAGTGAGCATGTTTTATATAGGTAAAAAGTTGAGCTTGTTATGTTTTCATTTGTTTTAGCTTTTGTTCTCCTTGCTGTACCAAGTGTTTGTGTTTTTGAAGCTTCACAATACTAATCACTGCTTTAAGTTTTCAGAAAGTTTTGCAGCTTTTTGAACTTCGAAAAATTTTCAACAGTGAAGTTTTCAGAAAAATTCCAGAAAAATATAAATTAAAATTTCCATGCCGAGAGTGACCCAGAGGCACCTGGGGCTGACCAGGGGGGGCACCAGTGGCCCAGGCGGCCAGCTGGCGCGGCCTGCCCCCTGGCCGCGCCCATAGGGCGCCTGGGGCCCACAGGTCCCGCCTCCACGTGAGTCTTCTTCCTCTCTTTCTCTTTCTCTCCAAAAACACGAGTTCTGCACGTGTTCTTGCGTTCTTGCTGTTCTTGGAGGCAATTTTCGATCTCACTCTACAGCCTATCATTCGAGCTGAGATTTTGAACAAATACTCCCTGGTATGTAAACTCCTCCACCCCTCCAATTAGATGTTTTGTTGGTGGCTTCATTTGTGAGTATTTAGTAGTTCTTGGTGCTGTGTAGATGAGCTTGCATGCATGTGTAGAAATTTATTTTCCAAGTTTTGATGCAAGTTTATGCCTTAGGTAAGTGAGTTGAGTAGTTTGCCTTAACCCACTTTGTTTAAATCCTTGTTTTTGTAATTTGTCAAAAATTTCAGAAATGAGTTTGTTAGGAAGGGCAAAGGGGTGGCTTGAGAAGAAGAAGCCCGCGCGCTCCGATCGAGTTACTAGAGCCGCAGCTTCACCCTCGACTGCTAGGGTGAGCTACAATGAAGATCATGTGCCCCTAGAGTTGTTGGAAGACACAAATCCAGCACGTGCGATGATGTTCCCATGTGATGAATTCCTTGAAGCTGCAGGAATTAAGGATGAGTTTTATAACCTTTGTGCTAATGCAGGTCTGACACGGCTCGTCACGTGCCGTGTTGCTCAGTATCAAAAACTCACCTCCGGTTTCATTAACAGTTTTAGATATAACCTTGATACTGGTTCTATTGAGTTTAAAATTTACAATAATCTTTTGACCATGCCCTTGGAAAGGTTTTGTGAAATAATAGATGTGCCAAACGTTGGGCGGACGGCGAAGATGACCTCTCAGCCCTCCGAGCTGAGAACCGTCTTCAACTCTCTCTGCAGCATGGATACGAGGGATATTCATCGGTCAAAAATCTCCAGCATCTTATTCCCTCACCTCAGGTATTTTGCGTATTATGTTGCTAGAGGGGTGTTAGCTCGTGACAACACGAGCAACATTTCTGCGCCGGATATTGCTATCCTGGCAACCGCCCTCTCAGGGAGGTTTGATTATAATGTGGGTGCCTTAATTGCTCGACGCCTTGCTATGAACGGTAACAAGGGAGATTTATTTGGTGGCGTTTATGCCACACTTATCTTAGAGTATCTTAAAGGCACCCCACACCCTGATGATAAGCCTTTTACTTATTTAAGTTTTGATCTTGCTGCTATGAAAAGGCATAAGTTTGTTACCATGACTTCTGAGTTTGGTAACCTTGTTTATATCTTGCGTTTCGGAACTACCGCGGAACGCAAGATCCGTCTACCTGCACCTCTTTTGTTTGATTTTTCTCGCAGGAACAGATGGTCCTTTGATGTTGTCCAGTTCGATGAGTTCATGGTCCAGCATCAGTTTCATAACCCCATGGACGGGGTTGTGCCCGACGAGGAGGAGCATGGTGAGTTACCACCTTTTCAGGGGGAGACCGTCACCCAGTTTGGTGAAGGGTCTTCCTCTGCTTGGAGTGCAGACCCTTCTTCGTGGGAGGATCCGAGGACTTCGGTGTACGCGCCGGAATCCTTATACGACCCTTGGACTCACCAGTACCACCCCGGAGCAGGAGGCTCCTGGGGGCAGTAGCTACTACCAACTTAGGCCAAAAGCCTAAGCTTGGGGGAGTACGTGCCCTTCTCACTTTTCCATTGTATTATCCGTTTTAATTTTGTTTGCTTTGATCTTTTCGAAGTTTTTGCCTGTTCTTCTTTGTTCTTTCTTTGCAAAAACAACAAAAAGATTTTCTCTTTCTTTTGCTTTCATTCAACCTTTGAAAAAACCCAAAAAGATTTCCTTTCTCTCTTTAGTTTGCTTTGTTTTCAGAGTTCAGCTCGAGTCCGTGATGGCATTTAATTATATTTCCTACGTTCGATCGTGCAAGTGACAAGGCAGTAATGACGAAGATCGACGGAAGGGAAGCAACAAGGAAAACCGGTATGAACTCTTCTTGTTTCTAATTTTGTACATATGCCTGTACTTATGATCTAGAGACCAGCTTGTAGCGACATAGTGCTATGTTTACAATGCTTTCCCAGTGGTTCATGCTTTCCTTGTGGCTAATCTCAAATAGCTAGAGTATATAATGTGTTATTGAAATGATTTACATGCATTGCATTGTTCATAGTTTGGTATACTAAGGTGGTATTTCCCTTTGGAGAATTCTTGGATTGACTTGGCACATGTTTACACATGTTTAAGACTAAAAAGTCTGCTTTGCCTTGATGATCTTTGAGTTTCAGAATAGTTATATCACTTTCATGCCCAATTCAATGTTGCTTTGTCGCTCTGCATGATTATGACCGTTATTGCTCTCTAGTTGGTCGCTTCCCAGTCTCCTGCTAGCCTTCGCTCGCACTAAGCGGAATTCTGCTTGTGCATCCAAATCCTTTCAAACCAGTTATTCCATATGAGTCCACCATACCTTCCTATGTGGTATTTACTGGCCATCCTAACGAAGACTTTCTTGTACCATCTCGAAATTATTCAAATTTACTCCTGTTTTGTGCCTCTGTTTTAGCTCATGAGGAAGTAGTAGGTAATTCATGATCTTCTTATGTTGGACATGTTTTATCCCGGGATTGCATGTCTAATCTGCAAACCCCTAATACGAGGAGGGACTGGCATGAGTGCGCCCAGCTCACAAAAGATAATCACAACCAACAAACCCTCCTTCATGCTTTGTTTATGAGAAATCAGAAAACTTGGGTAGTGATAAACAAAGAAGATTAAGGGGATGTGATCGTCCCCATCTTGGGAGCCGTTCCTTGAAACATGTCTAGCATAAGAAGTGATTGGGTTGTCTACTAGCATTCGTTGACGAAATATGCACCTCCCAAAATCATTTTTAGCTCTGTTTTCAAAACCAAGAGCTCTGGTACATGTTTAGTCTTTGCTTCCAACCACGGGTTTTCAACCTCGCCATCAAATTCCACGGTTCGAGAGTCTCCACCTTCTTTCTTCAAAGCACCAACTAGGAGAGCATAATTGTCATTCTGAGCGTAATGTGCATTGTCCCAAAGTATTACATTGTCTTCTGCATGCTTGTGGTATTATTTATTCTGAAATTCTTAGTTCTAGTCTCCTTTAAAACTCTGGAGGAGTTTCTGCATTTATGTTTTGCTTCACTCATGGAGGGTAGCAAGATACCACTCTAGTATGTTCAAGCTATGTGCAATGTAATCTTGTCTTGATTTTCAGTAGCATATTATTTACTTTTAGTTATTTGTGATTGGTCACTTGAAAGAAGGATTGCTTCGTGCATTGTCCTCATAGCATTGTTTCAATACTTGCTAGACTCTTTTCGTAGTACATGCTTATATACATCTAATGAAGCAAAAGAGTTTGTCAAAGTTTTCTTTGTCGCGTCCAGTTCGTTGAACTGAATTGCTTGAGGACAAGCAATATGCTAAGCTTGGGGGAGTTGATACGTCTCAAACGTATCTACTTTTCCAAACACTTTTGCTATTGTTTTGCCCTCATTCTTGCATGATATGAACTAAACTAACCCGGACTGACGCTGTTTTCAGCAGAGCTGCCTGTATGGTTTTATTGTGTGCAGGAAAATGGATTTTTAGGTGTCTCAGAAAATTCCAAGAAAAATCACAGAAAATCCACGCACCCGAAGGGCCATTGTGCCAGAAGTGGGGCCAGAGGGCAGCCAGGGGGGCCCCAGGCGCTCTGCTGGCGCGACCCCACCCCTGGCCGCGCCAGGAGGCCGCCTGGGAGGGTCCTCCCCCCTCTGGTGCCCTACCTTGGCTCCTATTTATTCTCGTGGCGAGGAAACCCCAGAACAGAAGTCGTTTTTCCAGTTTCCATCGCGGAGCCGCCGCCACCCTCTGTTCTTCTTCGGGAGGGCTAATCTGGAGGCTGATTTGCCTTCTGGAGAGGGGAGATCATCGCCATCGTCATCATCATCACCACTCCATCCTCCCTCCATGACTTCTCCTTCCATGTGTGAGTAATTCCCTGCTGTAGGCAAAGGGGATGGTAGGGATTGGATGAGTTAGATCATGTAATAGTTTATCAGATTGTTGGGGGCATGTTGCCTATCATCTACTTTGGTGTTTATCATCTTTGCTTCAACTTGTTGCTCTTAATGCTTGTCACTTTGGGCCCGAGTGCCATGTTTTCAGATCTGAACCCTATGTGTTTGCATGAATATATTTGTGTTCTTGATCCTATCTATGAGTTGTTTGCACCTATTATGGTCCAGAACCGGCGATACCAAAGGTGACAGCTTGGGACACCAAAGGGGATGGTCCATAATTTGAGGATTCCATGTATCCATTGAGTTTATCGCTTTGTTCCGGTGCTCTTTGACAGGAGCACCTTAATCTCCATAAGTTCCTTTTGGCCCCGTTCGTAGCGGGATGGTAGGGCAAAAGATGTTGTGCAAGTTCTTATTGCAAGCACGTACAACTACCTGTGGGATACATGCCTAATGTTTGATATTTTCCTAGATGATCATTACTTTTCTGTGTGCCTTGCCCCAAGTTAGATTCATGATGTATCTCATCCATGCAGCGCCCAACCATCCATCTCCCTAGCCTACAGTGTTTCAATCCTACTGGTTATTAGTTGTTACTTTTGCTGTTTACTTTTGCTGTCACCACCATCACTATCATATCACCGTTACCACTTATCTTTTGTTGCAAGTAAGTATATTTCAGGTGCGGTTGAATTGACAACTCAACTGTCAAAGCTTATAAATACTCTTTGGCTCGCCGTGTGTCGAATCTATAAATTGGGTTATTCTTACCCGCGAAGACTATCTCGATCCCTTACGGTTGAGGGTTATCAGAGGCCCGCCAACATCATTCGACACAAGTGGACGTCGTTACTCAACGGACTCCCGTGCCGGTTTACCACGCTATGGCCGTCTCTCACGACCATGCCGGATTACAACACCGTGGCCGTCTCTCACGACTGTGCCGGTTTACAACGCTATGGCCGTCTCTCGCGACCGCGCCGGTTTACCACGCCGTGGCCGTCTTTCGCGACCACACCGATTTACAACGGGGAGGGAAACTAGCCCGCCGGCTCCAACCGACCCATCTG
>LR738714.1:569878805-569897752 GCA_902687465.1 Secale cereale | reverse complement strand
TTTTCGATGGAAGTGACTTATTCTACAAAGGAATAGTCCCGAGTCGCTGCAGGCTTACAACCCGACACTTGGGGGCTACATTATTCAAGTTAAGATTACATCAAATATTCAAGTCCCATGTCACTGCCAGCATGCACCATGACACTTGGGGGCTAATGCAAAGTCATTTTTTGCTCACCGTATTGAAGACCCAACTCATCACATCGTAATGAGCCGACCCTTGGGGGCTACCAATTGCTCCTGTCAAACAATTCAAGGTACACAAGTATTAATCCATTATATTGAAGTATCCATTGCTCAGTTGGTAAAGCACAAAGCTCTTAACCTTGTGGACGTGGGTTCAAACCCCATGATGGAAGTTACATTATATAATGTTATTTTCAATGATTATATCTACAAAGTCCCTGCTCATTATTGCATAATGATCCGGCCCTTGGGGGCTACACTGGTTGAAGTTTTTGAGCATCATGCAAATTACAAGTCCCAGGCTGCTGCAAGCATGACAACCCGCCACTTGGGGGCTACATATGTGGAATATTCAGTTTTTACTAGTGACTAGGATGAACAATCTGGATTTCTTCAAAGTTGCAACATTTATATTGAAACAAGTCTTAAGATATCACCATGTTCTCCTCTTAAGACTTGGGGGCTACAGGTAATATGCATATAAATGAGGAACATCTTCAAATTCTTAGTTTTGGGTAAGTCCGGAAGATTAATTGTGTGACCCGGCGTTGGCAACAATCATAACCCGGCATCTATAAATAGTCATGACCCGGAATTATCAGTTTTTTATAAACCGCCAATGGTGGTAATCATAAACCGACATCTTCAAGCCGGCTGGATATCAATTGAATATTTGAAGACCAATATTTTTGTCAAGTCAGAGCATTGAAGGCCAAGTCAAATGGATTCTTAATTTACAATATTTCTTATGCAAGCAAGTTGATTATGAAGCTGGTCTGTTGACCCGGATTTTTTAGAAGAAGGAAATGACAAGGATTTAAGGATGGTCAGGTGCCGGTTTACAAGAAATTCTTACCCCGGAGCACAACCTATCAAATTTGCTCTTGTGTTGCAGATCAGTTTACCATGGATAAATCCAAGCTAAACTGGGGGCTAATGTCGGGGATATACCCCGCGGCGTAACCCGGCCAGAAGCATAACCCGACCGGACTTGACGGTTTATTTGAGACCCGGTTTACACTTGGCAATTCACTGGTAACCCGGAGGGCGGATCTCGGATGACAAGGCCCAAGGCCCAGAAGGCCGGTTCATATTATGGTGGGCCGGTTTATGAAGAAAGCAGAAGGAATATTCTCTTACAAAGGAAGCAAGACTAGGACTCCTTGTAATAAAGCAATCCTAATCCTACTAGGACTAGTCATGTAACCCGCCCCTTCAACATATATAAGGAGGGGCAGGGCTCCCCAAGGGGGACAAGTTCTCACAAGTTAGAGGTTCTCACAAGTTTCTAGGGCTAGACACAAAGAGCCGTTTACCGGCGACTCCATGAGGATCATAATGAGACCTAGCCTCAAACAGCATGTAGGGCTATTATCGGATGATGTTTCCCGGGGCCCGAAGCTGTCTAAATCCTTGTCTTGCATTGCGTCTCTCGATTCCGCTCAACCCCTCTCAAGCTACCACATAGATGCGCGGCCTCACGACCAAGTCCTTACCCTAGGACATCTGCCGTGACAATTCCACGACAGTCGTGGTCGTTGGCAAGAAAGGAGATGAAGCATCAGCATCAGCAAAAAGACAAGACAACCTTGGAGTTCCAAGCCGCCTGCTCGGCAGCCGGCTCGGAACTCGGGGATTACACCCAGCAGGTGCGCTGACGCGCCCCCGCAAGGAGGAAAAGAAAACATTTACCCTGGCTGTCGGCCAGAGCAGCCCTCAGTTGTGCCATCTCCTGATGCTGGGAGTTTAAGGCCGCCACCCGAAGGTTGTGGTAATCCTGCAGCAAGAAACAAGTTAGCCCACAAAGTAATACCTTGGAGTTCCAAGCCGCCTGCTCAGCAGCCAGCTCGGAATACGGGGACTACACCCAGTGGGTGCAGTGACACGCCCCCATGGAAGAAATTGAAGAAATAAAAACAGATGCAAGGAGTCAACATACCCGGACAGAGGTTCACGTAGCCAGGAACTCCCGCAAGACCATTTGCATGACCTCGCCCAAAGAGTTGAAGCGGTCGAGGACGTCTCGTGACGCGACAATCAGCGCGCCGCCACATCCGGGCGTCCAGCCTGGCGGTGCTGCGCTGGTGGCCTCGTTATCTGGCGACAACGAGCTGGAAACGCCGGCCTCTACTTGTCGCGGCGCTGAGGCCGCCCTCGCAGGAGGCGGACGGGCAGGGGCTCGGGGGGTCGGCAGCGGGCCTGCCACCAGCACGCCTTCTGCCGGCGGCACCTCCGCTCCCGCGGGCTGGCTTTCCTGCATCCTAGCAGGCGGCACGGGAGGGGTCGCTTCCGTCTCCATGGCGGCATGGCCGTCTCCCTCCTTGTTGAGGTCCGGTTGCTCGCCAACAGCCGGCACTTGGACGGACGGCTCTAGAGAGCCCGTGTCCTGGGGGTTGGCGTAGTCCACCGGCAGCTGGAGGCCCGCCTCCTGCTCTTGGACTTGGGCAGCGGCGTCCACCTGGGCCTTGGTAGCTGCCTCGGCCTCCGCCTTGGCGGCGGCATCGGCCTTTGCCTGCTCAAGGGCCGCGGTCTCCTGCTCTTCACGCGCCTCCCGGGTGTTCCTCTCCGTCGCCTCTCGGAGCGTGGCGGCAGGGTCCACGTGGCGCGGCGCAGGAGGGGCATCCGTGCCCCCAACCATAGAGCCCACAGGCACCCGCGAGAGAGAAAGCAGGGCGCTGATCGGGCATTCCCAAGAAGATAGCAAAATCAGCCACGAAGGGGGCGGAAAATTAGAATAAATGCAGAAAGAAAAAAGAATACGGCACTCACGCACACACGGCTGGCCTGGGCTTGGGGACCCTCGGAAGGGCTGCTTTGGCGGCCGCCTCCTGGCGTCTGGTGGCGGCGACCGAGAGCTTGAGCTGCTTGGGCTTGCCGCCAGCTGGCCCGGCAGAGGACCGGCACTTCACGCCACCGGCTGCGGTGGACAGCCCCACCAGATAGCTGCCGCGTTCAGGCGGGTTCGCCTCTCGGACGGGAAGAGGCGCTTCCTCCTCCTCATCATCATCATCCGGCGAGTCCTCGACGCCGCCTCCTGACGGGCCGTCTGCTGGCTGGCCCCCGCCGCCTGTCACCTCCTCTTCATCCATGGCGGCAGCCCCAAGATCGGGATCGCTCGTATCGCTCTAGGAGCGGTCTAGTTGCAGAGGGCATCCCGGCTGTTCGGAGCCCGGCTCTGGCTGGCCGAGGAAGATCTGCAAGCGGCACAAGGGTTAGGCGGCTGGGACATGCGGATGAAGGAAAGAAGCAGCTCACCGTAGGTGGTGGGTTGCTGCAGCTGTACGGCGGCTTGCCGAACGCCCATCCCGAGTCGGAGAGCTTGCAGTTGGAGACGGAGTTCACCAAAAGGGCCACCTCTTTGTATGGCATCTGCTTGGTGCAGGTCATGCTCAGGTCCCGGCGCCCGCTCATGTCGCTGATTATATGCGGACGGGACTGTAGCGGCAGCACCCGGCGCTCCACAAAAGTGAGCAGAAGGTCCGAGAACACTAGGCCCTCGTTGTCCCTCATCTCCCGGAGGCGCCGCACGGCGATGGAGGCCCCTTGTGTGAGGGAGACGGGCCGGGTCTTCGAAGAGGCACGGGGTTCGGCAGGCGGGCCGGGTGCCCAGTCCGGCAGGCCGATGAAGTGGTGCGCGGGGTCGGCGTTGGAGACGTAGAACTACGTCTTTTGCCACAACTTCACCGACTGCACGAGCTGAGCCGGCAGAAAGTAGTTCTTGGCCCCGCTGCGCTTCACCGCGATGCACCCACCGCACTGGGCCGCCACGCCCTGGACCGCGGTACCAAGCTTCATGTAGAAGAACTCGGTCCACAGCTCCATTGTGGGGAGTATCCCGAAGTACCCCTCACAAAGGACGACGAAGGCGGACAGCGTCACCATCATGTTCGGCGTGAGGTGGTGGGGCTGTATGTTGAAGAACTCGAGGAAGGAACGGAAGAAGCCGCTGGCGGGGAGCCCGAAGACGTAAGGGAGGTGCGAGCGGAAGACGACTCGCTCGCCGAACCGCGACGTCGGCCTGATTTCCGCCGTCGGCGCCAGGTGCACGGCAACCTTATCTTCAGAGGGCAACTTCCGCGCGCGGCGGAGGTAGAAGATGTGCTCCTCAAGGACCTCGCTGCCGTCCCACTCGTCGGAGTGGCGGGCCTGCGCCTGCGCCGCTGTGGCCATGGCTCGAGGCAAGGGCTCGTTCCGACGGAGCGCTGCGAGCGTAGGTGGCGAGGAGCACGAGGGAGAGCAAGGAGGAAAAAGAGAATGGAGCGGGGTGTGTGCGTGAGTGGTGCAGACCCCCCTCCCCGGGCCTACTTGTAGGCTCGGGACGACGAAGCCGAGGGGGCGAGGGCGTGGGATTAATTGCTCCACGCCCCGCACGATCCCCACCTTTTTCGCGCCTAATCCGCGCGCATTAAATGCGCGTGGGGAGGGCAATCGATTTCCTCTACCACATTAGATCCGCGCGCGGATCAAGGCCCTGTAGTGGCGGGCCCCAGCCCGTTGCTACGTCCCGTCGCGCGCGTGGGCTGGCAGGCTGACGCGACAGGGCATCGACGCGTGGAATGCCGCCAACGGGCGGCAGGCCCACGCCACAGCCCGCCATCCAGGCGGTATCTTCTTCCCGAAGATTTGATGACAGAGGTCCGGCTGCCAGAAGCCGGCCCTTTCCAGAGGCCCGGCTACCAGAAGCCGGCCCTTTCCAGAGGCCCGGCTACCAGAAGCCGGCCCTTTCCAGAGGACGGACAAGAATTGCCAAATCTTACTTGGAGTGGGAAGCTGCTGGAACCCCGCAGCCCCAATCACAACCACTGAGTTCCACCAATTTCGGGGACTACTGTCGGTGATTGACCACGGTTGTCCTCATCGACCACCCATGGTATTTCAAGACAATTGGGGGCCTCCTGTTGCCCCCCGGCCGCCTGCTCATCGGGCTGCCTCCTGGGGCAGTAACGCTCAGGAGCAGGTTGCCAGCAGGCGGCAGCCTCACGGTCATCATCCAGAATACGGCCCCACGCCTCCCCCTTGGGACGCGTGCTGGCGAACCATGACAAGGCTAAGGCATGGCTACAATTGAGCATGTCCTTAGAGAATCTATAATGGCATGGCTACAGTGAGGGCGTATCCTACGCACGCTCCTTAAGCGGCGCATCACTATAGCCATGCTGCCAATGACCTAGCCCTAGTCAAAGGACACCATGATCCCACTACCCACAGGCGGCAGAGCCAGCAGGCGGCTGGCCCCACCTGCCGGTGGGTAAACAAGAAGCAAGCGGCCCCAGGCAGGTGGCCTGGGGGACGGGCCGCCTGGTAGCAGGCGGCTAACTATGCCCTAGGAGTCTGAACCCCATCAAGATGGCAAGACAGGACGTGGTGGCAGCGTACGGCAGGAGGCAGCGGCACTATAGCCCTTCCTCTCCTGACGATGCTGCCGTCAGCAGAAGAGCGCCCATAGTGAAAAGCAATCACGAGGGCCCACAGACGGCGGGCCCCAGCAAGCAGGCGGGAAGGCCGGCACCGAAGACGCTGATAGCTGGGGGCCATTCCGCCTAGATTACTATTGTACCCCTAGGGGGTAGGCCTATATAAACCCCCAGGGTCCTCCATATGGAAGGGTTGGACCCTAAGAAGAAAGAGAAGAGAGACACGAAGAGAGACAAAGAGAAACCCTAGCGGCAACCCCCATTCCCTAGAGAGCAGATAGAGAGCTAGCCTTGCCCTTCTTCTTCCTCTAGACGACACGACTCAAGGAGCAACCTTGTAGCTACCATATTGACATTAGTCATGACGCGGAGTCCCCGCAGAGCAGGACTAGGGGTGTTATCTCCACGGAGAGCCCCGAACCTGGGTAAGATTCGTAGGCGTCCTAAGTATCGCCTTATCCCGTTTCCAGGGCCCGCCAATGTTCTATTGTCCCCATGCATGATAAGCCATCCTTTGACATATGTTGCACCAAAACCCCGACAGGCATGAATGTTCAGATCTGAAAGATTCAAGACAAAAGTCTATATTGACAAAAGAAATAGTAATACTTCAAGCATACTAACAAAGCAATCATGTCTTCTCAAAATACTACGGCTAAAGAAAGTTATCCCTACAAAATCATATAGTGTGGCTATGCTCCCTCTACATCACATGAAATATTCATATCATGCACAACCCCGATTCAGCCAAGCACTTGTTTTCATACTCTATTCTTTCAAACCTTTCAACCTTCACACAATACATGAGCATGAGCCATGGACATAGCACTATGGGTGGAATAGAGAGGTGGTTGTGGAGAAGCCAAAAAGGAGGGAGATAGTCTCACATCGACTAAGCATATCAACAGGCTATGTAGATGCCCATCAATAGATATCAATGTGAGTGAGTAGGGATTGCCATGCAACGGATGCACTAGAGCTAAATATGTATGAAAGCTCAACAAAAGAAACTAGTGGGTGTGCATCCAACTTGCTTGCTCATGAAGACCTAGGGCATTTGAGGAAGCCCATCGTTGGAATATACAAGCCAAGTTATATAATGAAAATTCCCACTAGTATATGAAAGTGACTAAGCATGAGACTCTCTATCATGAAGAACATGGTGCTACTTTGAAGCACAAGTGTGGAAAAAGATAGTAGCAATTGTCCCTTTTTTTCTGGGCCTTTCTTTTTTTTCTTTTTTTTGTGGAGGGGCTTTATTGATTTAGCCTTTCCTCACATGGGACAATGCTCTAATAATGATGATCATCACACTTTCATTGAATTACAACTTGATATTACAACTCGATACTAGGACAAGTATAACTCTATATGAATGCCTCCAGCGGTGTACCGGGATGTGCAATGAATCAAGAGTGACATGTATGAAAAATTATGCATGGTGGCTTTGCCACAAATACGAAGTCAACTACATGATCATGCATGGCAATATGACAATATGATGCGTGTCATATGAACGGAACGGTGGAAATTTGCATGGCAATATATCTCGGAATGGCTATGGAAATGCGATGATAGGTAGGTATGGTGGCTGTTTTGAGGAATATATATAGTGGTTGTTTTGAGGAAGGATATATAGTGGGGGTATGGTACCGGCGAAAGTTGCGCGGTATAAGAGAGGCTAGCAATAGTGGAAGGGAGAGTGCGTATAATCCATGGACTCAACATTAGTCATAAGAACTCATATACTTATTGCAAAAAAATTACAAGTCATCAAAACAAAGCAATCAACGCATGCTCCTAGGGGGGAGGTTGGTAGGAGTTAACCATCGTGCGCCCCCGACCTCCACACAAAGGTTGACACTTTACAAATACATCATGCTCTAACTTCGTCACATAGCGGTTCACCATATGTGCATGCTACGGGAATCACTAACCTTAACACAAGTATTTCTCAATTTCATAATAACTCCACTAGCATGACACTAATATCACTATCCTCATATCTCAAAACGTTTATCAAGCATCCAACTTCTCATCATATTCAATGCACTTAGTGTGAAAGTTTTTACTACATTGATATTGGATGTCTATCATGTGAAGACTAGTTTCATACCCTATACACATTACCATGCTGTTTTAATAGACTCTCGAATTGATATAAGTGAAGCATGAGAGTTCAACAATTTCTTCATAATATTATCACCACTGTGCTCTAAAAGATATAAGTGAAGCACTAGAGCAAAAATTATTCAACTCAAAAGATATAAGTGAAGCACATAGAGTGTTCTATCAATTCCTAGGCCATATTTAACTCTCTCAAATAGGTGTGTCCAACAAGGATAATTGTGGCAAACTAACAAGCAAAGACTCAAATTATACAAGACGCTCCAAGTAAAACACATATCATGTGGTGAATAAAAATATAGCTCCGAGTATAGTTACCGATGGATGAAGACGAAAGAGGGGATGCCTTCCCGGGGCATCCCCAAGCTTAGGCTTTTGGTTGTCCTTGAATTTTACTTGGGGTGCCTTGTGCATCCCCAATCTTAGGCCCTTACTACTCTTTGTTCCATAGTCCATCAAAGCAATACTCAAAACTTGAAAACTACACAACACAAAACTTAGACAAAAATCTCGTGAGCTCCGTTAGTATAAGAAAGCAAAACACTACTCAAAGGTACTGCAATGAATTCATTCTTTGTTTATATTGGTGTTAAACCTACTGTATTCCAACTTCTCTATGGTTCATACTTGCCAATACTACCCATAGATGCATTGAAATAAGCAAACAACACACGAAAAAACAGAATCTGTCAAAAACAGAACAGCCTGTAGTAATCTGCAGGTTTCGCATACTTCTGTAACTCCAAAAAATTCAAACTAAATTGGTGAACGTGAGGAATGTGTATATTAATCATATGCAAAAAGAATCAACTAAATACCACGCTCTAGTAAAATCTGATGACCATTCTTGCAAGCGCTAACGATTCCGTTTTTCACAGCAAGATCACATAAACTTCACACAAGTATTCCCAAAGGTTCTACTTGGCACAAACACTAAACAAAACACAAAACCATATCTAAACAGAAGCTAGACGCAATATTTATTCCTAAAAAGAAGCAAAAAAATAAATAAATATAAAATTGGCTTTCCTACCAACAAGCGCTATCGTTTTACGCCCCTAGCTAGGCACGATACATGATAGATCTAGGTATTGCCATCTTTAGATGGCAATTCTTTAATTAAGCACTTGTGATTCTTTCACACCCTGCATTTTGTAACATGACATTTGCATTAATAAAGCATGAAATTTTGGACCAACATTTTCCTAGCATTATTTGGCTTTCATTTGGAATTAAGTTTTTCTCTCTGTGATTTTCAAGTGCTCTTAAAAGTCAACTACTCCATCTTATATACTTCATCTCCTTACCCCAAACTTCTGCCCAATGATCATACCACGTGTATATAACAATATAGTATATTCATATAAAAATATTTTGGCCAAATAGTATTTACAAAATTAGTTTTCTAAAACCCCCCGAATTGAGCCTTGCACTGCAAGTACTTGATCTAGGGTGATAAAAATATTTCAAAGAGTATATTTGAAACCTATTAGATATAGGACTCCCATAAACCACAAAAATATAATTTTAAAAGTTACTTTCCTATTTTATATAAAAGCTTTTTTCTTAAGGCTAGAAATGGTCTTTAATAGGGAAAAATTATTTACCTATTTCAAAAATATTTGCCAAAATTCAGGGAGACTCTTAGGACATATATTGTCCATATATAGGAGTTTCAACACTTGGTCATGTTCAAAATATTGGACAAATCCCTCAGAAACCCTTTCTGGATATTTCAAGCTTTTGAAATATTTACAAAGGAAATATTCTCTAAAAAATCCAGAGAAATTCTATCATGTCAGACATGACATATTTGATGATCTTGCCAAGCCCCATGCCTTGGGAAGCAAGAAAACATCAACAAACCCCCTCAAGACCATTTTGTCCATTTTTTAAGTTTGAGCAACTTTACATTGCCAAACTTGTCCAAATGCTCTCAAGCTTGGTACACATGCTAGAATGGTCTAATAATGCATCTAGACCAAATGGCAAGAGAAGGGTAACCTGATCACAGTACCCCAAAACCATTTCTGTTCAGATTCAAATTTGAACATCTTTACATTATCAACTTTTTACTTGTGACCTCAACTTTTGTGGACATACTCACAAACCCAAATGATGACACTACACCAAGTGGTGCATCAAGGAGGATGATTTGCTTAACTTAAACTTGGAAAATCCATTTCTATTGATTTCTAGGGTTTACCAAAGTTACATTGGCAAGTTTCTTGAAATGAGCCCAAACTTGGTGGAACACCCTATTTCTATATACCATTTGATCCTGTTAAGTCCCATGTCAATTGGAGATTATTTGCTTGCCCAAAAACACATCAAACACCTTCTGGTAATTTTCCAAAACTATCACTTTTACCTCTTTCCTTGTTCTCCTTGAGCTAGGCTTTCTACCACAGCTTCCCCAAGTCCCCTTGCACCTCGAGTAACTCTTCCCTGGCCTCAACTCAATGATTGAAGGGGGGTAAAACCCCATTTACATCTCTGGACAACCATTTTCACTCTTCTCTCTCAGCACTCTCTCCTTCTAGAAGTTCTCCCACGCATCCAACGCCCTTCCCGCATTCTTTACTTTCCCCTAGAGCCAATGGACATGGTGGCCGCATCCAGAGCGCGTGAGACACGGCCATGCCAGCCATATAGGCGCTCTGGAGCGTGCTACAGTGTGCTCCCGCACTGTAGCTGCGTCCTGCCCGAGGCACCCGACCACCTAGGGCGCCGGGATGGTGTCTCCCGAGGCCGCCTCAACATCCACGACACGGCAGCTGGTCGGCCCCCTCCTCCTTCTCCCTCCTCTCGCCCCAGCTCGCACGCGCGACGGCCACCCGAGAGCTCCAATGAGCATGCTCACACGCACGATGCCTTGGCCTCCCCCTGCTCTCTCTCTTCTCTCCGTGGCTGTGGACGGAATCCAGGAACGCCCCAGACACGGCGCCAGCTCCTCCCGAGCCCTGTGGCAACGAGCAGGAGCTCGCCGACGCACGGGTCCACGGCACCCCACCGTTCACCTATAAAAGGGATGCCCCGCGCCTTCCTCTCCTCACCACTCGCTCTCTCACTCCCTAAATCATGCCGCTACACCACTCACTCCTCTCAAGACGAGCCCGAGCTCGAGCTCCGCCGTCTCGGGTCGCCGTCGACCTCAGGGTACAGGCCCTCTCCGCCGCTCCGCTCCCTCGATCTGGAACCGTCGCAACCCACTGATCATTTCCCCTCTTTCCCCGCTTCTTTTGCAGCCGGAAACGGCCGGAACCATCGACGCCCGAAGCTCCTCCGCCGCGTGACCTCGTCGCAGGCAAACCAGGCCACCCCAACGACTGCAACCACTTCCACCCGAACGGCGACTCGACGCTGAGTCCAGCCGTGCCCTCGCCCGACCTCGCTGTGCCCTGCAACGACGCCGGTGAGCTCGCCGGCCCTCTGTCGCAGGGTTAGGGATGACAGGCGGGCCGCGCCTATCAGCCTCTCCTCTCCTTCGCCTCTCTCTCTCTCTCGCTGACGCCTGGGCCCCGCCCGTCAGGTTTACAACCTGGTGCGCGCGCGTGCACCAGTGCGCTGGGCCGCCTCTCTGGCTGGGCCTGCTGCGCTGCGGCTGTTCTGGCCCAGTGGCACAGTGCCACTTTTCTTTTTCTTTTTCTGTCTATTTTATAAAAATTCCTCTGGACTAAATATTAATCCAAATAAAATAATTCTAGTTCCTAAAATCTTGTAATATTCCAACCTATTTAATGATGTAACTTTCACACATATTCATGAACCTTTTTCTGTACTATTCAAATTTAAATCTAAATTTGAACACTAAAACCTCTGTTCAAAAATCTATCTACCCCATTCTGTCACTCCAAATCCCAAACTAGGAATTTTTGCCATCTTAGTTTTCCCTCTAGTATTTTATAAAATTAAGTTGACATTTTTCTGAGCACTTTGATTTTTCTCTTTTTATTATTGTCTTATTTTCCCGTTATTTATTGCGACGATTAGATACCATGTTTGACGAAGTTGCTGAAGAAGAAGAAGGGGAAGGAATTGAAGACTTTGAAGACCAACCCAATCCAGGTAAGCAGCCCTTTGACCATGATACCCCCTTTTGTTCCGCGATACCCCTTTTTTCCGATTGCATGATGATAAAGAGTGACAGTGGTAAACTTGTTGGGAGCCACCACATGGTGCATACCCCTACTCATAATCTTTACCATGTGCATAGATGCAATGACAAGGTATTAGTTGTTGATACATGATGTTGCATATGTACCATGAACCCTTCGTGGTTACATCCTCTCGAAAACCCCATCGGGTGCCCCTAATGCCCGAGGGTGGTGTTGAGTTAAGGTCACCACTTGAGGAAGAAGTGGTGTACCAAAGAAAGATCTCGTGTGTGCATAAAATGATGGATTAGATTTATGTGTGATTACCGTCCCAACCAAACATGTGCAACCACTCTACCCCTTATGGGACGGGGCATTATTGATTACTTAGGCTGATACTAGCATGGTGCCCACATCACTAGTGATGGGGGAGACTTGAGGTCACTCCCGGGACGGGGTCGTGCTTGGATAGGCGACCATGACTGTTTTTACAGGGCACGGGACACACCGTTGGTCCCTTCGTGTATCCGTGACATTGTAAAAAGGGCAAGTCCCACGATCTATCGTTTGTACACAAGGGCCGTGCACCAACGAGTGGACCCTATGTTAGTGTCGTCTAGGGAAAGGTAATGACCGGGTGCTTCCCCCGAGTACTTGAGGTACTGCGGGATCGTGGGTGACACGAAAGCTTCCCGGATCTTGTGGGTAAAGTGCGCAACCTCTGCAGAGTGTAAAACTATTCGAATAGCCGTGTCCACGGTCATGGACAGTTGGGAGGTGCTACTCAAACTATGTCCAAAATTTTACAATCTCGGTGAAAGTGTGTGTGTGTGTGTTGAGTCAAGGTGGTGACTTGACTCGTTGATAGAACCCGAAATAAATTGAACTCTATTTATGTTGATATCTGTAACCTGTCCTCGAGGTTACCCAAGTACATTGATGCATGTCTCACAAATGGTAGAATATCTTAGCTAGCTTGTAGCTAGGTTGCTTATTGTTATACTCTTGCATTGTTACCTTGAACCAAATCATGGGTTGCTTGCGAGTACATTCAAAGTACTCATTGGCTTGCCACTGGTTATTTAATTGGCCAGGCATGGAGGAGCAGGAAATTGAAGGAGAATTCTATGGAGACGAACATGCGAACTAGGACCCTTTCCCAGTCAGAATGCCTGTAGGGTGAAGGCATATGGCACGGGTTCTACTTATCTACGAAGACTTCCACTATTCGAGTTTATTTGCTATTCAGCCCATGAGGCTTTATCTATGTAAGACTTGGCCATAATGGTCATAATTTGTGTAAGATGGTATGTATGGATGTAAGACTCTTGTTATTCAGCTTCTGTGTGTTCAGTGAGCATTGATCTCTAGGATCACCGTACACGTGCATTCGGTGATCTCGACTCTTAAGTCGGGGTCCCCACAGATTCTTAGGCACTTCTTTATCCCTATTGATAATCAAACTCTTGGGCAAGAAATCAAGAAATTCTAAAGTGTCAAAAGGGTCTCTTGCAAAAGTAAGAAAATTAGGGTGAACACTTATGGATTTAAGATCCGCAATTCCTTTACTAGATGTTTCACCTTTGTCTGTAGGGACATACATGAACCTTGATACTTTAGTGGTGGAAGTATTTGGAGTAGTTTTTATAGCAGAAAGAGTAGAACCCAGATTAGTAATAATATCCTCAAGCTTATTGATTCTAGTAGAATCCTGATCTAGCTTTTTTTTAACTATGGGTTCCTTTTCCTTAAGATTTTTCAGAGCAACTCCTACCTTGGATCCATATTGGGTAATTTCATTATGAATTTTTCTATCCAACTTTTCTACCAGTTCTACCGTAGCAACTTTGTTTTCAATGATTTCTAACCTTTGCATGACATGCTCCAAAGTTAAAACGGTCCCATTAAAAATAAGAGGTGGTGAGCCAAATAATTCAGTCATTGCATTATAAGAATCAAAATTATGGCTACCCAAGAAATTTCCTCCGGTAATGGTATCTAAGATAAATCTATTCCACGGAGTTATGACAACATAAAAATTGTGAAGAAGCACGTAAGTGGATAGCTTCCTAGTAGATCTATTTTGAGCATTGCAAATTCTATACCAGGCATCCTTTAAGTTTTCTTCCTCCCTTTGTTTAAAGTAGAGGACCTCACTCTCGGGAGTGTTGATAATGATAGGTGTGCTAGACATGATGACAAGCAGAGCATGCAACACACAAGCAAACAAGAAGCAAGTGAACGATAAACACACGACAGAAGAAGGGCAAATAAAACGGCAAGGGTGAAGTGGGGGAGAGGAAAACGAGAGGCAAAAAATGTAATGCGAAGGATAAGGGTTTGTGATAGGTACTTGGTATATGACTTTTGCATAAGCCTCCCCGGCAACGGCGCCAGAAATTCTTCTTGCTACTTCTCGAGCTTGCGTTGTATTCCCTCGAAGAGGAAAGGGTGATGCAGCACAGTAGCGTAAGTTTTTCCCTCAGTTTTTGAGAACCAAGGTATCAATCCAGTAGGAGACCACGCGCGAGTCCCTCGCACCTGCACAAACAAATAAGAACTTTGCAGCCAACGCGATAAGGGGTTGTCAATCCCTTTACGGTCACTTACGAAAGTGAGATCTGATAGAGATGATAGTTTGATATTTTTGGTATTTTTGGTTATAGGAACAGAAAGTAAAAGCGGAAAAGTAAAGTAAATTGTAGATTGATATGTTGAGAATAGACCCGGGGGCCATAGTGTTCTTTAGTGGCTTCTCTCATGATAGCGATATTCTACGGCGGGTAAACAAATTACTGTCGAGCAATTAATAGAAAAGCGAATAATTATGAGACTATCTAGGCATGATCATTATATATAGGCATCACGTCCGAGACAAGTAGGCCAAAACGATTCTGCATCTACTACTATTACTCCACACATCGACCGCTATCCAGCATGCATCTAGTGTATTGAGTTCATAAGAACATAGTAATGCCTTAAGCAAGATGACATGATGTAGAGGGATAAACTCAAGCAATATGATATAAACCCAATCTTTTTATCCTCGATGGCAACAATACAATACGTGCCTTGCTGCCCCTACTCTCACTGCGAAAGGACACCACAAGATTGAACCCAAAGCCAAGCACTTCTCCCATTGCAAGAACTATAGATCTAGTAGGCCAAACCAAACCAATAATTCGAAGAGACTTGCAAGGATATTATAATCATACATAAAGAGATCAGAGAAGAACCAAATATTTCTCATAGATAATCTTGATCATAAACCCAAAATTCATCGGATCTCGACAAACACATCGCAAAAAGAGATTACATCGAATAGATCTCCTCGAAGACCGAGGAGAACTTTGTACCCGAAGGTCTAGATACTAGCTATGGACCCGAAGGTCTGTGGTAAACAACTCACAACTCATGGTGAGGCGATGATGATGATGTAGAAGCACTCCATGGAAGATCCCCCCTCCGGTGGAGTTCCGGAACAGGCCCCAAGATGGGATCTCATGGGAACAGAAGGTTAAGAAGGTGGAACTAGGGTTTTCTCTGTTGTTCTGATGGTTTTAGGGTACGTAGGAATATATAGGAGGAAGGAGGGCACCAGGGGCCGTACATGAGACCCACGAGGCAGGGGGCGCGCCCTAGGGGGGGCGCCCCCACCCTCGTGGGCACCATGTAAGCCCTACTCCGTGGTTCTCAAGTCTCCCGTGCGTGATTTTCTCCAAAAATATCTCTCCCGAAGGTTTCATTCCATTTGGACTCCGTTTGATATCCCTTTTCTGTAAAACCCTGAACCAGGCAAAAAACTGCAATCTGGACTGGGCCTTTGGGTTAGTAGGTTAGTCCCAAAAATAATATAAAAGTGTATGACAAAGGCCATTAAACATCCAAAACATCATAAATAATAGCATGGAACAATAAAAAATTATAGATACGTTGGAGACGTATCAGGTGGTGAAATCATTATTACAGCTTTCCGCATTGTCTATTCCTTTAAGGAGGAATGCAAACCGGACTGTCTCCGGAGGCGACGCAGGCCAAGTTCCAGCCAATCCGGCACCAGGCCCGTCAAGGGTGAATGCTAATTCGGTGCCGGAATGTCCTCTCGAGGAGGATTCGGGTGAAGTATCCGCTACCAATTCTGAAGTGGAGGTCGCGATGATTCATCATCGGCAGAAAGCAGCCATGCGTGACCCTGGCTTCTCTGCGGAGGTGTTCAACGCCCTTACTTCTGCCGATGCGTATATCCGAGCCGCTCAAGACGGACTCACCGGAGCCACTCATCAGCTTTCAAAGGATATGAGGGTAATTTCTTGTTATTTGAGTATTATCCTGCTAGTAGCCCCCGTGACTTAAAGAAGTTGGTACAACTGATTTGAGGATCGTTGTATTTTTATAGGTCATTCAAGAAAAGAATAACTCTTTGTCCAAGGAACTTGAGCAGTGCAGGACCCAACTTGCCAAATTTAAAAATTCGAAGGAATCCGGAAAGGATGCTGTTGGTAAGAATAATTGTGTCCGAAAACTATGACAGTTCTGCTGATTACAATGATGTATATACTAATGTGTAATACAGCAACAAGATCGATCGACCAACTGGAGAGGGAGCTAAGAGCTGCCTTAGCGGACAAGAAGTTTGCCGAAGAGGAAAAAGCCGCTGGCGAGCGTGCACTAACGCAGGCGGTGGAAAAAAGGGAACCAAATGTAGGATATAAATATTAGGCTCGAACAGGAGCTGAAGGGCATAAAGGCCCAACTCTCAAGCGCCTTGGAGGAGAACCGGAGGCTAAAAAGCGGCATGTTTAGTATGTCTCTTATACCCAGCTCTCCTTATAGTCTCGTAGTTTTAAAAGTTTCTTATAAAAACTTTTCCTGTAGGTTTAATGGCTAGTCAGCCTGAAGACGGAGTGTCCAGATTTGAGGGCGATGTGCTGCAGGAGCTTTCCAGGGTCCGTGAACGGGCTCGGAAGGCCATGAAGAGTATGGCCAGAGCTCTATGGCCTGGCGACTCCCCTCCAGAACTTATGGAGGACTTGGCGGACCTGTTTAATGGGGCTCGATGCCGCTTTGAACAATGGAAAGCCTCAGCATGCCGCATGGGTGCTCGAGAAGCGTGGGCTATGGTGAAGACACATTTTACTCGCCTTGATCCAAATCACATGGCCCATGTGGGACCTTGAGGGCCTGATGGACAAGAAATTCCTCCGCGTTTGGTATATGACCAAGTAGGTTTAGCTGCTAAGCTATCCCAATAGGACTGTGTACTAGACCTCCTAATAGAGGGAATAGTAAATGAATAGTTGTTTGATTCTATGTATCAATGTACTTTTACCATCAAACTTATCTCTGGCCGAATTTGTATAAAGTTTGTCATTGCCGACCATCTGCTTCGACCTCCATAAACCCGAAGGCTGGAGTGTGTCCGAATGCTATATCTGTGACGAGCATGTGATATGTTTGGAAACCAGGCAATCTAGTCATAATTGCTTGAACAGACGAACTAAGTTAGGGGAGTTATGTTATATTAGTATTTAACGTAAGAAACATCTTCCAAAGAGAATAGTTCCGTTAGGGGTTCCTTTCCCTGGGTCGGCATGCATAAAGATGCATGCCTAGGCTTTCAATCCCATGATGGGGATACTAGGAAGCCATTTCCTGTTATTTAAAATACGCTGTAGAATGCGTTATGTCATGTATCCATCGACCAATTATTCCCTTAAGTGCGCTAGCTTTCGGCTTCACCTAGTCTGAGGTACATATCTGGATTACACGGCTGTAACAATCGCAGAAGTGCTCCCTTTACACCCTAGCCGAACAATCGGAAACGTAGGGGTAAGCATAGGAGCCAGGCAACCCAGCTTGGCCAGAACTTAGTCATATTGGTGCATATAATGGCAAGGATGAACTGTAAAAACATGTGACATTGTTAAGCAAGAAGCTTTATTGATGATGGGTTTCGTTAAAGAAACCCCCAGGTATATATGCGGACGTAATCATCCTGTGGCAGTTCGGGCGAGCCGAATACTTGCCAAGTAAATGGAAAGAGAAAAAAAGGTAGAGAAACAAGAGAATAAAAGACAAGACCTAACTTATAAAGAGGAAGAAATTGCTACCAAACTATCCATAGAATCGTCGGAGCCTGGCAGCGTTCCAAGGGTTCGGCTCAAGGCGGTTGTCCTATGCATTGTGAAGGCGATAGGCTCCACCGGTGAGTACTTCATCAATAATGAAGGGGCCCTCCCATTTTGGTTTGAGCTTGTCCTTTTTCTTCTCCGGTAGGCGTAACACGAGTTCGCCGACGTTGTATGTCTTGGCCCGCACTTCTCTGCTCTGATATCGCCCAGCCTGTTGTTGGTAAAATGCGGAACGCGCTAGCGCTGTATCGCGCTCCTCTTCAAGTCCATCTAGGTCGTCTTGCCAATCTAGCTCGGCTTCTCTTTCCTCGTACATGCGCACTCTAGGTGAGTCATGAATAATATCGCAAGGCAGGACAGCCTCTGCGCCGTACACCATGAAAAATGTGTATATCCGGTCGTACGATTGGGCGTGGTCCGTAGCCCCTAGAGTACGGAGTAGAGCTCTTCGACCGAGTGTTTATCAGACTCCCGTAGGGAGCACACTAGTCGGAGTTTAATGCCGCTCATAATCAGACCATTGGCCCTTTCGACTTGACCATTCGTTTGAGGGTGGTATACGGAAGCGTAGTCGAGTTTTATACCCAACTTTGCACACCAATTTTTTACCTCACCAGCTGTGAATTTGGAGCCATTATGTGTGATAATACTATGCGGGACACCATAACAGTGTAGTACGCTGGATATGAAATCTATCACTGGTCCTGCTTCAGCTGTTTTTACCGGCTTGGCTTCTATCAATTTAGTGAATTTGCCCACCATCACCAGTAAGTATTTTCTTTTATGACTTCCCCCTTTAAAGGGTCCGACCATATCAAGCCCCTAGACCGCAAAAAGCAAGTAATGGGGATTGTTCTCAGTGCAGTGGGAGGCATGTGACTTTGATTTGCAAAGAGCTGGCAGCCAACGCAATGTTGGACTAAGATTTGGGCATCTGCTCGGGCAGTAGGCCAGTAAAAGCCAACACTAAAAGCTTTGCCTACGAGCGCCCT
>LR738714.1:569846212-569863246 GCA_902687465.1 Secale cereale | reverse complement strand
CCGATACTCCGGTTAATTCCGAAACTTTACGGAACACTTCCGGTGTCCGAATATAGTCGTCCAATATATCAATCTTTATGTCTCGGACATTCCGAGACTCCTTGTCATGTCCGTGATCTCATCCGGGACTCCGAACTACCTTCGGTACATCAAAACTCATAAACTCATAATACCGATCGTCATCAAACATTAAGTGTGCGGACCCTACGGGTTTGAGAACTATGTAGACATGACCGAGACTCATCTCCAGTCAATAACCAATAGCGGAACCTGGATGCTCATATTGGTTCCTACATATTCTACGAAGATCTTTATTGGTCAAACAGCATAACAACATACGTTGTTCCCTTTGTCATTGGTATGTTACTTGCCCGAGATTCGATCGCTAGTATCTCAATACCTAGTTCAATCTCGTTACCGGCAAGTCTCTTTACTCATTTCGTAATACATCATCTCGTGACTAACTCATTAGTCATTTTGCTTGCAAGGCTTATTATGATGTGTATTACCGAGAGGGCCCAGAGATACCTCTCCGACACTCGGAGTGACAAATCCTATTCTTGATCTATGCCAACACCACAAACACTTTCGAAGACACTTGTAGAGCATCTTTATGATCACCCAGTTACGTTGTGATGTTTGATAGCACACAAGGTGTTCCTCCGGTATTCGGGAGTTGCATAATCTCATAGTCATAGGAACATGTATAAGTCATGAAGAAAGCAATAGCAGTAAAACTAAACGATCATAGTGCTAGGCTAACGGATGGGTCTTGCCCATCACATCATTCTCCTAATGATGTGATCCCGTTGATCAAATGACAATTCATGTCTTTGGCTAGGAAACATAACCATCTTTGATCAATGAGCTAGTCTAGTAGAGGCATACTAGGGACATACTGTTTTGTGTATGTATTCACACATGTACTAAGTTTCCGGTTAATACAATTCTAGCATGAATAATAAACATTTATCATGATATAAGGAAATATAAATAACAACTTTATTATTGCCTCTAGGGCATATTTCCTTCATATATGATGCATGTTATGATGATGATGAAATGTATGATGATGTATGTGTATGATGCAATGTATGATGATGTATGATGCATTGCATGATGATGTATGTGTACAATAATAGAAAACTTCAATGAAACTAGCCGGAGCCACTGGAGTATCCTTGGTTTCTGTAGCCGGCCCTCACAGATACCCAATCGACATTTGAACCTGGATAAGTTTAGATATGACTTATCGAGGTACGCGGGGTCAGAGTTGCATCAAGCAAACAGGCAGGTTTAACCAAGTTTCAAGGAAGGCGGCTTGGGAGCCTGGATCTATCCTGACTATCTGTAAACCGTGCTCTCACATGACAACCAAGCGTTTGAACCTTAGAAAGCTCAGGTCTTGGTCGAATACGCCATATAAGACTGATCGCCAAGAGTTCGTCGGGTCAATCAGGATGACCTGATGGAGTTGAAGCAGCTGGGTACATGTAGGATGATCCACAGGTTATGTCCTCTTTGGTCGAATACGCCTATGTTTGAACATAACCCGTTCAAATGGGTAGTAACGCTATGTTCTCTTTGGTCGAATACGCCTATGTTTGAACAGGAAGCCCCCAAGTGACATACTTGCGAGAGATGGATATTCTTCTTGAGCCGAAATTTTAAACCGGATTTGAGAGCTTCAGAGCTTTGCGAGAGACAGATTTCCCTTGAGCCGGATTTTGAACCAGATATTGAGAGCTTGAATGCTTTGTTGTAAAAGCAGTTTTTCCTTGAGCCGGATTTTGAACCGGATATTGAGCCAGAATATTCATTTTGAGCCAGAAATTTTTCTAACAGTTTTGAAATTTTCACCAACGGGGCAGTTGCCTCCGGGGCCGGGTTATTTTTCCCTTTATTGTCCTGGGGTTCTTGAATTTGCTGAAACTGGCAAGACTTGCTGAGTCATATCATTGCAGCCCCCGAGTCTTGAGACTACTCGAGGAGTTTGCTTGAGACTCTCCATATTTGCCCATAGCATAAGGTGTATATCATTGGTGTTGATAGCGCGATGTGAATCCACAGAAGGTTGAGGTGACTGCGGCGAGTTATAAATGATCCATATGAGCCGTGTCAGCAACTCGGCCAACGGTTCCTTCCAACTGTCTGTTTGAAATTTAACCAAAACTGTAGTGGCGGCGACTTGTGTATCTGCCCATTGAGCTATCCAGTACAGACTGTGGCTGAAAATATGTGATAATGTGCCTCCAATTCGTTGAAAGAAAATCGGGCTACCCAAGCAGTGACTGGCTTTATACTCAATAAACAAATCATGTAGACAGGTGCGGCTCGGTGTGTTGATGTAGAACAGGCCGTGTGTGACGCCCCGAGACCGACGCTCCAGAAGACTTCCAGCTATTCCGGGTTTCGCCGTGTGTTTTATTTGCTTGCTTCATTTTATTATGCTTGCATCATGTCATCATGCCATCATGTCATTAATCTTTGCAACTCAACTAAATAAATTGTGTGGATCTTCGATCCATTTAAATCGATGGAAGAATGACTTCTCTTTATAACATATCCTCCCAATATTTATAGGGAGCTAAAATAATTATTCCATTAGCTTTGGAATTCACCTTAACACACTTACAATTTAATTCTCATGCCTATTCCACTTCAAGTTTGACTTCAAAACCTTGCCAACAATTCTTATCCATTTTATCGAGCTTCCTCCAAAAATATGAACATTTTTGGACACTTCAAAAACCAAGTCCTAGTTCAAACCCATTTGAATTAAATTCAAATGAGTTTAAATTACATCTTTCAATCATGCCTCTCCTATTTTTTCGTGGACCATGCACATTTTTACCAGTCCGGGAAAATAATCCCATGCCCAAACTCTTGCCCTAACCTTTTCTTTTCTTCCTTTTCTTTCTTCTTATTTTTTCTGTTATGAAAGAGTTGAGGGAGAGAGAAACAGCCTAGCAGGCCACTGGCCCAGCTAAGGCCCAACTCCTCCTGGCCTTTTCCCCTCCTAAGGCCCAGCCGCAGCCAGCCGCAGGCCGGCCCAACTCCATTCCCGCGGCCCTCCTAGCCCCATCCTAAACTAACCCTAGCCCGATCCCATCTCCTCCCGCTCGTCCCCTTCACCGCCGCCACCCATCACGCGTGAGGCCTCTGCTCGATACGATCCCCTCGTCACTCTTCTCTCGATCCACTCCCTCTCGTCCCCTCTCCTCCCGCGTCGCCAGGCAGGGGAGAGGCCCTGCGCCCGCGTCCCAGCTCCTCCCCTAGCCGGACCCTGCTGCGTCACCGCCCCGGGAGCCAGGGGCTGCAGCCGCCGAGGCGCTGCCTCCTCTGCTCGAGCGCCATCGTGCCATCTGCCTCCGCCCTGCCTCCGCCATCTCCAAGTCTGCCACCGTCGTCCTGCTCCGCGAGCCCGAGCCCCTGCTCCTCCTTGTCGGCGACCTCACGCATGCCCCGCAGCGCTCGGGCCCCTCCTCGTCGCCAGGACCACTCCACCACCGCAGCCTCGCGCCAACCCCTTCGCCTGAAGCTGCCTCATTGCCTCCCCTCACCGGAGCACGCCGGCCTCGCCCCCCCTCCGCTCCCGAGGGCTCCTCTGCTCCATCCCTCCTCAGCTCCGTCGCCAGAGGCCGCCACGGGGACCAGGACCCGTGCCCGGACCCGCTGCCCTGCTGCCACCGTCAAGTTCCGCCTCGATCCACTTTTGCCTTGCCGTCGTGCGCCTTGTCTCCTCTGTTTGGCCCCGATGACCTTGGGGTTTTGTGCACTTCCAGTGACGTTGCTCGCCGTGAGACCAAGACCACCCGATCTGAGCATCCCCACGACCACTACTTGTTTTTTGCCTTTTTTCGTCGCCAAGACCCTTCCGTGTATGTGTCAAGTACCTCTACCGCCGTCTCCGGAAGCGCCAAGTACCACGACGCCAAGTACTCCTTCGGAACGCCAAGTTCGACTACAGTCGCCGAAGACCGTCGAGTGAACATCTACCGTCGCCGTGGATTCGACAAGACAACGTGTACCACTACCGTCGCCGAAGACCGTGTACGACTACCGTAACGTGAACGACTACTTTCCTCGACAACTCATTCCACCCCGAAATGCACGCTTCAAAGGTATACCACCGAGTCGACCACCCGTGGACCGAATGTTTGCGATGTATGAGATGCACTCGCTTGTTTTCCTCGAGTCCGAAGTGCCCCTCGTTTGCCATGTCGCCAACCCATGGGAACCCGGTAACGGGATCACCCCACCTATCTCTTGCATGAAATGCTCACACCACCCTTCTTTTGCATCGTCATCTCAATGAGTTTCGGAATCGGAACGTCGCCATGGCACCATTCCCGTTTTCGCCGCCATGACACCCCTTTCTTTCTGCCGTGGCGACAAATGCTTCATATCATCTTCATGTCAACTTTTCATAAAAAAATTGCATAAAACTTGAAAATGACATCCGCAGCATGATAACAACATTTAAATTGTTGTTGCATTAATAATTGCTATATGCACATGGGGATTTTTCGGAATTGTTGTTATTTTCGGCCTCGTTTAAAATGCCTAAATAGATAGTTTACTTATGCTTCACCTCTTGCCATGTTAACAAACATCTAATCTTGTCTTGTAAATAAACGAGAGTCAACTAAATAAATATAATGTGGTGTTTCGTCAATATGCAACTCATTGCATATTGAGCTCCACTTAAATTGTAGTGTTGTTTGTGCACTTTGCCATGCCATGCATATTTAAACCGAACATGCATCATACTTGTTTGTGCATCATGCCATGGTTATGATATGTGTGTTTACCATGTTGTTTGCTTCTTTTCGATTTGCTTCCCTCGTTAGCTTCGGTTTCGCTCTGAAGTTGTGAGGACTCGTTCGACTACCTCTGTTTGTCTTCTTCATGAACTCGTTCTTCTTCCTTGCGAGATCTCAGGCAAGATGACCATTCCCCGATATCACCTCTATCTTTGCCTATGCTAGATGTCTCGCTCTTTAGATATTGCCTCAATGCATATTCCTGTTTGTCAGCCCCCTATTGTTGTCATGAAACACTCTAACTGCCTTCTTAGCAAACCGTTGTTTGACTAAGTACGCATCGCTCAGCCCCTCTTATAGCATTGTTAGTTGCAGGTGAAGTTTTGAAGATTGCTCCATGATGAACTTGCTGAGGGGATAACACAATATATTACCTGGTATAAACAAATGCACCTATATATTGGTAATGGGTTGTAACGCCCAGTATGTGATTATGCCTCCCATGTGTCGAGGCACGACTTAAAGGCATAATCACATACTAGAATGATCTCAAGTATGGTATCTTTGCACAACTCATGTAAAAGAGGGGATGAAAAAGTAAAAGAGTAGTTGGCTTACACTCGCCACGTCACACAATGTAATACATTAACATACATCATCCGACTAACATCAGAGTCCGACTATGGATGAAGATCCAATTGAAAGATACCATAAATAAAGCAACACAAGGTCCCGATCATCCTAGTAAGAGCCCTACTGATCCTCTGGGTAAGACACGTTGTATCACCCACGCTCTTCATCGAACTCCCAATACAACTCTGAACCACCAGCTGTGTAGTTCTCAACGGTACCTGCATCTGGTCTTGTGTAGAATCTATGAGCCACAGAGGACTCAGCAATCACGTTCCCGGGTAGCATTACTATCAAAGCCTTAGGTGTGGAAAAGGCTTAAAACAAGGTTGCAGCAGCACTAGCACTAGCTTACGTGTTTAGAGCGAGGAGAGAAAATGCCAACGATCGCAAAAGTGATCACGAGGTGATCCTAACTAAGCACGTCAAACATAACGCCACTGTGTTCACTTCCCGAACCCCTTCGGAAAGAGACCGTCACGGTTACTCACGTAGGTAGTGTATTATGAACATGGTGTCAAGTTATCTACAACCGAATATTAACAAATTCCCATCTGCCACATAACCGCGGGCACGGCTTTCGAAAGATCAAACCCTGCAGGGGTGTCCCAACCTAGCCCATCACAAGATCACGATCTGCGGAGTCGCAACTCCAAGGTAGGAAGACCCGAGTATTCTCGGAATCCCGTGCTCAAGATATTCCGACATAGGTAAAACTAATCCAGCAAGACCTCCCGGCGTGCCGACACCCTGATAGTAGCCGCGCGTATCTCGTCTCAGGCCACGACCGGATGGGACAAGCTACAGGTTTTTACCAGCCCTTGAGTTTCCTCGAGGTGGCCCCGCAGGCTGCCCAGTTTGGACCAACACTCATGTGGAGCACTGGCCCAGGGTTGTTAATTAAGAACTCGGGTTTGCAACGCCCTATGCAAGTTTTAGTTATTAGGCAAACGTAAAACCAATGTTAGGCCTTGCTGGAAAAGCTTTAGCGCTAAGCGGGTTATCAAGGGGGGCCCATAAACCCCAACCGTGTTAGGGACGCAAAATCAAGGAACATAACACCGGTTTAAACGGTTCCTAGGGTGGCATGAGTGGAACAAAACACCAAGCAAGAGGCTTAGCCTTCCACCCATTACCAATATATGGATGATTTAGTTTAACAGATTATATATTGTGATATCCCAACAATAACTTCATCATGAAGCAAGACTCTTCGAATCTTCACCTGCAACTAACAACGCTATAAGAGGGGCTGAGCGATGCTTATGTAGCCAATCAATGGTTTGCTAGGTGGGTGGTTAGAGAGTTTCATGGCAAGAATAGGAGGCTGACAAACATACATGGGCATCGAGGCAAAATCTAAAAGAGCGAGACATCTAGCATAGGCAAAGATAGTAGTGATATCTGGGTAAGGTCATCTTGCATGTTGATTCCTCGGAGGGAACGTAACCTTGCTCCTCACACTCAACCTCGGTAGGAACCTCCTACTCCGTATCGTCACGGGGCTCTAACCAAACACAACAATGCAACAACGGAACAAAATCAATCAACATGCAATGCTCAACCACATGATGCATGAACATGATGAACAAGGACAAGAGTATATATGATGCATGGCCTAGGTTCAGAAAAGAGCAACAACATCATGTTCAAACAAGATCTCTCACATGAAAGAAAACAAACAAGAGAACAACTACCAAGTTTATGTAGTTTGTTCAAACAAGCATCCAACAAGTTATAAAGGAGTTGGTTAACATGGCAAGGGTGCAACTAACATTACAGCAACATGCTAGCACATTTAAATGGGCTGGAAATAAATAACAACAATATCCAGAAACTCCCATATTAATTTATTTGCATTTGGGACAGATCTGAAAAACTTCTGTGATAGAGTTTCCAAACATGCTAAACAACAGCACCAAAATATTCTACATATTTTCTACCCCAAATGCTTATAAAGTTTGTTAAATTTGGAGTTGTAAATATTTAGTTATGAATTTTACAAGTTTAAGCATATTTAAAACAAGAATAAATTCAAACAGCATTTTAAATGTTTTTAAACATGGCAACAAACAACATATTCATAATCTACATGAAATTCTAAGCACTTTTCATATAGGACTCATTTTCATCAGAAACATATTTACACAGATATTAAATAAACAAGAAAAATAGAAAAAGAAAAGGTAAAACACAAAACAGAAAAAAAAACAATACAAGCGCAAGGTCAAAATGACCTAGGCTCGACTAGCCCAAGTCGCTGATGAGGGGGCCCGGCTGGGCTGAGCTGGCAACAGTGGGTGCGCGCAAGGGTGGAAGCAGCAGTAAGGCTGGCAGGTGGGGCCTACCTGTCAGCCACATGCGAAAAACAAAAGGGGGCGAAATCCCACTATGCCCGCAAGGATTCGAACACAAGACCTTCTGATATCTGACGGAGAGATGAACCACTGCGCTATCGATCGGATCTCGATAGATAACAGACGCTAGGACTGAAGAAGTAACTGCAGGAGCAGAAGATAGGGGAAACGCAAGGCTCGTCGGAGCTGCTCCGGCAACCAAACGAGGCGGCGGAGGTGTGCGGGGTACTCCTGGAGGAGTTCCGCACCCAAACAACGCACACGCAGCACCTAGCAACTACTGCAACGACGGCGGCGAGCACATGGCTGATCTGCGGCGGCGGAGCTCTACGCGGCGCAGGGGCCTAGGCAGGGTCGGCGACGAGCGGCGGGCGTGCGGAAAGGCGCGGCGAAGCTGCTGCGACTAGCTGCTGAACCAGAGCGGCGAAGCTACGGCCTACGCAACTATCTGACGCACGCGACAGCAACATATGCAGAGGGATGGGGAGCACCGAGAGCACGACGATGGCATGGCCTACGGCGACGCGTACAGAGGGCTAACGGCGATGAGAAGACAGCAAGGAGGAGCAGGGAGTGCCTGCTTACCCTTGGACAGGAAGAGGTCGACGGAGGCGGGCTGGAGACGACGACGGCGAGCTCTAAACCCTTGGCGTGTCTCTGTCCCGAGAAGGAGAGGAAGAAGAGGGCGACGCTGCGACGACAAGTTGGCGCCCGATCCGTGCTGTAGGGGAAGAAGATGACGACGGGGAAGAAGCAGGACACATCGCCAATAGCTGGACCTGACCGGAAGATCGCCGGCGACGACGAGTGCTCTCAGCTGCGCTCGGTGATCTGCGGGGACGAGGAAGGAGAGAAGGGGAAGGCTCTCTGGGAGGAGGCAGCGAAGGAGGAACCCTAGAGGGGCCAGGAGGCTTATATATGGGGGAGAAGCGGCCACGCTGGCCTCGGCGTGCGCGACGGCGAGCTCACGGCGTCGGCGCTCTGGAGCAGAGGAAGAACACGGCACGACTGCGAGGAGCAGGTGGGCGTTTGGGAAGAGAGGCCGACAGGTGGGGTCGGGCGCGCGGGAGGGGGACGACACGACTGCTGCGGCCTGCTGGCTGGGCCTGCGAGTGAGAGGAGAAAGAGGAGGAGGCCCAGAGCCATAGCTGGAGCTGTTGTCTTATTTTCTTTTTCATTTTCCTCAGGGAGAAAAGAAAAGGAAAATCACAGGCTAAAAGGAAAAGAGTTAGGGAAAATGAAAAATATCCCCATGCTCAGTGATTTATGCCCTATTTAATAAAATTGACTTGGACATTTTTAGAGGCAGAAAAATAAAAGGAGTTTGAAAATGGTTCAATCTCTTATCATTTTAAAACCCAACCAAATCATTTACAAAAGGGGTGATATTTGGCAGAGAAGTTGTAGGCATGGTGCAAGGTTTTTAGGAAAAGAAAGAACAACAATGGGCTTGGCTAGGTGACTTGCACAATTGAGTAAAGAAAGGACAGAAAAGAAAAGAAAGAAGAAGAAGAAGAAGAAGAAAGAGGGAGAAGGGGTTAGGGTTTAGCAAGTCAAGGTTGGCTAGAGCCACCTCACACACCTCACAAGGTCTCACACATACAACAACAAGAAAGTAAACTATGATGCCATGATGCTATGATGATGAAGCAATGCAAGGATGCAAAAATAATAATTGATATGCAATGCAAAATAAAATGACAAGAACCCCCAAGGATAAGGACAAGGATCAAATTGAAAAGCTTTATTTCCCTTATTAGAAAGTATTACATCTGGGCCATTACAAACTCTCCTACACTGCAAAAAGATCTCGTCCCGAGATCTAGGACTGGAAGAAGGAAGGATACTCGGAACAAAGGTGATCTTCTCGTTCCCACATAGCTTCTCGGTCGGTATGGTGTGACCACTTAACTTTCAAGAACTTGATTGACTTGTTGCGGGTTTTGCGCTCAGTTTCCTCAAGAATAGCAACAGGGTGCTCACGATAAGACAAGTCTTGTTGAAGATCAATCTCCTCGAACGGAATGGTGCGTTCAGGTGTCTTGAAGCACTTGCGGAGTTGAGACACGTGAAACATATCATGAACATTTGCAAAGTTGGAGGGAAGCTCGAGTTGGTAGGCTAGATCGCCTCTTTTGCCAAGAATTTTGAAAGGGCCCACGTATCTTGGAGCAAGCTTGCCTTTGATACCAAATCTTTGGGTTCCTTTCATAGGAGAAACACGGAGATAGACATGATCCCCAATGTTGAAAGCCAAATCACGATGCTTGCCGCCATAGTAGATCTTTTGACGCGATTGAGCGGCTTTGAGATTCTCACGTATGACTTGCACATTTCTTCGGCTTCTGAGATTAAATCATTGCCAAGAAGTTGACGTTCACCAGTCTTGGACCAGTTGAGCGGGGTACGACACTTTCTGCCATAGAGGATTTCAAAAGGAGCTTTGCCGACACTTTCTTGGAAACTGTTGTTGTAAGAAAATTTGGCAAACGGGAGACAATCTTCCCACTTTGTACCGAAAGAGATGACACAAGCTCTCAGCATGTCTTTGAGGATCTGGTTCACTCTTTCGACTTAACCACTAGTCTGAGGGTGAAACGCAATGCTGAAGCGAATTTTCGTGCCCATGGCTGACTGAAAGGAGTCCCGGAACTTGGATGTGAACAAACCTCCACGATCCGAGGAGATGACTTGAGGAATGCCATGCAATGAAACAATTCTGGAAGTGTACAGCTCTGCCAGCTGAGCTGCGTTGATGGATTCTTTGACGGGGAGGAAATGAGCTACTTTAGTTAGCTTGTCAATCACTACAAAGATAGCATCATTCCCCTTCTTGGACTTAGGAAACCTAGTGACGAAATCCATTTCAATGTGATCGAATTTCCACTCGGGAATAGGTAGAGGTTGAAGGAGACCAGCTGGACGTTGATGCTCTGGCTTCACTCTTCTGCAAACATCACATTCATTCACAAATTGGGCAATCTCCCTTTTCATGTGAGTCCACCAGTATGATTGCTTGAGGTCTTGGTACATCTTAGAACTTCCGGGATGAATCGAGAGGAGGGAGTCATGTGCTTCATTCATTATGAGTTTCCTGAGATCACCCTTGGGAACCACAATTCTATCCTCAAAGAACAAGGTGTCTTTCTCATCAACACGATAGCACTTGTATTTGGGAGTACCCTTAGCAATACCATGTTTCACTTTCTGCACCATAGCATCACTTAGTTGGGCCTCACGGATCTGATCTTCCAAGGTAGGAGCAACTTGAAGATTTGCAAGAAAGCCTTGCGGAACAACTTGGAGGTTGAGCTTCCTGAATGATTCACAAAGTTCAAGCTGGAATGGTTTGAGAAGGAGACTGTTGCAATATGCCTTTCTGCTCAAGGCATCTGCAATGACATTGGCCTTGCCAGGTGTGTACTCTATGCTTGGATCATACTCTTGGATCATCTCAACCCAACGAGTCTGGCGAAGGTTCAGGTTTGGCTGTGTGAAGATGTACTTCAAGCTCTTGTGATCGGTGAAGATGTCCACTTTTCTGCCCAACAGAAGGTGTCTCCATGTGACCAAGGCATGTACAACTGCTGCTAGCTCGAGATCATGTGTGGGGTAATTCCTCTCATTTGGCTTCAATTGACGAGAAGTGTATGCCACAATCTTCTTGTCTTGCATGAGAACACCACCAAGTCCTTGCAAAGAAGCATCACAAAAGACTTCATAGGGCTTGGACTCATCCGGAGGAGTAAGAACCGGAGCAGAAATGAGCTTCTCTTTGAGTGTTTTGAATGCCACATCACAATCAGGAGTCCAAGAGCACTTGACATTCTTCTGCAACAGGTTGGAAAGAGGCTTGGCAATCTTGGAGAAGTTCTCAACGAACCTTCTGCAATAGCTAGCGAGACCAAGGAAGCTTCGGAGTTGCTTGACATTCCGCGGGGGTTCCCAGTTGACAATAGCTTCAACTTTCTCGAGGTTCACAGAAATGCCCTCGGCAGAGATGATATGGCCAAGATATAAGACTTTATCCAGCCAGAATTAACATTTGGAGAACTTCGCATAGAACTTGTGTTCACGGAGCCTGTCCAGGACCAAACGGAGGTGCTTGGCATGGTCTTCTTCATTCTTGGAGAATACCAAGATGTCATCCAGATAGACGAGAACAAACTCATTGGTGTAGGGGTTGAATATGAAATGCATCATCCTTGAGAAGGTGGGTGGAGCATTTGCGAGGCCAAAAGACATGACCGTGTATTCATAGGAGCCATAGCTTGTTCTGAATGCGGTCTTGTGGATATCCTCTTCATGGATACGGATCTGATGGTAACCCATCCGGAGATCGAGCTTTGAGAACACCTTTGCTCCTTTGAGCTGCTCGAACAATTCATTGATATTGGGGAGCGGATACTTGTTATTTATTGTCTTCTTGTTCAATGGCCGGTAATCAACGCAAAGGCGCTCTGTGCCATCCTTCTTCTTGACAAATAGAACACCACAGCCCCAAGGAGAACTACTAGGCCTGATTAGACCCATACGCTCTTGCTCATCGAGTTGTTTCTTCAGCTCCTTCAACTCATCAGGGGAAAGCTTGTACGGACGCCGACATGTTGGCTCGGTACCGGGTTCGAGTTCAATGACGAATTCAACTTGACAATGTGGAGGCATGCCTGGAAGCTCTTCAGGGAAAACACCTTCATATTCATTGACCACCGGAATCTGAGAAATGGCATTAATTCGCCCTTGTCATTGAGAGAGAATAGCCTAATTGTGTTATCTCGAGAGGCGAAGATAATCACGTCTTCATCAGGATGAGTAAGCTTGACTTCCTTATTCGCACAATCATTGTGTGCATCATGCTTGGAAAGCCAATCCATCCCAAGAATAAGATCAATGTCGGAGTTGCCGAGAATAACCGGAGAAACCAGAAAACTGTAATCACCCATATGAATAGATATATCCGGAGCCATCATACTAGAAGTCCTTCGTTTCCCTGGAGAAGTAACTTGCAACTTTTGAGATAATGCCACTGTGCTCACATTATGCTTGGATGCAAATGGATATGACATGAAGGAACATGATGCACCCGAATCAAACAAAACTTTAGCAGGTTTAAGGTTGACTGGAAGGTTACCAAATATCACATCTGAAGAATTCTCTGCTTGAGCTGCATTCATCAGATTCACTCTTGCTTGCTTGGGATTGTGCTTGACAATAGCAGTGCTGACAGGTGGAGGAGGCGGAAGGCGCCTTGGGTTGGGACACTTGTTAGCATAGTGACCCTTCTGAGTGCACTTGTTGCAAACCACTTCTGAGAGAGGACGGTGATAAGGACCATTTGATCTTGAAGCTTGAAACTAAGGCTTGGACTGATTGCTTGGGTTGGGTGGGTGGGAGAAACCACGGCCACCTGAGTGCTTGTTGTTGTTTGGAGGACTTAGCACTGGAGGAGGCGCAAGCCAGAACTTCTGCTACTTTGCAACCACTTGTCAAGAAGAGGAGGAGTGAACAGCATCTTTGATCTCTTTTTGGAAGCTTCAATGTTGAGTTGGGCTGCCTCCTGCTTAAGAGCCATATTGTAGAATCGGTCAAATTCATCCAGCTCGAACAAGGTGAGAGCTAGTTGGAGTTCATCCTTCAGACCACCACGGAACTGATAAATCTTGCTCTTGGCATCTGGGATGTCTTGCTTGGCATAGCGTGCAAGATTCTGGAACTTGACATTGTATTGATAGACTGACATGGTGCCTTGCTTCAGGTTGCGGAATTGCTCACGCATGCCTTCGATGACATTGGTTGGAATGTGGTGAGAGCGGAAATCCTTGCAGAAGTCAGTCCACGAGATCTCACGACCACCTCTGGAATCTTTGTACTGTTGCCACCAATCAACAGCTTGATCTTTGAGTTGGAAGGCGGCAAACTTGACATAATCCTCAGGTCTCACGTTACTGCATTCGAAGTGCTTTTTGATGTCTGTTATCCAGTCCTCAGCATCTAGCGGATCCACACAGTAACTGAAGGACTTCGGTTGGTTTGCTAGGAATTGGTTGAGGGTTGCAAAGTGAGGTTGATTGAACAGATTGCCTTGGCCTTGGTTCCCATGACCACCTTGATTTGCTTGGTTGGCTTGAATGTTCTGCATCATTTGCATAAGCATCTGGGTGTTCTGGTTTGTCGCTTGCATAATTGCTCTCCAGGCCTCAGACGGAGGAGGAGGGGAAGGAGGACGTTCAGGAACACGCTCTTCTTCACCCTCTGGGTTAGCATTGGGAACCTTCTTAGGAGCCATCCCGAATGAGATGACAACTATTAGCCATTGATTGAAAATATATAAGCTGAATCAACGGCTAGAAATTGCAACATAAGTCTTCACAAGAACATTCGAACAAAATGAACGAATGTAATCCACAGTTTAATGGTACAACAATCTTCTCGAGAAGCCACTTGGGAGAACAAAAGGTAATAAAAACAACAAGGAGCAGATAGAACAAATACAAGATAGAAGTTTCATTCCACATGTTCGTGCTGAAAGCTCATGGAACATGTTACAAAAGGGTTTTGCAATCTCCGGATCAGCATAGCCAATGACACTTTAAGATGCAACTCCCAATTGGAACAACACCCATAAAACCACTTCACTCAATGTTGAACCCCGAACTCCATATCAAGCATTCGTTGGAAGAGTGCCTACGAGCTACTAGAAGAACCCACCTATTAATTTCCGAAGGTTTCCGGTTATGCAATTGGGTGTTAAGGATACAGGGGAAGCACCGTGCACTCAACTCTAATCCTACATCCAGCTGTATCCATCGTTCAACACATAACCAGTCATTTTCGGAAACCGTTTACCTCGGACCTTCGAAACGCATTTGCTATACAAGCTGTGGCAATACTCCCGAACTACCTCCCCAGTATTGGGTGATGTCGGGGTTATCTTACCACTAACCGCATAGAAGAGTTTTCGATGTCGGCCGTCTTAAGTATTCTAGAACCGCTGCGATAGATTTGTGACGACAACACCTCGGAGCTCAACTCCCCGGGACACTGCAACAACCCCTAAATGACACGAGGCATCGAGAACAATGTTCTTGTCACAAAGATATCGGAATAATCCAAACAATACTCGCGTGATCCTAAAAAAATTGTGAATTTTTTAGAGTAGAAGAGATAGAGCAATCGTCAGGAGTCCTCACCAGAGCGACGAAGGGATGAGGAGTAAAAAGAAATCCTACTCTCTGATATATATAGGACTCAAAACATTTTCATGTGTGTGCCCAGACTCAACCGTCAACGATTCGATCAATCAGGGGGGCTCCTAGGTCGGAGAAGGCTCTGATTACCAACTTTTAATGCCCAGTATGTGACTATGACTCCCACGTGTCGAGGCACGACTTAAAGGCATAATCACATACTAGAATGATCTCAAGTATGGTATCTTTGCACAACTCATGTAAAAGAGGGGATGAAAAAGTAAAAGAGTAGTTGGCTTACACTCGCCACGTCACACAATGTAATACATTAACATACATCATCCGACTAACATCAGAGTCCGACTACGGATGAAGATGTTGGGCCTTGCTGGAAAAGCTTTAGCGCTAAGCGGGTTATCAAGGGGGGGCCATAAACCCCAACCGTGTTAGGGACGCAAAATCAAGGAACATAACACCGGTTTAAACGGTTCCTAGGGTGGCATGAGTGGAACAAAACACCAAGCAAGAGGCTTAGCCTTCCACCCATTACCAATATATAGATGATTTAGTTTAACAGATTATATATTGTGATATCCCAACAATAACTTCATCATGAAGCAAGATTCTTAGAATCTTCACCTGCAACTAACAACGCTATAAGAGGGGCTGAGCGATGCTTACGTAGCCAATCAATGGTTTGCTAGGTGGGTGGTTAGAGAGTTTCATGGCAACAATAGGAGGCTGACAAACATACATGGGCATCGAGGCAAAATCTAAAAGAGCGAGACATCTAGCATAGGCAAAGATAGTAGTGATATCTGGGTAAGGTCATCTTGCCTGTTGATTCCTCGGAGGGAACGTAACCTTGCTCCTCACACTCAACCTCGGTAGGAACCTCGTACTCCGTATCGTCACCGGGCTCTAACCAAACACAATAATGCAACAACGGAACAAAATCAATCAACATGCAATGCTCAACCATGATGCATGAACATGATGAACAAGGACAAGAGTATATATGATGCATGGCCTAGGTTCACAAAAGAGCAACAACATCATGTTCAAACAAGATCTCTCACATGAAAGAAAACAAACAAGAGAACAACTACCAAGTTTATGTAGTTTGTTCAAACAAGCAGCCAACAAGTTTTAAAGGAGTTAGTTAACATGGCAAGGGTGCAACTAACATTACAGCAACATGCTAGCACATTTAAATGGGCTGGAAATAAATAACAACAATATCCAGAAACTCCCATATTAATTTATTTGCATTTGGGACAGATCTAAAACACTTCTGTGATAGAGTTGCCAAACATGCTAAACAAAAGCACCAAAATATTCTACACATTTTTTTACCCCAAATGTATATAAAGTTTGTTAAATTTGGAGTTGTAGATATTTAGTTATGAATTTTACAAGTTTAAGCATATTTAAAACAAAAATAAATTCAAACAGCATTTTAAATGTTTTTAAACATGCCAACAAGCAACATATTCATAATCTACATGAAATTCTAAGCACTTTTCATATAGGACTCATTTTCATCAGAAACATATTTACACAAATATTAAATAAACAAGAAAAACAGAAAAAGAAAAAGAAAAACACAAAACAGGAAAAAAAAACAATACAAGCGGCCCCAAGGTCAAAATGACCCAGGCTCAACTAGCCCAAGTCACTGACGAGGGGGCCCGGCTGGGCTGAGCTGGCAACAGTGGGTGTGCGCAAGGGTGGAAGCAGCAGTGAGGCTGGCAGGTGGGGCCTACCTGTCAGCCACACGCGAAAAACAAAAGGGTCGAAATCCCACTGCGCCCGCAAGGATTCGAACACAAGACCTCCTGCTATCTGACGGAGAGACGAAGCACTGCGCTATCGATCGGATCTCGACAGATAACAGACGCTAGGACTGAAGAAGTAACTGCATGAGCAGAAGACAGGGGAAACGCAGGGCTTGTCGGAGCTGCTCGTTCGAGCTGCTCCGGCAACAAAACGAGGCGGCGGAGGTGTGCGGGGTACTCCTGGAGGAGTTCCGCACCCAAACGACGCACACGCAGCACCTAGCAACTACTGCAACGACGGCGGCGAGCACATGGC
>LR738714.1:569816039-569846202 GCA_902687465.1 Secale cereale | reverse complement strand
GTTAACATGGCAAGGGTGCAACTAACATTACAGCAACATGCTAGCACATTTAAATGGGCTGGAAATAAATAACAACAATATCCAGAAACTCCCATATTAATTTATTTGCATTTGGGACAGATCTAAAACACTTCTGTGATAGAGTTGCCAAACATGCTAAACAAAAGCACCAAAATATTCTACACATTTTTCTACCCCAAATGTATATAAAGTTTGTTAAATTTGGAGTTGTAGATATTTAGTTATGAATTTTACAAGTTTAAGCATATTTAAAACAAAAATAAATTCAAACAGCATTTTAAATGTTTTTAAACATGCCAACAAGCAACATATTCATAATCTACATGAAATTCTAAGCACTTTTCATATAGGACTCATTTTCATCAGAAACATATTTACACAAATATTAAATAAACAAGAAAAACAGAAAAAGAAAAAGAAAAACACAAAACAGGAAAAAAAACAATACAAGCGGCCCCAAGGTCAAAATGACCCAGGCTCAACTAGCCCAAGTCACTGACGAGGGGGCCCGGCTGGGCTGAGCTGGCAACAGTGGGTGTGCGCAAGGGTGGAAGCAGCAGTGAGGCTGGCAGGTGGGGCCTACCTGTCAGCCACACGCGAAAAACAAAAGGGTCGAAATCCCACTGCGCCCGCAAGGATTCGAACACAAGACCTCCTGCTATCTGACGGAGAGACGAAGCACTGCGCTATCGATCGGATCTCGACAGATAACAGACGCTCGGACTGAAGAAGTAACTGCATGAGCAGAAGACAGGGGAAACGCAGGGCTTGTCGGAGCTGCTCGTTCGAGCTGCTCCGGCAACAAAACGAGGCGGCGGAGGTGTGCGGGGTACTCCTGGAGGAGTTCCGCACCCAAACGACGCACACGCAGCACCTAGCAACTACTGCAACGACGGCGGCGAGCACATGGCAGATCTGTGGCGGCGGAGCTCTACGCGGCGCAGGGGCCTAGGCAGGGTCGGCGACGAGCGGCGGGCGTGTGGAAAGGCGCGGCGAAGCTGCTATGACTAGCTGCTGAACGAGAGCGGCGAAGCTGCGGCCTACGCAACTATCTGACGCACGCGACAACAACATATGCAGAGGGATGGGGAGCACCGAGAGCACGACGATGGCATGGCCTATGGCGACGCGTACAGAGGGCTAACGGCGGCGAGAAGACAACAAGGAGGACCAGGGAGTACCTGCTTACCCTTGGATAGGAAGTGGTCGACGGAGGTGGGCTGGAGACGACGATGGCGAGCTCTAAACCCTTGGCGCGTCTCTGTCCCGAGAAGGAGAGGAAGAAGAGGGCGACGCTGCAACGACGAGTTGGTGCCCGATCCATGCTGTAGGGGAAGAAGACGACGACGGGGAAGAAGCAGGACACGGCGCCAGCAGCTGGACCTGACAGGAAGATCGCCGACGACGACGAGTGCTCTCAGCTACGCTCGGTGATCTGCGGGGACGAGGAAGGAGAGAAGGGGAAGGCTCTCTAGGAGGAGGCGGCGAAGGAGGAACCCTAGAGGGGCCAGGAGGCTTATATATGCGGGAGAAGCGGCGACGCTGGCCTCGGCATGCGTGACGGCGAGCTCACGGCGTCGGTACTCTGGTGTAGAGGAAGAACACGGCACGACTACGAGGAGCAGGTGGGCGTGAGGGAAGAGAGGCCGACAGGTGGGGTCAGGCGCGCGGGAGGGGGACGGCGCGACTGTTGCGGCCTGTTGGCTGGGCCTGCGGGTGAGAGGAGAAAGAGGAGGAGGCCCAGAGCCACGACTGGAGCTGGTGTCTTATTTTCTTTTTCATTTTCTTCAGGCAGAAAAGAAAAGGAAAATCACAGGCTAAAAGGATAAGAGTTAGGGGAAAATAAAAATATCCCCATGCTCAGTGATTTATGCCCTATTTAATAAAATTGACTTGGACATTTTTAGAGGCAGAAAAATAAAAGGAGTTTGAATATGGTTCAATCTCTTGTCATTTTAAAACCCAACCAAATCATTTACAAAAGGGGTGATATTTGGCAGAGAGGTTGTAGGCATGGTTCAAGGTTTTTAGGAAAAGAAAGAACAACAATGGGCTTGGCTAGGTGACTTGCACAATAGAGGAAAGAAAGGACAGAAAAGAAAAGAAAGAAGAAGAAGAAGAAAGAGGGAGAAGGGGTTAGGGTTTAGCAAGTCAAGGTTGGCTAGAGCCACCTCACACACCTCACAAGGTCTCACACATACAACAACAAGAAAGTAAACTATGATGCCATGATGCTATGATGATGAAGCAATGCAAGGATGCAAAAATAATAATTGATATGCAATGCAAAATAAAATGACAAGAACCCCCAAGGATAAGGACAAGGATCAAATTGAGAAGCTTTATTTCCCTTATTGGAAAGTATTACATCTGGGGCATTACATGGGTGGAAGGCTAAGCCTTTCTGCTTGGTGTTTTGTTCCACTCATGCCACCTTAGGACCCGATAAACCGGTGTTATGTTCCTTGATTTTGCGTTCCTAACACGGTTGGGGTTTATGGGGCCCCCCTCGATAATTCGCATTGCTTAAAGCTTTTCCACCAAGGCCCAACTTTGGTTTTAATTTGCCTCATAATAAAACTTAATTAAATTAATTAAATTTCATAGGGGGTCGCATCCCCAAGTTCTTATTTCTACATAACAGGGGGGCCAGTGCTCATGGTGTTGGTCCCAAATGGGGGTTATGCGGGGCCACCACGGGGAAACTCGAGGTTTGGCTCCCGTAGAATCACCCATCCGGTCATGGCCTAAGACGAGATACGCGCGGCTACTATCAGGGTGTTGGCACGCCGGGAGGTCTTGCTGGATTTGTTTTACCTTTGTCGAAATGTCTTGAGCACAGGATTCCGAGAATACTCGGGTCTTCCCAACATAGAGTTGCGACTCCGCAGATCGTGAGCTTGTGATGGGCTAAGTTGGGACACCTATGGAGGGTTTGAACTTTCGAAAGTCGTGCCCGCGGTTATGTGGCAGATGGGAATTTATTAATATCCGGTTGTAGATAACTTGACACCATATTCATAAGAATACACTACCTGTGTGAGTAACTGTGATGGTCTCTTTCCAAAGGGCTTCGGGAAGTGAACACGGTGGGGTTATGTTTGACCGTGAGTAGCTAGGATCACTTCTTGATCAACTTGGCGACCATTGGCACTTGTTCTCTTCTCGCTCTAAACTCATAAGTTAGTGCTTAGTGCTTGCTACAACCCTTGTTTATAGCCTTTCCACACCTAAGGCTTTGGTAGTTTTGATACCCGGGAACGGGATTGCTGAGTTCTCTGTGGCTCACAGATTCAACACACACCAGATGCAGGTACCGCAGAGAACAATGCAGGAGATGGTTCAGAACTTCAGTGGGAGTTCTGAAGGAAATATGCCCTAGAGGCAATAATAAAGTTGTTATTTATATTTCCTTATATCATGATAAATGTTTATTATTCATGCTAGAATTGTATTAACCGGAAACTTGATACATGTGTGAATACATAGACAAAATAGTATGTCCCTAGTATGCCTCTACTAGACTAGCTCATTGATCAAAGATGGCTATGTTTCCTAGCCATAGACATGAGTTGTCATTTGATCAATGGGATCACATCATTAGGAGAATGATGTGATGGACTAGACCCATCCGTTAGCATAGCACTATGATCGTTTAGTTTTACTGCTATTGCTTTCTTCATGACTTATACATGTTCCTATGACTATGAGATTATGCAACTCCCGAATACCGTAGGAACACCTTGTGTGCTATCAAACGTCACAACGTAACTGGGTGATCATAAAGATGCTCTACAGGTGTCTCCGAAAGTATTCGTGGTGTTGGCATAGATCAAGATTAGGATTTGTCACTCCGAGTGTCGGAGAGGTATCTCTGGGCCCTCTCGGTAACACACATCATAATAAGCCTTGCAAGCAAAAGACTAATGAGTTAGTCACGAGTTGATGTGTTACGGAACGAGTAAAGTGACTTGCCGGTAACGAGATTGAACTAGGTATAGAGATACCAACGATCGAATCTCGGGCAAGTAACATACAGATTACAAAAGGAACAACGTATGTTGTTATGCGGTTTGACCGATAAAGATCTTCGTAGAATATGTAGGAGCCAATATGAACATCCAGGTTCCGCTATTGGTTATTGACCGGAGATGAGTCTCGGTCATGTCTACATAGTTCTCGAACCCGTAGGGTCCGCACGCTTAACGTTTGATGACGATCGGTATTATGAGTTTATGAGTTTTGATGTACCGAAGGTAGTTCGGAGTCCCGGATGAGATCACGGACATGACGAGGAGTCTCGGAATGTCCGAGACATAAAGATTGATATATTGGACGACTATATTCGGACACCGGAAGTGTTCCGAAAAAGTTTCGGATTTAACTGGATTGCCGGAGGGGGTTACCGGAACCCCCTACGAGGGGGGATGGTCCATAGTGGGCCTTGAGGAAAGGAGAGAGGCAGCCCATAGAGGCTGGCCGGCGCCCCACCTAGGGATCCTAGTTGGACTAGGATTGGGGGGCGCCACCTCTCCCTCTTTTCCTTTCCCTCTCTTCCTTCTTGGTGGACTCCTACTAGGAATAGGATTGCAATCCTATTCCTAGTAGGATTGCTTCCCTAGCCGCACCATAGAGGGCCGGCCGGCCCTCCCCTCTTGCTCCTTTATATACGGGGGCAGGGGGGCACCCAAAGACACACAAGTTGAATTGTTCCAGCCGTGTGCGGTGCCCCCCTCCACAGAAACACACCTCGGTCATACCGTCGCAGTGCTTAGGCGAAGCCCTGCGCCGGTGAATACATCATATCCGTCACCACGCCGTCGTGCTGACAAAACTCTCCCGTGAAGCTCAACTGGATCAAGAGCTCGTGGGACGTCATCAAGCTGAACGTGTGCTAAACGCGGAGGTGCCGTACGTTCGGTGCTTGATCGGTTGAATCGCGAAGAAGTTCGACTACATCAACCGCGTCACTTGACGCTTCCGCTTCCGGTCTACGAGGGTACGTAGACACACTCTTCCCTCTCGTTGCTATGCATCTGGTAGATAGATCTTGCGTGATCGTAGAAAAAATTTAAAATACTACGTTCCCCAACAGTGGCATCATGAGCCAGGTCTATGCGTAGATGATATGCACGAGTAGAACACAATGAGTTGTGGGCGATACTAGTCATACTGCTTACCAGCATGTCATACTTTGCTTCGGCGGTATCGTGAGATGAAGCGGCCCGGACCAACATTACGCGTACGCTTACGCGAGACTGGTTTCACCGTTACGAGCACTCATTGCTTAAAGGTGACTGGCAGGTGTCTGTCTCTCTCACTTTAGCTGAATCAAGTGTGGATACGCGCGGTCCTTGTGAAGGTTAAAACAACACATACTTGACGAAACATCGTTGTGGTTTTGTATGCGTAGGTAAGAACGGTTCTTGCTAAGCCCGTAGCAGCCACGTAAAACTTGCAACTACAAAGTAGAGGACGTCTAACTTGTTTTTGCAGGGCATGTTGTGATGTGATATGGTCAAGACATGATGAATTATACGTTTTTGTATGAGATGATCATGTTTTGTAATGTTATCGGCAACTGGCAGGAGCCATATGGTTGTCGCTTTATTGTATGAAATGCAATCGCCATGTAATTGCTTTACTTTATCACTAAGCGGTAGCGATAGTCGTAGAAGCAATAGTTGGCGAGACGACAACGATGCTACGATGGAGATCAAGGTGTCGCGCTGGTGACGAAGGTGATCATGACGGTGCTTTGGAGATGGAGATCAAAAGCACAAGATGATGATGGCCATATCATGTCACATATTTTGATTGCATGTGATGTTTATCTTTTTATGCTTCTTATTTTTCTTAGAACGACGGTAGCATTATAAGATGATCCCTTACTAAATTTCAAGGTATAAGTGTTCTCCCTGAGTATGCACCGTTGCGAAAGTTCGTCGTGCCGAGACACCACGTGATGATCGGGTGTGATAAGCTCTACGTTCAAATACAACGGGTGTAAGCCAATTTTGCACACGCAGAATACTCGGGTTAAACTTGACGAGCCTAGCATATGCAGATATGGCCTCGGAACACTGGAGACCGAAAGGTCGAGCGTGAATCATATAGTAGATATGATCAACATAAGATGTTCACCATTGAAACTACTCCATCTCACGTGATGATCGGACATGGTTTGGTTGATTTGGATCACGTGATCATTTAGACGACTAGAGGGATGTCTATCTAAGTGGGAGTTCTTAAGTAATATGATTAAATTGAACTTTAATTTATCATGAACTTAGTCCTGGTAGTATTAGCATATCTATGTTGTAGATCAATAGCTCGCGATGTTGCTCCCCGTTTATTTTTTATATGTTCCTAGAGAAAACTAAGTTGAAAGATGTTAGTAGCAATGATGCGGAATTGTTCCGTGATCTGAGGATTATCCTCATTGCTGCACAGAGAATTATGTCCTTGATGCACCGCTAGGTGACAGACCTATTGCAAGAGCAGATGTAGACGTTATGAACGTTTTGACAAAAGCTCGGTATGATGACTACTTGATAGTTTAGTGCACCATGCTTTACGGCTTATAACCGGGACTTCAAAAACATTTTGAACTCCACGGAGCATATGAGATGTTCCAAGAGTTGAAATTAGTATTTCATACTCATGCCCGTGTCGAGAGGTATAAGACTTCTGACAGTACTTTGCCTACAAGATGGAGGAGAATAGCTCAACCAGTGAGCATGTGCTCAGATTGTCTGGGTACTACAATTACTTGAATCAAGTGGGAGTTAATCTTCCAGATAAGATAGTAATTGACAAAGTTCTCTAGTCACTATCACCAAGTTAGTAGAACTTCGTGATGAACTATAATATGCAAGGGATGACGAAGGTAATTCCCGAGCTCTTCGCAATGCTGAAATCGGCGAAGGTAGAAATCAAGAAAGAACATCAAGTGTTGATGGTTAATAAGACCACTTGTTTCAAGTAAAGGGCAAAGGGATAGAAGGGGAACTTCAAGAAGAATGACAAGCAAGTTGTCACTCCCATGAAGAAACCCAAAGCTAAACTCAAGCCTGAAACTAAGTGCTTCTACTGCAAAGGAAATGGTCACCGGAAGTGGAACTGCCCTAGATACTTGGCGGATAAGAAGGATGGCAAAGTGAACAAAAGTATATTTGATATACAGATTATTGATGTGTATTTTACTAGTGTTCATAGCAACCCCTCGGTATTTGATACTGGTTCAGTTGCTAAAGTGTAGTAACTCGAAATGGGAGTTGCATAATGAACAGAGACTAGTTAAAGGTGAAGTGACGATGTGTGTTGGAAGTGGTTCCAAGATTGATATGATCATCATCGCACACTCCCTATACTTTGGGGATTAGTGTAAAACCTAAATAAATGTTATTTGGCATTTGCGTTGAGCATGAATATGATTTGATCATATTTGTTGCAATACGGTTATTCATTTAAAGTCATAGAATAATTGTTATTCTGTTTACATGAATAAAACCTTCGATGGTCATACACCCAATGAAAATAGTTTGTTGGATCTCGATCGTGGTGATACACATATTCATAATATTGAAGCCAAAAGATGCAAGGTTAATAATGATAGTGCAACTTATTTGTGGCACCGCCGTTTAGGTCATAATGGTGTAAAGCGCAAGAAGAAACTCCATAGTGATGGACTTTTGGAATCACTTGATTATGAATCACTTGGTGCTTGTGAACCATGCCTCATGGGCAAGATGACTAAAACTCCGTTCTCCGGAACAATGGAGCGAGCAACAGATTTGTTGGAGATCATACATACAGATGTATGAGGACCAATGAGTGTTGAAGTCCGCGGCGGGTATCGTTATTTTCTGACCTTCACTGATGATTTGAGCAGATATGGGTATATCTACTTAATGAAGCACAAGTCTGAAACATTTGAAAAGTTCAAAGAATTTCAGAGTGAAGTGGAGAATCATCGTAACAAGAAAATAAGAGTTTCTACGATATGATCGTAGAGGTAATATATTTGAGTTAGCGAGTTTGGCCTTCAGTAAAAACAATGTGAAATAGTTTCACTACTCACGCCACCTGGAACACCACAGTGTAATGGTGTGTCCGAACGTCATAACCGTACTTTATTAGATATGGTGCGATCGATGATGTCTCTTACCGATCTACCACTATTGCTTTTGGGGTTATGCATTAGAGACAGCTACATTCACGTTAAATAGGGCACCATCTAAATCCGTGGAGATGACACCGTATGAACTGTGGTTTGACGAGAAACCTAAGCTGTCAGTTTTTTTTTAAGTTTGGGACTGCGATGCTTATGTGAAAAAGTTTCAACATGATAAGCTCGAACCCAAATCGGAGAAGTAAATCTTCATAGGATACCCAAAAGAAACTATTGGGTACACCTTCTATCACAGATCCGAAGGCAAGGTCTTTGTTGATAAGAGTGGATCCTTTCTAGAGAAGGAGTTTCTCTCGAAAGAAGTGAGTGGGAGGAAAGTAGAACTTGATGAGGTAATTGTACCTTCTCCCGAATTGGAAAGTGGAACATCACAGAAACTAGTTCCAGTGATTCCTACACCAATTAGTGAGGAAGCTAATGATGATGATCATGAAACTTCAGATCAAGTTTCTGCTGAACTTCGTAGATCAACCAGAGTTCGTTCCGCATCAGAGTGGTACGGCAACCCGGTTCTGGAAGTCATGTTACTAGACCATGATGAACCTACGAACTATGAGGAAGCGATGGTGAGCCCAGATTCCGCAAAATGGCTTGAGGCCATGAAATCTGAGATGGGATCCATGTATGAGAACAAAGTGTGGACTTTGGTTGACTTGCCCGATGATTGGCAAGGCATCGAAAATAAATGGATCTTCAAGAGGAAGACTAACGCTGACGGTAATGTTATTGTTTACAAAGCTCGACTTGTTGCGAAAGTTTTTCAACAAGTTCAAGGAGTTGACTACGATGAGACTTTCTCACCCGTAGCGATGCTTAAGTCTGTCCGAATCATGTTAGCAATTGCCGCATTTTATGAAATCTGGCAAATGGAAAACAAAACTGCATTCTTTAATGGATTTATTAAAGAAGACTTGTATATGATGCAACCAGAAGGTTTTGTCAATCCTAAAGGTGCTAACAAAATGTGCAAGCTCCAGCGATCCATCTATGGACTGGTGCAAGCATCTCGGAGTTGGAATATACGCTTTGATAAGTTGATCAAAGCATATAGATTTATACAGACTTGCGGTGAAGCCTGTATTTACAAGAAGTGAGTGGGAGCACTACAACCTTTTTGATAAGTATATGTGAATGACATATTGTCGATCGGAAATGATGTAGAATTTTCTGGAAAGCATAAAGGAGTGTTTGAAAGGAGTTTTTCAAAGAAAGACCTTGGTGAAGCTGCTTACATATTGGGCATCAAGATCTATAGAGATAGATCAAGACGCTTGATAAGACTTTCGATGAGTACATACCTTGATAAGATTTTGAAGTAGTTCAAAATGGATCAGTCAAAGAAGGAGTTCTTGCCTGACTTGTAAGGTGTGAAGTTGAGTAAGACTCAAAGCCAGACCACGGCAGAAAAATATAGAGAGAATGAAAGTCATTTCCTATGCCTCAGCCATAGGTTCTATAAAGTATGCCATGCTGTGTACCAAACATGTTGTGTACCTTGCCATGAGTTTGTCAAGGGGGTACAATAGTGATCCAGGAGTAGATCACTGTACAGCGGTCAAAATTATCCTTAGTAACTGGATGACTAAGGAAATGTTTCTCGATTATGGAGGTGATAAAGAGTTCGTCGTAAAGGGTTACGCCGATGCAAGCTTTGACACTAAATCTAGATGACTCTAAGTATCAATCTGGATGCGTATTGAAAGTGGGAGCAATTAGCTACAGTAGCTCTATGCAGAGCATTGTAGACATAGAAATTTGCGACATACATACGGATCTGAATGTGATAAACCCATTGACTAAACTTCTCTCACAAGCAAAACATGATCACACCTTATTACTCTTGGGTATTAATCACATAGCGATGTGAACTAGATTATTGACTCTAGTAAAACCCTTTGGGTGTTGGTCACATGGCGATGTGAACTATGGGTGTTATTCACAAAATGATGTGAACTATCGATATTAAATCACATGGGGATGTGAGCTAAATTATTGACTCTAGTGCAAGTGGGAGACTGAAGGAAATATGCCCTAGAGGCAATAATAAAGTTGTTATTTATATTTCCTTATATCATGATAAATGTTTATTATTCATGCTAGAATTGTATTAACCGGAAACTTGATACATGTGTGAATACATAGACAAAATAGTATGTCCCTAGTATGCCTCTACTAGACTAGCTCATTGATCAAAGATGGCTATGTTTCCTAGCCATAGACATGAGTTGTCATTTGATCAACGGGATCACATCATTAGGAGAATGATGTGATGGACTAGACCCATCCGTTAGCATAGCACTATGATCGTTTAGTTTTACTGCTATTGCTTTCTTCATGACTTATACATGTTCCTATGACTATGAGATTATGCAACTCTCGAATACCGTAGGAACACCTTGTGTGCTATCAAACGTCACAACGTAACTGGGTGATCATAAAGATGCTCTACAGGTGTCTCCGAAAGTATTCGTGGTGTTGGCATAGATCAAGATTAGGATTTGTCACTCCGAGTGTCGGAGAGGTATCTCTGGGCCCTCTCGGTAACACACATCATAATAAGCCTTGCAAGCAAAAGACTAATGAGTTAGTCACGAGATGATGTGTTACGGAACGAGTAAAGAGACTTGCCGGTAACGAGATTGAACTAGGTATAGAGATACCAACGATCGAATCTCGGGCAAGTAACATACCGATTACAAAAGGAACGACGTATGTTGTTATGCGGTTTGACCGATAAAGATCTTCGTAGAATATGTAGGAGCCAATATGAACATCCAGGTTCCACTATTGGTTATTGACCGGAGATGAGTCTCGGTCATGTCTACAAAGTTCTCGAACCCGTAGGGTCCGCACGCTTAACGTTTGATGACGATCTGTATTATGAGTTTATGAGTTTTGATGTACCGAAGGTAGTTCGGAGTCCCGGATGAGATCACGGACATGACGAGGAGTCTCGGAATGTCCGAGACATAAAGATTGATATATTGGACGACTATATTCGGACACCGGAAGTGTTCCGAAAAAGTTTCGGATTTAACTGGATTGCGGGAGGGGGTTACCGAAACCCCCTACGAGGGGGGATGGTCCATAGTGGGCCTTGAGGAAAGGAGAGAGGCAGCCCATAGAGGCTGGCCGGCGCCCCACCTAGGGATCCTAGTTGGACTAGGATTGGGGGGCGCCACCTCTCCCTCTTTTCCTTTCCCTCTCTTCCTTCTTGGTGGACTCCTACTAGGAATAGGATTGCAATCCTATTCCTAGTAGGATTGCTTCCCTAGCCGCACCATAGAGGGTCGGCCGGCCCTCCCCTCTTGCTCCTTTATATACGGGGGCAGGGGGGCACCCAAAGACACACAAGTTGAATTGTTCCAGCCGTGTGCGGTGCCACCCTCCACAGAAACACACCTCGGTCATACCGTCGCAGTGCTTAGGCGAAGCCCTGCGCCGGTGAATACATCATATCCGTCACCACACCGTCGTGCTGACGAAACTCTCCCGTGAAGCTCAACTGGATCAAGAGCTCGTGGGACGTCATCAAGCTGAACGTGTGCTGAACGCGGAGGTGCCGTACGTTCGGTGCTTGATCGGTTGAATCGCGAAGAAGTTCGACTACATCAACCGCGTCACTTGACGCTTCCGCTTCCGGTCTACGAGGGTACGTAGACACACTCTTCCCTCTCGTTGCTATGCATCTGGTAGATAGATCTTGCGTGATCGTAGGAAAATTTTAAAATACTATGTTCCCCAACAAGTTCGATGAAGAGCGTGGACGTTACTATGTTTTGTATTTTGACGATCAGTAGTGGTTCCTACTAGGGGCGATCAGGCCTTGTGGTTGTGGTATCTTTCCCTTTTGGATTTTCATCTGTAGTCGGACCCTGTGTTTTGGATGACGTATGTTATTGTATTCATTGTGTGACGTGGCGAGTGTAAGCCAACTATTTTACTCTTTCATCCATGTTCTTTTACATGAGTTGTGCAAAGATACCACGCTTGCGATCATTCCAGAATGTTCTTATGTCTCTAAGTCGTGCCTCGACACGTAGGAGATATAGTCGCATCCTGGGCATTACAAGTTGGTATTCAGAGCCTTCTCCGACCTAGGAGCCCCCTGATTGATCGAATCGCTGATGGTTGAGTCTAGGCACACAAACAAAATGTTTTGAGTCTTATATATATATCGGAGAGTAGGATTTCTTTTTACTCCTCATCCCCTTCGTCGCTCTGGTGAGGACTCCTGACATTGTTTTATCTTCACTATTCTCAAAATTTCACCAAATATTTTTTAGGATCACGCGGGTATTGTTTGGATTGTTCTGATATCTTTGTGACGAGAACATTGTTCTCGATGCCTCCTGTCATTTAGGGGTTGTGGCAGTGTCCCGGGGAGTTGAGCTCCGAGGTGTTGTCGTCACAAATGTATCGTAGCGGTTCTAGAATACCAGAGGCGGCCGACATCGAAAACTCTTCTATGCGGTTAGTGGTGAGATAACCCCGACGTCACCCAGTACTGGCGGGATAGTTCGAGAGTATTGCCATAGCTTGTATAGCGGATGCGTTTCGAAGGTCCGAGGTAAACGGTTTTCGAAGATGACTGGTTATGTGTTGACGGATGGATACAGCTGGATGTAGGTTTAGAGTTGAGTGCGCGGTACTTCCCCTGTATCCCCAACACCAGATTGCATAATCGGAAAGCTTCGGGAATTAATAGGTGGGTTTCAAGTAGCTCATAGGTAATCTTCAAACGCATGCATGGTATGAGGTTTGGGGTTCAACATCTAGTGAAGGGGTTTCATGGGCGATGTTCCAATTGGGAGTTGCATCTTGAAGGATCCTTGGCTATGCTGATCCGGGGATTGCAAGGCCCTTTGTAACACGTGCCATGGGGCATTCAACACGAACATGTGGGACGAAACCTCTATTATGTATTTGTTCCATCTGTACCTTGTTGTTTTATTTTATCATTTTGTTCTCCCAAGTGGCTTATCGACAAGTTGATGTACCATTAAGATATGGAATTCATTCGTTCAATTCTCTGTTCAAATGATATTGTCAAGATAATGTTGCAACATATCTATCTGTTGTTTTGTTTTGATTCTGGTATTCGAGTTGCTTCGATGTCAACTGTTGATTCCATACTTTTCCTAATCGGTGTTCTCATATTTCTATGGGAGTGCTAATCCTTCTTGATCAATCAAGTTTGTCATGTAAATTCTTTTCAACCGGCGTGCTTCTCTTCAAGTTAACCGATCCTTTTAATATGTGCAAGACCAAGTCTTGTTTTTTCTCAACTGTGCCTGTTTCATTCATCCCAAGTTGTCTTTGTTTTTCCCCACCTTCCCACCCTTTTTCTTTATGGACCCAGAATTCTTAATCAAGTATCCATTATATTCATGTGAAGTATCTTCGTTATTTTCCTTCAATGTTCTTATCCGGTGATTTATCGTGAAGATGTTCAAGAGTTTCAAGTTCATCATTCTTAATTCTAATATTCTTCTCCGGTGGACTAAATCCAAGCTTCCGTATTGATCATATATGTGCCTCTTGTTTCACATGTTTTCTTATGTTGGAATTTCTTATCCAAGGCTCTCTTATTTCTTCACATCTCTTTATTCATATCCGGAGTGTTCAAGATATCTCAGAAAATTTGTGTTTCCATTCTTAATCTGTTCAAGCTATCTAGAGGTTGTTATCTCGTTCAAGTCATTTAATTCAATCGGTGCAATATCTCTTAAGCAATCTTTTTCAACGGTGATTTCTTTTGAGTGGGCCCTAACCCACAGGTATTTTCCCAGGATCTTACCTGACTCTTCTAATTTCTTTTTTTCGGGGTTATTTTGAAATTCGTTTCAACGTTTGACGTAAGAATGTATTCCATCAGTCATATGCCTGATTTGGCCAATTGTAATATATCCCTGATTTCCTTGACTTGTTTCTCAGCTTCCATCATGAGGTCCGTTCCGAAAATACGGCTATCTCTAGTCTGAGACCAGTTTAACGGGGTACGGCATTTGCAGCCATATAAAGCCCCGTACGGTGACATCTTTAGACTGGTTTGGAAGCTGTTGTTGTAGGAGAACTCGACGTAAGGTAGACAATCTTCCCATTTAGATCCTTGGGCCAAGACGCAAGCTTGCAGCATATCTTCTAGTATTTGGTTCACACATTTGGTATGTCCATCTGTTTGAGGATGATAGGTTGTACTATATTTTAGGGTTGTCCCCAAGGCTTGATGGAGACGTGTCCAGAAGGTGGAGGTAAAGAGTGAACCTCGGTCAGAAGTGATGGTTCGAGGTACTCCATGCAGATTGACAATTCTAGACACATATAGTTGTGCAAGTTGGTCTGCTCGATAGGTGGTCCTGACCGGAATAAAATGTGCTACCTTGGTTAGAGTGTCCATGATGACCCATATTGCATTATTGCCTCGCTGAGTCTTGGGTAATCCTATGATGAAAACCATGCAGACGTCATCCCATTTCCATTGTGAAACTGGTAGCGGTTGAAGAAGTCCGGCTGGCTTCTGATGTTCTGCCTTTACTTTGTTGCATATGTCGCAACAAGCCACAAAATAGGCAATGTCCTTCTTCATTCCATCCCACCAGAATATTTGACGAAGGTCTTCATACATTTTTGTACCCCCAGGGTGAATAGAATATGAGGACTCGTGTGCTTCTGACAAGATTTTCCTTTTCAGGTCTGACTGATTTGGTACACAAATCCTTCCGCGGAATCGGAGAGTCCCAAAGTGATCCTTTGATAAGTCAGGTGCACGTTCTGCCAGCATATTCTGGGCATGCTTTTGTAGGGCAGGATCTTCTGGCTGGGCTTTGCAGATTTCTTCCTCCAGGGTGGGGGTAACTTCTAATGTGTTAGCGAGACCAGCCTCAACGATGTTCAGATGGAGTTGAGTAATCTCCTCTTGAAGTTCAACGGGCAAAGAATTTAATATGGCGTTTAAGCTGACCAGCTTTCGACTGAGTGTGTCAGCTACCACGTTGGCTTTACCCGGGTGGTAATTTATTCCCAAATTGTAATCTTTAACCAACTCAAGCCACCTTCGCTGACGGAGATTCAAATCGGGCTGAGTGAATATATACTTGAGACTTTTGTGATCTGTAAAAAATTGGCACTTCTTCCCGATGAGATAATGCCTCTATATTTTGAGAGCATGCACTACCGCGGCCGATTCCAGATCATGCGTAGGGTAATTTCCTTCGTGCGGTCGCAATTGTCTTGATGCATATGCCACCACCTTGCCGTCTTGCATGAGTACGCAGCCAATTCCTTGTCTGGATGCGTCACAGTATACATCAAAACTGCGATAGATGTATGGAAGAGTTAATACGGGTGCGGTGGTCAGACATTTCTTTAGCTCACTGAAACTTTTATCACAGTCTTTTGTCCATTCAAACTTCTTGTCCTTTTTGAGTAGCTCGGTTATGGGTTTGGCAAGCTTGGAGAATCCTTCAATGAAACAACGGTAATATCCCGCCAGTCCAAGGAAGCTCCGGATCTGAGATACGGTTGCAGGTGGCAACCAGTTGAGCACATCTTTTACCTTGCTGGGGTCTACAGCTATACCTTCGGCGGATAGCACATGTCCAAGAAATCCGACTTGTTTAAGCCAAAACTCACATTTGCTGAACTTGGCGTAAAGCTGATGGTCTCGGAGTCGTTGTAACACTGCTCGGAGATGTTCCTTGTGATCCCCTTCACTTTTTGAATATATGAGTATGTCATCGATAAACACCACCACAAACTTATCGAGGAAGTCCATGAACACTTTATTCATCATGTGCATGAAGAATGCAGGGGCATTGGTGATACCAAAGGACATAACCGTATATTCATAAAGACCGTATCGAGTGGTGTATGCGGTCTTAGGAATATCTTCCTTTTTAATCTTGAGCTGATGATATCCGGTCCGTAAGTCAATTTTGGACAATACCTTGGCCCCACTGAGCTGATCGAACAAATCATCAATCCTTGGCAGCGGGTATTTATTTTTTATGGCGACATCATTTAGCTACCGATAATCTACACACATGCGGAGGCTGCCATCCTTTTTGCTTACAAAGAGTGCAGGCGATCCCCATGGTGAGGAACTGGGACGGATATACCCTTTCTGGAGCATTTCATCGAGCTGCTTATTTAATTCCACTAACTCTGATGAGGGCATCCTATAATACTTCTTGAATAACGGTGCGGTTCCGGGTACCAGATCTATTGCAAACTCAAGTTCTCGGTCTGGCGGCATGCCTGGTAGTTCTTCCGGAAATACATCAGGAAATTCACTGACCAACAGAATTAATTCCAACTCAGCCACGGTAGTGAATATCATCCCCTTCTTTGGTATGCTTTTGTGCGAGTAGAACTTTGTAACTTGCCCTTCTTGATTGATCAAAGTGACTTCTCGGGTTGCATAGTTTATGCATACTTGGTATTGAGTCAGCCAATTCATGCCCAAAATAACATCCAACTGTGCTGACTCGATGAGTATCAAGGAAGTTGGAAAGCTTATTCCGTTGATATTGATTTCCAAGTCATGGCAGACCAGACTGCTCTTGATTAAAGATCCCGGGGTTTGTACCAGCATATTTTTGCCCAAGAGAGAACAAGAAAAATTGTTTTGGGCAACAAAACTCTGATAAATAAAAGAGTGGGAAGCCCCCGAGTCAAATAAAATTACTGCAGGTATGCTATTAATAGAAAACATACCGATGACTACTTCGGGGTTTTCCTGGGCTTCATCTGCGGAGAGGTGATTGACGTGCCCGGTGATGTTTTGCTGGTTCGGGTATGACCCCATGAAGTTGACTTGTGGCCGGAATAAGGCGTTCGCCTTGCTGTTCTTGGGACACTGGCGGGCATAATGTCCACTTTGCCCACAACTGAAGCAAGAATTATTGCGCTGACGCTCCTCGTGTACTGGGTTGGTGACAACATTCTTGACTTGGGTAGTAGTCTTGTTAACATTCTGTTGCCAATTGGGCTTGTAATCTACCTGAGTTTGTTGCCAGGTTCGAGCCTTCTGCACCGGTGGTCCTTCTTTTCTTGGTTCAAACTTGCGTTTGTGCTCGTTATTAGCGGGCCGGTTGTCCAGTACGAGCTTGTGTTCTCTTTCCGCAATGAAAGCTTTATTTACCAAAGTTTGGAAATCTGGAAAATCAAGCATGCCGAGAGTACACCTGAGTTGCGAGTTTAATCCCCCAAGAAACCTGTCAATCTTTCTGTCTTCCGTGGCCACGTCATACAGGGAATAACCGACCAGATGGTTGAATTTTTGCAAATATTCTCCCACGGACAGATTTCCTTGGGTGAGTGCAAGAAACTCACGCTACTTGGTCTTCATAATCCCAGTAGGGATGTAATATTTTCGGAATTGATCCTTGAATTTGGTCCAGGTGAGTGCATCATCAGCAGGCCACATGGCTTTTGTATTTTCCCACCATATGGCAGCAGCGCCTTCAAGATAGTGGGTTGCATATGGAACTTTGTCATCTTCGGCAGTACGGGCAATCTCAAGCTTCCTCTCAATGGTTCGCAACCAATCATCGGCATCCAAAGGGTCAACTGCATGACTGAAACTAGGAGGCTGTGTTCGCTAAAAATCTGATAGCTTGGAGTAATGACCGTTCTGCTGTCCATTCTGGCCAATCATAGCTTGAACAATTTTTAATATCTCTAGCAGATCATTACTTCTTCTTTCCTCAAACATACGCAGGATTTGTTCAGTGGTAGGCGGATTTGGCGGTGGAGGCGGTGGTATGAATGGCTCGGGGGATTGTCCTGCCTGTCGGGTGGAGCGACGAACATGAACATCCTCATGAGCGCTGTTACTGTTGCCTCCCCGCGTCATCCTATTATGGATTTTTCCCAAGACAACGCAATCGAGATGAGAAGCATTCAAAAGCAAAATAGGTGGGGAAAGCCAGCAGCAAAAATCGAGGGAAAACAGAATTGCGAAGAAAACAACGAGTAGAAGATACACAACTTCAGCATAATTATACAGGAACGCATACATGAAAAGAAAATCAACATGCCCGATTACACTACTCTCATACATAAAGCATCACGACTCGTACATCCACATTCGTACATCAGTCTGACAACTGCGAATACTCTGGAGCTCTACTGCTCTGCGGGTGCTGCAGGGTTCTCTCCTGAAGTGGACTCGGATCCTGAACTGACGAGGTTAACGGAAACCTCAGGGTTAAAGGTAACACGGCGATGGTGCCTCGGAGGCTCTCCTTCCGGGGCAGAAGTAGGGTGGATCATAGGAGCTACAGGGGTAGTGAGGAGTGAGATCCACTCAGCAGGGGCACTAAGAGGTGTTATGGTCGAGGTGCCCGAGCTACTGGGAGGGGTTACCGGTGAAGTAGGGGAAACGGAACTGGGGACGTAAGAGGTGAATTCCAAGGAGGCGGGAATGGTGACAGACCTAGTAGTTGCTAAAGCAATACGAGTGTGAGTCAACTCGCGTGCTAGCTCGGGGATCATGAGGTAACTAGTAGTGATATAACGGGAAAGATGGCTAGCAACGCTATCAGACTCCGGATCAATTTCAGGGAAATGAATACAACCATTGTCGTGCAGAGAAGGGTAGTATTGGAAACCTGGGTGGTTCTGCATGCGGACCTCGCTGTGACGGAGCTCAACAAGGATCTCGAATGCAGCAAATTGGACGGCTAGCGAAGCGGTAGAAGCGTGACCGCTTCAAGAGGTACGAGTTTAGGAGCTGGAGTCAGAACGGACGCGCAGAGTCACCACTGCCTGATATTCATATATTGAGTCAGCTAGACGCTCCCGGTATACACGATAAACTGGGTCGTCTCCATGAGGGTACAGCCGACGCCACATGTTGCGAAGGAGGTGTGGTGACGGGTACGGCATCAGCTGCAACTGGCACGGATACGGCACCGGAGCCATCTACACTCACAACCATCATCGGGTTAGCATAAAAAAATAATACAAGTATATGTAAAGCAATAACCAACTAGACAGACTACCGGCACTCAACCTAATCGTGTATCTAGCGTTTAAATTGCACGTCTTAGTCTAACGCATCCTACAGTCAGCGCGGCTCTGATACCAAGCGTTGTGGCACCCAGGATCAGAGCAACCGGTTTACCTTGCATTGCCATCCCAAAGACCTTGTCTTCTGGCAACACACAACATCTTGGTACAGAAAACAACCGCTTTATTGATACTAGCGGACCATAGTTTCACATTACAACAGGTAGCGAGGCCGAGCGGCACACATGGTGTGGCTGGACAATATGTACATTATTTAATGAACATAAAAGTCCTCGGGCATAAACTACGCAGTAGCGGAACGACGTCGTAGTGGAACTTCATCTCACAGGGACACCGATGTGGACACGGACTAGACTCAGACGGCACTCCTTTCCAGCAAAACTTTCCTGAAATCTGGCATGACACGCCAGGTCAGTACATTGAATGTACTTGCAAGCTTACAGCAAACAAAATCATAATGACAAACAATATCATGATAATTATTCAGTTATAAATTTGCAGCAACAAACTTAGATATATATTAACTAACATGTTGTGCTCATGCCTTTGTGAAAATAAAACCTTGGTCTGACTTACTCATGATGATTACTATCAAACAACAAACTATTCATTTCAATAAGATATAAATCGTGACCTTTCCGGCGATCACCAACCTGATCATACTTGGTCTCAAACCATCTCGGTGGATCTTTCACCAATTTATTACAGTACCACATTTTAGAACTTAATGAGCAAAATTTTATTATATGTTGACCCATGGTGTGACCTACTTTTGAGCGTGTCCGTGACCGTGGACTCGGCTATCGATAGATTAATTACACTCTGCAGAGGTAGTGCACTGTACCCACACCACGGAACCCATGGCCTCGTTCTCCCATTCGGGTGGACCAACGGCGTTCCGACGAAACCCGTCCATTGCCATGACACTCCCCCGGCAACTCCGACTTATTTCCCACTGGAATAGTCCTGGGTGGCCCTGTGCCTACCAAAGGCACACCGACCACCGTCGTGGCCAAACAGAAATTGTCCCAAACGGGGACTCGGTACCATAAAATTAACAACAGGCACACAAGGTTATGTCTGCTTACCGAGCCAGGGTACTGCATGCCCATAACCTTCCCTATCTGGAGGTACCGACAGGAGGCATGACAATGGACCGAATAAAGACCTTCCCATAAAGGTAAATGTGGTTGCACTGGGAAAGACTTGATTCAGTGGCACCATGACCCGGTCAACAATTTATTCAAGTTGAGTTATTAACAGTTTCAACTTAAAGAAGAATAAATAACCGGTGTCATACAATGCCATGGAATGCAATATACCAAAATGCAGCACATAAACAAATACAACGCCATACAAAAGTATAACTGGGTCAACTTTACTTTTATGAACATCATAACTTCACTATTATTCTGGTTATCATTTACTTTCAATTAAAAACAGAATTTATCCTAGCAAAATTTTATCATAATTACTTATGTAAAAGAAAGTAACTTCACATATGCATATCCATAATCATTCTCAAGATCCCAGCTTTATTCTAACTATCTTAATAGCTTAAACCAAACTCCAACTTTCTGTAAAGTGAATGAAACAAATAAATACAGCAACCAACAGAAAGTATTTGACAAAATAATTAACATGCATAAAATAAATCATTTGTTCAAGCTGGAAAAATCACAAATATTGAAATGGCACTATGAAAATGTTGTTGTGGCTTGCCTTAGTTCAAATGAGGCTCACAAGCCTCATGGTGATCCTCAAGACAAGTTTCCTCTTCTGAAAATAAATAAAAGTACAAAAAGAAACTATCAAGAATCATTCAAAAATTCATCAGAAAATCTACACAGCACCAAATAGTCTCATTTTTGGTGTGCTGCAAGATTTCTTTACAAAGAACACAATGCAAAAAGAATCAATTCATTTGGACTTATGGTTAAAAAGTTATTGCGGTTTGAAGTTCTCTGGAATATATTTAAATTTAGAAATTTAAATAAACAGAACAGGGGGGTGACGTCGAAGGCGTAAAAGCCCAGAGCGCCACCACTCGTACCGCTTCGCGCGGATATGGAGAGGCTGACTAGCGGGCCCCGCTAGTCAGGTGAGGGGGAGAGAGAGGGAAGAGCAGGGGCGGCCGCGGCTTCACCGGAGCGCACGTCGGCGACGCTGCTCCTTGGCCAAGATGGAAAGGATAGATTGACGGAGGGGGTCGAGGCGCACCTGCCCGTACCAATAGGGTAGCTAGGGGTGGTCGGACGGCGTCGGAACAGAGCTTGGAGGCGGAGGCAGAACAGGAGGTCGCCGGAGTTGAAGAAGACGGCGAGTAACGATGCCTCCAGCAGTTCCAGCTAGGTGAAGAGGCTCCACCAGAGAGTGGCAGAGGCTCTGGTGGGGTCGCCTTGGATGGAGAGGGCCTAGAGCTATCTTGACGACCCGAGGGGATCGCCGGTGAGCTCGAGCTCGGGGACGGTGGCCTGAGGCCTGCCCGGCCGGGCCACGGGGTTCTACGCGGTCTGTGGTTGTGTGGGAGTGTTGCTGGTTGCTCGGATCGGCTGGGAGGGGGGCCTATATATAGGCGAGCCGAGAGGGGGGAAACGGGGCTCCGCCGGCGACACCTGGCTGCGCCCGGCGATGAATTGGCATCAGTGAGAGGGGGGAGAAGGCGACGGAGTCACGCGGGAGTTGTGGCCGGACGGGGACGAGCACAAGGGCGCTGGGGTGGCGACGAGCACAGTGCACACCGCACTGTTGCCTTGGCCGGACCGCGCCCGTGCTCGCTGCGGCAAACTCCGGCATCGGCGAGCGCCAGAGGGGGACTGTGGAGGTGAAGACGATGATGGTGGCGCGGTTTGACACGCTTGGGCAGGCGCGGAAGCGAGCACGCGCTCTACAGAGCGCTCGGCGGCATCCAGAGCGCGCCGACAGACAGCCATGGCATGGTGTACACGCGTGGTCACCGTGCGAACTATGCCTACTGGCTGACTTGGTGCCAAAATTCATGTCTGGTGTGTTGTTCGTGGTAGATAGGAGAGTTACCTGTGGTTGGTTTATTTCCAGACGCAGTAGAAAGAAAGTAACACGCCTAGTAAGTTTCTGGACAGAAACTTTGAGAGCTTACTGAGGTAAAATGGTTAATAGTTGGAGGTTGTGCTTTGGAGGCTATTCAAGAGTTACTAAGGTGAAGATGCACAAGGAGTTTCGGAAGCAATGGAGCAAGTAATATGGTAGTTGTTGTAGAAACTACTATTTCTGTAGCAAAAGTATTCCAAAAAGTAGTGCAATATTTTTGCTCGGGAATGTGTCTTAGGGTCCAAATAATATTTAGGAATTTCCTCAGAATTTTTTGAGCCATAAAAATAGGGGTTGCTTTGGAGCACAAAGAATTTAGCTAGGGTTTTGGGGAGGAAAATGAATATTTTTCAAATAAGAAAAATATTCCATGAAGTATATTAGAGTGGTCCAGAGGGAAAAGATAGTTTGACATGGATAGGAGGTACTTGGGTGAAAGTCAAGGGTACCCAAGTGTTTAAGTCCATATGAAATGATTCCAAAATCCCAAGGTTTGAAATAAATCTAAATAAAGCTCTGGCAAATAAAAGAGGGCAAAAAATCAGGCGTCACAATATTATAATCGTACATAAAAGATTTCAGAAAAGAATCAAATATTTCTCAAAGATAATCTTGATCATAAACCCATAATTCATTGGATCTCGACAAACACACCGCAAAAAGATTACATCGAATAGTTCTCCTCGAAGATCGAGGAGAACCTTGTATTGAGATCCAAAAGGAGAGAAGAAGCCATCTAGCTAATAACTATGGACCCGAAGGTCTGTGGTAAACTACTCATAACTCATTGGTGAGGCTATGGCATTGATGTAGAAGCACTCCGTGGTAGATCCCCCCTCCGACGGAGCTCCGGAACAGGACCCGAGATGGGATCTCACAGGAATTGAAGGTTGCGGCGGTGAAATTAGGGTTTTATTTGTTGCCTCGATGTTTTCAGGGTACATGGATATATATAGGAGGAAGGAGGGCATCAGGGGAGCTAGAGGGGGCCCACGAGGGTGGGGGCACGCCCAGGGGGAGGGGGCGCGCCCTGGACCCTCGTGGACACCTCCTTCGTCCCCTCGCGTGTACTCCAAGTCTTTTGGGTAGATACGGTTCCAAAAATAACTCTCCCAAAGGTTTCATTCCGTTTGGACTCCGTTCGATATTCCTTTTCTGCGAAACCCTGAAATAGGCAAAAAAAACAGCAATCTGCACTGGGCCTTGGGTTAGTAGGTTAGTCCCAAAAATAATATAAAAGTGTATAATAAAGCCCATTAAACATCCAAAACAGAATATATAATAGCATGGAACAATCAAAAATTATAGATACGTTGGAGACGTATCACATCGCAGCCCCAAACTTTAAGAGATGACAACTTGGTTTGTTGCCAAACCACAGTTCATAAGGTGTCGTCTCAACGGATTTAGATGGTGCCCTATTTAACATGAATGCAGCCGTCTCTAAAGCATAACCCCAGAATGATAGCGCTAAATCTGTAAGAGACATCATAGATTGCACAATATCTAATAAAGTACGGTTACGACATTCAGACACACCATTACGCTGTGGTGTTCCAGGTGGCGTGAGTTGCGAAACTATTCCACATTGTTTCAAATGAAGACCAAACTCGTAACTCAAATATTCGCCTCCACGATCAGATCGTAGAAACTTTATTTTCTTGTTACAATGATTCCCTACTTCACTCTGAAATTCTTTGAACTTTTCAAATGTTTCACACTTATGTTTCATTAAGTAGATATACCCATATCTGCTCAAATCATCTGTGAAGGTCAGAAAATAATGATACCCGCCGCGAGCCTCAACACTCATCGGACCGCATACATCGGTATGTATTAGTTCCAATAAGTCAGTAGCTCGCTCCATTGTTCCGGAGAACCGAGTTTTAGTCATCTTTCCCATGAGGCATGGTTCGCAAGTATCAAATGATTCATAATCAAGTGATTCCAAAAGTCCATGTGCATGGAGTTTCTTCATGCGCTTTACACCAATATTACCAAAACGGGAGTGCCACAAATATGTTGCACTATCATTATCAACTTTGCATCTTTTGGCATCAATATTATGAATATGTGTATCACTACGATCGAGATTCAACAAAAATATACTAATCATCATTGGTGCATGGCCATAAAATATAGTACTCATATAAATAGAACAACCATTATTCTCGGATTTAAATGAATAACCGTCTCGCAACAAACAAGATCCATATATAATGTTCATGCTCAACGCTGGCACCAAATAACAATTATTTAGGTCTAAAACTAATCCCGAAGGTAGATGTAGAGGTAGCATGCCGACGGCGATCACATCAACTTTGGAACCATTTCCCATGCGCACCGTTCACCTCGTCCTTAGCCAATCTTCGTTTAATCTGTAGCCCCTATTCCGAGTTACAAATATGAGCAACCGAACCAGTATCAAATACCCAGGCGCTACTACGAGCATTAGTAAGGTACACATCAATAACATGTATATCAAATATACATTTTTTCACTTTGCCATCCTTCTTATCTGCCAAATACTTGGGGCATTTCCGCTTCCAGTGACTAGTCCCTTTGAAGTAGAAGCACTCAATTTCAGGCTTGGCTCCGGACTTGGGTTTCTTCCCGGGAGTAGCAACTGGCTTGCTATTCTTCTTGAAGTTCCCCTTCTTTCCCTTGCCCTTTTTCTTGAAACTAGTGGCCTTGTTAACCATCAACACTTGATGCTCCTTTCAGGGCCGGGCCCATAGTTGTCCCAAATGTGCGGCCCGCACAGGGCCCATAGTTTTGGGGGCCCCAAATTTTTTATGTAGGCTAGTATTTCTAAAAAACATATCGAGGCCATACCGGGCCGCTGGGCGCTGGAGTTGGGATTGAGTGGAGGGCATCGGGTGCCTCGCCTCGCCTCGCTCTTTCGTTCGTTCATCCGGCAGGCAATCGGGGTCGTCCGTCAAAAGAAAGAAACACTGAGATCGCAGCCTACGCCCAGGGAATCGGGATCATCTGTCTCCATCTCGAAACCGTCATTGCAGCCGCGTTAGGCCGTCGGCGTCACGCTACAATCACGTCGGCCAACGGTGACCAGGCATCGGGCGATCACGCAACGCCAGCTATCTCATCCTCAACATCAGGTATTTGAAACTGATCAAGTGATAGTGATCCAGTGATCCAATGGTATCTCTCCAAGTTCATTGTTTGCCAAACCCAGCAGAAAATAGATCATCTCATAGGCTTCGCATCATCAGACAGATCGGATTGAGGCTTCTTTCATAGTGCCGTTGTTGCCTTCTTGTCCCTGTTCATGGCTTCCTCTCCCAAATTTCAGACTCACCGGATCGATATGTAACTCTAGGTGCTTGGAGTCCTCATTTTCGCCTAACTTTGTTTTCTACTTCTAATTCCTAATTTTCCAATTAACTTTTGGCAGGGATCGTTGCTTCGTTTTTTGTTAGAGATAGGTTCTTACATCCTTGGTTAAAGATCACACTCACGGTGTAGCAGTTCAACCGGAGAGGACCCAAAACTAGGTGAGTAAGACCCAAAACATTGACGCATGAACTTATTGATATATGCTACTATTCAACTGTATTTTATTCATCTTTTGTATCTCGTGTTTCAATAATACAAATTTGAGTCATCATGGGAAACATCCGTCTAGTTCCTCTAAGTGCAAGACATTATGTTATATATGTTAGAATTATATACATTATAATTGCTAGTTCGTTTTTTTAGTAAAATAGGGCCTCGTTTTCTAGTTGGCACAGGGCCTCAGATTTTACCCACCCGGCCCTGGCTCCTTTTTGATTTCTACCTCCGCAGCTTTGAGCATTGCGAAGAGCTCGGGAATAGTCTTCTCCAGCCCTTGCATATTATAGTTCATCACGAAGATTTTATAGCTTGGTGACAGTGATTGAAGAACTCTGTCAATAACACTATCATCGTCAACTTTAACTCCAAGCTGAGTCATGTGGTTATGGTACCCAGACATTCTGAGTAAGTGTTCACTGACAGAATTGCTCTCCTCCATCTTGCGGCTATAGAACTTGTTGGAGACTTCATATCTCTCAGCTCGGGCATTTGCTTGAAATATTAACTTCAACTCTTGGAACATATCATATGTTCCATGATGTTCAAAACGTCTTTGAAGTCCCGATTCTAAGCCGTAAAGCATGGCACAATAAACTATCGAGTAGTCATCAGATCGAGCTTGCCAGATGTTCATAATATTTGGAGTTGCTCCTGCAGCGGGCCTTTCACCTAGCGGTGCTTCAAGGACATAATTCTTCTGTGCAGCAATGAGGATAATCCTCAAGTTACGGACCCAGTCCGTGTAGTTGCTACCATCATCTTTCAATTTAGCTTTCTCTAGGAACGCATTAAAATTCAAGGGACGGTAGCACGGGCCATTGATCTACAACATAGATATACAAAAACTATTAGGACTAAGTTCATGATAAATTAAGTTCAACTAATCATATTACTAAAGAACTCCCACCTAGATAGACATCCCTCAAGTCATCTAAATGATCACGTGATCCAAATCAACTAAACCATGTCCGATCATCACGTGAGATGGAGTAGTTTTCAATGGTGAACATCTTATGTTGATCATATCTACTATATGATTCACGCTCGACCTTTTGGTCTCCAGTGTTCCGATGCCATGTTTGTACATGCAAGGCTCATCAAGTTTAACCCGAGTATTCTGCACGTGCAAAACTGTCTTACAGCCATTGTATGTGAAGGTAGAGCTTATCACACCCGATCATCACGTGGTGTCTCGGCACGACAAACTGTCGCAACGGTGCATACTCAGGGAGAACACTTATACCTTGAAATTTAGTAAGGGGTCATCTTATAATGCTACCGTAGTTCTAAGCAAAATAAGATGCATGAAAAGATAAACATCACATGCAATCAAAATATGTGGCATGATATGGCCATCATCATCTTGTGATTTTGATCTCCATCTCCAAAGCATCGTCATGATCTCCATCGTCACCGGCTTGACACCATGATCTTCATCGTAGAGTCGTGGTCGTCTCGTCAACTATTGCTTCTACTACTATCGCTAACTCATAGTGATAAAGTAAAGCAATTACATGGCGTTCGTAGTTCATACAATAAAGAGAAAATCATAAGGCTCCTGTCGGTTGCCGATAATTTACAAAACATGATCATCTCATACAATAACATAACTCATCACGTCTTGACCATATCACATCACAACATTGTTGGAGATATGCCCTAGAGGCAATAATAAAAGCATTATTATTATATCTCCTTGTTCATGATAATTGTCTGTTATTCATGCTTGAATTGTATTGTACGGAAACAGCGATACATGTGTGAATACACAGACCACAATGAGTCCCTGGTAGGCCTCTAGTTACCAGCTCGTTGATCAATAGATGGTCACGGTTTCATGACCATGGACATGGGATGTCGGTGATAACGGGATCACATCATTAGGAGAATGATGTGATGGTCAAGACCCAAACTTGAGCATAACACGAGATTGTATAGTTCGTAATGCATAAGCTTTTCGGTGTCAAGTATTTATTCCTTAGACCATGAGGTTGTACAACTCCCGGATACCGTAGGAGTACTTTGGGTGTGCCAACCGTCACAATGTAACTGGGTGGCTATAAAGGTACGCATCGGGTATCTCCGAAAGTGTCTGTTGAGTTGGTACGAACCGAGACTGGGATGTTGTCACTCCGTATGACGGAGAGGTACCTCTGGGCCCACTCGGTAAGACATCATCATAATGAGCTCAATGTGACTAAGTAGTTAGTCACGGGATGATGGATTACGGATCGAGTAAAGAGACTTGCCATAACGAGATTGAACAAGGTATCGGGAATACCGACGATCGAATCTCGGGCAAGTACCGTACCGATGGACAAAGGGAATAATATACGGGATTGAGTGAATCCTTGACACGGTGGTTCATCCGATGAAGATCATCGAGGAACACGTGGGAACCAACATGGGTATCCAGATCCCGCTGTTGGTTATTGACCGGAGAGTGGTCTCGGTCATGTCTACGTGTCTCCCGAACCCGTAGGGTCTACACACTTAAGGTTCGGTAACGCTAGGGTCGTAGAGATAAATGCACGTGGAAACCCGAAAGTTGTTCGGAGTCCCGGATGAGACCCCGGACGTCACGAGGAGTTCCGGAATGGTCCGGAGGTAAAGATTGATATATAGGAAGTCCAGTTTCGGCCAACGGGTGATCTCCGGGGGTCACCGGGAGCGTCCCGGGACCACCGGAGGGGCCCCGGGGGTCCACCGGGTGGGGCCACCCATCCCGGTGGGGCCCCTAGGCCGCGAGGGGATGTGTCCAGCCCTCTGGGCTGGCGCACCACTAAGGGGGCCCACCTCCCCTGCGCCTAGGGTTAAAACCCTAAAGGGGAGGGGGGCTCCACTTGCCTTGGGGGGCAAGGAACCCCCCCCCCCCCTGGCCGCCGCCCCCTTGCAGATTGGATCTGCAGGGGGTCCAGGCGCCCCCCTGGCCCCTATATATATGTGGGGGGAGAGGGCAGCCGCACCCAAGCCCTGGCGCCTCTCCCCCTCCCGTCACACCTCCCAACTCCCACGCAGGGCGCCCGGCGTAGCCCTGCTGCGATTTCCACTGCATCCGTCATCACGCCGTCATGCTGCCGGATCTTTGACGACTTCTCCTCCCCCCTTGCTGGATCAAGAAGGAGGTGACGTGGTTGCACCGTACGTGTGTTGAACGCGGAGGTGCCGTCCGTTCGGCGCTAGATTATCGGTGACGAAGAACGTGAAGAGTACGACTACTTCATCCACACTTCGTTGAAAGCTTCCGCACGCGATCTACATAACGGTATGTAGATGCACTCTTACTTGCTCGTTGCTAGATGTCTCCATAGTTGGATCTTGGTGAAGACGTAGAATTTTTTTGAATTATGCTACGTTCCCAACAAACATGCCCTGCAAAAACAAGTTAGATGTCCTCTACTTTGTTGTTGCAAGTTTTACATGACTGCTACGGGCTTCTAGCAAGAACCATGTTTACCTACGCATCGAAACCACAATGATTTTTCGTCAAGTGTGTTGTTTTAACCTTCAAAAAGGACTGGCCATAGTCAAACTCAATTCAACTAAAGTTGGAGAAACAGACACCTGCCAGCCACCTGTGTGCAAAGCACGTCGGTAGAACCAGTCTCATGAACGCGGTCATGTAATGTCGGTCCAGCCCACTTCATCTAACAATACCGCCGCATCAAAGTAAGACGTTGGTGGTAAGAAGTATGACTATTACCGCCCATAACTCTTTGTGTTCTACTAGTGCATATCATCTACGCATAGACCTGGCTCATGATGCCACTGTTGGGTAACGTAGCATGCAATTTCAAAAAAAATTCCTACGCTCACGCAAGATCTATCTAGGAGATGCATAGCAACGAGACGGGAAGAGTGTGTCTGCATACCCTCGTAGACCAAAAGCAGAAGCGTTGTATTAACGCGGTTGATGTAGTCGAACGTCTTCACGATCCAACCGATCCAAGTACCGAACGTACGGCACCTCCGTGTTCAGCACACGTTCAGCTCGATGACGTCCCTCGAGCTCTTGATCCAGTAGAGGGTCGAGGGAGAGTTCCGTCAGCACGATGGCATGGCGACGGTGTTGGTGATGTGATCCGTGCAGGGCTTCACCTAAGCACTACGACACTATGACCTGGGGAGTAAACTATGGAGGGGGCACCGCACACGCCTAAGAGATTGTATGTTGTGCTTTGGGGTGCCCCCTGCCCACGTATATAAAGGAGGGGAGGACGAGGAGGCTGGCCCTAGGGGTGGTGCGCCATGGGGGTCATACACTCC
>LR738714.1:569769709-569815939 GCA_902687465.1 Secale cereale | reverse complement strand
GAGAACTTGGCCTTGTGCATCATTTGGTGGATCCCCACCATCTTGTGATTGATTTTGCACTTGGCCTTGTTCGTCCAGTTGAGGGCCTTCATTTTGTTCTTCGGAAGCGTGTGGGTCTTGGGTTGGTGATGGTTCCACTTGAGTGGAACATTGTCCTTCTCCTTCGGCCACAAGGGGTTCCTCAACGGGTAGGATGTATCCAATACCCATTCTTCTTATGGCTTGAGGAGGAATTTCATCACCTGTATCACAAGTACCACTTTGCTCCACTTGGGAGCCATTATTTTCATCAAACTCTACGTTACTCGTCTCCTCAATGAGTCCGGTGGATTTATTGAGGACACGGTAAGCATGAGAGTTTGTAGCATAACCAACAAATATGCCCTCATGAGTTCTAGATTCAAAGTTAGACAACCGAACACCTTTCTTAAGAATGAAACACTTACACCCGAACACCCGGAAGTACTTGAGATTGGGCTTGTTACCGGTAAGAATCTCATATGGAGTTTTGTTCAAGCCTTTGCGAAGATAGAGACGATTTGATGCATGGCAAGCGGTGTTGATGGCTTCGGCCCAAAAGTTGTATGGAGAGTTGAATTCAGCCATCATAGTTCTTGCAGCATCTATTAAAGTTCGGTTCTTTCTCTCCGCAACACCATTTTGCTGAGGGGTATATGGGGCGGCATATTGATGCTTGATCCCCTCATCACCAAGAAACTCATCCAAGGTGTAGTTCTTGAACTCGGTGCCATTGTCACTTCTAATCATCAAAATCTTTGCTTCATGTTGTCGTTGAGCTTCATTTGCAAAGTTGATGACGGTTTGTTGGGTTTCACTCTTCTTCTTGAAGAAGTATACCCAGGTATATCTTGAGTAATCATCCACAATCACCAAGCAATATTTTCTACCCCCAAGACTATCAAAAGTGGGAGGCCCAAAGAGATCCATGTGGAGGAGCTCTAGAGGTCTCTTTGAATAGATGATAGTCGTGGGAGGGTGAGCCTTCTCATGTAATTTTCCTTCAATGCACGCCCTGCAAGCACGATCTTTGGCAAAGCTAACATTTGTTAGTCCTCGGACATGGTCCCCCTTGAGAAGACTTTGCAAAGATCTCATATTGACGTGGGCCAAACGGCGATGCCAAAGCCATCCCACATCAACCTTAGCCATTAGGCATGTCGCAACCTTAGTGGGTTGCTCCGAGAAGTTAACCACATAAAGGCCGTTCTCGACATGCCCAACATAGGCTACTTTAAGAGTCTTGCTCCACAAGAGGGCCACAGAATCAATATCAAAGAATGTAGCAAAGCCCATGAGTGCAAGTTGGCGGACAGAAAGTAAATTGTATGCAAGGGACTCAACAAGCATGACTTTCTCGATCGTGAGATCATGAGAGACAACCACCTTGCCAAGTCCCAATACCTTAGAAGATGAAGCATCACCCCATTCGATGTTGGTGGCCATAGATGAACCGAGATGCACGTCCACCACCAAGTCTTTGCTTCCGGTCATATGATTTGTGGCTCCGCTATCGAGCAACCATGATCCCCCACCGGAAGCAAACCCCTACAATAGATCAATGCTTGGATTTAGGTACCCATTTGGTAATGGGTCCTTTGAGGTTAGTGACAAGGGTCTTAGGAACCCAAATGGACCATTCAATGTACTCATAAGAAGAACCAACAAATTTAGCAAACACATGGCCATCACTAGCACGGCATAAAACATATGACGGATTAAAATCGCCGGCCATGTTTGAGGGTGTGGTGGAGTTTTTCTCGACCCCACCACTTTTCTTCTTGGTAGAGGTGCCCTCTCCTTCTTTCACAAAGGATTGTCGGAGAGGGGGTGGTTGCTTTGTCTTGTCATTCTTCTTCTTCTTGGGCTTAGGAGCAAACCCAATTCCTTCCTTTGCCACAACTTCCTTTTGATTGCTCAAAAGGGCGTTGATGTTCTTCTCACCTTGTATGCAAGTCACAAGGCCTTTCTCAAGTTGCTTCTTCAACTCGGCATTCTCTTCAATAAGATGCACATGCTCACAACATGGGTTAGTAGCATTTGCATTATCAATTAAAACCATGCGAGGAAAGATAGCCTTTTCCTTGGTTAGCGAAACTTGGAGTTGATCATGAGACTCCTTGAGAGAAGCATGCATTCCTTTCAAGGCCTTGTGAGCCTTGTCAAGTATGTCAAACTCCTCCTTGAGTTTAGCATGATCAACCGCACGTTAGAGCATGATCTAGATCTTTCTTTAATTTAGCATGATCAACGTTGTGTGACTCCTCAAGAGTCAAACGAAGACCACGCTCCTCTTCTAGAGCGTTAGAGAGATCCGAAATCTCATCGGCATAGTCTCGACTATGCCCTTCCATGTTAGTTATGGTTTCCTCGTGAGCCTCAATAATGTCATTTGCCTCACCGAGTTGTTCCAAGAGAGCAACCACATGCTTCTTGGATTTGCCCTTGAGATTCTTTATGAACACATCAAATTCATTTTCTCCCTCCTTACTACCCTCACCCTCATCAATACAATTAGTTAATGAGGGGTTAGAAGAGATAGTAGAGTTGATGATCGGAGTTACCTTGTTGGTGGCCTTGGCCATAAGACACTTGGCGGTGATGTTTTCGTTTGGTGAGTTGAATAGAGATGAGTGCGGAGTGGTAGCAATTGCAATTGTGGCCATAGTGGTCACCTCATCCTCTTCATCATTGTCATCATCCTCCACATATTCTTCTTGAGCCACCAACACTTTCGGAGGAGTCTTTTTGATGAAGTTGTTCTTGTTGGGATAGGACTTTGACTTGTCCTTCCGAATAAGCTTGCCTCCAAAGTCTTCTCTCTTCTCATATGGGCAATCCGCAACGAAGTGGCTTACATTTCCACAGTTGAAGCATGTCCTTACTCGTTGCTTCCCTTTGTTCCCACTGGAGTTGTTCCTGTTGAAGTTGGACCTTGAATTCTTCTTGCCCCAGAATTGCCTAGAAGCAAGAGCCATGTGCTCGTGATAGGCATATTTGGTGTCCTCGGGGCAGCACTCATCATCATCTTCAACATCCTCCTCTTCCACACAAGCCTTGGCCTTCAGGGCAAGATTAGGCTTCTTGGATCGTTGAGCTCTTAGGACCGCATTGTCGGCGGTAACGTCAAGGATCCTCATGGCAACAAATTCATCCAACACTTCGTTTGAGGATAAAGTGTGGAAGTCCGGTCTCTGACGAATCACAGAGGACATGGCCTTGTGATAGGGCATCATGGCCTTGAGGAACTTGCGCTTGATCCAATTGTCATCCGTGTCCTTACTGCCATGGTCTCGAAGAGATACTGCAAGAATAGTTAATCTTCGACAGAGTTCACGAGGATCTTCATCCTCGATCATTGCAAACTCATCAGCTTCATCTTGCACTACTTCATAGTTGGAGCGTTGAATGCTTGTGCTTCCCTTGTACATTGTGCCAACATGTTCCCATGCTTCCTTGGCCACAGTGAATGGACGAAGATGAGCAATGTCTTCAGGAGGGATTGAGTCTTGAAGAATGCAAAGTGCGGACTCGTTGAACTGATGATCGGCAGTTTCTCTTGGAGTCATGTTGTCAGGATCATACGGATAAAAACCTTGCTCAATGATTCTCCAGAGGTTAGTGGAACAATGATTAATATGACGTTTGAAACGAAACACCCAAGTAGCAAAATCAGTATTTTTAACAAACTTCGGTGGGGGCCCGACGGAATTTAAATGCGGTGTGGGGACGGGTCCTCCATAGTGAGTAGGCGGAGGAGATTGGGCAAATTTCCCACTACCATGCTTAGTGACCGGGGCTTGCTCACTGCTAGCTTCTCCCTTGTCGGGATTAGCCTCTGACACGTTGGTAGCGGGACGACCCACTTCCAACGGTGAGGTGGATAATTTAAGCCCCTCAAACATTTCTTTAAACATGCCCTTGACCTCGCTCGCTAGTGATTCTTTCAATGTGGTCAAGGCCACATTGAACTCCTCACGAGTGACGGAGGCTCCCCCATCTACCGTAGGCAAGGACGGATTTCCATCGGAATGGTCCTCCGTCTCGACTACGTTGTCAACCATACTCTTTGGACGGTAAAGTCCTTAAAAAGAGACGAGGCTCTGATACCAATTGAAAGGATCGATATGGTTGACTAGAGGGGGGGGTGAATAGGCAACTAACAATTTTTAGCTTTTCTTAACCAATTAAACTTAGGCGACAAAATAAGTTGTCTAGATAAACTACTATGAAGACAACTAAAGACAATAAGCCCAACAACTACACAAGCATGCTATAGGAATTAAGCAAGTAAAGCAAGCAAGAGTAAAGGTAAGAAATAACCACAAGTAGAACCGAAGGAGACGAGGATGTGTTTCCGAAGTTCCTTCCCTTTGAGGGGAAGTACGTCTCCGTTGGAGCGGTGTGGAGGCACAATGCTCCCCAAGAAGCCACTAGGGCCACCGTAATCTCCTCACGCCCTCACACGATGCAAGGTGCCGTGATTCCACTAGTGGTGCCCTTGAAGGCGGCAACCGAACCTTTACAAACAAGGTTGGGGCAATCTCCACAACTCGGAGGCTCCCAACAAACCACGAAGCTTCACCACAATGGAATATGGCTTCGAGGTGACCTCAACCGTCTAGGGTGCTCAAACACCCAAGAGTAACAAGATCCGCAAGGGATTAGTGGGGAGAATCAAATATCTCTTGGTGGAAGTGTAGATCGATGCCTCCTCAAGCAATCCCGAGCAAATCAACAAGTTTGATTGGCTAGGGAGAGAGATCGGGCGGAAATGGAGCTTTTGGAGCAACAATGGAGTAGAGGGGGAAGAGGTAAGTCTCCTTGGAGAAGAAGACCCCATATATATAGTGGGGGGACAAATCCAACCGTTATGTGGGGTTTCAGCCCGCAGAGAGCGGTAGTACCGCAACTTACGAGCGGTACTACCGCAGGCTGTGCGGTACTACCGCTTGGGAAGCGGTACTACCGCTAAGGCAAAATAAGAAGACCTGATATAGCCACGGATGAAATAAAATACATCCGTGGCTACATCCGCAGGGGAAAACGGAAGTAGCAAAATGCGACACGGTACTACCGCTTACGCTGAGCGGTACTACCGCTTAAGCTAAACGGTACTACCGTGCGGTATACGGAAGTAAAAATTTACTTCCGCTCCACTTCTTATACTTAGACTCCAGTGCCAGGCCCAGATACACGGTACTACCGTATGGGGACGCGGTACTACCGCGGGAGCGGTACTACCGTGTCGGCAAGCGGTACTACCGTGTACCTGTGCGGTACTACCGCTTGGCAAGGCGGTACTACCGCATGCTTGGCAGAAGATCAGTACAGAAGCCACGGAATTGCCACAACGAAAGAAAGGCCGGTTGGACCTCCAGAGAAGCAAGGAAAGGAAGTGGAGGAGAATGATGTGTACGTGTTGATTCTACCCAAACCTTTCCGACGCGGACCCCCTCTTAATAGTACGGCTTTCCTATCACTCAATGCCACCTACAGGGAGCAAAAAGAAAACACCGTCCTTCATGGGATCCGAGGGGCAAACAATCGTCTTGTGCCATAAGAGAGATATACCTGTAGAGCTTACAGCACACGATTAGTCCGCAAGAGTATTGTCATCAATCACCAAAACCATTAGAGAGAAGAGTGCCCTTACAACTAGTGTTACAACCTGCTAATACAAAGCTAGAAACACTATCTGAAACATGGTGCAAGCAACAAGCGGTGCTACCTCTAATATTAGCAGGACTATGAGCAACCCTATTTTGACAACGCTCAATTTTCTGCGGAATAAACCCAGGAGGTTGCAGAAGCTTCTTGGTTTCCAGTATTAGATGTCCATAAGCTGAAAGATCCAGCGTGTCCCTCAATGCATCAATTACGACAGTACTGTTAGATTGAATAACAATAGGTAAACTTTGTTAGGATTAAATTAATAGGTTGATTAAGGAAATAATCCTCTCATTGTAATCTGTACGTCGGTTGCATTGGCAACCGTTGCGCCTCTCCCCTTGCACCTCTACGAACAGTCGCATCTCTTGATCGTGCCTGTTCCCCTTGTATATATACCGAGAATCATTTAATGGAATTAAGGGTTCGATCATTCGATCTCAAACACGTGATCAGCACGCTCGTAACCGAGAGCACCGGGCCTCAAAACGACCGCGCCTCGTCGCCGGCTGTGGCCACGCCTGCCCGCGCCGTGGCCGTTCCTGGCGCCGCTCCCCGGCCTCCGCGCCCCGCACGCGAGCCCGCGCAAGGCCGTGGCCGCGCCCACCCGAGCCAGGCCGTGGCCGGCTCCGCCCGGCCACGCCGTCGCCGTCTAGCCGCGCCCGTCCGCGCCGCCGGACTCACGCCTCCGCGCCGCGCTCCAGACACGACCTCCGTGCAAGAGCGCAGCAACCGTGCCTCACCTCCGATGCGGGACTACGGCCTCCAGGTCGGCTGCCGCTCCCGCTCCGCCCGGCCGTGCGCGTGGCCGCCGCCGCGCCTTAGCCATGGGTTCCGATGAACCTCGGCTTCGCCACCACAGACGTGAACTGCGTCTCGCACCGCGGGCACCGGGCCGGGCACTGGAACGTCGTCGGCTTCGTGGGCGGCAGCGGTGGATAAGGTTTCTCGCTGGGCACCTGGTGGTACGACCCCGACGACGTCCAAACGTACGTCCTCCTCTGCTCCAGCTCGCCGCCGGGGACCTCCCTGGCCACCCTGCAGCGCTCGCACCGGACGCGGACGAATCTCCCCGCACGCGGCGCCGACTCGGCGGCAGACGGCGGTGGCGCCTCGGGCGCGGCAGGCTTCGGCGGCGTGGGCTGCTTGGCCAGGCCGTGGCTGTGCTCGTGGCCGCCTGGCCTCGACGCCTCCGCCTGCGCCTGGCCGTGGCCTCGACGCCTGCACACGCGCCAGGCCGTGGCCGTGCTCGTGGCCGCCTGGCCTCGACGCCTGCGCCTGCGCCTGGCCGTGGCCTCAACGCCTGCACAACGCCAGGCTGTGGCCGTGCTCGTGGCCGCCTGGCCTCGACGCCTGCGCCCGCGCCAGGCCGTGGCCGTGGCCGCCCGGCCACTCCCTCCGCCGGTAGCGCCGGGTTGGAGGAGAGGATCGAGCGACGGTGCGGGCGTCGGATCCGACCCGTATCCGTAACCGCCCCCTCCCCCTGTCTTATGCGGTGCGGCGGTAGGTGGGCCGGTCAAAGGCCGTAGAGGCCCAGGCCGAGGCGCCTGGGTCGACCTTCGGCTGTGGGCCGAATGGCCACCTGGGCTGGAGTTCGTTTTCTTTTTCTTTTTTTCCTCTGTTTTTATTAACAGGAGCATTATTTATTTTAGCTTAAAAAATAGTACTATTTGTTAGTATTCACATTTTTTTAACCCCCGTCATTTCCAGTATTTGTCATAAATACTACGTTTCTGTAGAGTACCTTGTATTCCAGAATGTGATGTAATATATTTCCATGTTTCTTACATGTTGAGATTCATTACATCTATTATTTGCAATTGAGATTTGCTTTTATCTCTTGCAAATATAAATTTAGTACCTTTAGTGTACTGATTTGCGATTGAGAATTTTCTTCTCTCGCAATACAATCTCATTGCGATTGAGATTAATTTTCTCTCGCAAAATAATAATTCACTTTGCTGAATTATCTTGCAACTTGATACAATATCATCTCATTTAATTTGAGATCTATACAATTCAAGTTTTCACTTGAACATCAAGTTTGCAACATCATTACTATTCATTACAATAGTAGTGTATTTCTGTTGAATACGATGTATTCCGGAATGTAAGTATCTCTATGTTCACTACATGTCGAGAATAGTACATCTATTGCAATCGAGATTTTCAATTTCTTGAAACTACATATGCAAAATTCAAGGTGTAATCCATAACAATTTGAGATTCACACTAATGATTTCGAGCCACCTTCTTGAAATCCATTAATTTTGCAACATTAAGATGTATTTATATTACGCAATCTGTAATATAAATAAATTACCGGTTTTTCACCGGAGATGATATGTTCTATGTGTTCACCACATTGCCATTCTTGTGAGCATGTCACAGTGGTCGAGATTGATTTCTCCCGCACAATAAACTTGTAAATAACATCTCCCTCATTATATTAGGAAAGCACAAGGTAATGAGTTGGATCTACTGCCCATGTGCAGACTATCTCTATTACTGTGAGATCTGTATGATCTTCAATGTGTTATATTCCCACAATTGAGGTTGAGCATTTTCAAGTTATACACTTGAGTCAAAATTTTGCATTCTTATTACAAAACCATGACGATTTTTAATTTACATCTTGTAAATTAATTATTTCTGGTTTGCCCCTATGAGTAATCGATGGCTAACAATTTGAGGCTATTGCCCTCAATGGCCACAACTTACTTAAGCGGGTTATGGACATCAAGATCAGTCTTGCATCTCATGGGATAGCGTGTGCAATCCAAGCCACACCATCAGGACGCAAAGGACCTCAAGGGTAATGGTTTGAAACTCACTTCAAACCCTCAACTTGACACCATCAAGCTGTCACGAGACCCTATGAGCATGGAGAGCATGGTGGTTGAATATGCATCAACCGACATGTTTGGAGACTACATTTAGTCCCTCAATCTCCTTAGTGATCAATTTGTTTATGTCCATTTCTCATGTTCTAATATGAACATGATTATTGTTGTCATCATATATTGTATATCACAATATATTGTATCAACACTTTGGTACAAATTCATTTGTATGTATTATATATATCTGACAGTGATTTTCTTGAGAATGTTCATGTCTATATATTGATTTCTACGGGGGTCAATCTGATGAAAGATGATTTGTGCCATGTGGACATATGCACCACAAACTCTATACTCAGGGAAGTGAAATGTTTCCACTCTCATTGAGAGAAATGAGATATTTTAAAATCGCTAGACGCGATGAGGTATTTGTTGGCTCAACTCGAGTCATATTTACTGTCCCTATGGGTACTCGAGTAACGTCAGGATGCTTTATTGCTTCTGGGTTTAACTCGTACCCTACTCAACTATAGAGGTATCCGTCAAAATAGTTTCCATATCGAAACTTATGATGACAACAAAGAGAAATAACTTCTCTTTACCATATGCAACGGATATGGCAAGCACATTCTCTTTGTATCATCATGGTTGTACTACACATACTACAAAACCCGTAGCACATGTTGCGTACGAGATAGTTTTCCAGAGTGTCTTTTGCATGACAAACTTGGCACTCCAGCTTTGGTCATCATTGACATTGGGGTGAAACCGAAACTATCAGCAATTCCAATGGTTTATGATTAGTATGATGCTAAATTCTAACAATATTTGGATTTTGTGTGCACTACATGTGACACAGGGAGGCAAATTTTAAGGCTCGCGCACCTTAAAGTCTACGCTGAACCACTCAGACTCCTTGAATGCATCAAGTCGAGGTAAGTGGCTCTTCCCAACCATTGAGTGGACTATTCAGGTACGCCATGGTTCTAAAAGACATATCTATATGATGGTCTTAACTGTGTGCTTTATTCACACGAAACCATTGGCTCGTTATCCTGACACCGATTTCAAGCAAATCGAATGGATAACATTACAGAATTCTCCTTGAGTGCCTTGTCTATGGCTCTCGGATTGAAGTTTAGCAATTTGTCCTAATGTCTATACTCAAAATGGTTTGGTAGAATCTCATCCAAAGAATTAAGCTCATTGCATGATCTTTACTTTGAATTGCAACTTACCAACTTTACGTTGAAGTCATGTAGTTTTACACGCTCATGACCAAACTGCATAATATTATTCCCCTCTATCTTTGATATGTGGATATCTACTAAGTATTTCCTATCTGCGGTAATTCGGTTGCATACCGATATCACCACACGGCATACATCATTGGCCCCTCCACATATAGTTGGGATCTATGTGAGGAATAACTGTATTACCGTCAATACCTCAAGCCCCTCACATGGGGAGTTATTCAAGGCCAGTATGCTGATTCAATGAGGAACATTTCCAGACATTAGGGGGAGATTTCAAGTACCATAAAGAATGCCAGGAAATTAGTGGAATGTTCAACACATTTCTGCCTGAAATCCACGTACTCAAAGATCTGAACCACGCGTTCAGAAGATTTGCAACACATTGCAAATAACCTGCCAGATTCATTTACTGACTATAAAGGTGTCACACAATCCTACAATCCTGCAAAGGTATGCCTGAAAGAGTGGAGGTACCAGCGAAACCCACTCCACTCCCCGTTCAAAGCAACAGGGGGAGATGTATGGCAGAATTACATCAGGATTCAGCTTCTCGCAAGCAAGGATATCAAGGCCTGTGAATCAGTAAATGCAAGTCAACTTCACGTTGACAGACACCTAATGGGTAGTATACACCCAGTGGACGGGAAACCTCCACCAACCCAGGTCATAGTGCACACAATGACCGGGACATCGGAATACCTGACTCAATCGCATTGGGAAATCGCGAGCAGTCACTATGGGTAACGATATTTCCATCAACTATATATTGATATATAGATTCTGGAGAATCATATAACCGGAAGTCTACAATTGTCGACATACATTTCTCAACTAGATTGAAAAAACCTTTCAAGTGATTCAGATCCAAAGACCATGGCCATGGCAAAGTGTGTAGAACACTCGGACTGAACTCAAGCAAAGGGTGTAATTTAGGAAGAAATGATCTTGCTCAATAATGGGAAGGTATTCATAAGCAATACCTACACCAGTTTTCTTCTGGAAACAGAATTGAAAACAACAAGGTGGTGAAACATAGAGCAAGTATTGTAGCAGAAGGGTTCACGCAGATACCCAACTATTCTCCAGAGGTGGAATCTCTTTCCGATTACTTATATCATTGGCAGTACAAAATCATCTATCTCTGCAGTTGATAGATGTAGTGATCACATATCCATACGGATCACTAGATTCAGACAATTATGGTTGATTCCCGATGGAATTTCACTTCTGAATCGAAATGCAAAATGCAACATACATTGTGTAAAAATCAGTAAGTCACCATACGACTTATTGTTGTCGGTACATATGGTACAACCGACGTAGTGAGTTGCTTATTCACAGGGATTACTCCTACAATGATGATTATTCATGTTTGTGTGTCTGCAATGACGACACATGTAATCATCTAATGATGGAGTTTAAATGAAGGATTTGGCTAAACCAAAACACCGCTCGTTACTACAACTTGAGCACCTTCATTCATGCATTATGGAATACTATGTTGTCTATATCCATGATATATTGGAGAAATTCATTGTGGACAAATCTTATCCATCCATAACTCTCATGGTAGTTCATTCTCTAGACGTAGAGAAAGATCTATTTAGACAAAGAGATGATGGAAATGAGATATTGGGACTCAACGTTCCATATGCCATTGGATCGACCAAACACAATTGGTTGGTACTCAAGAATATCTTTCGATATCTCCAAGGCATGAAACATCTTGTCCTGGTTTTTCAGTTTCGGAGAAATCTGAACACCAATATCATTGGATACATCGATCAGATCCCCACTATGTCAGATCGTGGACAAGTTTAGTATTCCTACTAGGTGTGGTAGTCATCTCATGAAGAGTCTTTGAAACAGACCTCATGGCTACATTCACCAACCATTATCTCAACGATAATGTTTCTTGTGTTGCTCGGATGCAAACAGGTTACATAATAAGCAATATCACTATATTTCACATCTTGCAAGTCACATCATGCGACTAATTTGTTCAGCGGGTCTCTACCAACTTTTATGTTTTGGTATGTGACGGCTTCAAATTTTTGCAAGAATCAGGGGGAGTATCTTTCTAAATTGTTCATGTTCAATGCATCATATTATACTCTTTTTCCCTTCATGAGTTTACTATACAGGTTCTCATAAAGGTTTTTAATGAGGTAATATCAACATGAGATCATATGTCATACTTTCTGTTTTCCCCACCGGGGTTTTTGGGAAAGTATATACGACATATTTATTGTCCTCCGAACTCTATGGGTTTTCTCATATTGAGTTAAAAGAGACAATAACCATTATATGTTGCACCATGTTCTCCTTATTTCCCCACTGGGTTTGAAGGAGTTTTAGCAACATATCATACTACAACACTTCTCACATTTTTCCCATAGGGTTTTTGGAGAAGAATTAATTCAAGGATGATTCCAGAGATGATCGGATGCAAGGACAAGGAAGGATTAGGGGGAGTGTTAGGATTAAATTAATAGGTTGATTAAGGAAATAATCCTGCCATTGTAATCTGTACGTCGGTTGCATTGGCAACCGTCGCGCCTCTCCCCTTGCACCTCTACGAACAGTCGCATCTCTTGATCGTGCCTGTTCCCCTTGTATATATACTCAATGGAATTAAGGGTTCGATCATTCGATCTCAAACAAACTTGACCGTTGCTTGCTCATTGCCAGTCCTTCTAAAACAGCGCTGATCTCAGATTCAAGCGCATCTTTGCAAAACAAAAGATAACGATATGCTGAGAAAATGATTGCTCCATCTGAGCCTCTCAGAATCATTCCCGAACCAGCCAAATCCGAATCCATCTCAAAAGACCCATCGCAAGATAGCGCGATCCATCCCATTAGTGGTTTGCGCCAAGGAAGTTGTGTCTTAGAGCATCTATAGCTGGGCATCTCAAACCGGCCTCAAACGCCTGGGCGGCCCACCCGTTTACTGACCGGTCATGATTTTTTGACTCAGACGGACGCCTCGAACATACTTCAGACGTCCGGACTGACCAACACCCCTCATATCCAGCCTAAATATGATGCGGACATGGAGGCGCCCGAGCGCTCCCGCCACGTCGGATTGACGGCAGGGTGATGGGCCTCGAACCCCTCGTTGGATTACCCTAAGTGGAAGGTGTAAGATGCAGTAAGTAGAAGTGTTTTCCCCTAGCAAAGATGCCAAGGATCGAATCCCCAAAGACTCCTAGGTTCAACAGGTAGGTGTCAACTGCTAACGGCGCAATTAGCAATCAACGTGGACCTGCACACAGATACAAATAACTTTGCTCCCAACGAGTACAGAGAGGTTGTCAATCTCTCCGGCCTTGCAGTTCACAAAGGGTTAAAAGCAATATGATAGTAGTGATAGATAGTGTTTTGCAATAGTAAATAAAATAGCGAAAAGTAAATAGTGGATGTGATCAATGATGGTAATATGGACCGGAGTCTCATGATGTTCACTAGTGATGTCTCTCTCCCAAAAGACGATAAAACAGCTATGCGAGGTAACAAATTACAGCTGGGCAATTGACAGGACCACGAACGCAAACCAATGCTGACTACATTGCAAGAAAGGTTGAGGTTCAAAGCATGGGCGGTACGCCAAAGTAAGTAGACCGAAATCCATCAATATCTACTACTAATCATCCACCTTGAGATATCTATCCAGAACATCTCGCTGGTATTAAGTTGCGAGTCCCACCCATAGTGTAAACTCAATGCAACAGACAACTGCATTAAAAGAACTTTGCGTAAAGTAAACAATCCTTGCACCCGTGGGCACAAGCACCGTTGTTTTCCCCCTTGTGGCAACAGCACATCCCCTAGACTCATGTTTCTATCACTCAAGCTAGTCATCGAGGGGCATGAACCCACAATCGAGCATAACGTTCCCTCTTGGAGTCACTACCTACTACTTGGCCAAAGCAATAAATAACAACGGAGAACATGCAAGAATTACTTATGAACTAAAATATAAAAGAGGTGAATCAAATATATTACTCAAGATCAATCTGAACATAATCTCATAATCCATCGGATCCCAGCAAACTCAACATAGCAACAGCATAAGGATTACATAGGTGCCTCGATCATGTAGGGCAGCTCACGAGGACTAATTAGTGAAGCACAAGAACGGGAGGAGAACATCACATAGCTACTGGTCATGGACTCATGGTCCAAGGGAGACTACTCACGAGTCATCCGGGAGGCGTCCATGGTGGTGGAGAAGCTCCCGGTGGTGATCCTCCCCTCCGGCAGTGTGCCGGGAAGAGTTCTCCTGGTGCTCCCGATCTTGGAAGCGGCGGCGGCGGCGGAACAGAGATGGGATCGCGAAAAGAAGTCATGTTTCAAGGGTTACGGGGAACCCTTTAAATATATGCCAAAGTAGGGCACCGGGGGGCTCTCGGGGGGCCGAGGCGCCCCCCCGGCGCGACCCAGGGGGGGGGGGGGCGCCCACAGGGCGCCTGGAGCCCCTGTGGCCCCCCAGGCTGCCCTTCGGAAGCAGTGTCGTTCCCGGATCGCTGATTTTTTATATAATTTTTCTGTATTTTTCTGGGCAGTTCTCGAAACGTGAAAACCTGAAATACAAAAACAGCCGAAAACAGAAACTGGCAGTGGGGTGCACTGGATTAGTAAGTTAGTCCAAATATGATCAAAAGTGTATGAATATCATAGCAATATCACCCAAAAGTGGCATGGAGCAAGCAGAAATTATAGATACGTTTTGGACGTATCAACATCCCCAAGCTTAATTCCTGCTCGTCCTCGAGTAGGTAAATGATAACAAGAATAATTTCTGTGGTGACATGCTATTAACCATATAAGACTTTCTCATAGTCATATGACAAAAGCTTACGGAGACAATGATTCTAAAGTAACTAAGTTGTCTCAAGAGAAAATCACAAATGACTGAAAGTTTTACAACATGAAACTGAAACATCAAAAAGATTTGCAATGAACATGATGTGCAAATATGATCAAGTGATATCTAGCTTGCCCCCTTTAGTGATGCAAAACATAAGTGCAGGGGCACCTTCAAGGTTTAAGTGATGACTAGATACAATCACTTCAAAATAAACGATATCGCAATCGTGCAAAAGACAATGCTACTTTGGGACAATGCACATTACACTCAGAATGACAATCATGCTCTCAGTAGTTGATGCTTGAAGTGCTAGAGCTTTTTATTTTGGAACATGGAAGCAATTGTGTCAACGGTAGTAGTACTTCATATGTGTCATGTATAAAACATCTTATAAGTTGCAAGCCTCATGCATCGAATACCAATAGTGCTCGCTCCTTGTCCTAATTAGCTCGGATCCCCATGGGTTATCATTGCATTGCATATGTTTTAACCAAGTGTCACAAAGGGGTACCTCTATGCCACCTGTACAAAGGTCCAAGGAGATAGATTGCATTTGATTTCTCGTTTTTGATAGATCTCAACTTGAGGACATCCATACCGGGACAACATAGAAAATAGATGATGGACTCCTCTTTAATGCATAAGCATATTCTCATGAGAGATTGAGGATTAAGGTCCAAGCTAAAACTTCCACCATGATGCATGGCTTTGGTTGGCGGCCCAATGTTCTTCTCTAACAATATGCATATTAATTCAACCCACGGTAAATAACCCTTACTCCAGACAAGACGAACATGCATAGCAACTCACATGATATTCAACAAAAGTGTGACAGTTGATGGCGTCCCCAGAAACATGGTTACCGCTCAGCAAGCAACTCATAAGAAATAAGATACATAAGCAACATATTCTTTACCACAATAGTTTTTAGGCTACTTTCCCATGAGCTATGTATTGCATGGTTGGTTTGCTTAGTGCAGGTGGAGGTTAGCAAAAGACTGGGAGCGACCAACTAAGAGAGCAATGACGGTCATAATCATGCAGAGCGACAAAGCAATATTGAATCAGGCATGGTAGTTATATCGCTACTTAGAAACTAAAGATCACCAAGGCTTGACAGACTTTCTTTACAGTCTTGAATATGCGTGAGCATACGCCAAGTCAATCAAAATAAATTCTCGAAGGAAGATATTACTAAACCATACCACATCATAGGCAAACAAACCAAGTTGGTACTCCAATGATACATTGGGAACCCCCCAGCTATTTGAGATTAACCATAAGAAAACCTGAACTACTAAGCACCATCATGCAAGTAGCATCTTTATCACAGACACATTAACCCATGCAACGGAAGCAAACTCTCTTAATAAGATGAGCATGGTGATTAAAGAGAGTTCAAGCAACCAACAAAATAAAAGCTCTTTGAAGAGATAAGCATGAATACTAAGAGCAAAGTACGATAGTAGCTATTAAAAGATAAAGAACACACACATCATAGATAGACATGAAAATTCTATGTAATGTTCTAGGTAGAAGTGGAGCGTGTTTCTCTCCCACATAAAGGAATGCTGGGTTCCGACTCGTTATGAAAAATTAAAAAGAAAACTAAAAGCAAGACGCTCCAAGCATAGCACATAACACATGAAGTGATAAAAATATAGCGGAACGAAAGACGAACTGATAATGTTGATGAAGAAGGGGATGCACGGGGGGCATCCCCAAGCTTAGACGCTTGAGTCTCCTTGAATATTTCTTGGGGGTGCACGGGGGCATCCCGAAGCTTGAGCGCTTGACACTCCTGAATCTTTTTATCATCTTCCCTCGCACACTTGAAAACTCCCTTCATACACAACTCATCATAATCTGATTAGCGAGGTTAGTACCCTTAATAAAATAATTATACCTTGCTGGAAATAAGGATATTTTTGAAGTTCTACTGTTTCTCAATATTGCCAAAAGGTTTTTGCAAAGAAAAAGCAAGTTCTCAATTTGCAAAGTGAAGGTAAGGCAAAACAGGACAGAATCTGTGAAAAACAGAACAGCAGGCAGTAATTGACCAGTTCGGGATACTTCTGCAATTCAAATCAAAAAATTCAGAACTGACGCACGAAAGACAATTATATAGAGAACGCTGTAGAAAAAATTCAGACCAAAAACATGATCTGGTGATTTTATACGAATTTTTCTATCCAAGGACAGAATCTGTTTCCTGGACAGCACCTCACAACTTTTGAACTTTCTAGCAATCAGAGGCTATACTTGGCACAAATATGAAAAGCAAAGATACAATGATGATGCTACAGCAGTAAACAACATCAAGACACAACAAAAGCAAAAAAATTATTCATGTGGGCTGCCTCCCAAAAGCGCTTTCTTTTATGCCTTTAAGCTAGGCATAAGACTTTAATGATGCTCTCGTAGGAATAAGAGTTAAAAGAGAGCATTAAGAAGAAAATACAAAACACATTTAAGCCTAACATGCTTCCTATGCATAGGAATATTGCAATAGAATAATTCATTGAAGCACAAAGCAATAAGCATAGGAAGACAAAACAAGTGCAGCTTCAAAACCTTCAACATAAAGAGAGGGAACTTGATATTATTGAAATATCTATAAGCATATGTTCCCTTCTCATAATAATTTTTAGTGGGATCACGAATAAACTCAACAATATAAGCATCACATAAAGCATTGTTACCATGATCCACATGCAAAAAGGTATTCTTACTCTCCACATAAGCATCATGAAGAGGATAAAACTTGGTATAAAAGAGAGACATAAGCTCCTGCCAGTCCAGCAAGTGTGAGTTATCGAGAAGCCCATACCAATCTGAAGCTTTATCTATAAGTGATACGACAAACAATTTCCTCATGACAAACTCCCTCGATACACCTGCAAGCTTAAATAATGAACATAGTTGTGACAAATATAGCAAGTGTTCACCGGGATGTCTGTCTCCTGCGTAACGATTAGCCAAAACATAATTGATAATACCAGCTGGTATTTTATAAGGCACAATTTCAGTAGGGGGAGGATCAACCACCACAGGTGTGGGGCGTCTTCCTGCAAGCAGCGATCCAATAATAGGGTTGTCCATAAGGACAACTAGTGAAAAGACATAAAGAAAACTGAAAGGTAAACTAACAAGACTAAAAAGCAAAGGTAAAAGATAGCATGCAACTCCCCTGTCCTGAAGAGTGGAGTCCCCGGCAACGGCGCCAGAAAATACTCCTTGATGGGCCTCGAACCCCTCGTTGGATTACCCCAAGTGGAAGGTGTAAGATGCAGTAAGTAGAAGTGTTTTCCCCTAGCAAAGATGCCAAGGATCGAATCCCTAGAGACTCCTAGGTTCAACAGGTAGGTGTCAACTGCTAACGGCGCAATTAGCAATCAACGTGGACCTGCACACAGATACAAATAACTTTGCTCCCAACGAGTACAGAGAGGTTGTCAATCTCTCCGGCCTTGCAGTTCACAAAGGGTTAAAAGCAATATGATAGTAGTGATAGATAGTGTTTTGCAATAGTAAATAAAATAGCGAAAAGTAAATAGTGGAAGTGATCAATGATGGTAATATGGACCGGAGTCTCATGATGTTCACTAGTGATGTCTCTCTCTCAAAAGACGATAAAACAGCTATGCGGGGTAACAAATTGCAGCTGGGCAATTGACAGGACCACGAACGCAAACCAATGCTGACTACATTGCAAGAAAGGTTGAGGTTCAAAGCATGGGCGGTACGCCAAAGTAAGTAGACCGAAATCCATCAATATCTACTACTAATCATCCACCTTGAGATATCTATCCAGAACATCTCGCTGGTATTAAGTTGCGAGTCCCACCCATAGTGTAAACTCAATGCAACAGACAACTGCATTAAAAGAACTTTGCGTAAAGTAAACAATCCTTGCACCCGTGGGCACAAGCACCGTTGTTTCCCCCCTTGTGGCAACAACACATCCCCTAGACTCATGTTTCTGTCACTCAAGCTAGTCATCGAGGGGCATGAACCCACAATCGAGCATAACGTTCCCTCTTGGAGTCACTACCTACTACTTGGCCAAAGCAATAAATAACAACGGAGAACATGCAAGAATTACTTATGAACTAAAATATAAAAGAGGTGAATCAAATATATTACTCAAGATCAATCTGAACATAATCTCATAATCCATCGGATCCCAGCAAACTCAACATAGCAACAGCATAAGGATTACATAGGTGCCTCGATCATGTAGGGCAGCTCACGAGGACTAATTAGTGAAGCACAAGAACGGGAGGAGAACATCACATAGCTACTGGTCATGGACTCATGGTCCAAGGGAGACTACTCACGAGTCATCCGGGAGGCGTCCATGGTGGTGGAGAAGCTCCCGGTGGTGATCCTCCCCTCCGGCAGGGTGCCGGGAAGAGTTCTCCTGGTGCTCCCGATCTTGGAAGCGGCGGCGGCGGCGGAACAGAGATGGGATCGTGAAAAGAAGTCATGTTTCAAGGGTTACGGGGAACCCTTTAAATATATGCCAAAGTAGGGCACCGGGGGGCTCTCGGGGGGCCGAGGCGCCCCCCCGGCGCGGCCCAGGGGGGGCGCGCCCACAGGGCGCCTGGAGCCCCTGTGTCCCCCCCAGGCTGCCCTTCGGAAGCAGTGTCGTTCCCGGATCGCTGATTTTTTATATAATTTTTCTGTATTTTTCTGGGCAGTTCTCGAAACGTGAAAACCTGAAATACAAAAACAGCCGAAAACAGAAACTGGCACTGGGGTGCACTGGATTAGTAAGTTAGTCCAAATATGATCAAAAGTGTATGGAAGTGTATGAATATCATAGCAATATCACCCAAAAGTGGCATGGAGCAAGCAGAAATTATAGATACGTTTTGGACGTATCACAGGGTCCCAGTTGAAAACGTCCAAAAAACCCGACGATCTGAAGCTCGTCTCCTCCATCGGAACGGTGCTCCGGCAAGCCGCGTAGTGCCTACCCCAGCTATTTAAGTCGACCGGCGGCACCAAAGCCCTACCATCCATCCACATTTTCCTCCGCCTGTCCGCCGCCGCGGTCACTTTCCACTTCACCGGTCCGCCTAGTAGCCATGCCCCCACACCGCCGGGTGAGGAGCGAGCCATTTCTAACGCCGGAGCGCCGCCTCGAGCTCCTTGAGCAGACCCAGGGTAGGCGCGAAGCCCGGATCGCCGTGGGGCTACCTCCGGATGCAGTGGATCTGGAGGAGGACTTGGAGGAGGAGGAGGAGGAGGAGGTGGAGGAGAAGACCGAGGAGGAGGTTGAGGAGGAGGAGGATGAGTCGGAGGAGTGTAACACTCCAAAATTTTTGATTTGGTTTTATCAAATTCTTTATTTATTTGGAAGGAGGTTATTTAATTTTTTTTCTACAAGACTCTCCTTCTCAAAAATTCCATTTTTGTGACAAGTATTTCTTTTATGGGTTCTTCCCAATCTTGATCTTTGGTCTTGAGGGTTTTTCATCTTGTGTTGGCTCAACACAAATAATTTTGGAAGGTTTTACAATTCCTTTTTATTACAAAGAATTCCTATAAATTATGGATCTATTCTTTCCCATTCAAAAGTTTCTCTTTTGCCATGACATATGTGGAAATTTTCCTTCCAAAACCCACCTCCCTACTTTGGGTCAAGTCTAAAATCCAATTCCAGCAAGTTTCAACCTCTTTTAGATTTTATTTCTATTTATTTTATCCTCAAATCTTTTTCTGCCATTTATTTGGACCTTAGTAATTTACAAAGGAACTACTAGATTTTCTTTGAATTTTGCTTCCAAATAAATTCCTCAGGCTAGTCCTTAGTACCCTCAAACTAGATCCATCAAGATCTGCTAGTCCACAGTTCAAAATTTTCAAAATATGCTTGCTGCAAGTTTGGACCAGATTTGCCATTTTTTATGAAATTCATTCTTTTTCTCTTCCTAAAAATCTGAGATAAACCAGGCAGCCTCTAGATGCATCAAAAGATCATTTCAAAAGTCCCAGCTCCAGAAAATTTTTCCACGTGCCTAAAACATTTCGTCAAACAGCTGGTGTGCACTGTTCCTGTCAAAATTCAGAATTCAGTGTTTCAGTTCAGAGACAGTGTCGTTTTCGTCAGTCAGCAGCGTCAATCTCGCCAGTGCGCTCGTTGGCTCGTTGCTCACTGCTCCTCCTTCTTATCCAGTGCGCCGCACGGTCGTTTGGACGGGCGCAAGCGTCGGTGGCGACGTGTCTCGCCAACGCCGGCGTCTTCCGCGGTGGCAGAACCACCCGCGGCGGCCAGCAGGGGCCAGCCTTGCAGTACGGTGCCGTCCAACACCGCCCACACCACCAGAAGCCTCCGCGTGGCCGTCCTCTTCCCCGTGCGTGCTGCAGCACAGTCACCGTGGCCTGAGAGGCGCAGAGTGCGCTCTCTGCCGCCGACGAGCCCGTGAGGCCATTCCGTCGAAGGCCTGGAGTATCGCCCAAGTTGTACCAAGATTAGCTGTTGAATGGAACCAGTGAACCAATCCGCAGCTGCCCAGTCACCTAAGCCGTCAGCTCGACCACCACCTCGCCGTAATTACTCGCCGGAGAAATCCCGTTCTCGGCAACCGCCTCAGGCCGGCTATAAATAGAGGCCCCGAGCTCGCCTTCGACCCAACACCACTCCTCCACCTCACCAGAGCCGCGTCCAGCCACTAGAAGGACCTCGAGGAGGCCTTCTTCCCTAGCTCCGGCCGTCCCGATCCGCTTCGGGCTCCGGCAAGATTCTCTCTGGTGAGAGCACCCCCGCCTCCCAAACTATGCCAGTAGCCTCCTAGTGCAGCCACTCTTCTAACCCGTGCTTCAATTTGGCGTTTGCAGCCCTCCTCGGCGAGATCCATCACTGACCGAACCACCGTCCGCCGGAGTGGAAGCCGCCGTCGACGTGGTGCTCGCCGACGACCAAGTCCACCACCCACCGACGTTCCACTTGGGGTAACCAACGAGGGGCGAGAAGCCATCAGCAAGCTGCAAGTGAGCTTCGAAATTTGATGTGTTCATATGATGGTGAGATAACCTGATCATGTGGTGGCATGATAGGTTGTAAGCTGGTATTGTTGAAGCATGCCAGTCTTATGTCAACCGTTTAAACTCCAGCGTTAACGTGGATCAAGTCATGTTCCCGTTCGTCTCCTTTTCGTGCTGTCACATGTCTTCTGCAAAGAGTGCGGTTTAGTCAGTTGCAAACCTCTTTCCTTGTACACACCAAATAGAGGGGCCATGATGAGGGTTCCATGGCCCTGGATTAAAACTTGTCATCCGGTCAGGGGGCATGGGTGTTTCCGGTTGGGACCGAGAGGGGGGCACCCCTTAGAGCGCGCGATATAAATTTGATCCCATGCTATTCGAGGTTGTGGCCTCCCCGTCTTAGAGTTTTTCTTGAAAGTTACCTAGGGTGATTCTTGGCAGCGGAATGTGGAATGGGTGTGTACTGGTTAGATGTGTTTCTTCTAAAATACCGTAAACGGAACTAGTCCTTTGTGACTACTGAAATCCGTTGGCTGTGGTTAAAGAGTACAAACTCTGTAGAGTCAAAACCATTTGAGTAACCATGTCCATGGTCAAGGACTTTGATCAACATATCAGTGTCAGTATCAGCGTCAGTCTCAGGGTTTGTCTCAGTGTCAGTCTCAGTTACAGTCTCCGGAGAATAAACATGAAATGGAGAGCGGTAAACCCGGCCGAATGTTATTCCCATGGATGGACTAACCAGTTTATTATTATGTACTAAGTATTTCCTTGGGATGATTTACCTTCATGAGCTACTTGAATTCGAATGATGAAATATAACCCTTTATGTGATGTCGCTCAGACGTCCGACTGTGGCATTCTTGTTATTTACTTTCGGATATAAGCCCTTTATGTGATGTTGCCCAGACGTCCGACTGTGGTATTATTGTTATTTACTTTTGATATAAGCCCTTTATGTGATGTCGCTCAGACGTCCTACTGTGGCATTCTTGTTATTTACTTTTGATACAAGCCCTTTATGTGATGTCGCTCAGACGTCCGACTATGGCATTCTTGTTATTTACTTTTGATATAAGCCCTTTCTGTGATGTCGCTCAGACGTCCGACTGTGGCACGTACTGTCATTTACTTTTCAACTAGTAGAGTGACCCGCGCAATTTGCACGGCTAGCTTTATATTTTTCCATGCAATTATTTTAAATATTATTCACTTGAAAGATGACACTTGTAGGCTATAGTTGCATCGCAGTGACCCACGTATCCAATTTTGTATGCTATATGTGTTTTCTCCCGAACAAACTCATGCCTTATCTTGAATTTCTCTTTGAACCAAGATTAAGCTTAGCAGGTCAAACTACTTAAACATATTTTTTCAATTATTGGATTTACAAAAAATATTTTTTTCTAGGTTTTCGAACAATTTCTTGAATGATAACCTCCTTTCTCAACATTTTGATCAGCATTGAATGGTCGACAATTATGTATAGTTGTCGTTAAACCAATTGGGAGTGCGAGAATCATCAATTTTTTCGTAATGTGCAAAAGCCAACGAACTAATTGCCACTTGGAGTTGGAAGGCCTAAGATTGATCGAATTCTTTCTCCAAAAAGAAACAATCATTGTACCAAACGAATAACACCAAGTAATTCTATACGAACACCCAGAATCAGATAGGGATGCAAAATATGCCATCTCAAATTTATAGTTGAACTCCATTAGTGGTCATTGTTATTACCAACATCGTACATATAGACTCTAGCTACTCAGTCATATAATGCTTCCTTGGACTTGCTTTGCATAATTTATTGAGTATTCGTTCTGGGTTCTCAAAGATTTTCTTGAACCATAACCTCATTTAGTAACATTGCGGATTAACATTTAGTGATCCTCATCTATGGCTCGTTCCTGCTAGTCAGACTCAATGAACAGATATAACCGGGGAGGTGATAGGCATGAATCTTGTATCCTCTTGAACGGCATACCTGGTGAGCGTAGAGTTGCATACCTTTACCCAATATCATGCATGTCCTTCCAGATGGTGACAGTCATTATAGGTTCCCCCTATCCATACATTAGAACTCATTATAACTAATTGCTAGATGAATGCACATTTATGATATGTCTAGTGTTTTGACTTCTAAATCTCTATAACAATAATTATAATTAGAACTCATTATAACTAATTGCTAGATTGCTATTGCTTAATATTCTTTTTATATTTCCAAGTCAGGTTTTCTTGTTATTCTAGTGCGTGCAAGAATAACTCAACTCTGGATTAAACCTCACATTGGCTAGTTAAACTTGTCTAAAAAGATATATGGATTGGTACATTTAGGAACTTGATTGCTGACATCATCTGTGGTAATATGTTGTGCACTTCGCTATTATTTTTAATTTTTTTATATACGAACACATATGCGGCGTACCGCTTGCGTAGGTAGTTTGTATTACCTCCAAATCTTGACTGTTATTTTTTGTTGTGTAGACTCGTGCATTAGTGCTTCCAGAATTGTTACATTTTGTGCACTTTAGCGTAGGTCTTCACACGATCGTATGTACACAACATTAAGTAGTGTTTTCCACATGGCTATTTTTGTATAAATTAAAAAAAGGAAGTATTAGAATAAATAGTAACGACAAAAAGCACTATGTTTTGACTCGGTCAATCTAATTTTAATACATATAATATAAAGTTTACTATGAATTTATGTACTATGTATGGATTTCATATGAAAATTAATTTTCTGATTTCCTTTATTTTAAAATCATACACCAAAAGAGTAGTAATCACTATCCACCTAATTAGATTTCTTTGTATATTATTTGAATTATAGTAGTAATCACTATTATTTGAATTTTATATATTATAAGGATTTAACTTGGACTTTGGATAAACAAATTTGCTAATTTTATTTTTAATTATTTTAGTTCATTTGGTAAGCATATAGTTGTACTCTTTACCAGCATGGTAACCATCTTTTATATTTTTATTTAGTATTTCATACCTAATTTGCGCGAGAAACAAATCACTATCTTTTTCAGCAGAATTGGAATTTACTATTTATAGCTGTTATATTTTTCTACAACATAGTAAGAGACATTTATTGTTTAGACGGATATGTGTGTTTCAAACTTTTAATCTTTTATATACTACCTCATTTGTTTTTTTCTTTCTTGTATAATGCCCCGCTACTAATTGTCCATAGGCTTGTCAAATTGATTGATGGATCCCCCGCAAAAAAAATATTGATTCATGGATCGTGAAACTGGGCTAAATAGGTGCAGGTTCCTGTGTAGCGTGGCTAGCTTTGTAGAGTCCAAACTTGCTAAAGAAAAGAATCCAATTACAATAGATTACGTGACCCTGTTGGACTCCTTTTGACTCATACCAATCTGAGTCCTCCTATACGGATTCATGTTGCACTTTTCCATCGTAGGTTTGCTAAAAAAAACCTTTCTCCATAAGTAATTATACGTGACAGTTTTTCTATGTGCCAAACAGTGCATGTAATAAATATTTGTATGTAACATATACATCTTAAAATCTGAGCCATTTATTTACAAATCTAATGGCTAAGATAATTTAATCTATGTGGATGAACGTAATCGCTTGTTTTACTTATGTCTTAATTATATAATAGATGTAAACCTTTTCTGTGGTGTCGCCCTGACGCTCGACTGCGGCATGTTAATTTTCCTTTTGAGGCGTCGCTTCAGACACCCGATCGGTCTTCAGCTATTTTATTGGGATTTCGGAAGGACTACCGCCTGACTTCCTTTTTATTTAACATGCAGTGTAAATTTACTATCCGAGTGCGCATTACTAGTCTGCTCATGTGCATCATATTTGCATTTGTTATATCGTATGTCCAAACTGTCTTGCGAGTACATTCAAAGTACTCACCTGGCTTGTTTATTTGGCCAGATGTTGACGAAGGCGATCTTATGGATGAAGAATACGATAGTGAGTCCGACGCTTAGAGGAGTCCCAGTCAGTCTCGTACGATCCTGGAGTTGGTCACTTGTATTATATACGCTTCCGCTACCCAAATAAATTCATCGAGTCTCACTCCGGCGCTCGATGAGCTGTAAGATTTGGAGTCATGTCACCCACTTCACTGTGACATATCCACCACCACTTTTATTACGAGTCAATAGTTATGCCACCATACCCCTTGTGTCATATCCGCCTTTATGTATAATATTGGCGTGCTTGTAATAATGTGCTGAGCAGCCTCAGCTCAACCTTGTATAATATTTAGTACTTCTGAATTTCCTTATCAAGGATCTATCTACCAGTAAGGAGGATTCTTCTATACTGGTCATATAAAAAGGTCGATTTCTTAGTAAATGTTTTATTGGAAAACCGGTCCTGACAACCTTGGTATCAGAGTCAGGCTGACTGTAGGAAGCCACTAGGTGCGATCGCTAATCGGTTATTAGCGTAATAAGTGCTATTTTTAACATTTTGCAATTGTAGCAATTTTCTGTTAGTCATCATAAATTTATGATTTGACTATTCGAATTTTTTTTCTACCTTTGTAGATGGCTGGCAGCGACTGTGAGTCACAGGTGTTCGCCAATGTCCCTGAGGGGTTTATCAAGCTTCTCGTCTCGATCACCAAGGTCGCGATCGGGCCATCGGCTCGTCCGGAGTTCACACTCTACCAGCACAAGATCAGCGACAGCGTGTCTATGCACCAGGCCGCGGTGCAATTCAAGGGAGGACGTTCTGAGTCACACCGTTTCCGATTTGTGGGAAGGGCCATGCCTACGGAGAGGCATGCCATGTAGATGGCTGCCCGTGAGGCGATAGCTCGTCTCCGGGATGCTTGTCGCTACCGCTACCTGATGGCTTCTCGCCCCTCGTTGGTTACCCCAAGTGGAAGGTTTGAGATGCAGTGTAGCGGAAGTTTTCCCTTGGCAATACCAAGGATCGATTTCCCTGAGACTCCCAGTTTCAACAAGAAGGTGTCAACTGCTAACGGCGCCAGATATTAGCAATCAACGTGGACCTGCACACAGATACAAATAACTTTGCTCCCAACGAGTACAGAGAGGTTGTCAATCCCTCCGGCCTTGTAGTTTACAAAGGATCAAACGCAAGTGATAATAGTGATAGGTATAATTGCAATAGTAAGTAAAAACGGAAAGTAAATAGCGGATGTGATCAATGATGGTAATATGGACCGGAGTCTCATGATGTTCACTAGTGATGTCTCTCTCCCAAAAGACGATAAAACAGCTATGTGAGGTAAACGAATTACAACTGGGCAATTGACAGGACCATGTGCGCAAACCAATGCTGACTAAGTTGCAAGAAAGGTAGAGGTTCAAAGCATGGGCGGTACGCCGAGGTAAGTAGACCGAAATCCATCTGCATCTACTACTAATCATCCACCTTGAGATATCTATCCGGAACATCTCGCTGGTATTAAGTTGCGAGTCCCACCCATAGTGTAAACTCAAAGCAACAGACAACTGCATTAAAAGAACTTTGCGTAAAGTAAACAATCCTTGCACCCGCGGGCACAAGCACCGTTGTTTTCCCCCTTGTGGCAACAGCACATCCCCTAGACTCATGTTTCTGTCACTCAAGCTAGTCATCGAGGGGCATGAACCCACAATCAAGCATAACGTTCCCTCTTGGAGTCACTACCTACTACTTGGCCAAAGCAATAAATAACAACGGAGAACATGCAAGAATTACTTAAGAACATAAATATAAAAGAGGTGAATCAAATATATTACTCAAACACAATCTGAACATAATCTCACAATCCATCGGATCCCAGCAAACTCATCATAGCAACAGCATAAGGATTACATATGTGCCTCGATCATGTAGGGCAGCTCACGAGGACTAATTAGTGAAGCACAAGAACGGGAGGAGAACATCACATAGCTACTGTTCATGGACCCATGGTCCAAGGGAGACTACTCACAACTCATCCGGGAGGCGTCCATGGTGGTGGAGAAGCTCCCGGTGGTGATCCTCCCCTCCGGCAGGGTGCCGGGAAGAGTTCTCCTGGTGCTCCCGATCTTGGAAGCGGCGGCGGCGGCGGAACAGAGATGAGATCGCGAAAAAGAGTTCCCGTCTCGAGGGTTTCGGGAGACGCTTTAAATATATGCCAAAGGGGGGCGTCAGACGAGGCTCGGGGGGCCCAGGCGCCCCCCCCCCCCCGGCGCGGCCCAGGGGGGGGCGCGCCACCAGGGCGCCTGGGGCCCTGGTGGTCCCCCTCTGGCTGTGCTTCGGGTGCCTGGTAGTGATGGGCCTCGAACCCCTCGTTGGTTACCCCAAGTGGAAGGTGTAAGATGCAGTAAGTAGAAGTGTTTTCCCCTAGCAAAGATGCCAAGGATTGAATCCCCAGAGACTCCTAGGTTCAACAGGTAGGTGTCAACTGCTAACGGCGCAATTAGCAATCAACGTGGACCTGCACACAGATACAAATAACTTTGCTCCCAACGAGTACAGAGAGGTTGTCAATCTCTCCGGCCTTGTAGTTCACAAAGGGTTAAAAGCAATATGATAGTAGTGATAGATAGTGTTTTGCAATAGTAAGTAAATAGCGGAAAAGTAAATAGTGTATGTGATCAATGATGGTAATATGGACCGGAGTCTCATGATGTTCACTAGTGATGTCTCTCTCCCAAAAGACGATAAAACAGCTATGTGAGGTAAACAAATTACAGCTGGGCAATTGACAGGACCACGAACGCAAACCAATGCTGACTACATTGCAAGAAAGGTTGAGGTTCAAAGCATGGGCGGTACGCCAAAGTAAGTAGACCGAAATCCATCAATATCTACTACTAATGATCCACCTTGAGATATCTATCCAGAACATCTCGCTGGTATTAAGTTGCGAGTCCCACCCATAGTGTAAACTCAATGCAACAGACAACTGCATTAAAAGAACTTTGCGTAAAGTAAACAATCCTTGCACCCGCGGGCACAAGCACCGTTGTTTTCCCCCTTGTGGCAACAGCACATCCCCTAGACTCATGTTTCTGTCACTCAAGCTAGTCATCGAGGGGCATGAACCCACAATCAAACATAACGTTCCCTCTTGGAGTCACTACCTACTACTTGGCCAAAGCAATAAATAACAACGGAGAACATGCAAGAATTACTTACGAACATAAATATAAAAGAGGTGAATCAAATATATTACTCAAACACAATCTGAACATAATCTCATAATCCATCGGATCCCAGCAAACTCATCATAGCAACAGCATAAGGATTACATATGTGCCTCGATCATGTAGGGCAGCTCACGAGGACTAATTAGTGAAGCACAAGAACGGGAGGAGAACATCACATAGCTACTGGTCATGGACCCATGGTCCAAGGGAGACTACTCACAACTCATCCGGGAGGCGTCCATGGTGGTGGAGAAGCTCCCGGTGGTGATCCTTCCCTCCGGCAGGGTGCCGGGAAGAGTTCTCCTGGTGCTCCCGATCTTGGAAGCGCGGCGGTGGCGGAACAGAGATGAGATCGCAAAAAAGGGTTCCCGTCTCGAGGGTTTCGGGAGACGGTATAAATATATGCCAAAGGGGGGCATCAGACGAGGCTCGGGGGGCCCAGGCGCCCCCCCGGCGCGGCCAGGGGGGGCGCCACCAGGGCGCCTGGAGCCCTGGTGGCCCCACTCCGGCTGTGCTTCGGGTGCCTGGTAGCTTCTGGAACGCTGATTTTTTATATAATTTTTCCGGGATTTTTCTGGCAGTTCTCGTAATGGGAAAACCTGAAATACAAAAACAGCCGAAAACAGAAACTAGCACTGGGGTGCACTGAGTTAATAGGTTAGTCCAAATATGATCAAAAGTGTATGGAAGTGTATAAATATCATAGCAATATCACCCAAAAGAGGCATGGAGCAAGCAGAAATTATAGATACGTTTTGGACGTATCAACATCCCCAAGCTTAATTCCTGCTCGTCCTCGAGTAGGTAAATGATAACAAGAATAATTTCTGTGGTGACATGCTATTAACCATATAGGACTTTTTCATAGTCATATGACAAAAGCCTACTGAGACAATGAATCTGTAGTAATTAAGTTGCCTCATGAGAAAATCACAAAGAACTGAAAGTTTTACAATATGATACTGAAACATCAAATAGATTTGTAATGAGCATGGTGTGCAAATATGATAAAGTGATATCTCGCTTGCCCCCTTTAGTGAAGCAAAACATAAATGCAGGGGCACCTCCAAGGTCTAAGTGATGACTAGATACAATGATTTCAAAATAAACGATATCACAATCAACTAAACGAAAGCTCTTTAAAAAGCTAAGCATGAAAGTTAAGAGCTAAGCATGATAGTAGCTATCAAAAGACAAAGAACACACACAGCAAGGATAGACATGAAAATTCTATGTTATGTTCTAGGTAGAAGTGGAGCGTGTTTCTCTCCCACATAAAGGAAGCTGAGTTCCGACTCGTTATGAAAAGCTAAAGAAAACTAAAAAGGAAACTAAAAGCAAGACGCTCCAAGCATAGCACATAACACATGAAGTGATTAAAATATAGTGGAACGAAAGACGAACTGATAATGTTGATGGAGAAGGGGATGCACGGGGGCATCCCCAAGCTTAGACGCTTGAGTCTCCTTGAATATTTCTTGGGGGTGCATGGGGGCATCCCCAAGCTTGAGCGTTTGACACTCCTGAATCTTTTTATCATCTTCCCTCGCACACTTGAAAACTCCCTTCATACATAACTCATCATAATCTGATTAGCGAGGTTAGTACCCTTAATAAAATAATCGTTCCTTGCTGGAAATAAGGATATTCTTGAAGGTCTACTGTTTCTCAAGATTGCCAAAAGGTTTTTGCAAAGAAAAAGCAAGCTCTAGGTTTGCAAAATGAAGGAAAGGCAAAACAGGACAGAATCTGTGGAAAACAGAACAGCAGGTAGTAAATGATTTTTTCGGGGCACTTCTGCAACTCTAATCAAAAAACTCAAAACAGACGCACGAAAGACAATTATACACGCTGTCGAAAAAATTCAGACCAAAAAGATGATCTGGTGATTTTATACGAAGTTTTCTATCCAAGGACATAATCTGTTTCCTGGACAGCACGTCACAACTTTTGAACTTCCTTGCAATCAGAGGCTACACTTGGCACAAAATTGAAAAGCAAAGATACAATGATGATGCTACTGTAGTAACAACATCAAGACACAACAAAAGAAAAATAAAAGTTATTCATGTGGGCTGCCTCCCAAAAGCGCTTTCTTTTATGCCTTTAAGCTAGGCATAATGCATAGAGATCAAGTCTTATCAAGAGTAAAAGAATAGCTAGCCCGTATAACGGACTCAAAAGGTAACTTAATCTTCTTTCGAGGGAAGTGTTCCATCCCCTTCTTGAGAGGAAATTGGAATCTTATATTCCCCTCTTTCATGTCAATGATAGCACCAACGGTGTGTAGAAAAGGACGTCCCAAAATAATTGGACAAGAAGGTTCACATTCAATGTCCATAATAGTAAAATCAACGGGAACATAGTTGTCATTGACAATGATATGAACATCGTCGATCCTCCCCAAAGGTTTCTTTATGGAAGAATCAACGAGACGAACACCAAAAGAACAAGAATCAAAAGGTTTCAATTTAAGCATATCTTATATTCTTTTGGGCATAACAGAGGTACTAGCACCAACATCACATAAAGCATAGCAAGAGAAGTTATTCAACTTAATTTTAATCATAGGATCCCAACCATCTTCTAGCTTTCTAGGTATGGAGGCTTCTACTCTAAGTTTCTCCTTCCTAGCTTTGATAAGAGCATTAGTGATATGCTCTGTGAAGGCAAGGTTAATCGTGCTAGTGCGGGGATCTCTAGACATCTTGTGAAGGAAATCAATAACTTCGGTAAGAGTGCAATTATCAAAATCAAGGTCACTACTATCAATTAAAGTGGTAGTGGTATCCTTTAGGTTCACTTGTTTGGTAGTTTCTATAGTCATAGCATCACCATTAATAGGTCCAATGGGACCAGGAGTACATTGGGTGCTAAGAGTTTGGATATCCTCATCAACTTGGATAGTAGCAACAGTGTGGTGGGTAGGAAGGCTCTTAATTCTATCTTCTTCCTCCCTTTCTCTAGCCCATCTCTCTTTAAGTTTAGCCATCATCCTAATGTTTTCATTAATTTGCACTTGAATAGCATTCATAGGAGTGACCTTCCTCTCCTCAAGAGGAGAAGTTCTAATTTTAAGCAATTCTACTTCATTGGCTAAATTATCTACCTTCGAAGAGAGATCACCTAGTTTGTTTAGTTTTTCTTATACACTATTATTAAAAGCTTTTTGGGTAGTGATGAAATCTTTAAGCATAATCTCTAGTTCAGTACTGGAGTTCTTGGTGCTAGGATAAGCATTGTTGTTCCCATAAGAATTAGAGGGGAACGGTCTAGGATTGCTACCAAAATTACTCCTATAAGCATTGTTGTTAAAATTATTTCTAGAGATAAAGTTCACATCTACTTGTTCTTGAGCAATCAAAGAATTTAAAGGAACATCACGAGGATCAATAGAAGATTGCTTCGAAAGTAGAGACATGATCAAGTCAACTTTTTCATTTAGGGAGGAAATCTCCTCGACAGAGTTTACCTTCCTACCTGTTGGAGCGCGTTTGGTGTGCCATTGGGAAGCTTCGTGGCAGCACCAAGTGTAGTTGACATAAAGGTTCCTCCCGCGGCCGAATCTAACAAATTCCGCGAGGTAAAGTTCAAGCCTGCATAAAAAGTTTGGATAACCATCCAAGTAGTCAAACCATGAGTAGGGCAGTTCTTGATAAGAGATTTCATACGTTCCCAAGCTTGGGCAACGTGTTCATTATCCAATTGTTTAAAATTCATTATGTTACTTCTTAGTTGGATAATTTTAGCAGGTGGATAGTATTTTCCAATAAAAGCATCTTTGCACTTGTCCCATGAATCTATGCTATTTCTAGGCAAAGACTGAAACCAAATTTTAGCTCCTCCTCTCAAGGAGAAAGGAAAAAGCTTAAGCTTAACAATATTACCATCTATTTCTTGGTACTTTTGCATATCACAAAGTTCAACAAAATTATTTAAGTGTAAAGCAGCATCATCTCCAGCACCGGAGAATTGATCTTTCATGACTAAGTTCAGCAAAGCAGGTTTAATTTCATAAGAAGGTGCTGAAGTGGCAGGTGTAGTGATAGGTGTGCAGATAAAGTCATCGTTGTTGTGACTAGTGAAGTCACACAACTTGGTGTTCTCGGTGGAACCCATAGTAGCAAGCAGGCAAGATAACTATTTTTGTGATTTTCGATAAAAGATACTAAAGCAAAAAACTGAAAGGTAAACTAACAAGACTAAAAAGCAAAGGTAAAAGATAGCGTGCAACTCCCCTATCCTGAAGAGTGGAGTCCCCGGCAACGGCGCCAGAAAACTTTGCTTGATGGCTTCTCACCCCTCGTTGGTTACCCCAAGTGGAAGGTTTGAGATGCAGTGTAGCGGAAGTTTTCCCTTGGCAATACCAAGGATCGATTTCCTTGAGACTCCCAGTTTCAACAAGAAGGTGTCAACTGCTAACAGCGCCAGATATTAGCAATCAACGTGGACCTGCACACAGATACAAATAACTTTGCTCCCAACGAGTACAGAGAGGTTGTCAATCCCTCCGGCCTTGTAGTTTACAAAGGATCAAACGCAAGTTATAATAGTGATAGGTATAATTGCAATAGTAAGTAAAAACGGAAAGTCAATAGCGGATGTGATCAATGATGGTAATATGGACCGGAGTCTCATGATGTTCACTAGTGATGTCTCTCTCCCAAAAGACGATAAAACAGCTATGTGAGGTAAACGAATTACAGCTGGGCAATTGACAGGACCATGTGCGCAAACCAATGCTGACTAAGTTGCAAGAAAGGTAGAGGTTCAAAGCATGGGCGGTACGCCGAGGTAAGTAGACCGAAATCCATCTGCATCTACTACTGATCATCCACCTTGAGATATCTATCCAGAACATCTCGCTAGTATTAAGTTGCGAGTCCCACCCATAGTGTAAACTCAAAGCAACAGACAACTGCATTAAAAGAACTTTGCGTAAAGTAAACAATCCTTGCACCCGCGGGCACAAGCACCATTGTTTTCCCCCTTGTGGCAACAGCACATCCCCTAGACTCATGTTTCTGTCACTCAAGCTAGTCATCGAGGGGCATGAACCCACAATCAAGCATAACGTTCCCTCTTGGAGTCACTACCTACTACTTGGCCAAAGCAATAAATAACAACGGAGAACATGCAAGAATTACTTACGAACATAAATATAAAAGAGGTGAATCAAATATATTACTCAAACACAATCTGAACATAATCTCACAATCCATCGGATCCCAGCAAACTCATCATAGCAACATCATAAGGATTACATATGTGCCTCGATCATGTAGGGCAGCTCACGAGGACTAATTAGTGAAGCACAAGAACGGGAGGAGAACATCACATAGCTACTGGTCATGGACCCATGGTCCAAGGGAGACTACTCACAACTCATCCGGGAGGCGTCCATGGTGGTGGAGAAGCTCCCGGTGGTGATCCTCCCCTCCGGCAGGGTGCCGGGAAGAGTTCTCCTGGTGCTCCCGATCTTGGAAGCGCGGCGGCGGCGGAACAGAGATGAGATCGCGAAAAAGGGTTCCCGTCTCGAGGGTTTCGGGAGACGGTATAAATATATGCCAAAGGGGGTCATCAGACGAGGCTCGGGGGGCCCAGGCGCCCCCCCGGCGCGGCCAGGGGGGCGCGCCACCAGGGCGCCTGGAGCCCTGGTGGCCCCCCTCCGGCTGTGCTTCGGGTGCCTGGTAGCTTCTGGAACGCTGATTTTTTATATAATTTTTCCAGGATTTTTCTGGCAGTTCTCGTAATGGGAAAACCTGAAATACAAAAACAGTCGAAAACAGAAACTGGCACTGGGGTGCACTGAGTTAATAGGTTAGTCCAAATATGATCAAAAGTGTATGGAAGTGTATAAATATCATAGCAATATCACCCAAAAGAGGCATGGAGCAAGCAGAAATTATAGATACGTTTTGGACGTATCACTACCTCCCATGCCACGTGCCCTACACTTGTCACTATGCGTTCGCTTGCCCTAGGGGAGAGAGAGATGAAGCTACTGAAATGTTGGTTGAGTATCTCAAAGCTCTTGAGGCAGCTTTTGATAACCTCGTGGACGACTTTGTGGCTACTCGTATGGACTTCGTTCAGGGCTGTTCCGCCAACATGAGGGAGCTCCTCCATACAGCACCACCACTGACTTACGTCTCGTCCTGAGCATCCTATACACCTGCCATCTTAGCCACCGCTCGCCGCCTGCCTACCACTGAGGAGTTTGACCAAGTCATTGCTCCTACTCTAGTCAGTGCTGCACCACCTGCCGCGCCCGCACCAGCTCCCCAACCCAGCATTTCGCGCCTGGAGCCTATTAGTGAGGAGGAGGTTGAGTCTCCAGCATCACTGGGTCTTACCCTCGGCAGGCCAAGGGAAGTTTTCACCATCTCCGATTGAGTGCGCCTAGCAGCCGTGCGATGTACCAGCTTGTATGATATGTTTATATGTATATAAGGTTTGGTGAGAAGTAGTTTGTGTGCGCATCATGTAGAAACTCGGAGAAGTGCACTAGCCTAAATAACGTGTCAGGAATGTGTATGCACATCCTGAGTGATGTACTGTATAATTACGGCTTGCGTGTAAGATATGTACTGAGCGGTCCTTCTCCATGCGAAATCACGTATTTTTCTTGAAATTTTTTGGAGTTCTTAAAATTTCCGCCTTTGCAAAATTATTTATTTTTGCCACTCAGTTTTTCTCATGAGTTCTGCAAAAATACCCCAGAGTGAAAAATGCATCGTCCCTGGACTCGTTCCATGCCAAGTCCGTCGGAAGAAAATTTTGGTACCCAGACAAGTAACAATTTCACACAGGGGCAGTCAAGTCAGCAAGGCAGTGAAGCAACATTTTCTTAAGTATGCCGCCTTTATGAGCAAAGCCAGCAGTAGCATCAAGAAATGATGAACCATGTTATCAATATGGGAAATCACCGTGAACCATATTAGCAACATTCCAAATTGTCTGAACTACAAAAGACACGTCCCCCAATGTTCTCTCACACTGATAAACCTCTTGAGGCCTATGACTGGCTTCGAGACATTGAAAGGAAGTTAATTATTGCACAATGTTCGGACCGTGAGAAGGTACTTTATGCACCTCACTACCTCACTGGAGCAGCTGCATCATGGTGGGAAAATTTCCTATACATGCACCCCAATGAAAATAACATCACCTGGAAAGAATTTAAAGAAGGTTTTCGTGGGGCGCACATTCCCAGAAGCATTATGAAGATCAAGAAAAGGGAGTTTGATGACCTCAAGCAGAGAAGCATGACAGTGACTGAGTACAATCGTCAATTTACTCAATTATCTCGTTATGCCAACGAAGAGCATATGACTGAAAATAAAAAAGATGGAAAAATTTCTGGACGGTCTGGCACCAGCACTTAAATGCCAGCTGGTCGTACACACCTTTCCTGATTTCAAAACACTTGTGGACAAAGCTATTACATTGGAAAATGAGCGCCGCAACTTGGAAGATTTTCGCAAGCGCAAAAGGGACAAGACTACTCATGCTCGCAACAACCGGAACAAGAATGATTTTCAGAAAAATGAAGCGAAGAAATCCACGACCAATGTCCCACGTCCGAACAAAAATTTTCATGCAAGGGACAAGGATTTTACATATCGCTCAGGTGTTACTTGCTACGCTTGTGGAGAGGAGGGACACTATGCCAAACAGTGCCCAAAACCAAGAAACTCAGCCCCAAAGCCGAAGTGGAAACAATTCAACACCCAAGCGTAACAACTTCAACCCCAATAACAATCAAAAGAAGGGTCACTTGAACCATGTGACCAAGGAGGAAGCACAGGATGCCCCGGATATCGTACTCGGTACGTTCCCTGTCAACACAATACCTGCCACGGTTTTGTTTGATTCTGGAGCTTCTCACTCGTTCATTTCAAAGAAATTTGCTTTGCAACATGATTTTTCGATGCTTCCCTTGGGATAATCCATGACCATCAAGTCCCCCGGGATTAAGCAAATCACTTAGAGTTACTGCCAAGGTGTGATTATTGAGATTGAGGGACTAAAGTTTTAGGCAAACCTCATTGTATTGGAAAATAAGGGGCTGGATGTTATCCTAGGAATGGACTAGTTAATCACCAACAAGGGATTTATCGACTGCTTCAATCGGACTGTAATTCTTACTCATCATCACGGGAAGACGATAAAGGTTGCAGCTCAAGAAAGACCAGTATCACGGCAACCAAGGTTGAATAAGGTGGACATTTCAGAGTTAAGAAAAGTTCCAGTGGTGTGTGAGTTCCCGGACGTATTTCCCGAAGAACTGCCAGGCATGCCACCAGACCGGGAAATAGAGTTCATCATTGAACTAGCACCTGGAACCACCCCCATTTACAAGAAACCCTATAGAATGGAACCCTCCGAGTTGGTAGAATTAAAGAAGCAAATAAAAGAATTACTGGACAAAGGATTTATACGGGCCAGCTCCTCACCTTGGGGTTCGCCAGTATTATTTGCCAAGAAAAAGGATGGGACACTGAGATTATGTATAGACTATCGAGCACTCAACATGGTCACCATCAAAAACAAATATCCGATGCCACGGATAAATGATTTATTTGACCAGCTCGCACAAGCCAAGGTTTTCTCAAAAATTGATTTAAGGTCGGGGTATCATCAATTAAAAGTACGGACAGAAGATATCCCTAAGACAACATTCACATCTAGATACGGATTATATGAATTTACACTAATGCCGTTTGGACTGACAAACGCCCCCGCATATTTTGCCCACCTCATGAACAAAGTGTTTATGAAATTTATGGACAAATTTGTTGTGGTGTTCATTGATGATATCCTGGTATACTCCAAGACGCCAGAAGAACATGTTGAACATCTCAGAATTATACTGGGAGAATTCAGGAAATATCAATTATACGCCAAATTCAGCAAATGTGAATTTTGGTTAAGACAGGTTGGTTTTCTAGGCCACATATTGACCCAAGAAGGTGTTGCCGTGGACCCAGAAAAAGTCAAGGCCGTACTTGGCTGGAAACCACCGGCCAACGTAACAGATGTACAAAGTTTCCTGGGAATGGCTGGATATTACCGAAGGTTTATTGAGGGGTTCTCCACCATAGCAAAACCAATGGAACAATTACTCGAGAAGGATAAGAAATTTGTATGGACTGAAGCTTGCGAGAAAAGTTTCCAAGAATTCAAAAGGAAATTAACAACAACACCAGTATTGGTTGTACCAGACATACACAAAAGTTTTGAAGTATATTGTGACGCATCCCGGAAGGGCCTCGGATGCGTACTAATGCAAGAAGGCAAAGTAGTCGCATACGCTTCCAGGCAACTACGAAAGCATGAAGAAAATTATCCTACTCATGACTTAGAATTGGCAGCAGTCATTCATGCACTCAAGGAGTGGAGGCACTTTTTTCTTGGAAATCGTTGTGAAATATATACGGACCATAAAAGCCTCAAATATATTTTCACACAACCCGAACTCAATTTACGACAATGACGCTGGTTGGAATTAGTGAAAGATTATGATGTTGGCATTCACTATCATCCAGGGAAGGCGAATGTAGTGGCAGATGCTCTTAGTCGAAACCCCAGCTTGGGCAACGACAGCCTACACAACTTGAGACCTGAATTTCAGCAGGAGTTCGCCAAACTCAACTTGGTGATGGTCACTGAAGGCAATGTGTCAAATTTGGAAATACAGCCCACCCTAATGGAACAGATTAAGAAGGCTCATCATGGACACCCGAGTATCGAAGGCATAAAAAGAAAAGTGAGTCTGGGCAAGGCCTTAGAATTCGTCCTAGATGATAAGGGAATATTATGGTACGGAGCCAGGCTTTGCGTACCCAATATAGAGGACCTCAAACAACAAATTCTAGCAGAAGGCCACACCGCTCCATATTCAATCCACCCTGGAGGAACCAAAATGTACAAGGACATTCAGGAATTTTTTTGGTGGCACGGTACGAAGAGGGATATAGCCACATTCATTGCATGTTGTGATTCATGTCAGCGCATTAAAGCCGAGCACCAAAAACCAGCAGGACTATTACAACCAAACAAGATACCTGAGTGGAAATGGGACAAAATTGGAATGGATTTTATTGTCGGACTACCTCGGTCACAACATGGAAATGATGCCATATGGGTCATCATGGATAGATTAACTAAGGTGGAACATTTCATCCCAGTAAAGACAACCCACACCACTCAGAAGCTTGCCAAACTTTACCTCTCCCGTATAGTTTGTTTGCATGGAGTTCCAAAGACTATAATATTCGACAAAGGCACTCAATTCGTCTCTAAATTTTGGGATCATTTACAACAAGCTCTGGGAACTCAGCTAGTATTCAGTACATCATACCACCCCCAGACTGGAGGACAAACTAAACGTGTGAACCAAATTCTAGAGGACATGCTAAGAGCATGTGTTCTCACCTATGGAACCAGTTGGGAAGAAAGCTTGCCGGATGCCGAGTTCGCATACAACAACAGTTACCAAGCCAGTCTACAAATGGCACCTTTTGAAGCCTTGTACGGGCGAAGATGACGTACTCCATTGAATTGGTCAGAAACAGGAGACATTCGTATCTTCGGCCCAGACATACTCAAGGAAGCTGAGGAGAAGGTTAGACAAATCAGGGATCGACTCAAGATAGCTCAGAGTCGACAAAAGAGTTATTACGGTCAAAAACATCGTGAAGTCAGCTTTGAACCCGGTGAATATGTGTGTCTACGAGTATCCCCTATGAGGGGCCTGCAACGATTCAAAGTTAAAGGAAAGCTAGCACCACGATTTATTGGACCCTTCTGTGTAGTCGCGCGAAGAGGCACAGTAGCCTACCAACTAGACCTACCCAAAGAACTGTGACGTCCACGACGTGTTCCACGTCTCACAGTTGAGGAGATGTGTAAGCAACCCAGAAAAGCATGTATCTCATGAGAGCATTGACGTGCAACCAGACCTCACCTGCAAAGAACGTCCAATAAAAATATTGGAGGAATCTGAAAGGAGGATCCGTCAGAAAACAATTAAGTTTTTCAAGGTTCAATGGAGCAATCACACCGAGGATGAAGCAACATGGGAAAGCGAGGATTTTCTTCGGACAGAGTACCCACACCTATTTGAGGATCAGCTGAAATCTCGGGGACAAGATTTTTCCTAAGGGGGTAGGTGTTGTAACACTCCAAAAATTTTGATTTGGTTTTATCAAATTCTTTATTTATTTGGAAGGAGGTTATTTTTTTAAAGACTCTCCTTCTCAAAAATTTCATTTTTGTGGCAAGTATTTCTTTTATGGGTTCTTCCCAATCTTGATCTTTGGTCTTGAGGGTTTTTCATCTTGTGTTGGCTCAACACAAATAATTTTGGAAGGTTTTTACAATTCCTTTTTATTACAAAGAATTCCTATAAATTATGGATCTATTCTTTCCCATTCAAAAGTTTCTCTTTTGCCATGACATATGTTGAAATTTTCCTTCCAAAACCCACCTCCCTACTTTGGGTCAAGTTTAAAATCCAATTCCAGCAAATTTCAACCTCTTTTAGATTTTTTTTCTATTTATTTTATGGGATTTTTGCATTCGTGCCCCTAGTTGGGTCACACTCGACAGATTTGCCCCTAGTTTTTCAACAATTGTGGTTTTACCCAGCTCACTTCACTCGCCTTGTGTTTTTGCCCTTCCGGGGCGGTTCCGACCAATGAGCAGTCGCCACGTGGCGAACCATGATTGGTCGGAACCGCCCTCGAAGGGCAAAAACACAAGGCGAGTGAAGTGAGCTGGGCAAAACCACAATTATTGAAAAACTAGGGGCAAATCTGTCGAGTGTGACCCAACTAGGGGCACCAATACAATTATTCCTTATTTTATCCTCAAATCTTTTTCTGCCATTTATTTGGACCTTAGTAATTTACAAATGAACTACTAGATTTTCTTTGAATTTTGGTTCCAAATAAATTCCTCAGGCTAGTCCTTAGTACCCTCAACCTAGATCCAGCAAGATCTGCTAGTCCACAGTTCAAGTTTTTCAAAATATGCTTGCTGCAAGTTTGGACCAGATTTGCCATTTTTGGTGAAATTCATTCTTTTTCTCTTCCTAAAAATCTGAGATAAATCAGGCAGCCTCTAGATGCATCAAAAGATCATTTCACCAAGTCCCAGCTCCAGAAAATTTTTCCACGTGCCTAAAACATTTAGTCGAACAGCTGGTGTGCACTGTTCCTGTCAAAATTCAGAATTCAGTGTTTCAGTTTAGAGACAGTGTCGTTTTCGTCAGTCGGCAGCGTCAATCTCGCCAGTGCCCTCGTTGGCTCGTTGCTCACTGCTCCTCCTTCTTATCCAATGCGCCGCACGGTCGTTTGGACGGGCGCAAGCATCGGTGGCGATGTGTCTCGCCAACGCCGGCGTCTTCCGCGGTGGCAGAACCGCCCGTGGCGGCGAGCAAGGGCCAACCCTGCAGTACGGCGCCGTCCAGCACCGCCCACACCACCAGAAGCCTCCGCGTTGCCGTCCTCTTCCCCGTGCGTGCTGCAGCACAGTCACCGTGGCCTGAGAGGCGCAGAGCGCGCTCTCTGCCGCCGCTGAGCCCGTGAGGCCGTTCCATCGAAGGCCTGGAGTATCGCCCAAGTTGTACCAAGATTAGCCGTTGAATGGAACCAGTGAACCAATCCGCAGCTGCCCAGTCACCTAAGCCATCAGCTCGACCCCCACCTCGCCGTAATTACTCACCGGAGAAATCCCGTTCTCGGCAACCGCCTTGGGCCGGCTATAAATAGAGGCCCTAAGCTCGCCTTCGACCCAACACCACTCCTCCACCTCACCAGAGCCGCGCCCAGCCACTAGAAGGACCTCGAGGAGGCCTTCTTCCCCAGCTCCGGCCGCCCCGATCCGCTTCGGGCTCTGGCAAGATTCTCTCTGGTGAGAGCACCCCCGCCTCCCAAACTATGCCAGTAGCCTCCTAGTGCACCCACTCTTCTAACCCGCGCTTCAATTTGGCGTTTGCAGCCCTCCTCGGCGAGATCCATCACCGCCCGAACCACCGTCCGTCGGAGTGGAAGCCGCCGTCGACGTGGTGCTCGCCGACGACCAAGTCCACCATCCACCGACGCGGAATTGTCTCGTGAGTGCAACCATACCCTTTCCCTCCTCTGGATCGCCGTCGATCGTCGCCGGCGATCATCGCTCGCTTCGGTCGGCGGTGGGATTTTAAACCTGACATGCGGGACCCCCTCGTCAGCCTCTCCTCTTTTATTCGAAATGTTTTTTGAAAGCGCCTTCGGGCAAAGTACGTGTTCCCTTTGGGTTGGTGTATTTCCAACCGAAGCATTTTCTGTTTTTCTAAACTAGCCCCTAGAAAGTTTCTGTTTCATCACAGATTAGTCCCTGGACTAAAACCTTTATAACTTTTAAACAAAAAGATGATTTTTAGCTGATTCTTTTCCTGTCATCTTTATTTTTCTGTCTAGTTTTTTATCATATTTATTTAAAAAATATTTGGAACAATTTGTATGCACGCACAGTATTTAGTTAGTATGCCGCAAACTTCGCCGAGCTAGACTCCGACTACTCCGAACCAGGCAAGCATGTTTGAACCTTTGATATGATGAGTGTTTTGCATGTTTGCTCGAGTAGTTTTCTCATGGCATGTTTATTTAAGCATTTGTGAATGTTATACTGCATGCAAGGCAAGCTGCAAGTGAGCTTCGAAATTTGATGTGTTCATATGATGGTGAGATAACCTGATCATGTGGTGGCATGATAGGTTGTAAGATGGTATTGTTGAAGCATGCCAGTCTTATGTCAACCGTTTAAACTCCAGTGTTAACGTGGATCAAGTCATGTTCCCGTTCGTCTCCTTTTCGTGCTGCCACATGTCTTCTGCAAAGAGTGCGGTTTAGTCAGTTGCAAACCTCTTCCCTTGTACACACCAAATAGAGGGGCCGTGATGAGGGTTCCATGGCCCTGGATTAAAGCCCGTCATCCGGTCAGGGGGCATGGGTGTTTCCGGTTGGGACCGAGAGGGGGGCACCCCTTAGAGCGGGCGATATAAATTTGATCCCATGCTATTCGAGATTGTGGCCTCCCCGTCTTAGAGTTTTTCTTGAACGTTGCCTAGGGTGATTCCTGGCAGCGGAATGTGGAATGGGTGTGTACTGGTTAGATGTGTTTCTTCTAAAATACCGTAAACGGAACTAGTCCTTTTTGACTACTGAAATCCGTTGGATGTGGTTAAAGAGTACAAACTCTGTAGAGTCAAAACCATTCGAGTAACCATGTCCATGGTCAAGGACTTTGATCAACATATCAGTGTCAGTTTCAGCGTCAGTCTGAGCGTCAGTCTCAGTGTCAGTCTCAGTTACAGTCTCCGGAGAATAAACATGAAATGGAGAGCGGTAAAACCGGCCGAATGTTATTCCTGTGGATGGACTAACCAGTTTATTATTATGTACTAAGTATTTCCTTGGGATGATTTACCTTCATGAGCTACTTGAATTCGAATGATGAAATATAAGCCCTTTATGTGATGTCGCTCAGAAGTCCGACTGTGACATTCTTGTTATTTACTTTCGGATATAAGCCCTTTATGTGATGTCGCCCAGACGTCCGACTATGCCATTATTGTTATTTACTTTTGATATAAGCCCTTTATGTGATGTCGCTCAGACGTCCGACTGTGGCATTCTTGTTATTTACTTTTGACACAAGCCCTTTATGTGATGTCGCTCAGACGTCCGACAATGGCATTCTTGTTATTTACTTTTGATATAAGCCCTTTATGTGATGTCGCTCAGACGTCCGACTGTGGCACGTACTGTCATTTACTTTTCAATATTAGCCCTTTCTGTGGTGTCGCCCTGACGCCCGACTGCGGCATGTTAATTTTCCTTTCGAGGCGTCGCTTCAAACACCCGATCGGTCTTCAGCTATTTTATTGGGATTTCAAGAGGACTACCGCCCGACTTCCTTTTTATTTAACATGCAGTGTAAATTACTATCCGAATGCGCATTACTAGTCTGCTCATGTGCATCATGTTTGCATTTGTTATATCTTATGTCCAAACTGTCTTGCGAGTACATTCAAAGTACTCACCTGGCTTGTTTATTTGGCCAGATGTTGACGAAGGCGATCTTATGGATGAAGAATACGATAGCGAGTCCGACGCCTAGAGGAGTCCCAGTCAGTCTCGTACGATCCTGGAGTTGGTCACTTGTATTATATACGCTTCCACTACCCAAATAAATTCATCGAGCCTCACTCCGGAGCTCGACGAGCTGTAAGATTTGGAGTCATGTCACCCACTTCACTGTGACATATCCACCACCACTTTTATTACGAGTCAATAGTTATGCCACCATACCCCTTGTGTCATATCCGCCTTTATGTATAATATCGGCGTGCTTGTAATAAATTATTAAGCAGCCTCAGCTCAACCTTGTATAATATTTAGTACTTCTGAATTTCCGTATCAAGGATTTGTCTACCAGTAAGGAGGATTCTTCTATACTGGTCTGATAAAAAGGTCGGTTTCTCAGTAAATGTTTTATTGAAAAACCGGTCCTGACAAGGAGGAGGAGGATGTGGGGGATGCCGGTGACACGGATCTACGAGCGGAGTAGCAGGCCATCCTCGATTCCCTCTGGCCGGAGTCGGCTGCGGAGGCCAGACGCCGTTGTCGGCAGGAGATGGAGGCGCATCTGAACGCGGAGGAGGCAGAGATGCTCGCCTACATGGATAAGGTTGAGCAGAAGGAGGATGAGCCGATCCCTCCTACCCGCCCGTCCAGTCGGCGCTCGGCACCGCCGTCATAGACATCTCCAATGACGAAGAGTAGCTAGGGTAGTACGCAGTATGTAGTACGAATGATTTCTTTTGCATACCTGTATGGATTTAGGGGTTGAAATATAAAAGAGTTGGATGCAGGGGGGTTAATTTGAGACGTGATCGGTCACTGTTCGCGGGCGTTTGAGGGTCCAAATTTTCCCATGGCAGCCCTAGATGCTCTTCGGGGTCGGAGCCGTTCTGGCACATCTATGGGCATCATTTTCCTTTTAAAATCTCTTGCATGCTATACTTCTCTACTTGATTAAATGGGGATAAATAGCTGCATAAAAAGGTTCAGGTCAAGGAACATCCTTATTATGCAACAAATCATTGCACGCACTCCAAATTCTCCACAGAAGCATGATAATCGTTGCTCCCAAGTCCTCGTGTTCATCAGATAGGACGCTGCAGAGCCACTTCTTTCCTGTCTGTACATCTTGTCATTGGTCGGCAGAGGCCACACAAGGCGCATCTCATAGTTGTTCTACTCTCAGACAGGCAATTAAAGAATGGAACGAATCATCTACACATGCTCCGCACAACATGCAGCCTTCCCCCGCATTGAGATGACATCTTGACTCTTGACTTGCATGCATTGGTGGGTAGCACATCTACAGCAACTTTCCATGCAAATGCTTATCTCGGGCGGGAGTTTTGCCTTACACACGATATTCCAACAGGGCCGAACGGCGGCCAAATTCAGTGTTTTGACCCTTTTTGGGAAAATTGAACACGTTTTGACCTTGGTTTGTTAAAATTTTGTGATCTGATCATTTCCTTACCGTCGGGGTCGATAACGGTAGGTTATAACAACCTATAGCCGAGGGCCCTGACGGTAGGGTTAACGGCAGCCTCATCTGGTAGATGGGGTTGACGTGGACTAACGTCCTACCGCGAGACATGTTGGGCGGTAGGTAGGTAAAGCCTACCACCAACACCCCCTCCCCCCGCGGAACCCATAGGAGGAGAAAAATAGTGTGGTAGGCAGTGCAACCCTACCACGAACCGTCCTGGCGGTAGGCTGTGCAACGCTGTCACCAACAAGCCCGACGGCATGTAGGTACATGTACTTTATCCGAAGCTTAATAATTTTTTGCGGTAAGGTGTGAAACCCTACCGTCAACGACTACGGCGTTAGGGTCCTGTCCTATTTAAATCTTGATTTTCTTTGTGCAAAACTTGATCATTTAAATTCAAAAATTTCATCACACATTAATATAGTTTTCAAATCAAAATATAAGGATCTCACACATCATAATATGCATTACACATTGATATAAATGATAGTTCAACACATCAAACACAGTAAATAGGTTTACAAGTCCAACATAGCAAAAAGTGTAGCAAATCGACAGTACCAAGTAGTTCGACATAGCCAACAAGTTCTCGTTCACAGCTCAACACAAAGCAAATAGTTCTATCACTTGGTCTTCCTCCTTGGTGGTGCGCTCCTCATTCCTCTTCGAGCGAGTCTCTTACGTTGTTGTTGTTATTGTGCGACGAGAAGTAGGCTCTCTCGGAAACGAGGATGGACTCTTCCATTGCTTCTTTGGCTGTTTCCCCCTTTTTGTCCTGGGTTGGCTGAGCGGGTGGAGGTCCG
>LR738714.1:569712220-569752998 GCA_902687465.1 Secale cereale | reverse complement strand
GGGGGGGGTCCAGGAGTCCGAACAAGAGCCACGTAGGACTCTCACGCCCCTGGCACACCCAATCCCCCCTGATGGTTCTATTTCCTTCCACTGTCCCTTCCCCCACTTGTTTTACATCCGCACCTCCACCTTCGTCGTCGCCATTGTACCTCTCCATCCGCCATAGAGGCATTGCCAGACGTCCGCAACCAGCACCGACGCGTCCGCTCGACTTTACAACGACACGGTCCACCTTGGAGCCGTTTGTACCCAGGTACACTCCGCCCCCTTGTCGATGACCTCCATGGCGGACACCACACGTGACAGGTATTCGGTCAAATGACAGTGAGCTTATTTTCGAAAACTATGTCATTTTTTAGAGTACGAAGGATGACGAGATACTCGACCATGGAGGATGAGTTGTTGTACGGTGCGTGGTTCATCATATCGGCGGATTTGGTAGGCATGAGCTGAGGGAACCTTCTGGCTGCAAATGCATGAATCGTTTCACGCACAAAAGCACATTGCGCCCTATAATATGTATATTGTTCAAGAATGCAACAGGTCGTTATCGTATCGCTAGTACGCTATCCAAACCCACGTCACCAAGTTTTGTAACGTGTTTTGTCAGCTGAAGGCAAGCTGGCCGTTGTACGCAGCAGAGGACAAGAACGTAAGTTTTTTGCTTCCTCTTGCTCCACTTGTTGATTGATTCATTCACTTAATGTTTGGTCTACACTTTATGTAGTCTGCACACGTTGCCATGATGCATCAAATGACAAAGGGACGGTCATTTACGTACATACACCGTTGGATGAAGCCGAAAAGGGAGTATGCATGGGACGACATGATCCATTGATGAAAAACTTGCTGGGCAACCGGTTAATCTAGTTGAATTTAAGACATTATTGTACTAGACTTAATTTGCATGCTATGTATGGATGATTTATCCTATTTTCTATCTGAACTTTGATGAATATTTGTTGGTTTGCATGAATTTCGTCCGATTAGTTGAAATGCGGGTTGAAATGTATGCCGACAGCATTGGATGGCCAGCTCCCGCATCCGTGTCCATGGATTGGCCCCCCTGTCCGCCGACGAATGCGGGAGGAAATTTGCGGGTCGTCGTTGAAGATGCCCTAAGATTATAATGAAATCTATTGAAAACGTCTTCTTTGTGGTATCAATTTCTGCTCGAAGAAATACTCCAAAGACTTCGGTAAAGAAGCTGCAATTGAATTGGAGAAATGATGTTGTCATGCTTTCACCCATGAACATTACCAATAATAGTTTCTGGAAGCGCCATGAGCAGCTCATTCAAAAAGATGAGAAACATCAATCGGTGATTGTACTTGGGCGGGGGATGATCCTCTAGAAGTGTAGGTTGTCGAATTACTATATCTTCATTATGGTGTCGATGAAAATTTTCAACTCTACAAAGAATCAAACCAACAAAAAAAGCTTGACACATCAACATAACTCATTATATTTAAATAATCGGAGTACAAAAAATCTCTAACCTCATGGCATCGTCAAAAGAAAATGTGAGTAATTTTATTCTCATCACTAGACGTTGGCGAAGAACGTAGAACTCTTAAACATGCGAGCCCCCCCCCCCCCGCCTCTCAGCACCTGGATGGCAGCCGATGGCCAGGGGACCAAAAGTTCTATTGCAACAGCGGCGGCGACTGCAACAGGAAATCCTCACGCGGCTAGAAGGACAACTATAGACATATGCAACCTTTTTTAGGGGTGAAAAACAATTTATTCATCACCAAAATCCACATGAAGTGGGATACATCGAGGGTCATGAGGATTGCCAAGCCACACATGGCGGGTCGTACCCTGGGAAAAAGAAAATCAAGCTAATCTATGTGCTTCATAATTAACAGCACGACCCTTGAAAGTGAAAACACAATTAAACAAAGTAGCCTTGAGATTGATTTTGCTAATGATCGCACCATGAGCCCCTCGTGTTCCTTTTAAGATGTCAGAAACCACTTGTTTGCAGTCGGTGGAGACCACGAAGTTCAATAAATTGAGATCCTCAGCAAGGGCTAGTGCTTCCAAACAAGCTATAGACTCTAGTGTTGTTGGATTGCAAACACCATAAATGACCACCGCCGAACTTCCCAGATAATTCCCTCTGTCGTCCCTGCAAACAACAGCTACTGATCCTCCTCGCTCGTGCCGAACCGCCGCTTCAACATGGATTTTTGCAAAACCCTGCGGTGGTGTTGTGGCTCTAGGCAAGGGTGATGTAGTAGGTGCAGCTACCCGGGCTGCTGGTAGGTTCCGCCGCCCTGATATAATCTGTAAATCAGTGATAAACCTGTGAATAAATGCATGAGTTGATTGTGGGATCTAAAAATCTCCTCATGTATGGCTTTTCGTCGGGACAACCAAATGGACCACAAGGTAACCGATAACATCACGAACATGTGATGAGTCAATGTATCCTTCAAGGTGAACAACCAATGCTTGGCCGATTGTTCGGTCACCGTCATAATCTTATGTGCTAGCTCAGTGTCGCTCAACACCCATACACATTTGGACGCCGAACATTCGATGAGGGAATGTCTCCATGAATCTGGAGCTCCGCATAAGCCACAACTAGCAGAATCAGCCATGTGTCGGTGCGCTCTTACATCGTTTGTCGGCAAGGAGTGTTTTGAAAGATGCTAGAGAAACATTCAAACCTTGGCAAGGACGTTTGTTCTCCATAAGGATTTCCATGCTCCTTCTTCCGTGTTCATAGTCGAAGAGCCATCATTCTCATCAAGCCAGGCTTCTCTCCATTTCTTAGTGGCCACAAGCATTCTATAAGCCGATTTCACAAAAAACACGCCATGTTTCCCATAGTGCTAGCTCCAAAAGTCTGGCAAGTTGCGGGTACAAAGAGGAATCCCCATTACCACTCGTACGTCCATTAGCAAGAAAGTTGCTTCGACCCTAGCTCTGTCCCATGAAGTTGACGTGTGATCAATTAGCTCTGGCACTCTGGAAGGCGGGTTCGAGCTCAAACACCCATACAGGCGCATCATCTCGTCTCGTGGCAGCCAATTGTCGCTCCATATGTGTATTGTCTCTCCATTACCAACACAAGAATTAATCATTGTTTTAGGGTGTCTCTTCCTTCTAGTAGAGCTCTCCAGACTTGGCTAGGGTGTCCTCCAAGGCTTGCTTGAAGAATGTCAGAATTTGAGTAGTAAATGCTTCTCAATATTCTTGCACTTAAAGTCTCGGGGTGCTGTAATAGATGCCACGCTTGCCTGGCTAGCATGGCAAGGTTGAACAGTTCAAAGTCCTTGAAGCTAGGACCCCCCAACCCTTTTGGTTGCGTCATTGTTTGCCAGGAGACCCAGTGTGGCTTTCTTTTTCCTTCCTTGCTTCCCCACCAATACTTGCTTATCAACGTAGTTAGATGTTCACATCATCCCCTAGGTAGTTTAAAACATGACATGGAGACATGCACTTCTTGAGCAACTGATTTGACTAGAACTTCCTTGCCGGTTGTTGACATGGTGTTTTCAATCCATTCCTGCACCTTGCTCCACAGACGGTCCTTTAAATACTTGAAAGCCCCATTTTTTGAATTCCCAATATCTGACGGCGTCCCCAAGTATTTCTCATTAAGAGTTTCGTTGGGCACATTCAACAAACCTGTTATCTCTAGAGGCATGCTCTCGAGAACTCCCTTGCTAAAAAAGATTGAGGATTTGGAATAATTAATTCATTGCCCTATTGCTTAACAGTAAATATTCAGCACCTGGTTTACCTCAGTAGCACCCACACTGTTGGCCTTGAAGAACAGCAGGTTGTCATCTGCAAATAGGAGATGGTTCACTGGTGGCGACGTAGGTGCAACCTGTAAACCATGAAAATTGGGTGACTCGTCTCTGGATTTTAAAAGGCACGAAAGGCCCTCTGCTGCCTACAAGAATAAGTATGGAGATATTGGGTCCCCCTGTCTGATTCCATTCGATGGTGTAAACTCTTGCAATTTCTTCCCATTAAAAAGAACCGAAAACTTCACCGTGGTCACTAGGCTCATTACAATATCCACCCATCTGTCAGTAAAGCCTAGCTTGAGCATTATAGCCCTTAGATACTCCCACTCTACCCTGTCATAGGTCTTCATCATATTTAGCTTCAAAGCACAAAACATATGCTTTTTAGCTTTATTCCTCTTCATAAAATGCACGCACTCATAAACTGTGATAATATTGTATGTAATCAATCTGCCCGGGACAAAATCCGATTGTTCCTCATAAATGATATCAGGTAAGACTGATTTAAGCATGTTAGTTGTAACCTTTGATGTTATTTTGTACAGGACATCGCATAAGCTAATAGGACGGAACTGGGCCAATAGTGTGATTTTTCTATCTTGGGGATCAGTACAAGTATCGTTTCATTAAGGCACTCTGTCGATTTAGTGCCCTCTACTATTTTTAGAACCACCTTTGTAACATCATTGCTGCACACCTCCCAATGGCGCTGAAAGAAATGTGCAGGATATCTATCAGGGCCTGGAGCTTTAATAGGAAACATTTGGAAAAGCGTGGTCTTGACTTCATCTTGGCTGTACGGAGCAAACCAGACCTCGCCAGACGAGATGAGCTTCACGGGCCGGCCTAGAAGCACGCGACGAAATAGGCCATGCCCAGCGGTGATCCCCATTAGAGAATCTTTAGCCATTCGGCCCCCAAGGACGCCCAAATAGCGCCACCTAGGTTGAGTGATATGTCTCTAACGTATCTATAATTTTTTATTGTTCCATGCTATTATATATTCTATTTTGGATGTTTAATGGGCTTTATTATACACTTTTATATTATTTTTGGGACTAACCTACTAACCCAAGGCCCAGTGCAAATTGCTGTTTTTTTTCCTATTTCAGAGTTTCGCAGAAAAGGGATATCAAACGGAGTCCAAACGGAATGAAACCTTCGGGAGAGTTATTTTTTGAACCGTATCTACCCAGAAGACTTGGAGTACACACGAGGAAATGAGACAGGCGGCCACGAGGGTCCAGGGCGCACTCAGGGGGGCAGGCACGCCCCCATCCTCTTGGGCCCCCTCTGGCTCCCCCGGTGCCCTCCTTCCTACTATATATATCCATGTACCCTGAAAACATCGAGGCAACGGAGAAAACCCTAATTCCATCGCCGCAACCTTCTATTCTCGTGAGATCCCATCTTGGGGCCTGTTCCGGAGCTCCGCCGGAGGGGGGATCGATCACGGAGTGCTTCTACATCAACACCATAGCCTCACCAATGAGTTGTGAGTTGTTTACCACAGACCTTCGGGTCTATGGTTATTAGCTAGATGGCTTCTTCTCTCTTTTTGGATATCAATACAAAGTTCTCCTCGATCTTCGAGGAGATCTATTCGATGTAATCTTTTTGCGGTGTGTTTGTCGAGATCCGATGAATTGTGAGTTTATGCTCAAGATTATCTACGAACAATATTTGATTCTTTTCTGAAATCTTTTATGTACGATTATAATATCCTTGCAAGTCTTTTCGAATTATTGGTTTGGTTTGGCCTACTAGATCTATAGTTCTTGCAATGGGAGAAGTGCTTGGCTTTCGGTTCAATCTTGCGGTGTCCTTTCCCAGTGACAGCAGGGGCAGCAAGGCACGTATTGTATTGTTGCCATCGAGGATAAAAAGATGGGGTTTATATCATATTGTTTGAGTTTATCCCTCTACATCATGTCATCTTGCTTAAAGCATTACTCTGTTCTTATGAACTTAATACTCTAGATGCATGTTGGATAGCGGTCGATGTGTGGAGTAATAGTAGTAGATGCAGAATCGTTTCGGTCTACTTGTCACGGACGTGATGCCTATATATAATGATCATGCCTAGATATTCTCATAACTATGCGCTTTTCTATCAATTGCTCGACAGTAATTTGTTCACCCACCATAGAATTCTGCTATCACGAGAGAAGTCACTAGTGAAACCTATGGCCCCCGGGTCTATTCTCAACATATTAATCTTCCATCTACTTTACTTTGCTTTATTTACTTTTTGTTTTTATACCAAAAATACCAAAAATATTACACTATCCTATCTATCAGATCTCACTTTCGTAAGTGACCGTGAAGGGATTGACAACCCCTTATCGCGTTGGCTGCGAAGTTCTTATTTGTTTGTGCAGGTGTGAGGGACTCGCGCGTGGTCTCCTACTGGATTGATACGGTTCTCAAAAACTAAGGGAAATACTTACGCTACTGTGCTGCATCACCCTTTCCTCTTCGAGGGAATACAACGCAAGCTCGAGAAGTAGCAAGAAGAATTTCTGGCGCCGTTGCCGGGGAGGCTTACGTTTAAGTCATATACCAAGTACCTATCACAAACCCTTATCCTTTGCACTACATTATTTGCCTCTCATTTTCCTCTCCCCCACTTCACCCTTGCTGTTTTATTTGCCCTTCTTTTTCCGTGTGTTTACCGTTCGCTTGCCTCTTGTTTGCTTGTGTGTTGGATTGCTTGCTTGTCACTATGGCTCAAAACAATACCAAATTGTGTGACTTATCCAATACCAACAATAATGATTTTATTAGCACGCCTATTTCTCCTATTACCGATGCTGAATCTTGTGTGATCAATGCTGCCCTGTTGAATCTTGTCATGAAAGATCAATTTTCTGGCCTTCCTAGTGAAGATGCCGCTACCCATCTGAACAACTTTGTTGATTTGTGTGATATGCAAAAGAAGAGGGATACTGATAATGATATTATTAAATTGAAGCTATTTCCGTTTTCACTTAGAGATCGTGCTAAAACTTGGTTTTCCTCTTTGCCTAGAAATAGTATTGATTCATGGAATAAGTGCAAAGATGCCTTTATCTCTAAGTATTTTCCTCCCGCTAAGATTATCTCTCTTAGAAATGATATTATGAATTTTAAGCAACTAGATCATGAGCATGTTGCACAAGCTTGGGAGAGAATGAAATTAATGATACGTAATTGCCCTACACATGGTTTGAACTTATGGATGATTATACAAAACTTTTTATGCTGGCTTGAATTTTGCTTCTAGAAATATTTTAGATTCGGCCGCGGGGGGGGGGGCACTTTCATGGAAACTGATGGGCCTCGAACCCCTCGTTGGTTACCCCAAGTGGAAGGTGTAAGATGCAGTATGTAGAAGTGTTTTCCCTTAGCAAAGATACCAAGGATCGAATCCCCAGAGACTCCTAGGTTCAACAAGTAGGTGTCAACTGCTAACGGCGCAATTAGCAATCAACGTGGACCTGCACACAGATACAAATAACTTTGCTCCCAACGAGTACAGAGAGGTTGTCAATCCCTCCGGCCTTGTAGTTCACAAAGGGTTAAAAGCAAATGTTAGTAGTGATAGATAGTGTTTTGCAATAGTAAGTAAATAGCGAAAAGTAAATAGCGGATGTGATCAATGATGGTAATATGGACCGGAGTCTCATGATGTTCACTAGTGATGTCTCTCTCCCAAAAGACGATAAAACAGCTATGTGAGGTAAACAAATTACAGCTGGGCAATTGACAGGACCACGAACGCAAACCAATGCTGATTACATTGCAAAAAGGTTGAGGTTCAAAGCATGGGCGGTACGCCAAAATAAGTAGACCAAAATCCATCAATATCTACTACTAATCATCCACCTTGAGATATCTATCCAGAACATCTCGCTGGTATTAAGTTGCGAGTCCCACCCATAGTGTAAACTCAATGCAACAGACAACTGCATTAAAAGAACTTTGCGTAAAGTAAACAATCCTTGCACCCGCGGGCACAAGCACCGTTGTTTTCCCCCTTGTGGCAACAGCACATCCCCTAGACTCATGTTTCTGTCACTCAAGCTAGTCATCGAGGGGCATGAACCCACAATCGAGTATAACGTTCCCTCTTGGAGTCACTACGTATTACTTGGCCAAAGCAATAAATAACAACGGAGAACATGCAAGAATTACTTATGAACGTAAATATAAAAGAGGTAGATCAAATATATTACTCAAGATCAATCTGAACATAATCTTATAATCCATCGGATCCCAGCAAACTCAACATAGCAACAACATAAGGATTACATAGGTGCCTCGATCATGTAGGGCAGCTCACAAGGACTAATTAGTGAAGCACAAGAACGGGAGGAGAACATCACATAGCTACTGGTCATGGACTCATGGTCCAAGGGAGACTACTCACGAGTCATCCGGGAGGCGTCCATGGTGGTGGAGAAGCTCCTGTTGGTGATCCTCCCCTCCGGCAGGGTGCCGGGAAGAGTTCTCCTGGTGCTCCCGATCTTGGAAACGGCGGCGGCGGCGGAACAGAGATGGGATCGCGAAAAGATTTCCTCTTCTGAGGGTTTCGGAGGACGCTTTAAATATATGCCAAAGGGGAGCATCGGGGAAGCTTCGGGGGGCCCAAGCGCCCCCCCGGCGCGGCCCAGGGGGGGCGCGCCGCCAGGGCGCCTGGAGCCCTGGTGCCCCCCCCCCTGGCTGCCCTTCGAACGCAGGGTTGTTTCCGGAACGCTGATTTTTTATATAATTTTTCTGGATTTTTCCTGGCAGTTCTCGTAACGTGAAAACCTGAAATACAAAAACAGCCGAAAACAGAAACTGGCACTGGGGTGCACTGGATTAGTAAGTTAGTCCAAATATGATCAAAAGTGTATGGAAGTGTATGAATATCATAGCAATATCACCCAAAAGTGGCATGGAGCAAGCAGAAATTATAGATACGTTTTGGACGTATCAACATCCCCAAGCTTAATTCCTGCTCGTCCTCGAGTAGGTAAATGATAACAAGAATAATTTCTGTGGTGACATGCTATTAACCATATAGGACTTTTTCATAGTCATATGACAAAAGCTTATGAGACAATGATTCTATAGTAATTAAGTTGCCTCAAGAGAAAATCACAAATGACTGAAAGTTTTACAACATGACATTGAAACATCAAATAGATTTGCAATGAACATGATGTGCAAATATGATAAAGTGATATCTAGCTTGCCCCCTTTAGTGAAGCAAAACATAAATGCAGGGGCACCTTCAAGGTTTAAGTGATGACTAGATACAATGATTTCTCAAATAACGATATCACAATCATGCAAAAGGCAATGCTACTTTGGGACAATGCACATTACACTCAGAATGACAATCATACTCTCAGTAGTTGGTGCTTTTAAAAGAAGGTGGAGACTCAACATAAAAGTAAATGATGGTTATGTGCTAGAGTTTTTTTATTTTGAAAACATGGAAGCAATTTTGTCAACGGTAGTAGTACTTCATATGTGTCATGTATAAGACCTCCTATAAGTTGCAAGCCTCATGCATTGAATACCAATAGTGCTCACACCTTGTCCTAATTAGCTCGGATTTCCATGGGTTATCATTGCATTACATATGTTTCAACCAAGTGTCACAAAGGGGTACCTCTATGCCACCTATACAAAGGTCTAAGGAGATAAATCACATTTGATTTCTCGTTTTTGATAGATCTCAACTTGAGGACATCCATACCGGGACAACATAGAAAATAGATGATGGACTCCTCTTAAATGCATATGCATATTCTCATAAGAGATTGAGGATTAAGTCCAAGCTAAAACTTCCACCATGATGCATGGCTTTGGTTGGCGGCCCAATGTTCTTCTCTAACAATATGCATATTCATTCAACCCACGGCAAATCACCCTTACTTCAGACAAGACGAACATGCATAGCAACTCACATGATATTCAACAAAAGTGTGATAGTTGATGGCGTCCCCAGAAACATGGTTACCGCTCAGCAAGCAACTTATAAGAAATAAGATACATAAGCAACATATTCTTTACCATAATAGTTTTTAAGCTACTTTCCCATGAGCTATGTATTGCAAGGTTAGTCTGCTTATGTCGGGGGAAACTGTCCTCCCACGAGCACCTATGGGACCGGAGCCCCTTCTACGTTGCGGTAAGGGAGCGGAGGGAGCACGAAGAGCAGATCGAGGAGAGCACGCGGGTAGTTTACCCAGGTTCAGGCCGCGCGGACGCGTAAAACCCTACTCCTGCCTTGGTTGTATTGAGCTCGGGAGCTTGAAGAGCTATAGTACTAGCTACACCGAGCGAGAGAGTTGCTTAGGATTCGAACCCCTTCTACGTTGTGCATGGGCCTCCTTTTATAGCCCAAGGGGTCACCGACAGGTGTCAACGTAGAGGAGGGCAAAAATGTAACTATGATGGTAGTTGTAACAGTGCGGGAATAGTGCATGAACAGTGGATGAACAGTGGTCATCACCTAACTTTGACAGTGGGGGACAAGGGCATTAAATGCCCATCACCGTCGACCCCAAAAGCGTCCATCCATGCTTCTCCATTCGACGCGGCGGTAGCCTCGTCACCGTGGATTGCCACCGTGTACCCCAGGCTGCACAGCCATCCGCCACGCGTCCCTGGAAGGGCCCCAGGGCAACGCGTGGGCAGATGAGCTGGAGCGCGGGCACACAGCGTGAGTTCCCCCGGCAAGCACCTTGCCGGGCCCTTGACCTTGCCGGGCCCGGAAGCTTGTCGCTTCCCGGGCCCTGCCGGGGCGCATGATGCGCCGAGGCGCTTCCTGAGGTGCGCATTCCTTGGTCTTCCTGGCAAGCTCCTCTTGCCAGGGCCTTGTGCTAAAGTGACAGTCTTGAGCCTGGTACGGCCTTCCCGGCAAGTTCCACTTGCCGGGGCCTTGATCTTCTGACTTGTATACTTTGTTCTTGAATGGCTTAATAAGGACCGGAAAGGTTTCCGGCAAGCACGTGGTAAACCCCGCCGCGGGAAGCTGCTACTGCCCGTGCACAAGTTGGGGTACTAAGGTACCCCTACCTTAGTACACCGACAGGAGCCCCCGGGCCTGGGCCACACACGGTGCCGAGCGCTGTTGGGCCAGGCCCAAAACAGTGCACGGGCACGCGCGGCCCACGGCAAGCCGTAAATTCCCTTCCGCATCCGCCGCGCCCCTCCCTAACGGCACGCGTCGATTGCGGCGTCGTGGGAGAGATCGTGGCCTCGTTCTTTAATGGGAAATGCGGAGCGTCCCCCACTTCTCCCTTAAAAGCAGAGGAAGCAGGGGCAATTTCCCTCCTTCGTCTTCATTGCATCTTCAACCTCCAGAAATCCCCCGCTGCTCCTTGCCTCCACCCCTCCCCCGCCGTCGAGCTCCTCGCCTCTTCCCTCGCCGCCTCCGCCATGGCTCCGAAGAGCGAGAAGGCGAAAGCGGACAAGGCAAAGAAGGAGAAATCTGAGCAGGCGGCGAAGCTTGCCGCCCTGCGGAAGAGGAACGTGGTCTTCGCGTCGAGGCTCAGCGCGAAGGAGCTGCGGAACAAGTACTACCTCTTCTGGTCCGGGGAGACCAAAGCTCATCCCCGTACCAGAGCCTTCCCCACCGTCGCCAAAGATCTGTTTCCCGGCGGGTATTTCTTCTTTGCTGTCTTCTTCCACTGCGGATTGTGCCCTCCGTACTCGGAGTTTTTCTGTGACATTATGAACACATACAACCTCCACCTCCTAGATTTCACTCCCAATGCCATCCTTACGATGGCTGTTTTCGCACATCTGTGCGAAAACTATATTGGGATCCATCCAAACGTAGCACTCTTTCGCCATTTCTTCATGCCTAGAGTAGAGGCTGGCGCTCCCCTCTCCGGCGGCATCTCCTGGATCTTCCGGTTGAATAAGAAGGACTCATACCTGAAGGGAGAACTTCGCGGCAAGTGGGAAGAGTGACGTGCAGATTGGTGTTGGGTGGTGGAGGACAAGCCAGAGCCCTTCACTACGCCGCGCACAACTGCCATTGTGCGCGGGAGGGATTGGAGTGAATTGGCCCCGGAGGACAACAGACTCAGTATTGCCCTTGTTAGGATTATCCGTCTCCGGGCCGCCAATCTGACCATCGGAGAGGTTGGCGCAGATTTCCTTCGCCGCCGCATTGCCCCTTTACAGGAAAGGAAAAGGCCCGCCTGGGAATTTGGCAATGCGGCGGATATCATGAGGCTACGCTGCGGATTGAACTTCAATTTCACCGCTTTGAAGCTGAAAGGAATGGTGCGAGAGCTCTTCAAGCACGACCCGGCGCATCCGGAGTGGTTCAGACCCGCCAAGGGAGTGGTGCCACTGTGCAACAGCACCGCCCGTGACTCCTTGCGCGCGATGATGCCGGAGTGCGACTCCCACGGCATCGTCCCCACTTGGATCCAGCCTCCGCCGGATGCCATTCTGAGCTTCTTCAACAATTTGGTTGAGGTGCCCAAGAACCCCGAGGAGAACAGGGGCCTTACCCGGGCCACTACGGCTCGGGATATAGCTTATATTGCTTTCCGGATGGAAGAGGCCGCCGCAGCTGCGGCGGCAGGTGAGTTTGGATACACCGCGGACGACGCGGAGGCTGCGGACGCTGCGTGCCAAGCAGAGGAGGCAGAGATCCGCAGGCTGCTCAAGCTTCCGCCCGAGGAGTTTGCCGGGGTTCCTTCCCCGAGGCATGCCGGGATACCCGGGGTCATGAGCGAGGCCGTCGCCGGGGGCGAGGTTGCCGGAGGGAGCAGGGTTGCCGGAGGAAGCGGAGCCGTCGGAGGGAGCGGAGCCGCCGGGGGGAGCGAGGCCGCAGGGCAAAGTGCTGGACCCAGCGGGCCTGCCGGGGAGGAGGAGGAGGACGTCGAGGCCGATGAAGACACCGGCGGATCTCTGGGTCTTGACGACGACGCCTCCTCGTCCTCGAAGAACTCCCCGCCTCCGGCAAGTCCCACGCAAGTACCGAGGAAACGCCTCCGCAAGGCGGCTACAGCGACGAGGATGCAGGCGCCTCGACAACAACCTGCTCGCCGGGCGACGCGAGCCACCAGGGCGAGCCAAGCTGCGACGGAGGTGCCCCGCGCACCAGCGCCGAGCGGAGGGGGATCCTCCCGGAGCGAAACGGCCGCTCCGCCTGCTCCTCGGGCCTCGGCGTCAACGGAAGCTGGGTCTTCGCAGCCCCCAGCCCCGGAGACCGCCAAGCGCCCGAGGGAGCCTTCTCCTCCTGCTCCTCGCGCGGGAGCACCCCAGGTGGAGTTCGATTTCTCCGCCCTCAGCTCCGACGACGACGAGGAAGAGGAGTAAGCACTTGTAATTTGTAATTTCTTCGATTCTGTCTTGATCTTTCTTCGACGATTCTGATCTTGTCCTTGCTTTGCTTTCAGGACCCTGACCCAGCGGATGGCGAAGAGGGCCAAGATCCCAGTGGTCGAAGTTGAAGACGACTCGCCCGCCGCGGCGACCGGAGAAGTGCCAGCGGCGAGCTTGCCGGAGCAACCTGCTGCTCCGAGGAGCAGCCCCCAGCGCAGCCCCCAGCGTAAGTCTGGTTTTTGTCTTCCTATTTGTCGGGCGCGCTTGAGGTTGTTGACTGTACTGATGTTTTGTTGTCTTGTTTTGTCTTATTTGTTTTGTGCAGAAGTGGAGCCGCAGCCGCAGGAGCGTCCGGAGACTGCCCCCGACGAACCACTTGCTCCACCCTCCCCGCCAAGGGCGAACTCCCCGGCGAGGGAGAATGCTCCGACAAGGACGGGCACCCCGCCAAGGGTGAGCAGCCCGACAAGGGTGGCCACCCCGCCAAGGGAGGGCGCGGGCAGCCCTCCGCCAGCAGGGGCTGCTGCTCCACCGCCAAGGGAGGACTCCCCGGCGAGGGAGCCTGTCGTCGACGAAGTTCGCGAAGGTAAGTCTTGTAGCTTTATCTTCTTGAACTTGTCTTTTTGGATATTTGCTTGATCTTTTCTTTTCTTCTTCTTCTGCTAGATCCTCCTGCGCCGGAGCGGATGGAGACTGAGGCCACCGGCAAGGAGGGCGCGCAAGGCGACGGCGGCGACGCCACTGCCGCTGAGGGCATGGCAGGAGCCGACGAGCCTGCTGCTGAGGAGACTGCCCCGACCGCAGACGCCGCGGCTGGGGAGGGGGACGGCGACCACACTGCCGGCCCGGAGGCAGCAGGAGCGTCAAGCGCTGCACCGGCCGCCGACCCCTCCGCCGCTAAGGAGCAGCCAGGCATTTATCTTGAGGCCCCCAACGGAGTCTTCATACAAGTCCCGTGGGGGTCTTCGTCGCGAGCCCCCGTGGAGGGAGAGACCTACGATGGAGAGGTCCTCGCCTCCGCGGGGTTGAAGATTGTTGAGGCGCCTGGCGGGAGCGACGAGCCTGAAGAGGAGAAGCTACTTCGCCGGCTCCTGGCCCTTTACCGGGCCAGGCAGGCGAAGCTGGACTCCCGAGAAGCTCTTACCGCCAAGGCTGGAGTGGACTTGGAGAAACGGGCCGCGGAGCTTCGCGCCGCCAACCAGGCCGCCCTCCGCAACTTGGCGGAGGAGCGGGAAGAACTCGCCGGAGAGCAGCAAGCCTTCCTCCTGGAGAAGGCGGAAGCTGAAGAGCGACAGCGGCTGGCCGCCGAGGAGCTGTCTCGGCGGGAGGGGGCGCTCAACCAGCGGAAGGTTGAGCTCGACGCCCACGATGATGAGCTCACCGCCCGGGAGCAGGCCATGAAGGAGGCAAAGGAAGCCGCAGCCGCCGCGGAAACCGCCAAGAGAGAGCTGGAGCTCAAGGTGGATCAGTTGGAGCGGTACCTGAAAGCTAGTGAGGACAGGGTCACCGCGCTCAACGTGGAGCGGGAGAAGGACGCCCACACCAACTCCGACTTGCAGGTACGCCTCTCCAAGAAGGGCGACGAGCTTACTGCCGCCAAAGATTCAATCGCTGACTTGGAGTTGAAGGTCTCCACTTTGACTGATTCACTTGACGCTGCCCGGGACCGTGAAACGAAGCTGAAGGACGAGCTCCGCAAGGAACGAGGCCTAGTGGAGAGCGCCGCCACTTCAGCAAACAACTTCAGCCGGGCTGTGGAGCAGTGGACCGACGACTTGGTCGCTTCTGCTGCCAATATCGACAAGGAACTGATGGCGCTGAGGGTGGAGCACCTTGTGTACTCTCCGGACGAGAACCTCCCCCACAGCACCAAGTTAAGTCTCTTCTTCAGGGGAGTCGCGCCGGCGCTTGCACGGCTGCAGGAGAAGCTCCCCGCGCAGCTGGCCGAGGAGTCGCGTCAGCTCTGCGCGGGCACCTTGGAACGCGTCTTGGCCAAGATCGTCTACCGCAACCCTGGCATCAATCTCACCAACGTCCTCCGCTCCTTGCCGGACGACACAGATCAGGAGGCGTTGAAGGCGCAGGTCGCCCACATCGTCGCCAAGGTGAACAAGATCTCAAGGCGTGAAGGCGACCGCGTAGATTAAGCCTCTTTCTTTCTATTTCCTTTGCTGCTTCAAAGTGTGCCATGAACATGAATCTATTAGTCATTGCGACAAGTTACCTTTGTAATATACTATCTTATTTTCGAGCAATCAATGCAGTGTTATCTCCCTTGCTTTTGGTCCTTTACTTTGTATGCTTTCTACCTTACGCTTTTAGGGGACTTGCCGGCAAGGGGCCCTCGCCGCGAGCGCTGAGTGCTGGACCCTTAGCAGCCTGCTGGCAAAGGACCCTACCGGCAAGCAACCTTGCCGCAGCTAGTCGCAGCGCACTTAGCTTGCTGAGCGAACTCGAAAACGAAATAAGGGTGCAACACTTGTCGCAGCTCACTTAAGTCATTGAGCGTGCTCGGAAACAAGGTAAGGGTGCGGCTAGCCACGGGTAGGTTCCTCCGCGCACAGGTTTTCCATACAAAGTGTGGTTGTTCAAGGAAGATAACTAAAATTTAAAAATTTGAACTGCTCAAATTCTGGTAACTTAGCTTTCATATGTTGCTTGTTCCCCGACAAGGCTCCTCTTTCTTGAACAGCACTTGGTTCATCCTCCATCTCCTCCCCCCCCCCCGGCAAACTTGTGCGCGAGGAAGTCTCCTTCTGCTTAAGAGGGAAAGAAAAAGAGGAGGGAAAACAAGCATAGGGCCTCACGGCTTGCTAGTGCTTACCGGGGATGTGTATCGCACAAGGTGACAAACAATGCATGCAAATAACCAAAGAAAAGCATGGAAATGGCAAATAGTACGAAGCACAAAAACTTTACTGATGCACGGGATCTGCGCCCGGCTTTGTACAAAGGTTTACATGCAACAGCGGCAAGACTCGTACAAAAGGTGGTTGCCGGAGCGGATCACGGCAACCGCGCCTTATGGGTGAAACTTGCGAAGATGCTCTATGTTCCAGGAGTTGCTCACCGGTAAGCCTTCTTCGGTCTCAAGGCGGACAGCGCCGGGCCTTGTGACTTGTTTCACCCGATAAGGGCCTTCCCACTTCGGCGTCAACTTGTTGGAATTCTTGGCGGACTGAACACGCCGAAGAACAAGGTCGCCTTCCTCGAGACTCCTGGCCTTGACCTTGCGGCTATGATAGCGGCGCAAGGCTTGCTGGTATCGAGCAGCTCGTACAGCAGCCTGGAGACGTTCCTCCTCAAGGAGCAACGCATCATCTTGACGTAGTTGCTCTTGCTCGAGCTCATCATAAGCGAGCACTCGAGGAGATCCGTATACGAGTTCCGTGGGGAGAACTGCCTCTGCTCCATAGACAAGAGCAAAGGGTGTCTGTCCGGTGGCTCGACTTGGTGTCGTCCTGATTGACCAAAGAGCCGCCGGTAGCTCCTCTATCCAGTTTCTTCCGCACTTGCGCAGCCTGTCAAAGGTTCTTGTCTTGAGTCCGCGCAGCACTTCAGCATTGGCCCTCTCCGCTTGACCATTGCTCCTCGGGTGAGCAACAGAAGCGAAACAGACCTTGGCGCCAAGGTCTTGGACGTACTGCATGAAGGTGCGACTAGTAAATTGTGTACCGTTGTCGGTGATAATCCTGTTAGGGATTCCGAAACGGCAAACAATTGACCTGAAGAACCTGACCGCTGACTGTGCCGTCACCTTTCTCACTGGTTCCACTTCTGGCCACTTTGTGAACTTGTCGATCGCAACGTACAAGTACTCAAAGCCCCCGACAGCACGGGGGAAAGGGCCGAGGATATCGAGCCCCCAGACCAAGAAGGGCCAGGACAAAGGGATCGTCTGGAGAGCTTGAGTGTAATGCCCAGGATGGGACTATACCTCCTACGTGTCGAGGCACGACTTAAAGGTATAAGCCCATCCTAGAATGATCTCAAGTTTGGTATCTTTGCACGACTCATGTAAAAGAAGGATTAAATTGCAAAAGGGGATAGTTGGCTTACACTCGCCACTTCACACAATACATTACATAAGCAATACATCATTCAAAACATCACAACCCGACTACGGGTGAAGTTCCAAAAGAAAGATACCAAAACAACATAAAACCACAGGTCAGGATCGAATCCTAGTAGAAACCACTACTGATCGTCGAAACATCACAAGCAAACGGCCACTCTCTTCATCGAGCTCCTGGTGAAGAACTTGAACCAGCTTCTGCATCAAACTCGGCTGAACCTGCATCTGGTGTTGTAGTAACTGTGAGTCACGAGGACTCAGCAATCCCATAACCATGGGTAACAAGACTAGCAAAGCTTTGTGGGTAGGAAGAGGGTAAAGTGGTGAGGCTGCAGCAGCGACTAAGCATAATATGGTGGCTAACTTACGAGTACCAGAATAAGATGAGAAGCTACGCAAACGGTCGCAAAAGAGGTGATCGCTAAAGATCCTAACTACATACGGTCAAACATAACCCCACCGTGTTCTCTTCTCAAAGTGAAAAGAGACAGTCACGGTTACTCACACAGTTGTGTGTTTTACTTCGGATCCTCTGTCAAGTTTTCTACAACCGGACATTAACAAATTCCAATCTGCCACATAACCGCGGGCACGGCTTTCGAAAGTTCATAACCCTGCAGGGGTGTTCCAACTTAGCCCATCACAAGCTCTCACGATTAGCTGAAGTGATAAATATAATATCATCACTCCTTATCTTAGGGAAAATCCGATCAGGCCCGGAATCCCTGTAGCACAAGTCATTTCGACAATGGTAAAACAAGTCCAGCAAGACCTCCCGGCGTGCCGACACCCTGATAGTAGCCGTGCGTATCTCGTCTCAGGCCACGTCCGGATGAGCAGTACGTACAGATACCGAAGATCCCAGCGAACTGGGTGGCATCCGCAAGTGGCTCTAGTTTGGGACCAACACCATCAGCACTGGCCCCCCCTGCTATGTAGAATTAAGAATCCTCGGGGACGCGACCCGCTATGCAATTTTAATTATTTAATTAAGTTGTTATTATGGGCAAATTAAAAACCAATGTTGGGCCTTGCTGGAGGAGTTTTATTCAAAGTCGAACTGTCAAGGGGTCCCCATTACACCCATCGTGTTAGGAACGCAAAATCAAGGAACATAATGCCGGTTTATCGGCGCCTAAGGTGGCATGAGTGGAACAAAACACCGAGCAAAAGGCCAAGCCTTCCACCCATGCCCAGTATATAAGGTGTGTTAATAATAATTATAGATATTGTGATATATCCAACCACAAGTTCCCTCCTGGAACGAACTTCATCTTGACCTGCAACTAACAACGCTATAAGAGGGACTGAGCAAGCGAGGCTGAGCAAGCGGGTAACATAGCCAAACAATGGTTTTGCTAGGAGGTTTCAAAAGTTAGAGGTTTCATGGCAACAAGGAGAGGCTGACATAAAAGATGGGTATCGCGACATGTAACGATAGCATCGAGACAACTAAGCATGGCAATGGTAGTAAAGGTATCCAAGGGTATGATCATCTTGCCTGGGATTCCACAAGGAAGAAGAACGGGTCCACGAAGAAGACGGAGCAACAGTCGAGCGGATCCTCACAACTCCGGAACGAAACCGAAGCTAACAAGAGAAGCAACCGGAAAGAAAACAAACAACACGGTAAACACACAATCATAAACATGACATACGATGCACAAACAAGTATGATGCATGTCCGGTTTAAATATGCATGGCATGGCAAAGTGCACAAACAAATACTACAAGTTAAGTGGAGATCGAGTTGCATATTGACGAAACACCACATTTAATTATTTAGTTGACTCTCGTTATTTACAAGACAAGATTAATTGTTATTAACATGGCAAGAGGTGAAGCATAAATAAACTACACTAATAAGACATTTTAAATGAGGCCGGAGAATAACAACAACAATATCCGGAAAATCCCCATGAGCATGTTTAATAATTATAAGCAACAACAATTCACACATATATAATGTTGTTAACATGATGCGGATGACATGATCAAGTTTATGCAATTTTTATTATAAGTTGACAAGAGAGGAAGACATGAAGTAATATCACCGCGGTGGAAGGAAAGGGTGCCACGGCAACGATCCGAAAATGATGCAACGCAACATCTCGGTTCCGGTAACTCGGTGAGAGACCGGTGCAAAAGGAAGATGGCGTGGGTGAGTCAAACGAGATGAAAGAGGTGGGGTGATCCCGTTACCGGGTTCCCACGAGTCGGCGACGAGGCAACCGAGGGACATGACAAAAGGGCACAACGGGCACGAAGCACAAGTGAAACATTCATACAACCACAACAAGCATCCACGGTTCATCGTCTCGGGTTATACCTTCGAAACACTCGTTTCGGGACGGTTCGAGTTCGTCGAGGAACGTAGGGGAAGTAGTTGTACACGGCCGAAGAGGAAGAAGTCGTTCACGTGGCGGTAGTTGTACTCGGGCGACGGTAGAGGAAGTAGTGGTACTCGGCGACGGTAGTTGTACTCGTGGCGACGGTAGACGTTCGGGCCGTAGATGTAATCGGTCGTCGCGGTACTTGGTCGTAGGGGTACTCGTGGCGACCGTGTAGTCGAACTTGACGGTCATCGTGTGTAGTCGTACTCGGCGAAGATAGTTGTACATGTCATTTGTCGCCGTGTAGTCGTACTTGACGGGTCGTCGGCGACTCGAAGGGGTACACGGGTCGTCGTTCTCGTACATGTAGTCGTTCTCGAGCTCGTAGCCGTAGTCGTACAAGGGTCCAAAAGAAGATAAACTTGCTGTTTTCCTGGTTAACTGAGATTAACAAAAACAGCAACAAAACCAACAAACAAGGGAAAGCAGCGCGCGACGGAGAGGTGCGGGTCGCGGCTCGGCGCTGCTCATGGCCGCGGCGCTGTCTTGCTGGAGTTCGACGGGGAAGGAGGCACCCGAGGCAGAGGCGGGCGCACCGGCGCGGCCTGCAGATGGAGGAAGAGGCGACGGAGAGGTGCTGGCTAGGGCGCACTTCCGGCCGGCCTTGCTGGGCGCCAGAGGGAAGGGGCGCTGCGGCGCGCGGCCTGGAGGCTTGGAGACGAGGGAGCAGAGGCGGGGGCCTGGCCGACCCGGCCTTGGGGCGCGCAGGCGCGGAGGGAGGCGAGGAACGGGAGACGGGGCTCGGGACGCTGGCCGACGGCACCACTCTTGCTGGAGAGGCGGGGCGCCGGCTGCTTCGAGGAGAAAGGGGGTCGGCGCCGGCTCGCGGGGCGAGCGTGCTGCAGCAGCTTGGCTCGGGGCGCTCGGCTTGTCCTGGGGCGAGGGAAGGGAACCGCGCCGGAGGGGCCATGGCGCTCGGGGCGGCCGGGCGAGGCAGACCAGACGACGGAGGGAGGAGCGCTCGGGCTGTGAGGTTGGGGAGCGAGGGAAGGGGACTTGTGCGAGCGAGGCAGAGCGGGGTGAGCGAGAGAGAGGATCGGGCAGAGAAAGAGTGGCGGCAGCTCGGGGGAAAGAAGGGGAGCGAGAGAAGAGGCTAGGGTTCGGTCGGACCAGAAGGCTGAAGCGGTTGGGCCTATAGGCAGAGATGGGCCTGGGAGGTGGCCTGGGCCGGAGTGGCCTAGGAGGGAAGGAGGAGAGGAGGTGCGGCCTGGAGGAGTTTCCTTTCTATTTCTTTGACAGAAATAAAAAATAGGGAGAGTGCAAAAGAAATTAAGAACAGAGGCCAGAACAGAAAATAAAATATGGAACATTTTTATAAGGCTTTACGGGATATTACCAACCCAACAAAAATAGTTCCAACACAAAGGAAGTGCAAGCTAAAACATTTAGCTTGCAAAAAAAAAGGAGTTTAGATTTTTGGAGGAGCCTCGAAACAACGGAAAGAAAATAAAATAAGACAAGGTTTAGAAGTAGAAACTCGAAGTGAAATAAACATGGGGAATTTGCAAGTGTGTTGGGGTAATTCCAACAATGGAATATTTTAAATATAGCTCCCTAAATATTGAGAGGCTTTTATATGTTTTAAAGAGAAGACATTCTTCCCTCGATTTAAATGGACCGAAGGCCCACACGATTTATTTAAGTTGAGATGCAAAATAAAATATATGATGGCATGATGACATGATGCAATGCAAAATAAAATAACACAAGCAAAAAAAAAACACGGGCAACCCGGAACATCTGGAATCTTCTGGGACGTCGGTCTCGAGCGTCACAACTCTCCCACACTAACAGAGGATCTCGACCCGAGATCCTAGGGATATCACCGGGTAAAACGGAAGAGGAAGAGGTAAAACAAAGTTGCTTCTTTGACAGACGAGTGAAACCAAAGAACCTGAGAGGTTGAACAAGTTGAAAGAAGAATAGAACAGAAATGAACGAAGTTAAGGGCACTCCGGTAAAATGAGTAACAAGGAGTATTATGAGAACCTTGGAGGTTGAAAGACATGAAACAAGAGCTTAGGAACCAAAAGAATATGAAGCCATAACGGTATAGCCAAGGAATAAGAATGACAGAATTTGGACAGCACTCCGTCTGAAAATGGAAGGAATTAACATGAACTTGAGGAGATGAGATGATACTTGATGAAAAGAACAACACATTGCCTCTGAAACAATTGAAAGAATGGCACAAGGGGTAAGAAAGATTTAGACAGCACTCCGGTTGAAAGAGAGGTAAAGCTTGATAAGATGGCGGAACTTGAATGAAGAATACAACACTCCGGTTAAATAGACAAGCAAGGGAGAATATGATCTTGATATGACAAGATGATGGTTAAAGAGAGCAATAACACAATGCCTCCGGAATGAAAGAATAGCATAGGTCGTTGGAAAGAAAAGAACGGAGAAGAAAATGACAACTTCTCCCACGAATGAATAAGAAAAACATCCTTACGGAGAAGGGTTGAACAGAGTTGTTGGAATAAAAATCAACAACAAAACGAATAAGCTCGATGTGGGCTTATGGAAAACATCTCAAAATTAAGAGGTGACAACCAGCCACTAACTTAAACAATTGTTTGGATTGAGAACAACAAGGATATGAAAAGCTTATATCACCGGAATGATAAATGAAGAACTTGGGTCATTTATAAGCACCATAATAACAACAATCCTTAGGGAAGGCTTTAGGTGAAATACAACCCAAGATAACTCCAACGAATAAATGAAGGGTTGAAAAGATCTCCTAAAGAAAAAGAAATGATGGTTTTAAATATCTCATTCTTGATAACTCGTGAATCATGAAACATGAAGGAATTACCAAGAATGACATAACACCATTTGAAAAGATAAGGTAGAAAGAATTGCAATTGGAAAGCATGATGAAGAATGCTTGAGCTCCAACAAGAATCTTGATGAAGACTTCGAGGATGAATTAAATGATGATGAACCACCATGAAGAACTCCGGTAATGAAACATGAGAAGTTAAAGATGAAAAGAATAAGATTCAAGGCCTGTGATGGATTAGATGGAGCTTGAAATGATATAATTGAAATAACTTGGAGCTCCGGAAAACAAGATGAACAGCTTAGAACCGAGAATATGATATGATGAACAAGCTCCAGGCAAAAGAATTAAAACACCTTGAAGAAATAAGAATAAGAATTATGTCATGCATATCCTTCACCAATTTAAATTGATGACAACCAAAGGATTTGGCATACTACTTATTCTCGTTGGGAAGAATTTAAGAGAGATCTAGCACAAGCTTGCATAAGTATTCAACGAACCACCGGTAGGATTATGGAAAGAACAAATGAATTAAAATGATAACAACGGAAGGGTATACTTGAAAGAACCACCGTAAGAATATTGAGACGAACGAAGAGACATCAATGAAGAATATTTGGAGGACGAAGTTGAAAACTGAGAACGAAGAAATCTTCTGAAATGATGGCCCTCGGAGGATCACAAAGAAAAGAATTCAAGAATTGCTCTGAAGGGGCATGAAACAACTCCCACAATCGAAACAATTATGAGGATGGCAAGAAGCTAGAACCACGAATCTTGGAAGAACGGATAAGGATTGAATAGGAACTCGTCTTCGAGACTTCAAAATCTAAGAAGACGATGAGATACACCACCATGAACTGTATAGGCACTCCGGAATGAAGAATTAAAAGTTGAACCAATGATGAAAAAGAATTGAAAGCGATCTTGGAGAAGGCATGTGACTGATGGGAATCATTCTTACGTCACATTTGAAAGAATTTTAAAACAACTCCGGAAAAATAGAAGAGTCAGTTAAGATCCTGGGAAAATACCTATGGGTTAAGGCCCACTCAAAGAAATCACCGTTGAAAAGATTGCTTAAGAGATATTGCACCGGTTGAATTAAATGGCTTGAATAAGATAACAATCTCAAAATCGCTTGAATGGATTAAGAATGGAATTATGAATCTTCAGCACTCCGGATATGAATAGCAAGAGGAGAATGATTAATTGGTGCACCGGAATAAGAAAGCATTATGAAAAGAGGAAAAGGATAAGATCAACACCGAAATCTTGAATTACATCCACCGGCAGAATTAGAGAACAAAAGAATGATGAACTTGAAGCTCTTGAGCATCTTCGCGATAAATCACCGGATAAGAACATTGAAGGAAAAGAATGAAGAAACATCACATGAATAAAATGGATATTTCATCTGAGAATTTCTGGCTCCAAGAAGAAAAAAGGGAGGGAGGGTGGGGAAAACAAGGACAACTTGAGATGAACAAAAAGGACACCGGTTGAAAAGAATTAACATGATGATCTTGATGGTCAAGAAGAATTAGGACTCCCATAGAAATATGAGAACACCGATAAGGAGGTATGGAATCACCATTTGACATCGAAGCAACTCGAATACCAGAATCAAAACAAGAACAAAGGGTAGATATGCAACATGATCTTCACAATATCATCCGAACAGAGGATTGAACGAAAGAATTCCGCAGATACATCAGCTTGACGAGAAGCCACTTGGAGAGCAAAAAGGTAAATAAAAAGGAACAAGGATCAGATAGAACAAATACAAGATAGAAGCTTCGTTCCGCATCTTCGTGCTGAAAGCTCATGGAACATGTTACAAAAGGGTTTTGTCATCCCCGGATCAGCATAGCCAAGGACCCTTTAAGATGCAACTCCCGATCAGAACAAGTCCATAAAACCACTTCACTCAATGTAGACCTTAAACTTCATATCGAGCATCCGTTGGAAGAATGCCTAGAACTACTAGATGAACCCACCTATAGATTTCCGAAAGTTTCCACTTATGCAATCAGGTGTTGGGGATACACGGGAAGCACCGCGCAATCAACTCTAAACCTACATCCAGGTGTATCCATCCTTCAACACATAACCAGTCTTTCTCGGAAACTGTTTACCTCGGACCTTCGAAAAGCATCCACTATAACAAGCTATGGCAATACTCTCGAACTACCTCCCCAGTACTGGGTGATGTCGGGGTTATCTTGCCACTGGCCGTATAGGAGAGATTTTCGATGTCGGCCGTCTTAAGTATTTAGTACTGCCGCGATATGCTTGTGTCAATGATACCCCGAAGCTCAACTCCTCGGGAACAGGAGGCATCGAGAACAATATCCTTGTCACAAGAACATCGAAACAATCCCATAATACTCGCGGGATCCTAAAAAAAATTTGGTGCAATTTTTGAAAATAGAAGAGGTAAGAGTAGACGTCATGAGTCCTCACCAGAGAGAAAGGGGATGAGAAGCAAAGAAATCCTACTCTCCGATATATATATAGGACTCAAAACATTTTCAGTGTGTGCCTAGACTCAACCGTCAACGATTCGATCAATCAGTGGGGGCTTCTAGGTCGGAGAAGGCTCTGAATACCAACTTGTAATGCCCAGGATGGGACTATACCTCCTACGTGTCGAGGCACGACTTAAAGGTATAAGCCCATCCTAGAATGATCTCAAGTTTGGTATCTTTGCACGACTCATGTAAAAGAAGGATTAAATTGCAAAAGGGGATAGTTGGCTTACACTCGCCACTTCACACAATACATTACATAAGCAATACATCATTCAAAACATCACAACCCGACTACGGGTGAAGTTCCAAAAGAAAGATACCAAAACAACATAAAACCACAGGTCAGGATCGAATCCTAGTAGAAACCACTACTGATCGTCGAAACATCACAAGCAAACGGCCGCTCTCTTCATCGAGCTCCTGGTGAAGAACTTGAACCAGCTTCTGCATCAAACTCGGCTGAACCTGCATCTGGTGTTGTAGTAACTGTGAGTCACGAGGACTCAGCAATCCCATAACCATGGGTAACAAGACTAGCAAAGCTTTGTGGGTAGGAAGAGGGTAAAGTGGTGAGGCTGCAGCAGCGACTAACCATAATATGGTGGCTAACTTACGAGTACCAGAATAAGATGAGAAGCTACGCAAACGGTCGCAAAAGAGGTGATCGCTAAAGATCCTAACTACATACGGTCAAACATAACCCCACCGTGTTCTCTTCTCAAAGTGAAAAGAGACAGTCACGGTTACTCACACAGTTGTGTGTTTTACTTCGGATCCTCTGTCAAGTTTTCTACAACCGGACATTAACAAATTCCAATCTGCCACATAACCGCGGGCACGGCTTTCGAAAGTTCATAACCCTGCAGGGGTGTTCCAACTTAGCCCATCACAAGCTCTCACGATTAGCTGAAGTGATAAATATAATATCATCACTCCTTATCTTAGGGAAAATCCGATCAGGCCCGGAATCCCTGTAGCACAAGTCATTTCGATAATGGTAAAACAAGTCCAGCAAGACCTCCCGGCGTGCCGACACCCTGATAGTAGCCGCGCGTATCTCGTCTCAGGCCACGTCCGGATGAGCAGTACGTACAGATACCGAAGATCCCAGCGAACTGGGTGGCATCCGCAAGTGGCTCTAGTTTGGGACCAACACCATCAGCACTGGCCCCCCCTGCTATGTAGAATTAAGAATCCTCGGGGACGCGACCCCCTATGCAATTTTAATTATTTAATTAAGTTGTTATTATGGGCAAATTAAAAACCAATGTTGGGCCTTGCTGGAGGAGTTTTATTCAAAGTCGAACTGTCAAGGGGTCCCCATTACACCCATCGTGTTAGGAACGCAAAATCAAGGAACATAATGCCGGTTTATCGGCGCCTAAGGTGGCATGAGTGGAACAAAACACCGAGCAAAAGGCCAAGCCTTCCACCCATGCCCAGTATATAAGGTGTGTTAATAATAATTATAGATATTGTGATATATCCAACCACAAGTTCCCTCCTGGAACGAACTTCATCTTGACCTGCAACTAACAACGCTATAAGAGGGACTGAGCAAGCGAGGCTGAGCAAGCGGGTAACATAGCCAAACAATGGTTTTGCTAGGAGGTTTCAAAAGTTAGAGGTTTCATGGCAACAAGGAGAGGCTGACATAAAAGATGGGTATCGCGACATGTAACGATAGCATCGAGACAACTAAGCATGGCAATGGTAGTAAAGGTATCCAAGGGTATGATCATCTTGCCTGGGATTCCACAAGGAAGAAGAACGGGTCCACGAAGAAGACGGAGCAACAGTCGAGCGGATCCTCACAACTCCGGAACGAAACCGAAGCTAACAAGAGAAGCAACCGGAAAGAAAACAAACAACACGGTAAACACACAATCATAAACATGACATACGATGCACAAACAAGTATGATGCATGTCCGGTTTAAATATGCATGGCATGGCAAAGTGCACAAACAAATACTACAAGTTAAGTGGAGATCGAGTTGCATATTGACGAAACACCACATTTAATTATTTAGTTGACTCTCGTTATTTACAAGACAAGATTAATTGTTATTAACATGGCAAGAGGTGAAGCATAAATAAACTACACTAATAAGACATTTTAAATGAGGCCGGAGAATAACAACAACAATATCCGGAAAATCCCCATGAGCATGTTTAATAATTATAAGCAACAACAATTCACACATATATAATGTTGTTAACATGATGCGGATGACATGATCAAGTTTATGCAATTTTTATTATAAGTTGACAAGAGAGGAAGACATGAAGTAATATCACCGCGGTGGAAGGAAAGGGTGCCACGGCAACGATCCGAAAATGATGCAACGCAACATCTCGGTTCCGGTAACTCGGTGAGAGACCGGTGCAAAAGGAAGATGGCGTGGGTGAGTCAAACGAGATGAAAGAGGTGGGGTGATCCCGTTACCGGGTTCCCACGAGTCGGCGACGAGGCAACCGAGGGACATGACAAAAGGGCACAACGGGCACGAAGCACAAGTGAAACATTCATACAACCACAACAAGCATCCACGGTTCATCGTCTCGGGTTATACCTTCGAAACACTCGTTTCGGGACGGTTCGAGTTCGTCGAGGAACGTAGGGGAAGTAGTTGTACACGGCCGAAGAGGAAGAAGTCGTTCACGTGGCGGTAGTTGTACTCGGGCGACGGTAGAGGAAGTAGTGGTACTCGGCGACGGTAGTTGTACTCGTGGCGACGGTAGACGTTCGGGCCGTAGATGTAATCGGTCGTCGCGGTACTTGGTCGTAGGGGTACTCGTGGCGACCGTGTAGTCGAACTTGACGGTCATCGTGTGTAGTCGTACTCGGCGAAGATAGTTGTACATGTCATTTGTCGCCGTGTAGTCGTACTTGACGGGTCGTCGGCGACTCGAAGGGGTACACGGGTCGTCGTTCTCGTACATGTAGTCGTTCTCGAGCTCGTAGCCGTAGTCGTACAAGGGTCCAAAAGAAGATAAACTTGCTGTTTTCCTGGTTAACTGAGATTAACAAAAACAGCAACAAAACCAACAAACAAGGGAAAGCAGCGCGCGACGGAGAGGTGCGGGTCGCGGCTCGGCGCTGCTCATGGCCGCGGCGCTGTCTTGCTGGAGTTCGACGGGGAAGGAGGCACCCGAGGCAGAGGCGGGCGCACCGGCGCGGCCTGCAGATGGAGGAAGAGGCGACGGAGAGGTGCTGGCTAGGGCGCACTTCCGGCCGGCCTTGCTGGGCGCCAGAGGGAAGGGGCGCTGCGGCGCGCGGCCTGGAGGCTTGGAGACGAGGGAGCAGAGGCGGGGGCCTGGCCGACCCGGCCTTGGGGCGCGCAGGCGCGGAGGAAGGCGAGGAACGGGAGACGGGGCTCGGGACGCTGGCCGACGGCACCACTCTTGCTGGAGAGGCGGGGCGCCGGCTGCTTCGAGGAGAAAGGGGGTCGGCGCCGGCTCGCGGGGCGAGCGTGCTGCAGCAGCTTGGCTCGGGGCGCTCGGCTTGTCCTGGGGCGAGGGAAGGGAACCGCGCCGGAGGGGCCATGGCGCTCGGGGCGGCCGGGCGAGGCAGACCAGACGACGGAGGGAGGAGCGCTCGGGCTGTGAGGTTGGGGAGCGAGGGAAGGGGACTTGTGCGAGCGAGGCAGAGCGGGGTGAGCGAGAGAGAGGATCGGGCAGAGAAAGAGTGGCGGCAGCTCGGGGGAAAGAAGGGGAGCGAGAGAAGAGGCTAGGGTTCGGTCGGACCAGAAGGCTGAAGCGGTTGGGCCTATAGGCAGAGATGGGCCTGGGAGGTGGCCTGGGCCGGAGTGGCCTAGGAGGGAAGGAGGAGAGGAGGTGCGGCCTGGAGGAGTTTCCTTTCTATTTCTTTGACAGAAATAAAAAATAGGGAGAGTGCAAAAGAAATTAAGAACAGAGGCCAGAACAGAAAATAAAATATGGAACATTTTTATAAGGCTTTACGGGATATTACCAACCCAACAAAAATAGTTCCAACACAAAGGAAGTGCAATCTAAAACATTTAGCTTGCAAAAAAAAGGAGTTTAGATTTTTGGAGGAGCCTCGAAACAACGGAAAGAAAAAAAAATAAGACAAGGTTTAGAAGTAGAAACTCGAAGTGAAATAAACATGGGGAATTTGCAAGTGTGTTGGGGTAATTCCAACAATGGAATATTTTAAATATAGCTCCCTAAATATTGAGAGGCTTTTATATGTTTTAAAGAGAAGACATTCTTCCCTCGATTTAAATGGACCGAAGGCCCACACGATTTATTTAAGTTGAGATGCAAAATAAAATATATGATGGCATGATGACATGATGCAATGCAAAATAAAATAACACAAGCAAAAAAAACACACGGGCAACCCGGAACATCTGGAATCTTCTGGGACGTCGGTCTCGGGCGTCACATTGAGCTGGCTGGTGAATTTTCTTGGCATGGAACTGGCACGCTTCACACTTGGTTACTTGTGCAGTTGCATCTTGGAGGGCTTCTGGCCAGAAGAACCCTTGCCGGAACGCCTTCCCGGCAAGTGCCCTTGCGCCAATGTGGTGACCACATATGCCTCCATGTATCTCTGCCAACAGCTTCTGTCCATCTTCTCTGGAAATGCACTTCAACCTGACACCATTGAGTCTTCTTCTGTACAGTTCATTGTCAACGAACTGGTACATACTTGACTGCCTGGTTATTTTCTCTATCTCTTCTGGGTCGCCGGGAAGTTCTCCAGTTTGCAGAAAACAGACGATCTGCTGTGCCCATGCCGGAGCCCGAGGCTCAACGGCAAGGACTAAAGGCTCGAGGGCTGCTGCGGGAACCTCAGCTTCTACGGCAAGAACTTGCAGTACTGCCGGAGCTGATGGCCCCCCGACAAGCCTGCCGGGGCAAGGCTTGTCGGGAATGCTTGCTTCAACTGTACAGATCTTCGGATCCGCGGGAGCAAACCGTTCCTCAGCATTTTGGTTGTTGATCTTGAGGACCTTGGCGGCGGCGTCGGGAAAATCCGCCGGCAAGTAGTCGCCGGAGACCAACTTCCTCTTCTTACTTTGCCCAACTGATGGTGTAACGGATGGTTGAGTTAGCTTGAGCAAGAAGGTCCCTGGTTCCACAGGTAACTTCATCGCAGCACACTTTGAAAGGCCATCTGCAATATCATTCTGAGCTCTAGGAACGTGCTCCATTTGCAGACCTTCAAAGTGTTCTTCAAGCTTCCTCACTTCATCAACGTAAGCTTCCATCAAAGGGCTCTGGTAGCTCTTGTTCACTTGTCGGACCACCAACTGAGAATCTCCCCGTACAATCAATTTCTTGATCCCAAGTTCGGCCGCAATCCTGAGGCCGGCAAGCAAACCTTCATACTCAGCAGCATTGTTTGTCGCTTGTTCCCTGGGAAAGTGCATCTGGATAACATACTTGAGGTGCTCTCCGGTGGGCGCTATGAGTACCACGCCGGCACCGGCGCCTTGCAGCGAGAAGGCACCATCAAAGTACATTACCCACTCAGTGCTTGCTTCTTGGACGGGGATGCTTGTCTCTGGAACTTCTTCATCGGGCGTTGGGGTCCATTCAGCTATGAATTCTGCCAAAGCTCTGCTCTGTATGGTTGAAGTACTTTCAAACTTGAGACCAAAGCTTGACAGCTCCAGTGCCCACTCGACGATCCTGCCTGTTGCTTCTGGATTGTGCAGTATCCTCTTTAACGGAAAGCGAGTGACCACTGTTATCTCGTGTGCTTGGAAGTAATGGCGCAGCTTTCTCGAGGCCATGAGGAGGCCGAAAAGCAACTTCTGCACCCCAGAGTATCTTGATCTAGCCCCCTGTAGAAGGGAACTCACAAAATACACTGGGCGCTGCACCATCTTCTTTCGCACCTCTCCTTGTTCCTGCACAGACTTGTCCTTGTCGGGGTCAGAGCTTGTCGGGGAAGCCCCCTGGTTGTCGCTGGATTCACTTGCCGGTGGTGTAGACTCCTCGTCGGCCTCCCTCTCCGCTACTAACGCAGCACTAACCACTTGATTGGTTGCTGCTAGGTATAGCAGCAACTTCTCTTGTGGCCTAGGTGCGACAAGTATTGGAGTGGAGGATAGGTATCCTTTCAAGTCCTGCAGCGCTGCCTCCGCTTCCGGAGTCCATTTCATAGGACCTGCCTTCTTCAAGATTTTGAAGAAAGGCAGGGCGCGTTCTGCAGACTTTGAAATGAACCTACTGAGGGCAGCTATACAACCTGCAAGTCTTCTCACGTCCTTAACGCGCTTCGGGGCTTCGATCTGCTCAATGGCTTTTATCTTGTCGGGATTGGCTTCAATCCCCCTCTGGGACACAAAGAACCCGAGAAGCTTGCCGGAGGGGACTCCAAAGACGCACTTCTCGGGGTTCAACTTGAGCTGGATCTTGCGCAGATTCTCGAAAGTTTCTTCTAGATCTTGTATCAGGGTATCTTTGCTCTTGCTCTTGACCACTATGTCATCCATGTAAGCCTCTACATTTCTGTGGATCTGTGGCTCAAAAGCAGTGTGCACCACCCTTGCAAATGTTGAGCCTGCATTCTTCAATCCAAAGGGCATGCGTATGAAGCAATATGTGCCACATGGAGTAATGAATGCAGTCTTCTCTTCATCTTCCTTGGCCATGAAAATCTGGTGGTAACCTGAGTATGCATCAAGGAAGGAAAGCAGCTCACATCCGGCGGTGGAGTCAACAATCTGGTCAATACGCGGCAAGGGAAATGGGTCCTTGGGACATGCTTTATTCACATCGTGAAGTCTATACAAAGTCTCCACTTCCCATTAGCCTTGCGTACGACAACTGGATTGGCTAACCACGTTGGATGGATCACGCCTCTAACCAGGCCTGCTGCTTCTAGCTTCTTGATCTCTTCGGCAATGAATTCTTGGCGCTCCACGGCTTGCTTCCTGACCTTCTGCTTGACGGGCCGCACATGAGGACAAATAGCAAGCTTGTGCTCAATTACCTTCCTGGGAACGCCGGGGATGTCAGATGGTTGCCACGCAAACACATCGACATTCGCCCGCAGGAAGGCAACGAGCGCGCTTTCCTATTTGTTGTCGAGCGTAGCACTGATGGTGAAGGTACCACCAGTGCCGTCCTCCTTGGCGGACACCTTCTTGGTTGCCGGTGGAGCGGCCATCCCCTTCTTGCACTTGCCGGTGGAGCTCGATGGTGCGTCCTCGACAGCAGCGCAGCACTCCGAGGAGGTGCATTTGCCGGAGTGGGCCCCAGAGCACTTGCCGGACTTGGTCTTGGTCTTCTTCCCCCCGGGAGCTTCAGCGGCAAGTGTGTCGCTCTCCGCTGTGGCTGCTGCATCCCGGTATATCTTGTCGGCGCAGATAAGCGCGTCCTTCTTGTCGCCAGGGACAGAGATGACGCTTATCGGCCCCGGCATCTTGAGTACGTTGTAGGTGTAGTGGGAAGCTGCCATGAACTTGGCGAGGGCAGGACGTCCGAGTATCCCATTGTATGGCAATGGGATATCGGCAACATCGAAGGTTATCCTCTCCGTCCTGAAGTTGAGCTCCCCGCCAAAGGTCACGGGCAGAGTGATCTTCCCCTTGGGCTTGCTCCTTCCCGGGTTTATTCCTTGGAACGAACCGGTCTCTTCGAGCTCGCCGTCTGGGATCTGGAGTTTCTTGATCACAGCTGAGGAGATCAAGTTCAGGCCGGCCCCGCCGTCAACCAACATTTTGGTGACCTTGAGGTTGCGGATAGTTGGTGAAACCAACATCGGCAAGCACCCAACCGCCGTGGTGCGGTCAGGGTGATCCTCAAGATCAAAAATGATGGGCGTGCTGGACCACTTCAGGAGCCTGCGTGACTCAACGGGCGGCTCAGCTGCATTTACTTCCCGCACCCACTGCTTGAGTTGGCGGTGGGAAGTATGCAGAGAGGCGCCTCCATCGACACACAGGACTTCTGTGGCCTTCTGGAACTCCTGCTCGCTGTTATCACCTTCCTCCATGTTGTCGTCGTCGTCTTCTTCCTCATCCTTGTCGCGGCCCCGGGGAGGTCGATCTCCTTGCCGCTGCTTGGCCTTGCCGCGGCGTCCTCCCCGGCCATTGAATGGCCGCTTCTTGCTTGGCTCTCCTCCGCCACCTTGGGCCTTCTCCTTGTCGCGACGCTCGTATTCAGCTTTCTGCTGCTCTACGAGGTACTCGACTCGCTTGCAGTTCAAAAGGTCATGGCCCTTGGTGCGGTGGATCTTGCAATATTGCTTGTTGGAGCCGTCCTGCTTGTCGGCTGCCGCCACAGGGGCAGGCTCCTTGCCGGAGCCGCCAGCCTGTGCCTTCTTGGCGGGAGCCTCCTTGACGGACTGCTCGACGACCAGCACTTCCTTGCTTTTCTTTCTTCTGTTGTTCCGCCGCCGGCTCTTCTTTGCCGGGGCGGCGTCCTCGCTGTCGCTTCCTCCTACGCCAGTATCCTCTCCGGGGAGTCTCCTCCCCTCTTCGGCGCGCGCGCACTTGTCAGCCAGAGCGTAGAGCTCGCTGACATCCCGGATCTTGGTCATGGCCATCTCTTCTCGCATGCGGCGGTTACGCACGTTCTGGTGGAACGCGCTGATAACTGCAGCAGGGTGGACGTCGGGAATGTTGTGCTGCACGCGGCTGAACCGTTGAATGTACTTGCGCAGGGGTTCTCCTTCCTTCTGGGCCAAGATGTGGAGATCGCTCTCCTGGCCGTGGGGTTTGTGGCCGCCTGTGAAGGCGCCAACAAATTGGTGGCACAGATCTGCCCATGAAGAAATGGAGCCTTCCGGCAAGTGCATAAGCCAAGAACGAACGTTCGGCTTAAGCACTAGCGGGAAGTAGTTGGCTAGTATCTTCTCGTCGCGCCCCCCGGTAGCCTGCACCGCGATGGTGTAGATGATGAGGAACTCCGAGGGGTGCGTCTTGCCGTCGTACTTCTCGGGTACGTCGGGCTTGAAGTTTTTCATGCTGGGCCACTGGACGCGCCGCAGCTCACGGGTAAACGCAGGGCAACCTGCCGCGTACGGCAAGTCGCCTGGCTCACCGAGCGCGTGCGTGTCGACAGCGGTCCCAGCGCGCTGATCTGACTGTCGCCGGGCTTCTCGTCGGCGCTCGATTGTCGTCCGAGCATCCTCTTGTCGCCGATCGTCAAGGACTTGGCGCTGGTCCCGACGAGCCCGCGGATCCGACGTCGCCGTAGAGTCGTCGTCGACGTTAATCCGGCGGGGAGGCGTCTTCTGCTTCCGCGGCGAAGAGTGCACGGTGGTTGCACCCCCGGCGGTCTTGTCGCCGTCGGCCTTCGTCTGCTCGACTTGCCGTGGCCGCGATGTCGCCGGCTGCTGCGGCGTGTCGTTGTTGGCGAAGGCGATGAGGCTTTGGATCGTCGCCCTCCAGTCTTCGGCCTTGTCTGCCGCTGGAGGGAAATCGAGGAGCAGTTGCGCTCTTGCGAGAGCTTCTGCTGGAGAGGAGGGGAGCGGCGGCGAGCGGTGCGAGGAGCGAGATATGCTCGGACTTCTAACAGGGTTAGAAGGAGCAGTCTCTCGCCCCGGCGACCGCGCCTTGCTCGTGCCAGGACGGTGGCCTTGAGCATCCCGCGAACCTCCGGTTTGTCCTTGGCCCAGCAAGCGTATGGTACCTCCTGTACCACGGCGCTGCTGGCCTGTCGTCTGCTGAGAGGGACGTGGTGCATCTACGGACACCGAGGCCTTGGAATTCGTCCGGTCGTCCGTCTTGTCCTTGGATTTGGTGGCGCCGTGAGTTTCCTCGCCGGCAACCACCCTTCCGCCGGCGTCTCCTCCACCCACCGTTGGTTCTGGTGGCGGTGGAACAAACGCAGACGGGCCTCCGACCTCCGAAGCCTTCTTCTTCGGGGCCATGCTGCTGCTGGTGAAGTTGGTGAAGCTGGAGAGGTTGATGAAGAATGCGCCCGCGTGAGCGCCGGATCAGGTTCGCACAACCTCGACGCCCCCTACCTGGCGCGCCAAAGATGTCGGGGGAAACTGTCCTCCCACGAGCACCTATTGGACCGGAGCCCCTTCTACGTTGCGGTAAGGGAGCGGAGGGAGCACGAAGAGCAGATCGAGGAGAGCACGCGGGCAGTTTACCCAGGTTCGGGCCGCGCGGACGCGTAAAACCCTACTCCTGCCTTGGTTGTATTGAGCTCGGGAGCTTGAAGAGCTACAGTACTAGCTACAACGAGCGAGAGAGTTGCTTAGGATTCGAACCCCTTCTACGTTGTGCATGGGCCTCCTTTTATAGCCCAAGGGGTCACCGACAGGTGTCAACGTAGAGGAGGGCAAAAATGTAACTGTGGTGGTAGTTGTAACAGTGCGGGAATAGTGCATGAACAGTGGTCATCACCTAACTTTGACAGTGGGGGACAAGGGCATTAAATGCCCATCACCGTCGACCCCAAAAGCGTCCGTCCATGCTTCTCCATTCGACACGGCGGTAGCCTCGTCACCGTGGATTGCCACCGTGTACCCCAGGCTGCACAGCCATCCGCCATGCGTCCCTGGAAGGGCCCCAGGGCAACGCGTGGGCAGATGAGATGGAGCGCAGGCACACAGCGTGAGTTCCCCCCGGCAAGCACCTTGCCGGGGCCTTGACCTTGCCGGGCCCGGAAGCTTGTCGCTTCCCGGGCCCTGCCGGGGCGCATGATGCGCCGAGGCGCTTCCTGAGGTGCGCATTCCTTGGTCTTCCTGGCAAGCTCCTCTTGCCAGGGCCTTGTGCTAAAGTGACAGTCTTGAGCCTGGTACGGCCTTCCCGGCAAGTTCCACTTGCCGGAGCCTTGATCTTCTGACTTGTATACTTTGTTCTTGAATGGCTTAATAAGGACCGGAAAGGTTTCCGGCAAGCACGTGGTAAACCCCGTCGCGGGAAGCTGCTACTGCCCGTGCACAAGTTGGGGTACTAAGGTACCCCTACCTTAGTACACCGACAGCTTAGTACAGGTGGAGGTTAGCAAAAGACTGGGAGCGACCAACTAAGAGAGCAATGACGGTCATAATCATGCAGAGCGACAAAGCAATATTGAATCAGGCATGGTAGTTATATCGCTACTCAGAAATAAAAGATCATCAAGGCTTGACAGACTTTCTTTATAGTCTTAAATATGCGTGAGCATATGCCAAGTCAATCAAAATAAATTCTCGAAGGAAGATATTACTAAACCATACCACATCATAGGCAAACAAATCAAGTTGGTATTCCAATAACACATTGGGAATCCCCCAGCTATTTGAGACTAACCATAAGAAAACCTGAACTACTAAGCACCATTATGCACGTAGCATCTTTATCATAGACACATTAACCAATGCAACGGAAGCAAACTCTCTTAATAAGGTGAGCATGATAATTGAAGAGAGTTCAAGCAACCAACTAAACAAAAGCTCTTTGAAAAGATAAGCATGAATACTAAGAGCAGAGCATGATAGTAGCTATTAAAAGACAAAGAACACACACAACAAAGATAGATATGGAAATTCTATGTTATGTTCTAGGTAGAAGTGGAGCGTGTTTCTCTCCCACATAAAGAATGCTGAGTTCCGACTCGTTATGAAAAACTAAAAGGCAAACTAAAAGCAAGACGCTCCAAGTATAGCACATAACACATGAAGTGATAAAAATATAGCAAAACGAAAGACGAACTGATAATGTTGATGGAGAAGAGGATGCGCGGGGGCATCCCCAAGCTTAGACGCTTGAGTCTCCTTGAATATTTCTTGGGGTGCACGGGGGCATCCCCAAGCTTGAGCGCTTGACACTCCTGAATCTTTTTATCATCTTCCCTCGCACACTTGAAAACTCCCTTCATACATAACTCATCATAATCTGATTAGCGAGGTTAGTACCCTTAATAAAATAATTATACCTTGCTGGAAATAAAAATATTCTTGAAGTTCTACTGTTTCTCAAGATTGCCAAAAGGTTTTTGCAAAGAAAAAGCAAGCTCTTGATTTGCAAAATGAAGGAAAGGCAAAACAGGACAGAATCTGTGAAAAACAGAACAGCAGGTAGTAATTGATCTGTTCGGGATACTTATGCAACTCAAATCAAAAAACTTAGAACAGATGCACGAAAGACAATTATATAGAGAACGCTGTCGAAAAAATTCAGACCAAAAAGACGATCTGGTGATTTTATACGAATTTTTCTATCCAAGGACAGAATCTGTTTCCTGGACAGCACCTCACAACTTTTGAACTTTCTAGCAATCAGAGGCTATACTTGGCACAAATACGAAAAGCAAAGATACAATGATGATGCTGCAGCAGTAAACAACATCAAGACACAACAAAAGCAAAAAAATTATTCATGTGGGCTGCCTCCCAAAAGCGCTTTCTTTTATGCCTTTAAGCTAGGCATAATGCATATAGATCAAGTTTTATCAAGAGTAAAAGAATAGCTAGCCCGTACAACGGACTCAAAAGGTAACTTGATCTTCTTTCGAGGGAAGTGTTCCATCCCTTTCTTGAGAGGAAACTGAAATTTTATATTACCCTCTTTCATGTCAATGATAGCACCAACGATGCGCAAAAAGGGACGTCCCAAAATAATTGGACATGAAGGATCACATTCAATATCCATAATAGTAAAATAAACGGGAACATAATTATCATTAACAACAATAAGAACATCGTCGATCCTCCCCAAAGGTCTCTTTATGGAAGAATCAACGAGACGAACACCAAAAGAACAAAAATCATAAGGTTTCAATTTAAGCATATCATATATTATTTTGGGCATAACAGAGGTACTAGCTCCAACATCACATAATGCATAACAAGAGAAGTCATTCAATTTAATTTTTATCATAGAATCCCAACCATCTTCTAGCTTCCTAGGTATGGAGGCTTCTACTCTAAGTTTCTCCTCCCTAGCTTTGATGAGAGCATTAGTGATATGCTCTGTGAAGGCAAGATTAAGCATGCTAGTGCGGGGGTCTCTAGACATCTTGTTAAGGAAATCAATAACTTCGGTAAGAGTGCAATTATCAAAATCAAGGTCACGAGCATCAAGTAAAGTAGTAGTGGTGTCCTTTAGGTTCACATGTTTGGTAGTTTCTATAGTCATAGCATCTCCATTAATAGGTCCATTGGGACCAGGAGTACATTGGGTGCTAAGAGTTTGGATATCCTCAACAACTTTGATAGTAGCAACAGTGTGGTGGGTAGGAAGGCTCTTAATTCTATCCTCTTCCTCCCTTTATCTAGCCCATCTTTCTTTAAGTTTAGCCATCATCCTAATATTTTCATTAATTTGCACTTGAGTAGCATTAATAGGGATGACTTCCCTCTCCTTAAGAGGAGAAGTTTCAATTTTAGCAATTTTACCTCATTGGCTAAATGGTCTACCTTAAAAGAAAGATCATCTAGTTTATGTAGTTTTTCTTCTACACTCTTATTAAAGGCTTTTTGGGTAGTGATGAAATCTTTAAGCATAATCTCTAGTTCAGTAGTGGAGTTCTTGGTACTAGGATAAGCATTGTTGTTCCCATAAGAATTAGAGGGGAACGGTCTAGGATTGTTACCAAAGTTACTCCTATAAGCATTGTTGTTAAAATTGTTTCTAGAGATAAAATTCACATCTACTTGTTCTTGAGCAATCAAAGAATTTAAAGGAACATCACGAGGATCAACAGTAGATTGCTTCGAAAGTAGAGACATGATCAAGTCAACTTTTTCATTTAAGGAGGAAATCTCCTCGACAGAGTTTACCTTCCTACCTGTTGGAGCGCGTTCGGTGTGCCATTGGGAATAGTTGGTCATCATCTCATCGAGAAGTTTTGTGGCAGCACCAAGTGTACTTGACATAAAAGTTCCTCCCGCGGCCGAATCTAACAAGTTCCGCGAGGTAAAGTTCAAGCCTGCATAAAAAGTTTGGATAACCATCCAAGTAGTCAAACCGTGAGTAGGGCAGTTCTTGATAAGAGATTTCATACGTACCCAAGCTTGGGCAACGTGTTCATTATCCAATTGTTTAAAATTCATTATGTTACTTCTAAGTTGGATAATTTTAGCAGGTGGATAGTATTTTCTGATAAAAGCATCTTTGCACTTGTCCCATGAATCTATGCTATTTCTAGGCAAAGACTGAAACCAAATTTTAGCTCCTCCTCTCAAGGAGAAAGGAAAAAGCTTAAGCTTAACAATATTACCATCTATTTCTTGGTACTTTTGCATATCACAAAGTTCAACAAAGTTGTTTAAGTGTAAAGCAGCATCATCTCCAGCACCGGAGAATTGATCTTTCATGACTAAGTTCAGTAAAGCAGGTTTAATTTCATATGAAGGTGCTGAAGTGGCAGGTGTAGTGATAGGTGTGCTGATAAAGTCATCGTTGTTGTGACTAGTGAAGTCACACAACTTGGTGTTCTCGGTGGAACCCATAGTAGCAAGCAAGCAAGATAACTATTTTTGTGATTTTCGATAAAAGGTACTAAAGTAAAACTGAAAGGTAAACTAACAAGACTTAAAGCAAAGGTAAAAGATAGCGTGAAACTCCCCTATCCTGAAGAGTGGAGTCCCCGGCAACGGCGCCAGAAAATACTCCTTGATGGGCCTCAAACCCCTCTTCGGTTACCCCAAGTGGAAGGTGTAAGATGCAGTATGTAGAAGTGTTTTCCCTTAGCAAAGATACCAAGGATCGAATCCCCAGAGACTCCTAGGTTCAACAAGTAGGTGTCAACTGCTAACGACGCAATTAGCAATCAACGTGGACCTGCACACAGATACAAATAACTTTGCTCCCAACGAGTACAGAGAGGTTGTCAATCCCTCCGGCCTTGTAGTTCACAAAGGGTTAAAAGCAAATGTTAGTAGTGATAGATAGTGTTTTGCAATAGTAAGTAAATAGCGAAAAGTAAATAGCGGATGTGATCAATGATGGTAATATGGACCGGAGTCTCATGATGTTCACAAGTGATGTCTCTCTCTCAAAAGACGATAAAACAGCTATGTGAGGTAAACAAATTACAGCTGGGCAATTGACAGGACCACGAACGCAAACCAATGCTGATTACATTGCAGAAAGGTTGAGGTTCAAAGCATGGGCGGTACGCCAAAATAAGTAGACCGAAATCCATCAATATCTACTACTAATCATCCACCTTGAGATATCTATCCAGAACATCTCGCTGGTATTAAGTTGCGAGTCCCACCCATAGTGTAAACTCAATGCAACAGACAACTGCATTAAAAGAACTTTGCGTAAAGTAAACAATCCTTGCACCCGCGGGCACAAGCACCGTTGTTTCCCCTCCTTGTGGCAACAGCACATCCCCTAGACTCATGTTTATGTCACTCAAGCTAGTCATCGAGGGGCATGAACCCACAATCGAGCATAACGTTCCCTCTTGGAGTCACTACGTATTACTTGGCCAAAGCAATAAATAACAACGGAGAACATGCAAGAATTACTTATGAACATACATATAAAAGAGGTAGATCAAATATACTACTCAAGATCAATCTGAACATAATCCCATAATCCATCGGATCCCAGCAAACTCAACATAGCAACAGCATAAGGATTACATAGGTGCCTCGATCATGTAGGGCAGCTCACGAGGACTAATTAGTGAAGCACAAGAACGGGAGGAGAACATCACATAGCTACTGGTCATGGACTCATGGTCCAAGGGAGACTACTCACGAGTCATCCGGGAGGCGTCCATGGTGGTGGAGAAGCTCCCGGTGGTGATCCTCCCCTCCGGCAGGGTGCCGGGAAGAGTTCTCCTGGTGCTCCCGATCTTGGAAGCGGCGGCGGCGGCGGAACAGAGATGGGATCGCGAAAAGAGTTCCTCTTCTGAGGGTTTCGGAGGACGCTTTAAATATATGCCAAAGGGGAGCATCGGGGAAGCTTCGGGGGGCCCAGGCGCCCCCCCGGCGCGGCCCAGG
>LR738714.1:569656075-569712177 GCA_902687465.1 Secale cereale | reverse complement strand
ACGCAGGGTTGTTTCCGGAACGCTGATTTTTTATATAATTTTTCTGGATTTTTCCTGGCAGTTCTCGTAACGTGAAAACCTGAAATACAAAAACAGCCGAAAACAGAAACTGGCACTGGGGTGCACTGGATTAGTAAGTTAGTCCAAATATGATCAAAAGTGTATGGAAGTGTATGAATATCATAGCAATATCACCCAAAAGTGGCATGGAGCAAGCAGAAATTATAGATAAGTTTTGAACGTATCAGAAACTACCTTAGGAGAAGCTACCAAACTCCTAGATAATATTATGGTTAACTACTCTCAATGGCACACCGAAAGATCTACTAGTAAAAAAGTGCATGCTATTGAAGAGATTAGTGTTTTGAGTGGAAAGATGGATGAACTTATGAAATTATTTGCTACTAAGATTGCTTCTTCAGATCCTAATGATATGCCTTTATCCACGTTGATTGAAAATAATAATGAATCTTTGGATGTGAATTTTGTTGGTAGGAATAATTTTGGTAACAATGCTTATAGAGGAAACTTTAATCCTAGGCCTTTTCCTAGTAATTCCTCTAATAATTATGGTAATTCCTACAATAACTCTTATGGAAATTTTGGTAAGATGCCCTCTGAATTTGAAACTAGTGTTAAAGAGTTTATGAATTCGCAAAAGAATTTCAATGCTTTGCTTGAGGAAAAAATGCTTAAGATTGATGAGTTGGCTAGAAACGTGGATAGAATTACTCTTGATGTAGATTCTTTGAAACTTAGATCTATTCCACCTAAGCATGATATCAATGAGTCTCTCAAAGCCATGAGAATTTCCATTGATGAGTGCAAAGAAAGAATCGCTAGGATGCGTGCTAAAAAGAGTGCTTTATGAAAGCGTGTTCTTCTAGTTATCATGAAAATAAAGATGAAGATCTGAAAGTTATTGATGTGTCTCCTATTAGATCCTTGTTTTCTAGTATGAATTTTTATAAATATGGGACTGGAGATGAGTCTACTTTGGTTAAAAGGCGTCCCAATGATTCGAAGTTTTTAGATCTTGATGCTAGAATTGTTAAAAGTGGGATTGAAGAGATTAAAACTTTGCATAGTGATGAACCCACTATTTTGGATTTCAAGGGATTCAATTATGATAATTGCTCTTTAATATATTGTATTTCCTTGTTGCAATCTGTACTAAATTCTCTGCATGCTTATAGTTAAAATAAAGCTTTTACCAAACACATAGTTGATGCTTTGATGCAATCTTATGAAGAAAAACTTAAATTAGAAGTTTCTATCCCTAGAAAGCTTTATGATGAATGGGAACCTACTATTAAAATTAAAATTAAAGATCATGAATGATTTGCTTTGTGTGATTTCGGTGCAAGTGTTTCTACAATTCCAAAAGCTTTGTGTGATATGTTAGGATTCCATGAACTTGATGATTGTTCTTTAAATTTGCATCTTGCGGATTCTACCATTAAGAAACCTATGCGAAGGATTAATGATGTTCTTATTGTTACCAATAGGAATTATGTGCCCGTAGATTTGATTGTTCTTGATATAGATTGCAATCCGTCATGTCCTATTATTCTTGGTAGACCTTTCTTAGAACGATTGGTGCAATTATTGATATGAAGGAAGGAAATATTATATTCCAATTCCCGTTAAGGAAAGACATGGAACACTTTCCTAGAAAGAAAATAAAATTACCTTATGAATCTATTATGAGGGCCACTTATGGATTGCCTACCAAAGATGGCAATACATAGATCTATTCTTGTATCGTGCCTAGCTAGGGGCGTTAAACGATAGCGCTTGTTGGGGGGCAACCCAATTTTATTTTCTTTGTTTTTGCTTCTGTTTAAGAATAAATATTGCATCTAGCTTCTGTTTATATGTGGTTTTGTGTTTTAATTAGTGTTTGTGCCAAGTAGAACCTTTGGGAAGACTTGTGTGAAGTTTATATGATCATGATGTAAAAAAACAGAAACTTTAGCGCTCACGAGATTGGCTGTAATTTTTTTACTGGAGAGTGCTATTTAGTTGATTCTTTTTGTAGATGATTAATAGACAAATTCCTCACGTTTACCAATTTATTTCAGTTTTTTTGGAGTTACAGAAGTATTCGAAAGTTACATATTACTACAGATTGTTCTATTTTTGACAGATTCTATTTTTCGTGTGTTGTTTGCTTATTTTGATGAATCTATGAGTAGTATCGGGGGGTATGAATCATGGAGAAGTTGTAATACAGTAGGTTTAACGCCAATATAAACAAAGAATGAGTTCATTACAGTACCTTTGAGTGGTGGTTTGTTTTCTTATACTAACGGAGCTCACGAGATTTTTGGCTAAGTTTTGTGTTGTGAAGTTTTCAAGTTTTGAGTGTGGCTTTGATGGACTATGGAACAAAGAGTGGCAAAAGCCTAAGCTTGGGGATTCCCAAGGCACCCCAAGGTAAAATTCAAGGACAACCAAAAGCCTAAGCTTGGGGATGCCCCGGGAAGGCATCCCCTCTTTCGTCTTCATCTATCGGTAACTATACTCGGGACTATATTTTTATTCACCACATGATATGTGTTTTGCTTGGAGTGTCATGTATGATTTGAGTCTTTGCTTTTTAGTTTCCCACAATCATCCTTGCTGGACACATCTTTTTAGAGAGTTAAATATGATTTAGAATTTATTAGAATACTCTATGTGCTTCACTTATATCTTTTGAGCTAGATAGTTTTGCTCTAGTGCTTCACTTATATCTTTTAAAGTACGGTGGTGGTTTTATTTTGTAGAAATTGCTGATCTATCATGCTTCACTTATATCCTTTTAAGAGTCTTTTAGAACAGCATGGTAATGTGCTTTGGTTATAAAACTAGTCCTAATATGATAGGCATCCAAGATGGGCATAGTAAAAACTTTCACATAAAGTGCATTGAATATGATGATAAGTTTGATACTTGATGATTATTTTGAGATATGAGGATGGTGATATTAGAGTCATGCTAGTGGAGTAATTATGAATTCAAGAAATACTTGTGTTAAAGTTTGTGATCCTCGTAGCATGCACGTATGGTGAACTGCTATGTGACGAAGTTGGAGCATGATTTATTTATTGAGTGTCATCCTTTGTGTGGAGGTCGGATAGCATGATGGTTAACTCCTACCAAACCTTCCCCTAGGAGCATGCGTGGAATACTTTGTTTTGATGACTCGTAGATTTTTGCAATAAGTATATGAGTTCTTTATGACTAATGTTGAGTCCATGGATTGTACGCACTCTCACCCTTCCACCATTGCTAGCCTCACTTGTACCGCGCAACTTTCGCCGGTACCATACACCCACCATATACCTTCCTCAAAACAGCCCCCATACCTACCTATCATGGCATTTCCATAGCCATTCCGAGATATATTGCCATGCAACTTTCCACCGTTCCGTTCATATGACATGCTTCATCATCATTCACATAGAGTCATATTTTGTTCTAGCTTCGAGTTGTAATCTTTGAGTTGTAAGTCAATAAAAGTGTGATGATCTTCATTATTAGAGCATTGTCCCATGTGAGGAAATGCCACATAAAATAAAAAATAAAAAAGAGATGGCCCAAAAAATAGAGAGGGGCTAATAAAAAAAAGAGAAAGCCCCTCCAAAAAAATGAGAGAAAAGAGAGAAGGGACAATGCTACTATCCTTTTCCACACTAGTCCTTCCAAGTAGCACCATGATCTTCATGATAAATAGTTTCTTGTTTTGTCACTTTCATATACTAGTGGAAATTTTCATTATAGAACTTGGCTTGTATATTTCAACGATGGGCTTCCTCAAATGCCCTAGGTCTTCATGAGCAAGCAAGTTGGATGCACACCCACTTAGTTTCTGTTGATGAGCTTTCATACACTTATAGCTCTAGTGCATCCGTTGCATGGCAATCCCTACTCACTCACATTGATATCCATTGATGGGCATCTCCATAGCCCATTAATACGCCTAGTTGATGTGAGACCATCTTCCTCTTTTTTGTCTTCTCCACAACCACCATTCTATTCCACCTATAGTGATATATCCATGGCTCACGCTCATGTATTGCGTGAAAGTTGAAAGGTTTGAAAAAAATTGAGTATGAAACAATTGCTTGGCTGAAACCAGGGTTGTGCATGATTTAAATATTTTGTGTGATGAAGAGGGAGCATAGCCAAACTATATGATTTTGTAGGGATAACTTTCTTTGGCCATGTTATTTTGAGAAGACACGATTGCTTTGTTAGTATGCTTGAAGTATTATTATTCTTATGTCAATATAGACTTTTGTCTTGAATCTTTCAGATCTAAACATTCATGCCACAATAAAGAAATTACATTGCGAATTATGTGGGTTAGAATTCCACATCAAAAATTCTGTTTTTGTCATTTACCCACTCGAGGACTAGCAGGAATTAAGCTTGGGGATACTTGATACGTCTCCAACGTATCTATAATTTTTTTTTGTTTCATGCTATTATATATTCTGTTTTGGATGTTTAATGGGCTTTATTATACACTTTTATAATATTTTTGGGACTAACCTACTAACCCAAGCCCCAGTGCAAATTGTTGTTTTTTGCCTATTTCAGAGTTTCGCAGAAAAGGGATATCAAACGGAGTTCAAACAGAATGAAACCTTCGGGAGAGTTATTTTTGGAACCATATCTACCCAGAAGACTTGGAGTACACGCGAGGGAACGAGAGAGGCGGTCACGAGGGTCCAGGGCGCGCCCAGGGGGCAGGCGCGCCCTCCACCCTCGCGGGCCCCCTCTGGCTCCCCCGATGCCCTCCTTCCTCCTATATATATATCCATGTACCCTGAAAACATCGAGGCAATAGAGAAAACCCTAATTCCACCGCTACAACCTTCTATTCCCATGAGATCCCATCTTGGGGCCTGTTCCGGAGCTTCGCCGGAGGGGGGGGGGGGGTCGGTCACAGAGTGCTTCTACATTAACACCATAGCCTCACCAATGAGTTGTGAGTAGTTTACCACAGACCTTCGAATCCATAGTTATTAGCTAGATGACTTCTTCTCTCTTTTTGGATCTCAATACAAAGTTCTCCTCGATCTTCGAGGATATCTATTCGATGTAATCTTTTTGCGATGTGTTTGTCGAGATCCGATGAATTGTGGGTTTATGATCAAGATTATCTACGTACAATATTTGATTCTTTTCTGAAATCTTTTATGCATGATTTTAATATCCTTGCAAGTCTCTTCGAATTATTGGTTTGGTTTGGCCTACTAGATCTATAGTTGTTGCAATTGGAGAAGTGCTTGGCTTTGGGTTCAATCTTGTGGTGTCCTTTCCTAGTGACAGCAGGGGCAGCAAGGCACGTATCGTATTGTTGCCATCAAGGATAAAAAGATGGGGTTTATACCATATTGCTTGAGTTTATCCCTCTACATCATGTCATCTTGCTTAACGCATTACTCCGTTCTTATGAACTTAATACTCTAGATGCATGCTGGAGAGCGGTCGATGTGTGGATTAATAGTAGTAGATGTAGAATCATTTCGGTCTACTTGTCACGAACGTGATGCCTATATATAATGATCATGCCTAGATATTCTCATAACTATGCGCTTTTCTATCAATTGCTTGACAGTAATTTGTTCACCCACCGTAGAATTCTGCTATCATGAGAGAAGCCACTAGTGAAACCTATGGCCCCTGGGTCTATTCTCAACATATTAATCTTCCATCTACTTTACTTTGCTTTATTTACTTTTTGTTCTTATACCAAAAATACCAAAAATATTACACTGTCATATCTATCAGATCTCACTTTCGTAAGTGACCATAAAGGGATTGACAACCCCTTATCGCGTTGGCTGCGAAGTTCTTATTTGTTTGTGCAGGTGCGAGGGACTCGCGCGTGGTCTCCTACTCGATTGATACCTTGGTTCTCAAAAACTGAGGGAAATACTTATGCTACTGTCCTGCATCACCCTTTCCTCTTCGAGGGAATACAACGCAAGTTCGAGAAGTAGCAGTGGGCCAGCGAAAACGGCGGCGTGGGGGCGTTTTTTCCCCAGTCGCCGACCCCCACGGCGTTTTTTGGCTTTTCAAAACTAAAAACTCGACCACAAATTTGGGAAATCACGACGCAAATTCGACCAAACTTCGGCTAGTTCATCGACTTTTTACATATACTTGATTAAAAAAGGAAAAAATGGCACTAAACCCTAAACACTACCCAGCCCGCCATTGCCCTCGCCGTTCACCGCCGCTCTGAAGTTCTACATGCCGAGGAGCTTGTAGTACTTCGTGTAGTTGCCGACGCCGTCATCGTTGTCGTCGTCACCTCCTCCGTCGCGGTCGCCGTCCCTGCTGCTCCCCTGCCCAGGGTCGCCGACGCGCGGGGGGTTGGATGGCCTGGGTGCATCCTCGTCGCTGTCGTCGAGGACGACGACACCGTCCTCCTCGCGTCCATGCCGGCGAGCGGTTATCTCCTTGAGGGCTCGACGTTGCGGGATGCTACCTCTTGAGCTTGCGTTGTATTCCCTCGAAGTGGAAAGGGAGATGCAGCACAGTAGCGTAAGTATTTCCCTCAGTTTTTGAGAACCAAGGTATCAATCCAGTAGGAGACCACGCGCGAGTCCCTCGCACCTGCACAAACAAATAAGAACTTCGCAGCCAACGCGATAAGGGGTTGTCAATCCCTTTACGGTCACTTACGAGAGTGAGATCCGATAGCGATGATAGTTTATATTTTTGGTATTTTGGTTTAATAAAACAATAAATAAAAGCAAGAAAAGTAAAGTAGATTTAGATTGATATGTTGAGAATAGACCCGGGGGCCATAGTTTTCTCTAGTGGCTTCTCTCATGATAGCGGTATTTTACGGCGGGTAAACAAATTACTGTCGAGCAATTGATAGAAAAGCGAATAATTATGAGACTATCTAGGCATGATCATTGTATATAGGCATCACGTACGAGACAAGTAGACCGACTCTTGCCTGCATCTACTACTATTACTCCACACATCGACCATTATCCAGCATGCATCTAGTGTATTGAGTTCATACGAACAGAGTAATGCCTTAAGCAAGATGACATGATGTAGAGGGATAAACTCAAGCAATATGATGAAAACCCCATCTTTTTATCCTCGATGGCAACAATACAATACGTGCCTTGCTGCCCCTACTGTCACTGGGAAAGGACACCGCAAGATTGAACCCAAAGCCAAGCACTTCTCCCATTGCAAGAACTATAGATCTAGTAGGCCAAACCAAACCAATAATTCAAAGAGACTTGCAAGGATATTATGAGCACACATAAAAATTTCAGAGAATAACCAAATATCTTTCATAGATAACCTTGATCATAAACTCACAATTCATCGGATCTCGACAAACACACCGCAAAAAGAGATTACATCGAATAGATCTCCTCGAAGATCGAGGATAACTTTGTATTGAGATCCAGAGAGAGAGAGAGAGAGAGAGGAAGCCATCTAGATACTAGCTATCGACCCGAAGGTCTATGGTAAACTACTCACAACTCATGGTGAGGGCGATGATGATGATGATGAAGGCCTCCGTGATGGATCCCCCTCCGGTGGAGCTCCGGAACATGCTCCAAGATGAGATCTCCACGGGAACAGAAGGTACGACGGTGGAATTAGGATTTTCTCTCTGTTAACGGAGTTTCTGGGGTACGTAGACTTATATAGGAAGAAGGAGGGCACCGGGGGAGTCACGAGGGCTCCACGAGGCACGGGGGCGCGCCTTGGGAAGGGGCGCGCGCCCCCACCCTCGTGGGCCCCACGTGGCTCTTCTGACGTGGTTCTCAAGTTCTTCGTTCGTGATTTTCTCCAAAAATATCTCTCGCGAAGGTTTTATTCCGTTTGGGCTCCGTTTGATATTCTTTTTCTGCAAAACCCTGAAACAAGCAAAAAGCAGCAATCTGGACTGGGCCTTTGGGTTAGTAGGTTAGTCCCAAAAATGATATAAAAGTGAATGATAAAGCCCATTAAACATCCAAGACTTCATAAATAATAGCATGGAACAATCAAAAATTATAGATACGTTGGAGACGTATCAGGTACCGGCGAAAGTTGCGCGGTACAAGAGAGGCTAGCAATGGTGGAAGGGTGAGAGTGCGTATAATCCATGGACTCAACATTAGTCATAAAGAACTCACTTACTTATTGCAAAAATCTACAAGTCATCAAAACAAAGTACTACACGCATTCTCCTAGGGGAAGGGTTGGTAGGAGTTAACCATCGCGCGATCCCGACCTCCACACAAAGGATGACACTCAATGAAATACCTCATGCTTCAAATTTGCCACACAGCGGTTACCATACGTGCATGCTACGTGACTTGCAAACCTCATCACAAGTATTTCTCAAATTCACAACTACTCTACTAGCATGACTCTAATATCACCATCCTCATATCTCAAAATAATCATCAAGTATCGAACTTCTCATAGTATTCAATGCAGTTCATATCAAAGTTTTTACTATACCCATCTTGGATGCCTATCATATTAGGACTAGTTTTATAACCAAAGCACATTACCATGCTGTTCTAAAAGACTCTAAAATTAATATAAGTGAAGCACGATAGATCACTAATTTATACAAAATAAAACCACCACCGTGCTCTAAAAGATATAAGTGAAGCACTAGATCAAAACTATATAGCTTAAAAAATATAAGTGAAGCACATAGAGTATTCTAATAAATTCCAAATCATGTGTATCTCTCTCAAAATGTGTGTCCAGTAAGGATGATTGTGGTAAACTAAAAAGCAAAGACTCAAATCATATATGACGCTCCAAGCAAAACACATATCATGTGGTGAATAAAAATATAGTCTCAAGTAAAGTTACCGATAGACGAAGACGAAAGAGGGGATGCCTTCCCGGGGCATCCCCAAGCTTAGGCTTTTGGTTGTCCTTGAATTTTACCTTGGGGTGCCTTGGGAATCCCCAAGCTTAGGCTCTTGCCACTCTTTGTTCCATAGTCCATCAAATCCTTACCCAAAAACTTGAAAACTTCACAACACAAAACTTAGCCAAAAATCTCGTGAGCTCCGTTAGTATAAGAAAACAAACCACCACTCAAAGGTACTATAATGAACTCATTCTTTGTTTATATTGGTGTTAAACCTACTGTATTCCAGCTTCTCTATGATTCATACCCCCAATACTACTCATAGATTCATCAAAATAAGCAAACAACACACGAAAAACAGAATCTGTCAAAAACAGAACAGTCTGTAGCAATGTGTAACTTATGAATACTTCTGTAACTCTAAAAAAATTAAATAAATTGGTGGACGTGAGGAATTTGTCTATTAATCATCTGCAAAAAGAATCAACTAAAAATCACTCTCCAGTAATAAAATGGTAGCTAATCTCGTGAGCAGAAAAGTTTCTGTTTTTACAGCATGATCGCATAATCTTTACACAAGTCTTCCCAAAGGTTCTACTTGGCACAAACACTAATTAAAACACAGAACCACATCTAAGCAGAAGCTAGATGCAATATTTATTCCTAAACAGAAGCAAAAACAAAGAAAATAAAATTGGGTTGCCTCCCAACAAGCGCTATTGTTTAACGCCCCTAGCTAGGCATGATACAAGAATAGATCTACATATTGACATCTTTGGTTTTTATTCTTTTAGTGGCGTCAAGCTCGAATCCGGGAGGTTCTTTATGTTTCCCTTCATATTCGGAAATTTTTAGATCTAATGAATCCAAACGCTTATTGCAAAGGATGATCAACATATTCATGCGGTGGAGATTTCCACTAACACCCTTCAGAGGTTCAAGAGACTTTTGTAATGTTTTTGTTTTCGCAAATTTTCTCAAAAACTTGTGTCTCTTCCTGGGCATGATGTAACCCCTTTTGTTGAGGTAGTGTTCCCACTATTCCCACTATAATTTCATGCGCAATACTGGGATCAATTCCGATAAAATTTCCTTTGGCAACGCAATCCAAGAGTTGTCTATGGGACATATTTAATCCAACATAAAAATTACGAAGTAAAATTCTAAAATTCACCTCTAAGGTGCAATTACAATAAGATTTCATCATCCTATACCAAGCATCTATCAAGTTTTCTCCTTGCTTTTGTTTGAAGTGAAGAACTTCAAACTCGGGAGACAAAGGAGCAGATAAGGGGCTAGCCATGACGGCAAGGCAAACGATAAAACACACGGAGCAAATAAGAGGGCGAATAAAACGGCAAGGGTGAAGTGGGGGAGAGTCAAACGAGAGGCAAATGACAAATAATGTAATGCGAGGGATAAGGGTTTGTGATAGGTACTTGGTGTATGACTTTTGCGTAGATCTCCCTGGCAACGGCGCCAGAAATTCTTCATGCTACTTCTCGAGCTTGTGTTGTATTCCCTCGAAGAGGAAAGGGTGATGCAACACAGTAGCGTAAGTATTACCCTCAATTTTTGAGAACCAAGGTATCAATCCAGTAGGAGACCACATGCGAGTCCCTCGCACCTGCACAAACTAATAAGAACCTCGCAGCCAACGCGATAAAAGAGGTTGTCAATCCCTTCTCGGTCACTTACGAGAGTGAGATATGATAGATATGATAAGATAATATTTTTGGTATTTTTGGTATAGAGATTGAAAGTAAATAATGCAAAGTAAAGTAAATAGTTGATGGAAGATAATATGACGAAAATAGACCCGGGGGCCATAGGTTTCACTAGTGGATTCTCTCATGATAGCAGATTTCTACGGTGGGTGAACAAATTACTGTTGAGCAATTGATAGAAGAGCGCATAGTTATGAGAATATCTAGGCATGATCATTGTATATAGGCATCACGTCCGTGACAAGTAGACCGAAATGATTATGCATCTACTACTATTACTTCACACATCGATCGCTATCCAGCATGCATCTAGAGTATTAAGTTCATAAGAATAGAGTAACGCCTTAAGTAAGATGACATGATGTAGAGGGATAAACTCAAGCAATATGATATAAACCCCATCTTTTTATCCTCGATGGCAACAATACGATACGTGCCTTGCTACCCCTGCTGTCACTGGGAAAGGACACCGCAAGATTGAACCCAAAGCCAAGCACTTCTCCCATTGCAAGAACTATAGATCTAGTAGGCCAAACCAAACCGATAATTCGAAGAGACTTGAAAGAATATTTAAATCATGTATAAAAGATTCAGATAAGAATCCAATATTGTTCATAGATAATTTTGATCATAAACCCACAATTCATCGGATCTCGACAAACACACCGCAAAAAAAATACATCGAATAGATCTCCTCGAGGATCGAGGACAACTTTGTATTGAGATCGAAAGAGAGAGAAGAAGCCATCTAGCTAATAACTATAGACCCGAAGGTCTATGGTAAACTACTCACAACTCATTGGAGAGGCTATGGTGTTGATGTAGAAGCCCTCCTTGATCGATGCCCCCTCCGGTGGAGCTCCAGAACAGGCCCCAAGATGGGATCTCACGGGTACAGAAGGTTGCGGCAGTGGAATTAGGGTTTCGTCAATTGCCTCGATGTTTTCAGGGTATGAGAGTATATATAGGCTGAAGAGGGACGCCGGGGGATCAATAGGTGTCCCACGAGGGTGGGGGGCGCGCCCGTGCCCTCGTGGCCACCTCCTTCGCTTCCTAGCGTGTACTCCAAGTCTTTCGTGTTGATACTGTTCCAAAAATAACTCTCCCGAAGGTTTCATTCCGTTTGATATACCTTTTCCGCGAAACACTGAAATAGGCAAAAAAACAGCAATTTGCACTGGGCCTTGGGTTAGTAGGTTAGTCCCAAAAATAATATAAAAGTGTATAATAAAGCCCATTAAACATCCAAAATAGAATATATAGTAGCATGGAAAAATAAAAAATTATAGATACGTTGGAGACGTATCACCGGACCATCTCGTCGCGGAGGTAGTCATCCTGAGCCCATTTTAGGGCGGCCTCGTCGTTGAAGCCAGCCCGGGCCATAGCCTCGTACTCCGTGGCGAGGCCCAGCTCCACCTTCGGCCTGACGAGCCGGGCAGAGGTGGGCGAGCGCTCATTGATGCGGATGCCGTCGCCGCGTGTTCGCCGATTGTTCGGCGTGTCCTGTGGCTCAGGCTTGACGGAGAGAAGGGAGGGCGAGCCGGACGAGCGGCCGGACATGAGGAGGACGTCGGCTCCATGTGCCTCAGCGTCCACGAGCTGCCACTCCGGCGGGAGAAGCTGGGGGGCGCCAGGTACTGATACGTCTCCAACGTATCTATAATTTTTTATTGTTCCATGCTATTATTTATGAAGTCTTGTATGTTTAATGGGCTTTATCATTCACTTTTATACCATTTTTGGGACTAACCTACTAACCCAAAGGCCCTGTCCAGATTGTTGTTTTTTGCCTATTTCAGGGTTTTGCAGAAAAGGAATATCAAACGGAGTCCAAACGGAATGAAACCTTCACGAGAGATATTTTTGGAGGAAATCACGCTCGGGAATCTTCGGGACCAAGTCAGGGGACGGAGGGCTAGCCCTCGAGGGTGGGGGCGTGCCCCCCTTCCCAAGGCGCGCCCCCTGCCTCAAGGCTGGCCCACACGGCCCCCGGTGCCCTCCTTCTTCCTATATATACCTACGTACCCCAGAAACTCCATACGCAGAGAGAAAACCCTAATTCCACCGCCGTAGCTTCTGTTCCCGTGGAGATCCCATCTTGGAGCCTGTTCCGGGAGGGGGATCCATCACGGAGGCCTTCATCATCATCATCATCGCCCTCACCATGAGTTGTGAGTAGTTTACCACAGACCTTTCGGTCCATAGCTAGTATCTAGATGACTTCTTCTCTCTCTCTCTGGATCTCAATACAAAGTTCTCCTCGGTCTTCGAGGAGATCTATTCGATGTAATCTCTTTTTGCGGTGTGCTTGTCGAGATACGATGAATTGTGAGTTTATGATCAAGGTTATCTATGAAAGATATTTGGTTCTTCTCTGAAATTTTTATGTGTGCTCATAATATCCTTGCAAGTCTCTTCGAATTATTGGTTTGGTTTGGCCTACTACATCTATAGTTCTTGCAATGGGAGAAGTGCCTGGCTTTGGGTTCAATCTTGCGGTGTCCTTTCCCAGTGACAGTAGGGGCAGCAAGGCACGTATTGTATTGTTGCCATCGAGGATAAAAAGATGGGGTTTTCATCATATTGCTTGAGTTTATCCCTCTACATCATGTCATCTTGCTTAAGGCGTTACTCTGTTCGTATGAACTCAATACACTAGATGCATGCTGGATAGTGGTCGATGTGTGGAGTAATAGTAGTAGATGCAGGCAGGAGTCGGTCTACTTGTCTCGGACGTGATGCCTATATACAATGATCATGCCTAGATAGTCTCATAATTATTCGCTTTTCTATCAATTGCTCGACAGTAATTTGTTTACCCGCCGTAGAATACCGCTATCATGAGAGAAGCGACTAGAGAAAACTATGGCCCCCGGGTCTATTCTCAACATATCAATCTAAATCTACTTTACTTTTCTTGATTTTATTTGCTGTTTTATTAAACCAAAATACCAAAATTATAAACTGTCATCTCTATCAGATCTCACTCTCGTAAGTGACCGTAAAGGGATTGACAATCCCTTATCGCGTTGGCTGTGAAGTTCTTATTTGTTTGTGCAGGTGCGAGGGACTCGCGCGTGGTCTCCTACTGGATTGATACCTTGGTTCTCAAAAACTGAGGGAAATACTTACGCTAATGTGCTGCATCTCCCTTTCCCCTTTGAAGGAATACAACGCAAGCTCAAGAGGTAGCAAGAAGAATTTCTGGCGCCGTTGCCGGAAAGGCTTACGCAAAAGTCATATACCAAGTACCTATCACAAACCCTTATCCTTCGCATTACATTTATTTGCCTCTCGTTTTCCTCTCCCCCACTTCACCTTTGCCGTTTTATTCGCCCTCCTTCCGCCGTGTGTTTTTCGATCGCTTGCTTCTTGTTTGCTTGTGTGTTGCATGCTTGCTTGCCCTCATGTCTGAGATGGGGGACGATTTTAACGAGAAGGGTAGGAATGCCGAGGGCAACGTTCATGTTGACCCCACGGATGGAGCTACCGCTTTGCATGTTAAGAAGTTCCGGGTTGGTAGTGGCAATATTATTGGAAAAGGGGTTCTTCAAGACTTCTTTACTTGTGTCGGTGCTTTGCCGACTATGGGTGGCTCTATTCTTCACAGAACTAGTAGCCTTGCGGATGCTGTATCTATGCTCATAGTAGAAATTGAAAGGCAATTTATCCATATGCATCCTTGCATTCAGAGGGTATTTTTGGAGTTCTCCAATATTGAGCATTCTTCCATTAAGCGTGCAGCTACTATCTTTTTGGCTCATGAATTTAGATATATCATGAAAGAGGTCAGAGAAATCTTTGCTCATTACGGAGTAGATGCAGGTCGACCTCCTATAGAGGCTATCTTGTTCAATCAAGAAGACCTTATGCGTTTGTGATCTCCTGATCATGTTGCTTTTAATGAAAACCTTAGAAAAAGGGTTCCTGTTGAGATCTTGATTGATAGAATTTCTGAGATAAATGATGACTTTGCTGTTCAAAATAATGGGTTAGGCTTCTCCCTTGAACGAAGGCTTATGGCCTTCTGCCAAAAGAATGCCTATAATGATGAATTGGTCATCCATTACAAAGGGCCAAAGGAGGAACCTGTTCCTCCTGAGATTGATGTAGGGGACTTTTGTCTCATTAAATTTAGCCCTTTTGATTACTTTTGCTTACCACAAAGGAAGCTTCCTGCCGAACGTAGGTAATATGAGATGAGCTTTCGGGACATATCGTACCACTATGGCTATCCCTAGATCTATCTTGTATCGTGCCTAGCTAGGGGCGTAAAATGATAGCGCTTGTTGGGAGGCAACCCAATTTTATGTTTTTTGCTTTTGTTTCTGTTAGGGAATAAATGTTTCATCTAGCCTCTGATTAGATGTGTTTTTATGTTTTGTTTAGTGTTTGTGCCAAGTAGAACCTTTGGTAGGACTTGTGTGCAAAACAGAATCATTAGCGTTGGCTAAAGTAGTCTTCGGATTTTACTAGAGCGTGATTGTTAGCTGATTCGTTTTTCTGCTGATTGGTAGACAAATTCCGCAAATTTACCAATTTAGTTTGAATTTTTTGGAGTTCCATAAGTAGGCGAACCCAGCAGATTACTACAGACTGTTCTGTTTTTGACAGATTCTGTTTTTCGTGTGTTGTTTGCTTATTCCGATGCATCTATGAGTAATATTGGAGGATATGAATCATAGAGAACTTGGAGTACAGTAGGTTTAACACCAATATAAACAATGAATGAATTCCTTGTTGTACCTTTGAGTGGTGGTTTGCTTTCTCTTACTAACGGAGCTCACGAGAATTTTTGTCTAAGTTTTGTGTTGTGAAGTTTTCAAGTTTTGAGTATTGCTTTGATGGACTATGGAACAAGGAGTAGCAAAGGCCCAAGCTTGGGGATGCCCCGGGAAGGCATCCCCTCTTTCGTCTTCATCCATCGGTAACTATACTTGGAGCTATATTTTTATTCGCAACATGCTATGTGTTTTGCTTGGACCGTCTTGTATAATTTGAGTCTTTGCTTGTTAGTTTGCCACAATCATCATTGCTGGACACACCTATTTGAGAGAGTTAAATATGGCCTAGAAATTATTAGAACACTCTATGTGCTTCACTTATATCTTTTGGGTTGAATAGTTTTTGCTCTAGTGCTTCACTTATATCTTTTAGAGCACGGTGGTGGTAATATTTTGTAGAAATTGTTGAACTCTAATGCTTCACTTATATCTATTTGAGAGTCTATTAAAACAGCATGGTAATGTGTTTAGGCTAAAAAACTAGTCTTCACATGATAAACATCCAATGTCAATGTAGTAAATTTTTCACACCAAGTGCATTGAATAGAATGAGATGTTGGATGCTTGATAATTGTTTTGAGGCATGAGGATAGTGATATTAGAGTCATGCTAGTGGAGTTATTATGAAATTGAAGAATACTTGTGTTAAGGTTAGCGATTCCCGTATCATGCACGTATGGTGAACCGCTATGTGATGAAGTTAGAGCATGAGGTATTTGTAGAGTGCCAACCTTTGTGTGGAGGTCGGGGGCGCGCAATGGTTAACTCCTACCAACCTCCCCCTAGGAGCATGCGTTGATTACTTTGTTTTTGATGACTCGTAGATTTTTGCAATAAGTATATGAGTTCTATTGACTAATGTTGAGTCCATGGATTATACACACTCTCACCTTTCCACCATTTCTAGCCTCTCTTGTAGCGCGCAACTTTCGCCGGTACCATAAACCCACTATTTATCCTTCCTCAAAACAGCCACCATATTGTTCCTCAAAACAGCCACCATACCTACCTATCATGGCATTTCCATAGCCATTCTGAGATATATTTCCATGCAACTTTCCACCGTTCCGCTCATATGACACGCATCATTTTGTCATAGTTCCATGCATGATCAGGTAGTTGACATCGTAGTTGTGACAAAGTCACCATGCATAATTTTTCATATATGTCGCTTGATTCATTGCTTATGCCGGTACACCGCCGGAGGTATTCATGTAGAGTCATACTTGTTGTATCGAGTTGTAATTTCAAGTTGTAACAGAAAGTGTGATGATCTTCATTATTAGAGCATTGTCTCGTGTGAGGAAAGGCAAATAAAATAAGAAAAGGCCCAAAAAAATATAGAGAGGGGCAAATAAAAAAAGGGAGAGAAAATCACCTCCAAAAGAAAAAAATGAGAGAATAGAGAGAAGGGACAATGCTACTATCTTTTTCCACACTTGTGCTTCAAAGTAGCACCATGATCTTCATTGTAGAGAGTCTCATGATTAGTCACTTTCATATACTAGTGGGAATTTTCATTATTGAACTTGGCTTGTATATTCCAACGGTGGCTTCCTCAAATGCCCTAGGTCTTCGTGAACAAGCAAGTTGGATGCACACCCACTAGTTTCTTTTGTTGAGCTTTCATTCATATTTAGCTCTAGTGCATCCGTTGCATGGCAATCCTGATAGAGGCAAAGGTGTCCCGTCTTTCGATGAGATGGTGGCTATCGTTTTGGAGGAAGTCGACTTTGACGATCCGACTACGAACGTGCGAGGACGTCGCGCCTTAGCAATCGCTAAACCAACTTCGAGAGGTTATTGACCATGCCGGAGCACGATCAACCTGGCCACGAGGGTCTATTTCCTGCAAGCAAACGAAGAACAAGCAAGAAACTAAGATTGCAATCTGGATATTGTGAATAGAAGAGGAAAGATTTATTGATCAAGGTGGGGTTCTGTGACGTCTTTGTCTGGTCGTTGAACACAAACGAAGTACGCGAAGTTGCAGCTATGGCGAACTTTAATCTAAACAAAACCCAAAGTCTAAACGACGCCCTAAGGGCTGTATATATGGGGAAAGAGGGGGGAATTTTGTGGCCCTTGGAGGAGGGGTCCGAAACCAACCCTAACTCTTGTTTCCCCACACATACGGACTCTAAAAACAGCCTATACTCAAGTATTTTGAAATTACATGGGACTATCCCAATAATAAGGTGACGCAGCACCTATAATAGCCTCTGGACGAAATTTATGAAGTGGCATCTTGTATATTTCGTCCAAGGCTTCACGCACTCATTATGGTGGCTTCAAAGTCCTGAAATCATCACTTCTAACTCCGTTCTTGTTCCCCTTGCGCATGCCATCATCTCCATGTTTGATCTTGCTCCAATGTCCATCCTTCTTGTCCAAGCTAGGCCCTTCATTTGTAAGCAAGACAAATGTATCCAATTTAGGCAGCATCATATTCTCATGAACATTAGAATCATTACCAAGAAACGAAAGTACCTGGTAATTTAATTGGCGTGCGCGAGCTCTAGTAATTGGTCACGTATATGTGTCAGTTGGGTCTATGGGTGTAACCTTGTTAGTGATGTCCTCATCATCCTCCCCTTCTTGAATTGAAGTCGTCCTCGACGGAAGCTCATCTTCCTCACCCAAGTAAGGCTTCAAATCTGCAATGTTAAATGTGGTACTAACCCCAAAATCTGCAGGCAACTCAAGTTTATATGCATTATCATTTATTTTCTCTAACACCTTGAAAGGACCATCAGCACATGGCATTAGCTTTGACTTGCGCAAATTAGGAAACCTATCCTTACGCAAATGTAACCAAACAAGATCTCCAGGTGCAAAGACAACATGTTTTCTACCCTTATCTCCAACGAGTTTATATTTAGCATTCATGCACTCAATATTTTCCTTAGTTAACTCATGCATTTTTAAGATCAATTCAACACGTTGTTTAGCATCAAAATTAACCTTCTCCGAAGATGGAAGAGGCAATAAATCAATAGGTGCACGAGGTAGGAAACCATAGACAATTTCAAAAGGGCACATCTTAGTAGTAGAATGCAACGAACGATTATAAGCAAATTCAATATGAGGCAAGCATTCTTACCACATTTTCTTGTTATTCTTCAAAACAGCCCTAAGTATAGTAGACAAAGTCCTATTGACTACTTCAGTTTGTCCATCAGTTTGTGGGTGACAAGTAGTACTAAAAAGCAGTTTAGTCCCCAACTTAGCCCATAAACATCTCCAAAAGTGGCTAAGAAATTTAGTATCACGATCTGAAACAATAGTATTTGGCACACCATGCAAGCGAATAATTTCACGAAAGAACAAATCAGCAATATTAGCAGCATCATCGCTTTTATGACATGGTATAAAGTGTGCCATCTTCGAGAACGTATCCACGACAACAAATATGCTATCCCTCCCCTTCTTTGTTCGAGGTAAACCCAAAATAAAGTCCATAGATATATCTTCCCAAGGAACACTAGGGACAGGCAAAAGCATATATAACCCATGAGGATTGAGTCGTGACTTAGCTTTTTGACATGTAGTGCAGCGAGCAACAAAACGCTCAACATCCCATCTCATATTTGGCTAAAAGAAATGTGTAGCAAGTACGTCCTCCGTCTTCTTCACGCCAAAGTATCCCATTAATCCTCCTCCATGCGCCTCCTGCAACAACAAAAGACGAACAGAGCTAGCTAGAATGCATAGACTGTTAGCACGAAACACAAATCCATCATTAACGACGAACTTATTCCATGTTCTCCCTTCTTTGCAATTCTGCAATACATCTTTAAATTCAGCATCATGCACATATTGATCTTTGATGGTCTCCAAACCAAATATTTTAAAGTCAAGTTGTGAAAGCATAGTATAACGACGAGACAATGCATCAGCAATAACATTTTTTTCCCTTCTTGTGTTTAATAACATAAGGGAAAGTCTCTATGAATTCAACCCATTTAGCATGTCTACGGTTCAGTTTTGCTTGACTTTTAATGTGCTTCAAAGATTCATGATTAGAATGTATAACAAATTCTTTGGGCCATAAATAATGTTGCCATGTTTCCAAAGTCCGAACAAGAGCATATAATTCCTTATCATAAGTAGAATAATTCAGACTAGGCCTACTCAATTTTTCAGAAAAGTATGCAACAGGTTTACCATCTTGTAATAACACACCTCCTAACCCAATTCCACTAGCATCACATTCAAGCTCAAAAGTTTTATTAAAATCAGGAAGTTGGAGTAAAGGAGCATGTGTCAACTTATCTTTCAATACCGTGAATGCTTCTTCCTTTGTTGTACCCCCAAACAAAAGGCACATCCTTCTTTGTAAGATCATTGAGAGGTGCAGCAATGGTACTGAAATCTCTCACAAAACGCCTATAGAATCCAGCGAGGCCAAGGAAACTCCTCACGTGTGTGACCGTTTTGGGCTGCGGCCAACTCTCAATAGCTTCAATCTTGGCTTTATCAACCTCAATTCCCTGTTGAGTAACAACATAGCCAAGAAAAGATACTCGGTCGGTGCAAAAGGTGCACTTTCCAAGGTTACCAAACAAACGTGCATCATGTAGAGCAATAAAAACAACACGTAAATGTTCCAAATGTTCCTCCATGGATCTGCTATAAATCAATATATCATTAAAGTAAACTACCACAAATCGTCCAATGAAAGCACGTAAAACTTCATTCATTAATCTCATGAAAGTACTAGGTGCATTAGTTAACCCAAAAGGCATGACTAACCACTCATATAATCCAAACTTAGTTTTAAATGCTGTTTTCCATTCATCTCCCAATTTCGTACGAATTTGATGGTATCCACTACGCAAATCAACTTTGGAGAATATTGTAAAGCCACTCAATTCATCAAGCATATCATCTAGCCTAGGAATAGGATGACGATAACAAATAGTAATATTGTTAATGCCTCTACAATCAACACACATACGCGATGTACCATCCTTTTTCGGCACTAGAATAATAGGAACATCACAAGGACTAAGAGATTCGCGTATATAACCTTTGTCGAGTAGCTCCTGTACTTGACGCATAATCTCCTTTGTCTCCTCTGGATTGGTACGGTATGGTGCGCGGTTGGGCAGCGATGCACCGGGAATTAAGTCAATCTGATGCTCAATCCCTCGAATAGGTGGTAATCCCGGTGACACGTCTTGTGGAAAGACGTCCGCGAACTCCTGCAAAATGTTAGTGGCAGCAGGAGGCAAAGAGGAAGGCACGTCCTCGAATGAAAATAATGCCTCTTTGCACACAAAAGCATAGCAAACAGATTTGCTTAAATCTAGATCATCAATATCAGATTTTGGTGGCAAGTAAACATCCACTTTTTAATTTAATTTCAGATGCAACATGAGATGATGGTGTGTTATTAGGCTTCATATGTTGCTCAAATTCTTTTGCCACAATCTAATTTTCACTCTTATTTTGCTCCTGTTTTGCTTTATTAGCTCTATTAATATCATCTTTCAAAATGGAATCAGGAGACATAGGAAGCAAAGTAATACATTTATCCTTATGAACAAGAGTATACTGATTGTTTCTACCATGGCGTACAGAATTTTTATCAAATTGCCATGGTCTACCAAGTAATAAGGAACATGCTTCCATGGGTACCACGTCACAATCAACATAATCAGCATATGTGGAGATACTAAAATGCACACTAACAGTACGTGTTACCTTAACCTTGCCGCTGTTGTTGAACCATTGGATATAGTAAGGATGTGGATGTGGTCTTATGGTGAGAGATAACTTCTCCACCATCTCCATGCTAGCCAAGTTGTTGCAGCTCCCTCCATCTATGATGACGCGAACAGAACGTTCCTTCACAACTCCCTTTGTATAGAACAAATTATGCCTCTGATTTTACTCCGCTTGTGTGACCTGCACACTCAAAACACAATGACCAACTAAACATTCATACCTGTCAGTGTCTTCAGGAGCCATGTATTGCGTCTCATTTTCAGAATCATTCCCACCATGTTCTTCACGTGTAATTGTTGGGGAACGTAGTATTTTAAAATTTTCCTACGATCACGCAAGATCTATCTACCAGATGCATAGCAACGAGAGGGGAGAGTGTGTCTACGTACCCTTGTAGACCGGGAGCGGAAGCGTCAAGTGACGCGGTTGATGTTGTCGAACTTCTTCGCGATCCAACCGATCAAGCACCGAACGTACGGCACCTCCGCTTTCAGCACACGTTCAGCTTGATGACGTCCCACGAGCTCTTGATCCAGTTGAGCTTCACGGGAGAGTTTCGTCAGCACGACGGCGTGGTGACGGATATGATGTGTTCACCGGCGCAGGGCTTCGCCTAAGCTCCGCGACGGTATGACCGAGGTGTGATTCTGTGGAGGGGGGCACCGCACACGGCTAAAACAATTCAACTTGTGTGTCTTTGGGTGCCCCCCTGCCCCCGTATATAAAGGAGCAGGGGAGGGAGGCCGGCCAACCTCTCCTGGTGCGGCTAGGGAGGGAGTCCTACTAGGAATAGGATTGCAATCCTATTCCTAGTAGGATTCACCGAAAGGAAGAAGGGGGAAAGGAATAGGAGAGGTGGCGCCCCCCCAATCCTAGTCCAACTAGGATTCCTAGGTGGGGGCTCCGGCCAGCCCTATGGGCTGCCTCTCTCTCACCCTTTAGGCCCACTATGGACCATCCCCTCTCGTAGGGGGTTCCGGTAACCCCCTCCGGCATTCCCGATAAATCCGAAACTTTTCCGGTATACTTCCGGTGTCCGAATATAGCCGGCCAATATATCAATCTTTATGTCTCGGACATTCCGAGACTCCTCGTCATGTCCGTGATCTCATCCGGGACTCCGAACTACCTTCGGTACATCAATACTCAAAAACTCATAATACCGATCGTCATCAAACGTTAAGCGTGCGGACCCTACGGGTTCGAGAACTATGTAGACATGACCGAGACTCATCTCTGGTCAATAACCAATAGCGGAACCTGGATGTTCATATTGGCTCCTACATATTCTACGAAGATCTTTTATCGGTCAGAACCGCATAACAACGTACGTTGTTCCTTTCGCCAAACGGTATGTTACTTGCCCGAGATTCGATCGTCGGTATCTTTATACCTAGTTCAATCTCGTTGCCGGCAAGTCTCTTTACTCGTTCCGTAACACATCATCTCGTGACTAACTCATTAGTCTTTTGCTTGCAAGGCTTATTGTGATGTGTGTTACCGAGAGGGCCCAGAGATACCTCTCCGACACTCGGAGTGACAAATCCTAATCTCGATCTATGCCAACACCTCGAATACTTTCAGAGACACCTGTAGAGCATCTTTATGATCACCCAGTTACGTTGTGACGTTTGATAGCACACAAGGTGTTCCTACGGTATTCGGGAGTTGCATAATCTCATAGTCATAGGAACATGTATAAGTCATGAAGAAAGCAATAGCAGTTAAACTAAACGATCATAGTGCTATGCTAACGGATGGTTCTTGTCCATCACATCATTCTCCTAATGATGTGATCCCGTTGATCAAATGACAACTCATGTCTATGGCTAGGAAACATAACCATCTTTGACCAATGAGCTAGTCTAGTAGAGGCATACTAGGGACATACTGTTTTGTCTATGTATCCACACATGTACTAAGTTTCCGGTTAATACAATTCTAGCATGAATAAAAGACATTTATCATGATATAAGGAAATACAAATAACATCTTTATTATTGCCTCTAGGGCATATTTCCTTCAGTAATAAGAGCCAAAATCTCCTCATCATAGTCACTAGTTGACTCATAACCACCATCCTCAGTAGCAATCATGACACGCTGCGATGGGCATTTGCTCGCATAGTGACCACGACCAGTGCAACGACGACAGATAACATCATGTGTTGGCCCATTGGATGCCATGGATGAAGAAGAGCTCTGCGCAGGACCGGAAGGTGTACTCCTGGTTGATAGTGGTGATGCATGTTTGCTTTTATCACGGCTAGAAGTGACGTATGAAGTAGGTGGTGGTGCAGCCGGACGTGTCGAAGTAGATGATGCACGCGGTGTCCATGATGAAGGTCGACCTGCAGAAAAATTAGTGCGCGCCAAGGCCTGTCGATCTTGCACTTCACGTTCAACTTTGGAAGCAAGATGGAATAAATGAGTGATATTATTATACTCCTTATACTCTAGAATTGTCTGAATCTCTCTATTTAAGCCACCCATAAAACATGCAAGCATAGCCTCATTGTCCTCAACAATACCACATCTAATCAGACCAGTTTGTAATTCCTGATAATATTCCTCCACATATTTTTTTTATTGTCTTAAACGTTGCAATTTCTGAAGTAATTCGCGTTGATAATATGGTGGAACCCAACGACTACGCATAGCAGTTTTCAAAGCAGCCCAAGTAGTTGGAATATTATCCGGATGTAATCTACAATATTCAGACCACCACACATAAGCAAAACTAGTGAAAGCACAAAGAGCAACAACAACACGTCTCTCCTCGGGATAATTTTAAACATGTAAAACGTTGTTCGGTTTCTAACTCCCAAGTAAGATATATATCAGGAACATATCTACCCTCAAATGGTGGAATATTCAATTTGAGTTTAGGGAGATGGTCATGATCGCGTACCTGAGGGTATGGTGCAGCCCTACCATTGCGATTATATGCATGTGGACGACCTGGTTGTTGTGGTGCTGGTTGTTGCACGTAGTTCTGATTTTGATCAACCTCTTCCTCGTAATCCCCCGCGTAATCGTCCTCCTCCTCAACAGCAGCAGGAGCCGCAGAAGTATCAACAGCAGCACCAATAGTTTGGCCAGGCTGAAGAGCGACACGGCTTGCTTTGCGGAGGGCGATTTCGCGACGTGAAGGTGGTGGTTGTTGTTGTTGCAACGATGCAGCAGGTGGAGGTAGACGCGCAAGCACCTCAGCAAATTTGGCATCCAACTTGGTGTCAATTGACTTCTCAATGCCATCCATCCTCGCTAGTGCATTGTCAAAACTGGTCATCACATCTTCTACCTGTTGACCCATCATTTGCTGAAATTTATCATGCAACTCCTTGTTCGTCATGTTCTCCCAGTCGGTCTCGTCGACTTGTGATCCTGGCATGGTTAGCAGCAATAGAAACACACAAAAATAAGATCCTACAGACTACTAGAAAATGGTGGTGGTGGGGCGTCACAACTCCGTCAAGCAAATCTCAAATTCTTACCAGTTCTTACCCAGCAGCAGGTGGTGATCGGCAATCATGGTAGTCAAAACTCTCAAAGCTTGGACAAAGCGATTACCTGGGAGAGTCAAACGCATGACGTAGATGTAGGTGGAGCTGGGAAGGCTTATAATATGGTAGCAAAAAGGGTCAACAACAATCAATTCAGAGATGCAAAGTTGAATAAACGCTCAACGACGATACTGTGCTGGTCCTAGGCTAGACCGTACTAGAGACGCGAGCCTAGAACACTAACAAAATCACGGCGATGCACGTAAATAAGGGGAAAGTACACTCTGATTTTTTTTTCGCCGGTTTTTTTTGCACTCTTTTTTTTCGCTCCTCCTTTTGTTTTGCCGAAAATCACTATAATGGCGAGTGTCTCAAAACACTTCCCAAGTCAAACTAAGATGATAGGCACGAAATTTTTTTGGAATCGGGGCAACGGCAACGAAAAAGTGCGGAAAAAACCCAGTATGATGGCACGTGTCTCAAAAGACTCAGAAAAACCTAAAAATAGGATAGGGAAAAAATATTTTCACCTACCGAAATTTTGACCTAAAAACTGCCCGGGGGTCTCCAGACTCCTTTTTTTTTCGAGACCTACGCAGGCAAGCAAACACGAATCCGAAACTAGATGGATCTCGAGAACAAATCTAATATGAAAAGAACTCGGATTGACGGTGGATATATGGTGGTAGGATATGGCAGCGGTTGTAGGTTATGGCAACTGTGGTGGTATGTGGCAGCGGTGGTGGTATGGCAGCAGCGATGAATATGGTGCAGCGGCGGCGTGACAAACTGTGAACAGAACTCGAAAATCTAACGAACTAGACGCTAAGACCAGCAACTCGACACGACGATGCAACCGCAAATTCAACTAAGCAAACACGGAAAAGATTATGCAATGGCTCAGACTGGTTCGGATATGGTGAACCAACCCTAAATTTTTTTTGGCTTTTTCGTGGACTGTAGGTATGAAGAACAGACTCGATCTAATCTACGAAAAATTATAAAATCTCACCGAACAACCTAGAAATCTGATACCACTTGATAGAGGCAAAGGTGTCCCGTCTTTCGATGAGATGGTGGCTATCGTTTTGGAGGAAGTCGACTTTGACGATCCGACTACGAACATGCGAGGACGTCGCGCCTTAGCAATCGCTAAACCAACTCCGAGAGGTTATTGACCACGCCGGAGCACGATCAACCTGACCACGAGGGTCTATTTCCTGCAAGCAAACGAAGAACAAGCAAGAAACTAAGATTGCAATCTGGATATTGCGAATATAAGAGGAAAGATTTATTGATCAAGGTGGGGTTCTGTGTCGTCTTTGTCTGGTCGTTGAACACAAACGAAGTACGCAAAGTTGCAGCTATGGCGAACTTTAATCTAAACAAAACCCAAAGTCTAAACGATGCCCCAAGGGCTGTATATATGGGGGAAGAGGGGGATAATTTCGTGGCCCTTGGAGGAGGGGTCCGAAACCAACCCTAACTCTTGTTTCCCCACACATACGAACTCTAAAAACAGCCTATACTCAAGTATTTCGAAATTACATGGGCCTGGCCCAATAATAAGGTGACACAACACCTATAATAGCCTCTGTACGAAATTTATGAAGTGGCATCTTGTATATTTCGTCCAAGGCTTCACGCACTCATTATGGTGGCTTCAAAGTCCTGAAATCATCACTTCTAACTCTGTTCTTGTTCCCCTTGCGCATGCCATCATCTCCATGCTTGATCTTGCTCCAATGTTCATCCTTCTTGTCCAAGCTAGGCCCTTCATTTGTAAGCAAGACAAATGTATCCAATTTAGGCAGCATCATATTCTCATGAACATTAGAATCATTACCAAGAAACGAAAGTACCTGGTAATTTAATTGGCGTGCGCGAGCTCTAGTAATTGGTCCTGTATATGTGTCAGTTGGGGCTATGGGTGTGACCTTGTTAGTGATGTCCTCATCAAATCCCTACTCACTCACATTGATATCTATTGATGGGCATCTCCATAGCCCGTTGATATGCCTAGTCGATGTGAGACTATCTTCCTCTTTTTTGTCTTCTCCACAACCACTTCTATTCCAATCATAGTGCTATATCCATGGCTCATGCTCATGTATTGCGTGAAAGTTGAAAGGTTTGAAAAGGATAGAGTATGAAAACAAGTGCTTGGCTGAAATCGGGGTTGTGCATGATATGAATATTTTGTGTGATGAAGAGGGAGCATAGCCAGACCATATGACTTTGTAGGGATAACTTCCTTTAGCCATAGTATTTTGAGAATACATGATTGCTTTGTTAGTATTGCTTGAAGTATTGTTATTTCTTATGTCAATATATACTTTTATCTTGAATCCTTCAGATCTGAACATTCATGCCACAATTAAGAGAATTACATTGAAAAACTATATTGGTTAGCATTCCACATCAAAAATTCTTTATTTATCATTTACCTACTCGAGGACGAGCAGGAATTAAGCTTGGGGATGCTTGATATGTCTCCAACATATCTATATTTTTTTATTGTTCCATGCTATCATTTATGAAGTCTTGGATGTTTAATGGGCTTTATCATTCACTTTTGTACCATTTTTGGGACTAACCTACTAACCCGAAGGCCCAGTCCAGATTGCTGTTTTTTTTTGCCTATTTCAGGGTTTTGCAGAAAAGGAATATCAAACGGAGTCCAAACGGAATGAAACCTTCGCGAGAGATATTTTTGGAGGAAATCACGCTCGGGAATCTTCAGGACCAAGTCAGGGGACAGAGGGCCAGCCCTCGAGGGTGGGGGGCACGCCCCCTTCCCAGGGCGCGCCCCCTGCCTCGAGGCTAGCCCACACGGCCCCGGTGCCCTCCTTCTTCCTATATATACCTACGTACCCCAGAAACTCCATACGCAGAGAGAAAACCCTAATTCCATCGCCGTAGGTTCTGTCCCCGTGGGGATCCCATCTTGGAGCCTGTTCCGGGAGGGGGATCCATCACGGAGGCCTTCATCATCATCATCATCGCCCTCACCATGAGTTGTGAGTAGTTTACAACAGACCTTTGGGTCCATAGCTAGTATCTAGATGGCTTCTTCTCTCTCTCTCTCTCTGGATCTCAATACAAAGTTCTCCTCGGTCTTCGAGGAGATCTATTCGATGTAATCTCTTTTTGCGGTGTGTTTGTCGAGATCCGATGAATTGTGAGTTTATGATTAAGGTTATCTATGAAAGATATTTGGTTCTTCTCTGAAATTTTTATGTGTGCTCATAATATCCTTGCAAGTCTCTTCGAATTATTGGTTTGGTTTGGCCTACTAGATCTATAGTTCTTGCAATGGGAGAAGTGCTTGGCTTTGGGTTCAATCTTGCGGTGTCCTTTCCCAGTGACAGTAGGGGCATCAAGGCACGTATTGTATTGTTGCCATCGAGGATAAAAAGATGGGGTTTTCATCATATTGCTTGAGTTTATCCCTCTACATCATGTCATCTTGCTTAAGGTGTTACTCTGTTCGTATGAACTCAATACACTAGATGCATGATGGATAGTGGTCGATGTGTGGAGTAATAGTAGTAGATGCAGGCACGAGTCGATCTACTTGTCTCGGACGTGATGCCTATATACAATGATCATGCCTAGATAGTCTCATAATTATTTGCTTTTCTATCAATTGCTCGACAGTAATTTGTTTACCAGCCGTAGAATACCGCTATCCTGAGAGAAGCCACTAGAGAAAACTATGGGCCCCGGGTCTATTCTCAACATATCAATCTAAATCTACTTTACTTTTCTTGCTTTTATTTGTTGTTTTATTAAACCAAAAATACCAAAAATATAAACTATCATCTCTATCAGATCTCACTCTCGTAAGTGATTGTAAAGGGGTTGACAACCCCTTATCTCGTTGGCTGCGAAGTTCTTATTTGTTTGTGCAGGTGCGAGGGACTCGCGCGTGGTCTCCTACTGGACTGATACCTTGGTTATCCAAAACTGAGGGAAATACTTACGCTACTGTGTTGCATCTCCCTTTCCTCTTCGAGGGAATACAACGCAAGCTCAAGAGGTAGCAGGTACTCCAGCCACGGCGTGTTGCAGCCCTCGATGTTGATGTCTACTACACAACCTTTTTCTTGTAGACGTTGTTGGGCCTCCAAGTGCAGAGGTTTGTAGGACAGTATCAAATTTCCCTCAAGTGGATGACCTAAGGTTTATCAATCAGTGAGAGGCGTAGGTTGAAGATGGTCTCTCTCAAACAACCCTGCAACCAAATAACAAAGAGACTCTTGTGTCCCCAACACACCCAATACAATGGTAAATTGTATAGGTGCACTAGTTCGGCGAAGAGATGGTGATACAAGTGCAATATGGATGGTAGATATATGTTTTTGTAATCTAAAAATATAAAAACAGCATGGTAGCAAGTGGTAAACGTGAGCATAAATGGTGTTGCAATGATAGGAAACAAGGCTTAGGGTTCATACTTTCACTAGTGCAAGTTCTCTCAACAATAATAACATAACTGGATCATATAACTAGCCCTCAACATGCAACAAAGAGTCACTTCAAAGTCAGTAAGAGCGGAGAACAAACGAAGAGATTATGATAGGGTACGAAACCACCTCAAAGTTATTCTTTCTGATCGATCTATTCAAGAGTCCGTAGTAAAATAACACGAAGTTATTCTTTCTGTTCGATCTATCATAGAGTTCGTACTAGAATAACACATTAAGACACAAATCAACCAAAACCCTAATGTCACCTAGATACTCCACTGTCACCTCAAGTATCCGTGGGCATGATTATACGATATGCATCACACAATCTCAGCAACATCTATTCAACCAACACATAGAACTTCAAAGAGTGCCTCAAAGTTTCTACCGGAGAGTCAAGATGAAAACATGTGCCAACCCCTATGCATAGATTTGCGAGGTCACGGAACCCGCAAGTTGATTTACAAAACATACATCAAGTGGATCACGTGATATCCCATTGTCACCACAGATAAGCACATGCAAGACATACATCAAGTGTTCTCAAATCCTTAAAGACTCAATCTGATAAGATAACTTCAAAGGGAAAACCCAATTCATCACAAGAGAGTAGAGGGGGAGATACATCATAAGATCCAACTATAATAGCAAAGCTCGCGATACATCAAGATCGTGCCATCTCAAGAACACGAGAGAGAGAGATCAAACACATAGCTACTGGTACATACCCTCAGCCCCGAGGGTGAACTACTCCTTCCTCATCATGGAGAGCGCCGAGATGATGAAGATGGCCATCGGAGAGGGATTCCCCCCTCCGGCGGGGTGCTAGAACGGGTCTAGATTGGTTTCCCGATCTAGGTTATTTTCCGAAGGTTACAATATATATAGGAGGTGTTGGAGTCGGGGGCAAGTAAAGGGGTCGCCGGGCTGTCCACGAGGCAGGGGGCGCGCTCAGAGGGAGGGGGCGCGCCCCCACCCTCGTGGGCAGCCTGTGGACCTTCTGGTCCTCCTTCGGTACTTTCTGGGCTTCTTCTGATCCAAAAATAGCCTCCATTGAATTTCAGGTCAATTGGGCTCCGTTTGTTATTCCTTTTCTGAGATACCCTAAAACAGGAGAAAAACAAAAACTGGCACTGGGCTCTGGGTTAATAGGTTAGTCCCAAAAATTATATAAAAGTGTATAATAAAGCCCATAAAACATCCTAGAAGGATAATATCATAGCATGGAACAATAAAAAATTATAGATATGTTGGAGACGTATCAGATGTACTCGAGGAGGGCCTCCAGCGTGCGGCCGAGCACACCCCACCATCGGCGGCGCCCTTCGTAATTATGGCGGCCGTGGGGCTCAACGCCGTTTGTGGCCTCCAGCTGCTCGGCGTGGCGACACCAGAAGTACGGCTCCCATAGCGTGTTGTCAGAGGCATTTCTCAGCTTGTCCCTCGCCACCTGCGGCAGCGAGGACCTGATACGGGCGATCTCCGCCCACCGTTTTGCACCAGAGGGCGGCGGTGGCACGGGGACCCCGCCGGCGCTCAACCTCCATGCACCGGGCACCCACATGTCCGGCGGGGCCGGGTACTCGGTCTCGTAGAGGAGGCGGGCCTCGTCCTCCTGAAGGTGGTGGCGGACGAAGCCGTTGGCCGCCGCACCATCGACGGGGTAGCGCTCGGCCATTGGAGGAGAAGGAACGACGAAAAGAGAAGAAAGGTGGGAGCATCGGCGGTCAGGAGGGGAAGTGTGCGTCCACCGGCGGGGTAGAGTCGGCTTTTATAGCCGCGGGCGGGCGGCGCCCTCGTGGCCGCCGGGGGTACGCGTGGCGGGCGAGGGCGGGACGCGCGTCGTCGTGCCTTCACCGCGCCGCCAGTGAGGGCATCAATGGAGGCCGACCGGCGCTGCAGCGCGGCAACTATGGCATTGATTCCCCCCGCGGGACCCGAGGCAATGAGGACGATGAAGCGACGAGAAGGGTCGAGTCGCTGCCAAGACGGACCCACCAGATTTCACGCCAAAAAATGTTTCGCCCAGCGCCCCCGTGTGCCCCCCAACGCGCCGGGTTCGGCCTAGGTCCGCCTGCGAAAATGAGCTTCTAGGGACGCGACTGGGCCGATTTTTTGGCGCCGGCGATAAAAAAACGGCTTGGAGGGCCTTATTGGGAGCGTAGCTAGAGATGCTCTTACCCGCGCAGGTCGACCGATGGCCTGTCCTATTTGGCGTGCGGCTCATTGATTAGCAACCACGCGCGTGTCCCAGCTGGCGCAGCCATACCTCGCTCGGAACCGGATCCTCTAACATTAAGAATGAAAGTTAGAGAAGCTATAATACCCTAACTTTCCTTCTTTCTATCCGTACGATTATGGCTAAAATGATTTAAGTTAATTTGTAAATTGATGATCTCTCGTGTACATTTATAGTAATTACATAAGAATAAATTGACGGTGAAATAAAATAAATTTTAAATTATTCATATCTACAGTAAATACCAATAGTAAACAACCTACTAACTACCTACTAACGGTCCCTAACTTTCCTTCTTCATTATACACTAGCAAACATTGTAGCACCGTGACTTTCCTTCACAATGTTAGAGGATCTGATTCCACCTCGCTCAATGCGAGTTGGTTGGCTAAGGAAGCGCCATACTCGCATGCTCACCTCGCGTGAGGCCACCGCCTGTTTTTTTTACATTTTTTTGGTTTTTGTGTTTTTTACTTTTGTTTTTACTTTTAGAAATTCTAAATAAATATACATATATTTCGGAATTATTGTTTTAGAATTGTTTAGATATGAATTTATGTAGACACCATTTAGTGTTTGATATATCCGTATTTAGATAAATTTAAGACAAGTAATTTAGAATGGAGGCAGTATATAAAAAAACACTTTACATAAAAAATGTTGAACAAACATCTGAAAAATGTTAAATGCGTATAGAGAAACTGTTTCTCATGTATACAAAGAAAACAGAAATGTGTATGAAAATATTGATCATATATTTCTGAAATTTAGCCAAGCATTTGAAAAAACGTTGAATAAGTATATACAAAAATAATTAAGCATTTGAAAAACATTAAATATGTATAGAAAAAATGTTGAGATTTTTACAAATATATTAATCTTGTATTTGAAAATATTAATCAAGCATTTGATTTTTTTCAAAATGTATAAAAAAATGTTGACAATGTAGTAAAAAATGAAACATTTATTTAAGAAAAATTAAACATGTATTATAAAAACATATTAGATATATACAAAATATATAAAATATTTATGGAAAACTTAGACATGAAGTTAAAAAAAAATCTTGTATTTGAAATGTTAAACGTGCATATATAAAATATTTCTGATTTATAAAAAAAATATTGAATGTATACTGGAAAAGAGACAAATTATAAAAAAGAAATAAACAAAACAAATGAAACCTAAGTGAAAAAGAAAGGAAACAAAAAGGTAGCAAAATCGAACAAGGAAACAATGAAAACCGGAGAAAAACAAAGAAAAACTCAATGAAAACAAAGATGGCGAAAAAAAAAGGAAAATAAACATAAACGCAAAAACCAGTGGGAAAACGGCTCTTTCCTCAAGTAGTTCGCGCCTTCTATTCTACCATGAATATGAGACTGGCGCAAAGGCCAACACCTCTACCTAGCAGCCAGGAGACCCGTTGTGGATCCCTTTTTTTTCTTTCTGTATTTCACTGGTTTTAACAGTGCGCTAATGCTCGGCCTGCTATTGTGGACGCTTTAGGCGAGAGTTTCTTCTGTCTTGCTATATGTGAGATATAGCTCTCGCGTCCCCCATCCTCCACACGCAAATTTTTGGGCTGGAAAACAAACCTTTTCATCTCCCAGTTCGGTTTTTTATTTTTCCTTTTTTTTTGTTTTTTCTGCTTTTCATTTTTCTTTTCCCTTTTCCATGTTCATTATTATTTATTTATTATTTTTAATTTTTCAAAGATCATTTTTTTAAAAGATACCAGTATGTTTCTGAAATGATGAACATTTTCTAAAATCATGCACAAATTTATGTAATCGTGAATATCTTTCAGATTCTTAAACATTTTGTACAAATTCGTTAACATTTTTTTTTATTAAATCGCGAACATTGTTTTACAAAAAGTATGAACATTTTCTTGAATCAGCAAACATTTTTTGAATCGACATTTTTTTAACCGGTCCTGGCCCGAGGCCTCAGCGAGGTCGGGATCCGCGTGGACCAAGGTCGGCGCAACATCAGATGTCGTGAACGGCTAGTGACGCTTGTCGCACTGCCTATGTGGCCACCCTCTTTTCTGGCGTCACGCTACTCCGCGATGATGAGTCGTTGCCGTCGTTGTGACCGAGAAAGTGGACGAGGCGCTCACGCACCTTCGCGATTGCCAGGATCACCTCTTCCTTCATGGCATTGCCGAGTCAGACACATCATGGCGATAACAGCGGCTGGTCGATGTGGGCGTACCTACTGTGCGACGATGACGCCGGCTCCTACTTCACCTCCTCCTTCACGACATTCGATGTGCACGCTGCGGTTGCGCCATTGGTTGGGAGTTTGACTTACTTGAGAGGCGATGAACCAGGCTTCGCCTTGACACGGTGGAAAGGCGGCGACGACGGCACCAGACCGTAGTCCTTGAGTGACCGCTCGGGAAGGAACGCCAAGTACATTTTTTTAACAACGCCAGGTACGCTTGGTAGTCCTCCTTCGTTGTGGCGGCCCTCATGGAGGAGCCGACCACCTTGGAGGCGGATGGCCCCAAAGAGCGATGGTAGTTGTGCCCCGATCCAGATCTGGAGCCACCCGCCACAGTGGAGAATCAGGACTTGGGCATGGTCGCTGAAGAGAGAGGAGTAACGTCAGCGGTGAGTGAGAGAAGCGGAGTGGCGGTAAGCGAAGAGTCAAAGAGGATAGCAGATGTGATGTAGATGACGCTGGAGCCATGCTTGAATAGCGTGGGACAGGCGGCTTCCCCGCGGCACACCGTCGTAGTAGACTTCTCGGTCGCCGCATCAACATTGTAGCGGCGGCGCCCGCTCGTCCGGTTGCATCGCTCTGACCAGCATCAATATCGCCGAGTCATGTCCACTCTGAATCGTCTTAACTGACATGAATGTGCATCAACCGTTTTGTGCGAAGACGGTTTTGGGTGGGACCGATTGTTCAAACATGTATCTGGGGAACGTCCGTACTCCCGCAAACCTTGCCTTAGTTTACGTTCGGTTTATGGGAATTTTGACACGTGGATGCATCCCTAGATCAATTTGGCACCGTGTTGAATGGGTTATGTTGTTCGAACACCTCGTTAGGGAGATCCGGGGGCTTGAGGGTCCACATTGGAGATGCCCATAGTATTCGATTTGTAATTTTGTAAAGAGCTGAACACCCGTGACAATTTCAGGCACTACACCATGCATTTCACCATAAATATTGGTATTCGACAACACATTGATCTTATCTATAATCGATTGTCGTTCATCATCTCGTCTTGAATTCACTTAGTCAAACTAATCCTCGCTTAATATTCCGCGCAACATACGGATTCTACAGTCCGGTCAGGATTCGAATCCGTAGTTTGATCTACTAGAAAGCAAGGGTTTTGGTCCAATCAAGATAGCAAAGGGTTTTGGGCGCGCCTCTCTTTATGAGACGAAGACCACTGCCTGCTCGCACAAAAAACCTAGGGTTCAAAATCTGAAATAAAATATGAGTGGCGTTGAGAGCCGAGCCGAGCCGCGGGAGATGGATCAAGCGACGGCGGCGCATGAGACTGTCACCGACCAGGATCGCCCGATGGAGAAGGTTTTGTCCAATGCCGGTAAGCTGCCCACCACTAAAAGCCTGGGAGGGGAGTCATCAGCCGATTGTTCGACATGAGAGAAGTGTTCTAATGCGGCGTTGGCAGCCGTCGTAGTAGAGGAGGAGAATCATGGTGCTGTTGACGCTGCCGGCTACATCAAGATCTACGTGGTGCCGCAGGAGGAGATGGTAAACATGTTGTAGGGCATAGGCTTCAGGGCCTCGTTATCTAGCCACTCATTTTTGCATCACGATTCATGTAAATATTTTTTTCTTTTTTATTTCTCTCATATAGAACAACATATAAACTTCAAACTTTACAGCATAACAAAACATTCTAACTAGAATGTGAGAAAAAACTTTCAGATTTTGTCGTGCATCATAAATACTAAACATATGAAGTTTAAACTTTGCAAGACAACAAAACATTCTAACTAAAATGTGAGAAAAAAACTTTCAAATTTTTGGGTCCAATATAAATATACGAAATGAGATTTTTTTTAATTTAAAAATCTTATTTTTAGTATGTATGATGCACGACAAAATTCAGAAGTTTTTCTCACATTTTAGCTAGAATATTTTGTTGTCTTGCAAACTTTAAACTTTCATATGTTGTTTTATTTGGAAGAAACGAAAAAAAAACTTTGATGTAGTTAGTTGTCTAGCACGGATCTTAAAGCAATGTTGGAAGGTAAGGATAAAAGGTATCTAAGAACCCGAGCTCAAAAAATCCACGTCCGAGCCTCCATCCTGTCCCGGGACTACGACGTGGATAGCAGTCACATATTCGACCAAAACGACGATGATGGCGACTTCGAGAACGCCTCTTGGGGCGTGTTTGGTTTGCTTTCTCTGCGGGGCCTGGCTGAGAGGACGAAAACGAGCCAGGCTGAGCAGGTCTTGTTTCCAAAAAAACGAGGCAAAAAGCCAGGTTAGCAAGTTGTTTGGCTGCCTGTGCATGACGAGTCTTGTCACTGCGAAGTAATTTTCGTCCGTTGTTTGGTTGTACACATGCTGACATGCATATGTTCAGGTGTAAACAACAAAACGAAACAGCGACTAGGTTTGGCTTGACGCAGAAGGCCTTCATTTCCTCAAACACCGTGAGGGTGCCTTGTTCGCCTTCGGGTCCGTAGACGCCGTGCGCCGCCGCCCCTTCCTTCCCTCGCCGTAGACGCCTTGCACCACCGACGCCCGAACTCGCGTGCACCGCAGCCAGGTCGTGCCCGCCTACTTCTAGATCCCTCTCCACGCCGCCAACAAGCTCGCCAGCAAGTACCAGAGGCTCCCGCTCGACCCATTCGGCGCCAAGCACCTGCGTTGCGACATCTGCCAGGAGAAGGCCGCCTTCATCTTCTGCGTCGAGGTCGGGGTGCTCTTCTACCGCGACTGCGATGAGCCCATCCACGTCCCCGACACGCTCTTCGAGAACCACCAGCGCTACCTCACCACGAGCATCCACGTTGGCCTCGACCCCGTCTCCACTTGCACCGGCGGGGACCACGACGACAACTATGACAACCACGACACCGACCCCACGCCCCGCCCAAGGTCGCCTGCGAGCCGACGAGGAAGCGGAGCCCAACTTCTTCCCGGAACAGCGCGCGACCGATTCTCGCGCACATCGTTGTTGCCTAGCCGCTCCGCGACCGACTCCCGCGCCCAGCTCCATTGCCAGTGGATGCACTGTGACGGCCTGCGCTTCCGCCGCCAAGCTCCTGTGATGGCCCACGCTTTCGCCCTGCTGGCGTGGCCGCGTCGAGATCGCTGTCGTGGCCATGCCAAGCTCCTTGCCATGGTCCTAGCTGCGAGAAGGAGGAGGGAGACGAGGGGAGAAGGATTTATTCCAGCAGTGTACTAGGGGAGAAGGATTTATTCCAGCAATGGACAAGGGCATAAGGTAATTACTAACCGCTAACGTTATCCTAGCGAGCAACCCATGTGCGATTCCTCGCATCGCTCGGCCCTGTCTGGCTGAAAACTGCCGATTCAGACTTTTTCAACGAGCCAAGTCCAATGATACTTCAGGAATCGTGCCACGCAGACTCAACAATATACTCCCTCCGTAAACTAATATAAGAGCGTTTAGAATACTAAAATAGTGATCTAAACGCTCTTATATTAGTTTACAGAGGGTGTACATGACTAATCAAAGCCGGGATCTGCTTGAGCCTTCATTCTAAAAAAACAATATACATGACTAATCAAACAGTCTGTATCCAAGAAGATGTTGCATGCAGCGGCCAACGGGCCGGGTTGGACCATATACAATCAACCAAACGCATTCTTGGAACAGATCGTGCCACTTCTTCCGCGAGGCCTTGCATGGATGGCGGGAGGTAGGCATGCATGCATAGGCGTGGGCATTCGGTTAATATGGTTAAATTGTTTTGGTTTATTCGGGTTTCTGCAATTTGGTTTTCTGAATAATGACAATCGAAATAATCACAATAAAAATTGTCACCGAACCTTATTAATCAAAATATATTGGTTCGGTTTGTTCGGTTAACCGAAAAACCAAAATACATGTGCACCACCATCAGTTGAAGCAACATATCATGTAACAATTTGTTATACTTTGTACAGACATGGTCATCAATCATCTTAAAAATAGCTACCCATTAGTATTTGCGTGCATGAGATCCTATCTATGCACTAGGCCCATGCTCTTGTGATTGCATGAATCTATGTATAATTTGCAAAGCGATACACAACTAGCTAGCAACTTAGACTAGTTGGCTATTTTATTGTGCTTGCTTCGGTGAGAAATAAGAGTAGTGGACTCATAATTCAGTTAGTTCGGTGTATACAATTTTTCTCAATCGAAAACCGATTTAGAATTAAACACCAAATAATTTTTATTTTGCAAACCAAATAGAATAATCAAAAACCGATTTAACCTATATTTCGGTTAAAATTGTTCGGTTCGGTTTTAGATTTCGGTTTTCGATTTGAAAGTGCCCATATGACGGCACGGGCGCTTGGGCTTTGGCTTCACACGAGCAGCATGCAGACGGGGCCAGCCATCCCCAATTCCCAATCCCATCTCCTGGCGTCGTCGGCGCCGTTTGTGATTTGACTTCAAAATAGCTGTATCAGTCAACGTGACGAAAGTGCGACGCCGACGGAAGAAACGGCGTCACGCACATGCACCCCCTTGCTCCGCTCCACACGCTCGTCGTAGCAAACCAGACCAGAGAGAGAAGATATCGTACGTGTGAATTATCGCCGGTAGCGATAAACATGCTAGCTGTTACGTGCTCTGGCGCGTATGGTCGGAGTCGGGACAAGAGCTGGCGGGCTACCGTCGCGTTCGTGAAGCCGACCCTGATGTAGTCCGTGACCACTTGTCGGAGAGCGACCGTCTACAGTGCACCCCCGTGGTTGTGGGGTCGGCAGGGAACATTGGCTACGGCCAGTCGGCAACACACACCGCGTCCGGCGGCCGTGCAGTCGGTCGCCGGTACCGTCCAAGCCAGCCAGGGCAATCTGCAGGTTTCACCACTACTAATATTCTGTAGGTGTTTCTTGATATCGATGTTCGTTTGACTATATGCATCATCTTTTGTCTCCGCGCGTGAAAGGTCGAAGCTCCTATAGCAGCGAGTACATACGGAGGGGCATGCAGAAACTCACATATTATCCGCGCGTCTCGCGGTCTGTATACAAAGTGATCCGCACGAGCGAATAAGGGCATGTACAATGGTTCTATCTTAAGGATACCACGTAAGATAAATGATGAGATGGAGGAGAGAGAAATCATAAAAGAAGGCTTGTCTTATCTTATTTAAGAGAAGACAAGAGATGATAGCTTAGCATAATTTGTCTTATCATGTTTTTAGGAATAACTAATTATTGAAGATAAGATAAGAGATGACCCATTGTAGACTTGTTTTTTTTGTCATCTCTAATTTACATGTAAAACTTAAGATAAGACAATCTTATCAACCATTGTACATGCCCTAACACCTTTGGCTCACGGCGGTCGTCAGTGCTATGCAAATCATTGCCGCTCGATCGCTCTTGGATCAGCGATTTGTATTTATTGCATCCATTTCTCTCCTGTATCTCGTCTGTTGTATGTGTTGTATTTGCACTCAGTAATACGCGATGGGCGTATTTGGCTACCTGCATCGTTTTTGCCTATTTGCATATTTATCCTAGTTGGGCCTGGTTGAGCATATGCAGGCAAAAAATCAACATTTGCATGTTGATTGGTTGCATGCATGTCCTCTCCCTGCACCGTAGCGACGCCTTTACGCACCGCGTTTGGTTGCTCGCATTGTGTGTGCTCACACGAGTGCACGTTGTTTGGTTGCATACGAGCATAGCCTTGTGCTCATCTTGTACCCTACTTGGTGAGCTTACCAGTAGCACTATACCTTACACACTCACACCGAGCACACCAACGCCACAATAAAGCTATGTCGATGAACTGGAGGAAGATGATGAAGTTCTTCAGCCGTAATGGTCAATCCACCTTGGCAATCGCAACCTTGCTGCATGATTGCTCTCGCACATACTTAGAGTAAGCTGCCCTCTTCACTGCCTCAGTCATGCTGATGAAGACGCTGAGCTCTTTGTCCATGAAGGCTGCCCTCTTCCTCTTCCTATCAAGCACCATCCTTCTCAGGAGCATCAACGTCGATGGTGTCTGACTCCTAGGTGTCTAGATACTCGGGCATCGGCGAGCCGAGAGGCTGACCAGAGCCCATGGCATGCTTGCTGGTTGCGAGCCCAAAGGAGAAGATCTGCTGCATCTGGTGGTAGTTCTGGATAGGGGTGTTGAGAAACTCTGCGTCCTTTGGGTGAGCCTAAGAAGAAACAGGGCAGGCATGTTAGTTAGTATGGCAATGGTTCATAGGCTTGAAATATTGGTCTGTTAGAATGGAATGGTTTCTGAGCTAATCGTGATGTGGCCTTGGTGGAGCTCTGCCTCCTGAAGGATCGATCGCATGAAGCACCGCTGAGGTCTCTGAGCTTGGACGCGGTGATCCACCTAGCTCTCCACTTCCTCAGGTGGTTGTACACCTGGGTCGAGGTGACCTCCTGTCCAAAAAAGTCGAACACCTACTTTGCAACAAGGTTCAAGTGCACCTCCTTGAAGCCTTTGTCCGTCCCCACCCCACTAGATATGATACCACACATCTTGTTAAGCACAAATGTGGAGAGGAACGACTGCCATTTCATGTTGTTCCCCCTGTCATCCTTCTTCTTCTTTGCTCCTGCCTTTTGAGCAACAACATTAGGCTGAGCCAACACAAATGGAGGAACCATAGGCGGCACCTCGCAAAACCTCTGAATCAAGAGGCATCTGTTCCATAGGAGGCTGAGAGTCCTCGATGTAGGACGACAGGAACTAGCTCTCGGACAGCACGCGGGCCTGACTAATCTCTTGCGTTTGTGTGGTCATGTCCTACAAACGTAAGCGTGATCAACACCACAAGACACTACAAGTGGATAGTACAACTAGCAGTAACAAATGTACACATGGATGATCTAGTTCAAGACATCACTACCAAATCCATCAAAGCATACTACTACACATCGACACAACAAAACAGAGCACTAATCTCAAACACATATGAATGATCTGTTGGGGAACGTAGTATTTTAAAATTTTCCTACGATCACGCAAGATCTATCTACCAGATGCATAGCAACGAAAGGGAAGAGCGTGTCTACGTACCCTCGTAGACCGGGAGCGGAAGCGTCAAGTGACGCGGTTGATGTTGTCGAACTTCTTCGCGATCCAACCGATCAAGCACCGAACGTACGGCACCTCCGCGTTCAGCACACGTTCAGCTTGATGACGTCCCACGAGCTCTTGATCCAGTTGAGCTTCACGGGAGAGTTTCATCAGCACGACGGCGTGGTGACGGATATGATGTATTCACCGGCGCAGGGCTTCGCCTAAGCTCCGCGACGGTATGACCGAGGTGTGTTTCTGTGGAGGGGGGCACCGCACACGGCTAGAACAATTCAACTTGTGTGTCTTTGGGTGCCCCCCTGCCCCCGTATATAAAGGAGCAAGGGAGGGAGGCCGGCCAACTTCTCCTGGTGCGGCTAGGGAAGGAGTCCTACTAGGAATAGGATTGCAATCCTATTCCTAGTAGGATTCACCAAAAGAAAGAAGAGGGAAAGGAATAGGAGAGGTGGCGCCCCCCCAATCCTAGTCCAACTAGGAACCCTAGGTGGGGGCGCCGGCCAGCCCTATGGGCTGCCTCTCTCTTTCCCTTTAGGCCCACTATGGACCATCCCCTCTCGTAGGGGGTTCCGGTAACCCCCTCCGGCATTCCCGATAAATCCGAAACTTTTCCGGAACACTTCCGGTGTCCGAATATAGTCGTCCAATATATCAATCTTTATGTCTCGGACATTCCGAGACTCCTCGTCATGTCCGTGATCTCATCCGGGACTCCGAACTACCTTCGGTACATCAAAACTCATAAACTCATAATACCGATCGTCATCAAACGTTAAGCGTGCGGACCCTACGGGTTCGAGAACTATGTAGACATGACCGAGACTCATCTCCGGTCAATAACCAATAGCGGAACCTGGATGTTCTACGAAGATCTTTATCGGTCAAACCGCATAACAACATACGTTGTTCCTTTTGTCATCGGTATGTTACTTGCCCGAGATTCGATCGTTGGTATCTCTATACCTAGTTCAATCTCGTTACCGGCAAGTCTCTTTACTCGTTCCGTAACACATCATCTCGTGACTAACTCATTAGTCTTTTGCTTGCAAGGCTTATTATGATGTGTGTTACCGAGAGGGCCCAGAGATACCTCTCCGACACTCGGAGTGGCAAATCCTAATCTTGATCTATGCCAACACCACGAATACTTTCGGAGACACCTGTAGAGCATCTTTATGATCACCCAGTTACGTTGTGACGTTTGATAGCACACAAGGTGTTCCTACGGTATTCGGGAGTTGCATAATCTCATAGTCATAGGAACATGTATAAGTCATGAAGAAAGCAATAGCAGTTAAACTAAACGATCATAATGCTATGCTAACGGATGGGTCTTGTCCATCACATCATTCTCCTAATGATGTGACCCCGTTGATCAAATGACAACTCATGTCTATGGCCAGGAAACATAACCATCTTTGATCAATGAGCTAGTCTAGTAGAGGCATACTAGGGACATACTGTTTTGTCTATGTATTCACACATGTACTAAGTTTCCGGTTAATACAATTCTAGCATGAATAAAAGACATTTATCATGATATAAGGAAATACAAATAACATCTTTATTATTGCCTCTAGGGCATATTTCCTTCAGTCTCCCACTTGAACTAGAGTCAATAATCTAGATTACAAAGTGATGATCCTCACACCCATGGAGTCCTGGTGTTGATCATGTTTTGCCCGTGGAAGAGGCTTAGTCAACGGGTCTGCAACATTCAGATCCGTATGTATTTTGCAAATCTCTATATCTCCCTCCTTGACTAGATCGCGGATGGAATTGAAGCGTCTTTTGATGTGCTTTGTTCTCTTGTGAAACCTGGATTCCTTCGCCAAGGCTATGGCTCCAGTGTTGTCACAAAAGATTTTCATTGGACCCGATGCACTAGGTATTACACCTAGATCGGATATGAACTCCTTCATCCAGACTCCTTCATTTGCTGCTTCCGAAGCAGCTATGTATTCCGCTTCGCACGTAGATCCCGCCACGACGCTCTGCTTGGAACTGCACCAACTGACAGCTCCACCGTTCAATAAAAATACATATCCGGTTTGTGACTTTGAGTCATCCGGATCAGTGTCAAAGCTAGAATCGACGTAACCGTTTACGACGAGCTCTTTGTCACCTCCATACACGAGAAACATATCCTTTGTTCTTTTCAGATACTTTAGGATGTTTTTGACCGCTGTCCAGTGATCCACTCCTGGATTACTTTGGTACCTCCCTGCTAGACTTATAGCAAGGCACACATCAGGCCTGGTACACAGCATTGCATACATGATAGATCCTATGGCTGAGGCATAGGGAATGACTTTCATTTTCTCTCTATCTTCTGCAGTGGTCGGGCATTGAGTCTTACTCAACTTCATACCTTGTAAAACAGGCAAGAACCCTTTCTTTGACTAATCCATTTTGAACTTCTTCAAAATCTTATCAAGGTATGTGCTTTGTGAAAGTCCAATTAAGCGTCTTGATCTATCTCTATAGATTTTGATGCCTAATATGTAAGCAGCTTCTCCGAGGTCTTTCATCGAAAAACTTTTATTCAAGTATCCTTTTATGCTATCCATAAATTCTATATCATTTCCAATCAACAATATGTCATCTACATATAATATTAGAAATGCTACAGAGCTCCCACTCACTTTCTTGTAAATACAGGCTTCTCCAAAAGTCTGTATAAAACCATATGCTTTGATCACCTCATCAAAGCGTATATTCCAACTCCGAGATGCTTGCACCAGTCCATAGATGGATCGTTGGAGCTTGCATACTTTGTCAGCACCTTTTGGATCGACAAAACCTTCTGGTTGCATCATATACAACTCTTCTTTGAGATATCCATTTAGGAATGCAGTTTTGACATCCATTTGCCAGATTTCATAATCATAAAATGCGGCAATTGCTAACATGATTCGGACAGACTTAAGCATCGCTACAGGTGAGAAAGTCTCATCGTAGTCAACTCCTTGAACTTGTCGAAAACCTTTCGCAACAAGTCGAGCTTTGTAAACAGTAATATTACCGTCTGCGTCGGTCTTCCTCTTGAAGATCCATTTATTTTCGATGGCTTGCCGATCATCGGGCAAGTCAACCAAAGTCCACACTTTGTTCTCATACATGGATCCCATCTCAGATTTCATGGCTTCAAGCCATTTTGCTGAATCTGGGCTCATCATCGCTTCCTCATAGTTCGTAGGTTCATCATGGTCTAGTAACATGATTTCCAGAACTGGGTTGCCGTACCACTCTGGTGCGGAACGTACTCTGGTTGATCTACGACGTTCAGCAGAAACTTGATCCGAAGTTTCATGATCATTATCATTAACTTCCTCACTAATTGGTGTAGGAATTACTGGAACAATTTCCTGTGATGTACTACTTTCCAATCCGGGAGAAGGTACAATTACCTCATCAAGTTCTACTTTCCTCCCACTCACTTCTTTCGAGAGAAACTCTTTTTCTAGAAAGGATCCGTTCTTAGCAACGAATATTTTGCCTTCGGATCTGTGATAGAAGGTGTACCCAACAGTCTCTTTTGGGTATCCTATGAAGACACATTTTTCCGACTTGGGTTCGAGCTTATCAGGTTGAAGTGTTTTCACATAAGCATCGCAGCCCCAAACTTTAAGAAACGACAACTTTGGTTTCTTGCTAAACCAAAGTTCATAAGGTGTCGTATCAACGGATTTAGATGGTGCCCTATTTAACGTGAATGCAGCTGTCTCTAAAGCATAACCCCAAAACGATAGTGGTAAATCAGTAAGAGACATCATAGATCGTACCATATCTAATAAAGTATGGTTACGACGTTCGGACACACCATTACGCTGTGGTGTTCCAGGTGGCGTGAGTTGTGAAACTATTCCACATTGTTTCAAATGAAGACCAAACTCGTAACTCAAATATTCTCCTCCACGATCAGATCGTAGAAACTTTATTTTCTTGTTACGATGATTCTCTACTTCACTCTGAAATTCTTTGAACTTTTCAAATGTTTCAGACTTGTGTTTCATTAAGTAGATATACCCATATCTGCTCAAATCATCAGTGAAGGTCAGAAAATAACGATACCCGCCGCGAGCATCAACACTCATTGGTCTACATACATCAGTATGTATGATTTCCAACAAATCTGTTGCTCGCTCCATAGTTCCGGAGAACGGAGTTTTAGTCATCTTGCCCATGAGGCATGGTTCGCAAGCACCAAGTGATTCATAATCAAGTGATTCCAAAAGTCCATCATTATGGAGTTTCTTCATGCGTTTTACACCAATATGACCTAAACGGCAGTGCCACAAATAAGTTGCACTATCAATATTAAACTTGCATCTTTTGGTTTCAATATTATAAATATGTGTATCACTACAATCGAGATCCAATAAGAATAGACCACTCTTTAAGGGTGCATGACCATAAAAGATATTATTCATTAAAATGGAACAACCATTATTCTCTGATTTAAATGAATAACCGTCTCGCAACAAACAAGATCCAGATATAATGTTCATGCTTAACGCTGGAACCAAATAACAATTATTTAGGTCTAAAACTAATCCCGAAGGTAGATGTAGAGGTAGCGTGCCGACGGCGATCACATCGACTTTGGAACCGTTTCCTACGCGCATCGTCACCTCGTCCTTAGCTAATCTTCGTTTAATCCGTAGTCCCTGTTTCGAGTTACAAATATTAGCAACCGAACCGGTATCAAATACCCAGGTACTACTACGAGTATTAGTAAGGTACACATCAATAACATGTATATCACATATACCTTTGTTCACCTTGCCATCCTTCTTATCCGCCAAAAACTTGGGGCAGTTCCGCTTCCAGTGTCCAGTCCCCTTGCAGTAGAAGCACTCAGTTTCAGGCTTGGCTCCAGATTTGGGTTTGTTCGTGGAAGTAGCAACTGACTTGCTATTCTTTTTGAAGTTCCCTTTCTTTCCCTTGCCCTTTTTCTTGAAACTAGTGGTCTTGTTAACCATCAACACTTGATGCTCCTTTTTGATTTCTACCTCCGCAGCTTTGAGCATAGCGAAGAGCTCGGGAATTGTCTTTTGCATCCCTTGCATGTTATAGTTCATCACGAAGCCTTTATAGCTTGGTGGCAGTGATTGTAGAACTCTATCAACAACACTATCCTCGTCCACTTTGCAACCAAGTTGAGTCATATGATTATAGTACCCAGACATTCTGAGCAAGTGTTCACTGATAGAACTATTCTCCTCCATCTTGCAGCTGTAGAACTTATTGGAAATCTCATATTTCTCAATTCGGGCATTTGCTTGAAATATTAACTTCAACTCCTGGAACATCTCATATGGTCCATGACGTTCAAAACGTCGTTGAAGTCCCGGTTCTAAGCCGTAAAGCATGGCACACTGAACTATCGTGTAGTCATCAGACCGCGACTGCCAGACGTTCAAAGCGTCTACATTAGCGGGAGGGGGCTTGTCACCTAGCGGTGCTTCAAGGACATAATTCTTCTGTGCAGCAATGAGGATAATCCTCAGGTTATGGACCCAGTCCGTGTAATTGCTACCATCATCTTTCAACTTAGCTTTCTCTAGGAATGCATTAAAATTCAAAGGAACGGTAGCACGGGCCATTGATCTACAACGACATAGATATGCAAAACTATCAGGACTAAGTTCATGATAAATTAAAGTTCAATTTAATCATATTAATTTAAAGAACTCCCACTTAGATAGACATCCCTCTGGTCATCTAAATGATCATGTGATCCAAATCAACTAAACCATGTCCGATCATCACGTGAGATGGAGTAGTTTCAATGGTGAACATCTTATGTTGATCATATCTACTATATGATTCACGCTCGACCTTTCGGTCTCCAGTGTTCCGAGGCCATATCTGTATATGCTAGGCTCGTCAAGTTTAACCCGAGTATTCTGCGTGTGCAAAACTGGCTTACACCCGTTGTATTTGAACGTAGAGCTTATCACACCCGATCATCACGTGGTGTCTCGGCACGACGAACTTTCGCAACGGTGCATACTCAGGGAGAACACTTATACCTTGAAATTTAGTAAGGGATCATCTTATAATGCTACCGTCGTTCTAAGCAAAATAAGAAGCATAATAAGATAAACATCACATGCAATCAAAATATGTGACATGATATGGCCATCATCATCTTGTGCTTTTGATCTCCATCTTCAAAGCACCGCCATGATCACCTTCGTCACCGGCTTGACACCTTGATCTTTATCGTAGCATCATTGTCGTCTTGCCAACTATTGCTTCTACGACTATCGCTACCGCTTAGTGATAAAGTAAAGCAATTACATGGCGATTGCATTTCATACAATAAAGCGACAACCATATTGTAGGATTGAAAGTATGTCTAGAGGGGGAGTGATTAGACTACTTGACAATATAAAAAATCTGCCTTTTGATCATGCAATGTTTTTGGCAGTTTCACAATTAAGATCAATTCAAGTAACACCCTACACATGCAATTCTAGAGTATAAGCAGCGGAAAGTAAATTGCACATGTAGTAAAGAGAGGTGGAGAAGATCAAACGCAGTTTGGAGACACGAAGATTTTTGTCGTGGTTCCGATAGGTGGTGCTATCGTACATCCACGTTGATGGAGACTTCAACCCACGGAGGGTAACGGCTGCGCGAGTCCACGGAGGGCTCCACCCACGAAGGGTCCACGAAGAAGCAACCTTGTCTATTCCATCATGGCCTACGCCCACGGAGGACTAGCCTTACTCGGGGTAGATCTTCACGAAGTAGGCGATCTCCTTGCCCTTACAAACTTCTTGGTTCAACTCCACATCTCAAAGATGGAGGCTCCCAAGCGACACCTAACCAATCTAGGAGGCACCACCCTCCAAAAGGTAATAGATGGTGTTGATGATGATGAACTCCTTGCTCTTGTGCTTCAAATGATAATCTCCCCAACACTCAACTCTCCTCACTGATATGGCTGTGGTGGAAGAAAGGTTTGAGTGGAAAGCAACTTGGGAAGGCTAGAAATCAAGTTTCATATGGTAGGAATGGAATGGCTTGATCTCAACACAAGGGTAGGTGGTTCACTTCTCAGAAAGTGAATGGTAGGAGTGGTAGACTTTCTGATGGCTCTCCTCACGAATGAAGAGGGGGTGGAGGGGTATATATAGCCTCCACACAAAATCCAACCGTTACACACACATTTGACTAATCTCGGTGAGACCGAAGTGAAAACTCGGTCAGACCGAAAGTTCAAATATAGTGAACGTTGGGGTTTTCGGTGGGACCGAAAATACCATCTCGGTGAGACCGAAAGTGTAAAAGATATGAACGTTGGAGTTTTCGGTGGGACCGAGAAAGAAAACTCGGTTGGACCGATTTGAGAAAAGACAGGAACATGCCAGAATCGGTGAGACCGAAAATGCAATATCGGTGAGACCGATTTGAGCCAAGACAGAACCTGGTCAATTTCGGTAAGACCGAAAATGCAAACTCGGTTATTCCGAAATGATGTGAAATGGTTACAGAAGGTTGGCAGTTCAGTTTCGGTGAGACCGATCTCAAACTCGGTATGACCGATTTTTCTAGGGTTTGGAATATGGCTGAAGTGGTTCATCTCGGTGGGACTGAGTTGGAAGAATCGGTTTGTCCGAGATTACTTATGAGTGTGTATAGAAGTGAAAGGTGCTGATAGTTGAAGGAGACATATCACTAAGCACTTGAGCAACCAGATCATCAACACAACCTCATCCCCTTTTAATAGTATTGGCTTTTCCTATGGACTCAATGTGATCTTTGATCACTAAACCAAAAATAGAGTCTTGAGCTTTTGCCAATGCTTGCCTTAGCATTTGAGGGGTCCACTTCTTCAGTCATCTTGCCATACCAATGTGATTGGATTTCCTGAAACATACTTGATAAAAGCATTAGTCCAACCACAAAGTATGTTGTCATTAATTACCAAAACCACCCAGGGAGCAAATGTGCTTTCACTATCTTATCTGGAAGATTAACTCCCACTTGATTCAAGCAATTGCAGTACCCAGACAATCTGAGCACATGCTCACTGGTTGAGCTATTCTCCTCCATCTTGTAGGCAAAGTACTGTCAGAGGTCTCATACCTCTTGACACGGGCATGAGTATGAAATACTAATTTCAACTCTTGGAACATCTTATATGCTCCGTGGCGTTCAAAACGTTTTTGAAGTCCCGGTTCTAAGCCGTAAAGCATGGTGCACTTAAACTATCAAGTAGTCATCATATCGAGCTTTTGTCAAAACGTTCATAACGTCTACATCTGCTCCTGCAATAGGTCTGTCACCTAGCGGTGCATCAAGGACATAATTCTTCTGTGCAGCAATGAGGATAATCCTCAGATCACGGAACAATTCCGCATCATTGCTACTAACATCTTTCAACTTGGTTTTCTCTAGGAACATATGAAAAATAAACGGGGAGCAACATCGCGAGCTATTGATCTACAACATAGATATGCTAATACTACCAGGACTAAGTTCATGATAATTTAAAGTTCAATTTAATCATATTAATTTAAAGAACTCCCACTTAGATAGACATCCCTCTGGTCATCTAAATGATCACGTGATCCAAATCAACTAAACCATGTCCGATCATCACGTGAGATGGAGTAGTTTCAATGGTGAACATCTTATGTTGATCATATCTACTATATGATTCACGCTCGACCTTTCGGTCTCCAGTGTTCCGAGGCCATATCTGTATATGCTAGGCTCGTCAAGTTTAACCCGAGTATTCTGCGTGTGCAAAACTGGCTTACACCCGTTGTATTTGAACGTAGAGCTTATCACACCCGATCATCACGTGGTGTCTCGGCACGACGAACTTTCGCAACGGTGCATACTGAGGGAGAACACTTATACCTTGAAATTTAGTAAGGGATCATCTTATAATGCTACCGTCGTTCTAAGCAAAATAAGAAGCATAATAAGATAAACATCACATGCAATCAAAATATGTGACATGATATGGCCATCATCATCTTGTGCTTTTGATCTCTATCTCCAAAGCACCGTCATGATCACTTTCGTCACCGGCGCGACACCTTGATCTCCATCGTAGCATCGTTGTCGTCTCGCCAACTATTGCTTCCTCAACTATCGCTACCGCTTAGTGATAAAGTAAAGCAATTACATGGCGATTGCATTTCATACAATAAAGCGACAACCATATGGCTCCTGCCAGTTGCCGATAACTTTACAAAACATGATCATCTCATACAAAAACGTATAACTCATCATGTCTTGACCATATCACATCACAACATGCCCTGCAAAAACAAGTTAGACGTCCTCTACTTTGTTGTTGCAAGTTTTACGTGGCTGCTACGGGCTTTAGCAAGAACCGTTCTTACCTATGCATACAAAACCACAACGATGTTTCGTCAAGTATGTGATGTTTTAACCTTCACAAGGACCGGGCGTAGCCACACTTGATTCAGCTAAAGTGAGAGAGACAGACACCCGCCAGTCACCTTTAAGCAACGAGTGCTCGTAGCGGTGAAACCAGTCTCGCGTAAGCGTACGCGTAATGTCGGTCCGGGCCGCTTCATCTCACAATACCGCCGAAGCAAAGTATGACATGCTGGTAAGCAGTATGACTAGTATCGCCCACAACTCATTGTGTTCTACTCGTGCATATCATCTAAGCATAGACCTGGCTCATGATGCCACTGTTGAGGAACGTAGTATTTTAAAATTTTCCTACGATCACGCAAGATCTATCTACCAGATGCATAGCAACGAAAGGGAAGAGCGTGTCTACGTACCCTCGTAGACCGGGAGCGGAAGCGTCAAGTGACGCGGTTGATGTTGTCGAACTTCTTCGCGATCCAACCGATCAAGCACCGAACGTACGGCACCTCCGCGTTCAGCACACGTTCAGCTTGATGACGTCCCACGAGCTCTTGATCCAGTTGAGCTTCACGGGAGAGTTTCGTCAGCACGACGGCGTGGTGACGGATATGATGTATTCACCGGCGCAGGGCTTCGCCTAAGCTCCGCGACGGTATGACCGAGGTGTGTTTCTGTGGAGGGGGGCACCGCACACGGCTAGAACAATTCAACTTGTGTGTCTTTGGGTGCCCCCCTGCCCCCGTATATAAAGGAGCAAGGGAGGGAGGCCGGCCAACTTCTCCTGGTGCGGCTAGGGAAGGAGTCCTACTAGGAATAGGATTGCAATCCTATTCCTAGTAGGATTCACCAAAAGAAAGAAGAGGGAAAGGAATAGGAGAGGTGGCGCCCCCCCAATCCTAGTCCAACTAGGAACCCTAGGTGGGGGCACCGACCAGCCCTATGGGCTGCCTCTCTCTTTCCCTTTAGGCCCACTATGGACCATCCCCTCTCGTAGGGGGTTCCGGTAACCCCCTCCGGCAATCCCGATAAATCCGAAACTTTCCCGGAACACTTCCGGTGTCCGAATATAGTCGTCCAATATATCAATATTTATGTCTCGGACATTCCAAGACTCCTCGTCATGTCCGTGATCTCATCCGGGACTCCGAACTACCTTCGGTACATCAATACTCATAAACTCATAATACCGATCGTCATCAAACGTTAAGCGTGCAGACCCTACGGGTTCGAGAACTATGTAGACATGACCGAGACTCATCTCCGGTCAATAACCAATAGCGGAACCTGGATGTTCATATTGGCTCCTACATATTCTACGAAGATCTATTATCGGTCAGAACCGCATAACAACATACGTTGTTCCTTTTGTCAACGGTATGTTACTTGCCCGAGATTCGATCATCGTTATCTCTATACCTAGTTCAATCTCATTACTGGCAAGTCTCTTTACTCGTTCCGTAACTCATCATCTCGTGACTAACTCATTAGTCTTTTGCTTGCAAGGCTTATTGTGATGTGTGTTACCGAGAGGGCCCAGAGATACCTCTCCGACACTCGGAGTGACAAATCCTAATCTTGATCTATGCCAACACCACGAATACTTTCGGAGACACCTGTATAGCATCTTTATGATCACCCAGTTACGTTGTGACATTTGATAGCACACAGGGTGTTCCTATGGTATTCGGGAGTTGCATAATCTCATAGTCATAGGAACATGTATAAGTCATGAAGAAAGCAATAGCAATAAAACTAAACGATCATTGTGCTATGCTAACGGATGGGTCTTGTCCATCACATCATTCTCCTAATGATGTGATCCCGTTGACCAAATGACAACTCATGTCTATGGCTAGGAAACATAACCATCTTTGATCAATGAGCTAGTCTAGTAGAGGCATACTAGGGACATACTGTTTTGTCTATGTATTCACACATGTACTAAGTTTCCGGTTAATACAATTCTAGCATGAATAAAAGACATTTATCATGATATAAGGAAATACAAATAACATCTTTATTATTGCCTCTAGGGCATATTTCCTTCATGATCTTGTTCAACACTTACACACTACCAGCAAACCATCTGTGAGCACTGGCTACCAACACTTGACCACATGGAAACAAGCCCCAGCATGCTCCAAATCCATCATAGCAAACTACTACAACATCATAGTCAAACAGATCGGACAACCTAACCCTACCACATGGACAGATTTAGCTACAACTAGTAGGGAGGAGGTGGTGATTGAACTTACATACGCCATCGGAACGGTCAGGGAGGAGGCGCCTCGCACGTCGAAGAGGAGGAGGAGGAGGAGTTGACCCATCATCGCAGTCAACTCGTCGGAGTTGTTGTGCCGCTTACCTTGTCGTCGGAGTGGATCCGCGCCGGAGGAAATCTCGAGAGGGGAGAAATGGTGGCGGGAGTTTTGCCACTGTGGTCACCCTCAATATATAGGGCGACCGAATCGGCGAGCGGTGACTCTAATTGATCCGCTTTTTCAGACATGCACCATCGCTCCCGCCATCTCCCTCCCCTGCGCGGCGTGGCGCGACGTTCCCCTCCCCTGCATCGTGTTGGAAATATGCCCTAGAGGCAATAATAAAATCGTTATTATTATATTTCCTTGTTCATGATAATTGTCTAGTGTTCATGCTATAATTGTATTATACAGAAATCGTAATGCATGTGTGAATACATAGACCACAACATGTACCTAGTGAGCCTCTAGTTGACTAGCTCGTTGATCAATAGATGGTTACTGTTTCCTGACCATGGACATTCGATGTCATTGATAACGGGATCACATCATTAGGAGAATGATGTGATGGACAAGACCCGATAGTAAACATAGCACAAGATCGTGTAGTTCGTATGCTAAAGCTTTTCCAATGTCAAGTATCCTTTCCTTAGACCATGAGATTGTGCAACTCCCGGATACCGTAGGAGTACTTTGGGTGTGCCAAACATCACAATGTAAATGGGTGGCTATAAAGGTACACTACGGGTATTACCGAAAGCATATGTTGGGTTGACACGAATCGAGACTGGGATTTGTCACTCCGTATGACGGAGAGGTATCTATGGGCCCACTCGGTAAGACATCATCGTAATGAGCTCAATGTGACTAAGGGGTTGGTCACGGGATGATGTGTTACGGAACGAGTAAAGAGACTTGCCGGTAACGAGATTGAACAAGGTATCGGTATACCGACGATCGAATCTCGGGCAATTACTATACCGGTAGACAAAGGGAATCATATACGAGATTGATTGAATCCTTGACATTGTGGTTCATCCGATGAGATCATCGTGGAACATGTGGGAGCCAACATGGGTATCCAGATCCCGCTGTTGGTTATTGGCCGGAGAGATGTCTCGGTCATGTCTGCATGATTCCCGAACCCGTAGGGTCTACACACTTAAGGTTCGATGACACTAGGGTTATAGGGAATGTATTATGACGCCCCCGATTTGACCGTACACTAATCATGCACGCAAATGTGTACGACCAAGATCAAGGACTCACTGGAAGATATCACAACACAACTCTAGACACAAATTAAAATAATACAAGCTTTATATTACAAGCCAGGGGCCTCGAGGGCTCGAATACATAAGCTCGAATGCACAAGAGTCAGCGGAAGCAATAATATCTGAGTACAGACATAAGTTAAACAAGATTGCCTTAAGAAGGCCAGTACAAAAACAACACGATCGAAAAGGCAAGGCCTCCTGCCTGGGACCTCCTAACTACTCCTGGTCGTCAGCTGTCTCCACGTAGTAGTAGGCTCCGTCGGGGTAGTAGTAGTCGTCAAGTGTGGCATCTGGCTCCTGGACTCCACCATCTGGTTGCATCAACCAGCAAGAAGAAGAAGGGGGGGAAAGGGGGAGCAAAGCAACCGTGAGTACTCATCCAAAGTACTCGCAAGCAAGGATCTACACTACATATGCATCGGTGTCAATGAAAAGGATAGTATCTGTGGACTAAGCTGCGGAATGCCAGAATAAGAGGGGGAGAAGCTAGCCCTATCGAAGACTAGCATCTTCTGGAAACCACCGTCTTGCAACAATAAGGGGGAGTAGAGTAGTATATCATAAGTCATATTTATGTTGTTGTTCCAACGCTGTGGGATCCTTTCTCGACTCCCGAAGCAACATATCCAAACAATGCCTCAGCATCCAGTTCTAGTTGTAGCGATCGGGATACAACTCCAAGTGTCCGTTACCGTAGGATAGGCTATCGATAGATGTTTTCTTCCCTGCAGGGGTGCACCAACTTACCCATCATGCTTGCTTAACTCCGGCCGGACACACCATCAGTTCATGCCCGCCCTCGGCCAAACAATACGCCGCAACCCGACCTAGGTTTAATAGAGAGGCCATGCACGCCGGACTAAACCCTATGCCCCCAGGGGTCATGGGCCAATCACCCCGGGAACTCCTGCACATTGCGTGGGAGGCCGGTGAGCAGACCTAGCAACCTCTTTTAAAAAGGTAGGAGCCTAACCAGTCCAACCCGCCGCGCGCCGCTCAGTCGCAATGACGTCAGTTAAGCTTCGGCTGATGCATACGACGCATAATGCCCATACTACGCCCACGTGATGGTTAGCGCTATCAGGCCAGAGGCCCCTTGGATTAAATATCCAAACCATTTAGTGTCTTGGGAACGCGCGGTAACGAGCAGAGACTCACGAACATGTGACCCCATCGCCCAGTCTCGAGAACTTGCGGCAAGGGCGAGTGCCCGGCCACGCCTCGTATTTATCTCGCGGGCACCTTCCAGGTCAACCTGACTACACATCACTCGCAATTAAGCTCGCGCGGGTACCCCTCAGGGTCGACCCGTCTTTAGTAACCAGGTTCAGTGTAAAGTCATAGTAACCATTGTAACTGTGTGTGTGACACCAAAGGGAAACCTGAGGAAATCACCCTCGATGGAATTCCACCTGATGTTTATCGTCAAGGTGAACGAAAGAGGAGTCACCCTCGAGGTCCACTCTTGAGGAGTTGCACGACAGTGTCATTATCGAGAGTGGAGAAAGAGGAATCACCCTCGATGACCACAAGCGACGAACTAACCTATAAGGTTAACATTAGAAGTGCTGATGAGGTCTCACCCTCGGCACTCGATAGTAACCCAGTAGTGTCGAGCAACTAAGGGGAAAGTGATGTGCGGTGCCGAGTCCTGGTCTTCGATCCCGTTGAACGGGTCTTCTGATAATCCAGCGGGGCAGTCGAGATAATGTGGGGGTCACTGATGGATCTCTAACCAGCCTATACTAAGCAGTTTAGTATAAACAGGTAAGGTATGAAAGCGGTATCAATAACAGGCTATGCATCAGAATAGGTTCATACAAAAAGCAGTAGCAGTTCTAATGCAAGCATAAGAGAGAAGAGAGTGGGCTATATCGGAATGATCAAGGGGGGTTGGCTTGCCTGGTTGCTCTAGCAAGAAGGAGGGGTCATCAACACCGTAGTCGATCACCGGGGCATCATCGGTCTCGGGGTCTATCGGAGAGAAGAGGGGGGAGAAACAGTAAATATAAAGCAAATAGATGCAACAGAAAAGCACGACATGTCAACACACAGTGCTAGGGTGCTCTAACGCGGTGCTACGCGATACCAACGAAGGGCGGTAACATCCGGGAAAGTATTCCCGAAGTTTGGCTTTTTCGGACAAATGAATCAGAGGGGAAAGTTGCAGGTTCGGTAAGATAGAGATGTGTGGCGGGCGAACGGACCGCGTATTCGGATTCGTCTCGTCGTTCTAAGCGATTTTCATATATAAAACATTTTCATCCGAGTTACGGATTATTTTATATGATTTTCTAAAGTTTTAAACATTTTTTGGAATTTATTTAATTAAATAAAATCAACATTATCCAGAATAGTAAGTGGTGACGTCAACATGATGTCAGCAGGGTCAACAGTCAACTTTGACTGGTTGACTAGTCAAAGGGGCAGTGGGGCCCACTGTCATAGACTATAGCTAATTAACCTAGATTAATCAGACAGGTTAATTAAGTTAAGTTAAGTAACCTAATTTAATTTAGTTAATTAATATGTTAATTAATTAATTAAACCTTTTAATTATTATATATATATATATATATATATATATATATATATATATAT
>LR738714.1:569605822-569654230 GCA_902687465.1 Secale cereale | reverse complement strand
CCCCCTCGATTGGATCTGAGGGGGGCGGCCCTCCTCTCCCTTGCCCTTATATAAAGAGAGGGGTGGGAGGGCAGCGGGATCCTATCCGTGGCGCAGCCCTCCCCCTCTCCCAACTCCTCCTCTTCTCCGGTGAAGCTTGGCGAAGCCCTGCCGGAGTGCCTCGCTCCTCCACCACCACCACGCCGTCGTGCTGTTGCTGGACGGAGTCTTCCCCAACCTCTCCCTCTCTCCCTGCTGGATCAAGGCGCGGGAGACGTCACCGGGCTGCACGTGTGTTGAACGCGGAGGCACCGTTGTTCGGTGCTTAGATTGGATTCGGCCAGGATCTGAATCGCTTCGTGTATGACTCCACTGACCGCGTTCTTGCAACGCTTCCGCATCGCGATCTTCAAAGGTATGAAGATGCACTCCCCTCTCGTTATTAGTAAACTCCATAGATAGATCTTGGTGATGCGTATAATTTTTTTGAATTTCTGCAATGATCCCCAACACATCGCTCAAGCCTGGCTCGTAAAAAACGGCCGATTCAGCCGTTCCCAGTGGGCCTGGCTGAGAGGTGCTTTGAGGTTCGTGCTATGCGGGGCAAACCGTGAATGCAGGCTACCAAACAGCCATTTTCATCCCGTGCGGGCCTTGCTGGGCCTAATGCAGGCAACCAAACGCGTCCTATATGGCTCATTTGTACATCCATCTCGTTTCTATCAGACGGAAGCAAATGGACCTGGGCAACTACTAGCTTAAATCCCGTGATGCTACTATTAATATATATTTTCTGTGTATTTACATAATATTTATACAAGTTTTTATACAATAGCAGCATATACACACAACATTGAAACTATACATATAACAATGTTTCATCATCATCATAGTGATCCAACAAATGTCTCATCATCATCTCAAAATAGTGATACAAATTATTACAAGTCTCGAATACATGCAACTACATGATCACATACACATATTTCATCATCGATCTAAACTATGATATAACCACTTACAAGAGAATGGCGATCACGATGAGCAAGAATGGAATTACGAAGTAGTTCTTGAGCCGGTTCTGATTTCTCTCTCCCGTTAGCGTGAACTTCAAATAACTAGCTTTCGCTTCACTTCTACTTTGAAACCCTTTGTGGCTGCTGCACGGGAAGCGGTGCACTTGGGCCTGACCACTCGTCGTACACTCCTGGATCCATTCTTCTGTACTTGGCATACCACTTCTTCGCCATCGATCTATATCCCTGACACAGATGCGTCGTACTCAGAGAAATTCATTGATAATATGCAACGTACTATACTTAAGCAACACCAAGACAAAGAGTTAGCAAATAGAAGCAACATATAGTAAATATAATTAACGAAGTTCAACGTACCCAAACTAACTAGAGCACTACGCAAGTTTAGGAAGATAATTTACATCACAAAGTTTCGTCATACAAAAATTTAAAGTCTCGTCCTACACAAAGTACTAATTAAACGGACATCGTCATCATCAATCACTTCTTAGATGTCTCCTTCGGCATATCCGGGAGGATGTCACCTAGCTTTGTGAAAGGCGTCGTGTCCTTTTTTTACACCGTGCTACTGCTAAGTAGCGGTAGAGCGTCCCCTTAACCCCGCACTATTGTTAGGTGATTGCCTATAGGGGTTTTTCTAGTAGTGACAGTCTATCTATATACTAGCAAAGTGCTCGTGCTTTGCTACGAAATTATAAAATACGAGGAGTTAGGTTAGTAGCTTAGGAAATCCTCAAATACGTTGGCCTCATACGGTCTTTACTCACGGTTCACTATGAAAAAGAACAAAATACAACAAAAGATCACGTGTCGGGCATGGGAGAATCTTTAGTGACTATAGTCTTTTATAGACACAACATTTCGAATGTTGAAACATATGAGAATAGAAACTGGTAAGTTGGCTGCACAAGGTCATGTATTGGACAGGAGGAGAAGATCTATCTTTGTTTTGAATTACAATTTGTTCACTCTCTTTTTATGTGATATAAAACTGAAATAACTAGGTTGGGAAAAAAGAGCATTATACCGAGTTGGACTCGCGTTTACTATTTGTTATTTATCTTCTATAAGTGTTGGTCTCACTTGATTAGTATTGTATTTATTTGTTAGTGTTTGGTCCCACATGTGAGTACATAAACATTTATTTATTTACGTTCATCATGGAATTTCTATTTTTAATGTGGGTAGATGTACACTTGTTTATTAGTGAAGGTTGTTGATCTCACATACTCATCATCAACTCCAACATTTATAAGTAAGAAATATGTACAATGATGAAGAAGCAAACATATACCTGGCCATCTCCGGCCTGGCCCTATTGGCTCATGCAGGCCTGACCCTATAATCCAGGGCCTAGGCCCGATAGGCTTGCACGTGGGCCGGGCTTGGGCCTGAGTTTTGAGCCCACCAGCAGGGCCTAGATGGGCTTGGGCTTGGCATATTACCATTTTAAGGAAGAGGCCCGGCCCACGGCCCTAAGCCCTAAGGGCTTTTTATCAGATGGGCCGGGCTTGGGCTTGAAAAGTAGGCCCGATGGTAGGGCGGGCCTGGGCCTTAATATTCTGCCATGGGCTTTTTTAGGAGGCCCAGCCCGGCCCATAGCCAGGACTAAGCAGACATTACATGGCTAATTGTCACCACCCTCGCAAGTTGCACGTACCATATAGCCAACGCAAGGGCGATAAGCCCATCAGTCCATGTATGACAGCGCTAGCTGCGCCTTGATTTCTCTTATGGACCGGAGGTGGGAAAGTATCGGGTGCTCCCGGGCTTGAGGTACTCTCGGTGCTCCAATGTCAAAAGCATTTTTAATTGTTTCAAAAAATTCTGGAAGAAAATGTAAATGGTTACCAGGAATGTGACTACAACCCCTAAAAATTTTCAGGAGCAAACTCGAGACGCACATTGGGATAAAAAATTGTAAAATCTAGCATGAATAGTGCAAAAAAGACAAAAGCAACATTGACAGTATTCATATATGATTTTGCCTTTTTATTTCTCAATGTGCATTTCGAGTTTGGACCTAAAATTTTTAGCGGCTACCATGACATTCCTTGTGAACATTCACATCTTTTCTTGGAATTTTTTGAATCATTAAGAAATTATTTTTTGACATTGAAGCACGGGGAGTACCTCAAGCCTTGGAGCAGCCGATACTTTCCGGACCAGAGGTGCAGATAACGAGAGAGGGAGGGAGTACATTGAACCTGGTAGTGCACGAGCTCGATCGGGACAGCTTGCAGTACAGCGCGACGAGATGTACGTGTAAGTGATACTCCATCCGTTCCACAATGTAGTGCCTATAGATTTTTGTGAAAGTCAAACGTTGCCAACTTTGACCAAGTGTATAGACAAAACTGTCCATATCTACAGTACCAAACAAGTATATTCTGAAAATATAACTCAGGATGTATCCAACGATGTGCATTTGGTATTCTAGATGTACATACTTTTCTCTATAAACATGATCAAAGTTTGTAGTGTTTGACTTATGTAAAAATCTATAGACACTACATTATGAAACGGAGGGAGTATGATGGTACGGCTAGCCACCAAGCCGAGGCTGCAGAAAATGCTGGCAGCTCTAGCCACATATGCCATGCCACAATTATTTGCGTTGCGCAAACAGAAGCTAGCAGTAGTAGGAGGAGCCTGCTGGTAAGCATTATGTAAATAGTCCACTAGATAGACATGCCCAACAGGCAACAGGCCAACACGACGAGACCTCAAGTTGTAGGCATGTCAGTTCAGGAAGATCAATCAGGTACGATGGCCCATGTACGGACGCGTCCAGTATGCCTTGCCCAACATGACGAGTTCAATGCATGTCTGGTTGCCCGCGTCTATACCCCAGGACATGTACAATGATTCTATCTTAATAGTGCCACGTAGGATAAATGATGATGTCAATGAGAAAGAAATCATAAAAGAAATCTTGTCTTATCTTATTTAAGAGAAGATAAGAGAATGATCTCTTAGCATAATTTGTCTCATCATGTTTTTAGAAACAACTAATTATCGAAGACAAGGCTAAGAGATGACCCATTGTAGACATTTTTTTTGTCATATCTAATTTACATGCAAAACTTAAGATAAGACTATCTTATCAACTGTTGTACATGCCCTTATGAAGTTTTTTTTTAACAAGAAACACCGATTATAATGTAAATGCATACATACACTCGCCCTAAACATCTACAACCAGGCGCCTCCAACCGACCTCAAACGCCTCGGCGGATGGCCAGGTCACTGACATGTCAAAAAGAAAGCGTTCCAGACGGGCGGCTCAAACAGGACTCGAACATCCGGGCTGACCGACACCCCTCATATCCAGCCCAAATCTAGGACATATATGGTGAGACCTAGGCGCGTCCGCCACGTCCGTGCCAGCCATGTTGGCCCGCCCCAATCTCATATATAATCGTCTCCATCCACTCTCCGAACCAAACCTAACCACTCCCCTTCAGTCCACTCCACCACCCAAGCTCCCGTCCAGCGATCTCCGGCATGGCGGGTAGTGGATCTGAGTCCTCCATCAGCCGATCCACAAACTCGGACCTAATCCCTGTAAGGCCCGAGGAGGAGATGGCCGTACGCATTGTGTTCCACCATGCCCCTCGAGGAGAATGCCCAACAGCGGTCGGACTCAATCTGCCGCGAATCCATCGCATCCGCCCAAATGGTGCATGGATCCGGCGCGAGAGGCAGGTTGTCGCTGCCTCGCCGGAGGCGGTGTGCTCCGTTAGGAGTCTGAGCACCATGTAGGACGCACAACTGCTTCGTTGGCGCGCCGCCAACGAGGCCATCTGTGGTCCGACCAGTGAGTGTATGGCGTGTCGTGCCTTCCGTGTGAGGCGGAGGGTGTGGGAGGCTGCGGCAGCCCTCACGGCCAACATTAGAGAGGCGGAGTCGCACTCTCCGGCACCTCAAAGAATGGTTTGCAACCCCAGGCACCGCAGACGCGCCGTGGTGGACGTGGCCGCCGACCATAGTGGATCCGCCGTCGACTTCACATCGACCGGCACCGTCAAGACTTCAAACTACGATGAGGAAGAGTAGGAACATGGGAGACGGCGGCGCCTTGAGTCCCGTGAGCCGGTGTGTGCACATGTCCTACTCTAGCTCACCGACAACTGGAGCAACACTTCAAGGGGCGCAACCGGCTGCTGGACACGAGCATGGTGAAGCTGGACGAGCTCTGTTTAGATTGGGTTTCACGTTGCATGTAAGTGTATGGATTTGATGTTTCTTAATTCATGTATCCGATTGTGGAAGGAATTATTTAAAGCATGATCGCTCACTGTCCACGGACGTACTCGAAGACGTATGCGGGCGCTTGAGGGGTCGGATTTGTTGTATCCCGTTGTTGATGCTCTTGCACATGTTCACATAGCTCTCATGGAAGATCAACTCAGAGTTACAAAACTTCAAAATTGACGAAGTCATCATAGATGTCTCAATAATGATGGTACGTCGCCTCCCACAAAAATAATAACCACGGTAATAAGACACCAAAGAGTCAAACTTGCGTTTTGAATCCTGATGGATTGGTGCGGTATCACCAACCACAGAAAAATTTTATATGAGACCAGGTCTCATATAATGCAGGTGAGACCCACCCTGATGGATGACACGTGGCATTCGCAAATCACAAAGCATCTAATCCTTCCGCCCTCTGATTTCAGGTGGGGGTGGGGTAGGTGCTTTATGATTTATGAATGCCACGTGTCATCCATCAGGATGGGTCTCACCTACTAATCCGTGAAACCTGGTCTCATAGAATTTTTTTCCACCCTAAGTCCTAACTATTCAACCACTAGTTTCTCCAGGATTTCACGGAGCTGAGTTTCCAACTCTCCGGGCTTCACGGGGCAAACAACCACAACTATATATCGATCCAGGCGTGATTCATGCGGCGACAAACCATGGGTGATGCCGCGCTTGTTCTTCAAAGTGATTGCTAGCTTAGGGTCAACACCGCTATACTTTTATTAGGCTCACCAGTGGCTTGCAGGTCGAAGACGGTTGGTTCATGGCTCTGAAGCGCGATAATGATGATGCCGTACGTCGGTTGAATTCAAAGTGGGTAGGTATGGATAATACAACACACACGGGCAACAACACAACGGACTCTTACGTACCCATGCGTGCCCTCATGGCCTCATCTAATTGCCCCCCCTGATTTTCAGGGGTAGGCCCGCCTCACTTATCTAAATTCTAGCCAATCAGTCTTACACTACTAGGGAAAAGCCTAGCATTAGCACGGGTTTTAGGTATATCAGTAGCGCGGGTGCCCACATTACTGATACGTCACTACAGCTAACTGGTAGTAGTAGCGCGGATGCCACCCGCGCTACTACTATGTCCGTTAGTAGTAGCGTGGATCCCACCCGTGCTACTACTAACTAGTAGTGTGGGTCTGGACCCTCGCTACTGGTAACTAATTAGGAATTAAAAAATAAATTCCAGTCATGGCTGCTGCTAGCTAGGCATCATCGTCCTCTTCATCCATGGTCGATGCTTATCCTAGAGGGGATGAAGTCGTCCATGGTGATGGTGCTTCCCCACCCAACTCTTCTCCACACCTCTCCTTTTATGTTGCTATAAAAAAGAGATAAGGATTAGAAGAGGAAGAGAGAGATAGAGAGGAGTAGGTGCAACAACTCACCGGTGGCCGCCGGAGTTGGATCCGATACCCTAGATGACGCTCTGGGTTGCGTCCATGAGAGATCTAGCCATCGTCATGGACGGCGCTCTGTTGGATCTTCCTTTCCTTCCAGCAGCGGAGGAGGAGGAGGAGTGTCGTGGTTTTGTCACGGCAGATGTCCTAGCAAAAAGACTTAGTCGTGGAGTCATCGCTACGGGTTAGCTTAAAGGGGTTAAAGCGGACAAGGACGCAAGGGTTTTATACTAGTTAGGCCCCTTCGATGAAGGTAAAAGCCTGCGTCTAGTTTGGTGTGGTATTGCTAAGGTTTCGATGACCAGGGAGCGAATCCGCTTTGCCTGTGTCTCGATTTGTTGTTCTCTGTCCCTGAACCGTCGCCGGTGAAAGGATCGATATGGTTGACTAGAGGGGGGGGGGTGAATAGGCAACTAACAATTTTTAGCTTTTCTTAACCACTTCAAATTAAGCGTCAAAGTAAGTTGTCTAGAAATGCTATTAAGATGACAACTAATAGGAAGTAAAGATAACAACCTCACAAGCAAGCTATAAGAGATAAACAAGTAAAGCTTGCACAAGTAAAGGAAAGAAATAACCACAAGTGGAACCGGTGAAGACGAGGATGTGTTGCCGAAGTTCCTTCCCTTTGAGGGGAAGTACGTCTCCGTTGGAGCGGTGTGGAGGCACAATGCTCCCCAAGAAGCCACTAGGGCCACCGTATTCTCCTCAAGCCCTCACACGATGCAAGGTGCCGTGATTCCACTAGTGGTGCCCTTGAAGGCGGCAACCGAACCTTTATAAACAAGGTTGGGGCTATCTCCACAACTAAATTGGAGGCTCCCAACGATACCACGAAGCTTCACCACAATGGAATATGGCTTCGAGGTGACCTCAACCGTCTAGGGTGCTCAAACACCCAAGAGTAACAAGATCCGCTAGGGATTAGTGGGGGGAATCAAATATCCCTTGGTGGAAGTGTAGATCGATGCCTTCTCAAGCAATCCCGAGCAAATCAACAAGTTTGATTGGCTAGGGAGAGAGATCGGGCGAAAATGGAGCTTGAAGCAACAATGGAGTATGTGGGGGAAGAGGTGAGGTAACAAGGAGGAAGAAGACGCCTTTATATAGTGGGGGGAACAATCCAACCGTTACCCCCCCCCACTCAGCCCCGCACAGAGCGGTACTACCGCTTGAGCGAGCGGTACTACCGCTTATAGAGCGGTACTACCGTTGCACTTCAAGCGGTACTGCCGCGCCAGGGGGGTAGGGACCCAGAGCGGTACTACCGCGGTCTCAGGGCGGTACTACCGCTAGGAGCGGTACTACCGCCCCTACTACCGCACCTAGCACCGCAAAACTCGACACGAAAACGCATTCGCGAGTCGAGGCGGTAGCACGGATCAGCAGCGGTACTACCGCAGTGTGCATCAAGCGGTACTACCACTTAGTGGGGCGGTACTACCGCTTGAGGCACACAGGCGGTACTATCGCTAAGACCCGCGGTACTACCGCTGGAGCCAGGAAAACTAGAGAGGAAGGGAAAGAAGGACTCCATTGCGGCGGGAAGGAATGGTGGGTGCAATAATGAAGTGTACGTGTTGATTCCACCCAAACCTTACCAAAGCGGATCCCCTCTTAATAGTACGGCTTTCCTATTACTCAGATCCACCGAAAAATAAGCAAAAAGGAAACACCGTCTTCCATAGATTCTGAGGGGCATCTAATCGTCTTGTGCCCATGTGAGATATATCTGAAAGAGCTTAGAACACATGATTAGTCCGCAAACGCATTGTCATCAATCACCAAAACACCATTTGGCTAAATATGCCCTTACAATCTCCCCCTTTTTGGTGGATTGATGACAAAACGGGATTTGCACAAAAGAAATAATGAAATAACGTAAATGCAAAATCCACACCCCTAAAATATAGACGGGCTCCCCCTAGATGTGTGCTATCTAGATAAGTGCTTTGGACTGCACGGCACACATACTAGGATCAACACTCCCCCTATATTTTAGAGACCAACAACCTAAGTAAGATATATGAGAGCATAGTAAATAGTAAGATAATCATGCATGCTAGAGAGTACTAGGTACATAAATAAGATAGGGTAGCATATGTCTCACACCATATGACGGGAACTTAGGTCTCACGAAAAACCAACCAAACCATAAGAAAAGGAAAGCACACAAGCGACAGAAACACAAAGGCACAAATCCCTAAACTCTCTCCCCCTTTGGCATCGAGACACCAAAAGGGCAGAGAGCTAAGCTATAGCTCCAGGTGAGAGCAAGAGAAGGTCTCGAACATCAGATCTCAGCTGGGTCATCTTCTTCTTCGTCGTCGACCTGAAACTGCTCGGCGTCGAAATCTGTCCACGGGCAGTGCTGCTTGATCCACTCTTCCTCCTCGGTTACCTGTTCCTCAGAGCCACTGGCCACAGTCGCACCCAACTGACGCATGACCTCCTTGTGACGTCCCCTGGCCTTCTTCTCTGCCACATGAGTCATGTACTGACCATGAGACTCCATGCAAAATAGCTTCTTCATCTTCTTCTTGAGCTTCTTTGCCCACGAGGGCTCTGCACCCGATGGCTCATAGTCATCATCATCATCATCTGCTTCAGCCTCAGCCTCCTCAGTCTCCATAGCAGCAGCGGAGGATGAACCTCCAGTCTTGGAAGCATGAGTGCCCCAGTTGTCCTTCCGCCTCAGACGCTTGATCTCATGAGACACCAACTCTCCAGTCTCCAGCAACACATTGGGATAGACATGATCCCAAGCCTTCTCAATCAGCAGCATGATGAAAGGTCCATAGATCACGCACTTGCGTTCAGAAATAGCAGACAAGAGCTCAGACCACATCACATGTGAAATATCCAGGGTCTCACCAGTGTTCCTCTCTAACTGATGTTGGAAAAGAGAAGCATGTCCACAAGATAGGAGTGAACCATATCATGATTCCCAACCCAAGGGAAAAGAGTTTCACGGAAGATGCGGTGAAGGATATCCAGATAGGCAGACAACTCATAGGTTACCTTCTTAGTCTCAGGGTGGACCTTCATAGTGCTGTAGGGCCAGAGAGCTTGCTTGTGAGTGGAGGTAGTGTTCTGATGAGGACGAAAGCCAACCGGTGTCTCAAGCCCCTGGTCTTCCACCCCAAGTAACTCCATGAAAGCCTTCCACTTGACAGACAACAGTTTGCCATTGGTCATCCATGTCAGAGTTCTGTCCTCATCCGTCCCTAGATGGACAGTGGCATAGAATTGAGCCATAAGATCTGCATCAAAGTCTTTGTTGAACTGAATGATCTGAAGAATGTTAAGTTGAGTGCACATCTGAAGAGCATCACCAAAATACACAGGATCCTTCTCCAGGTATTCCGTGTCGATGGAGCGAACACTGACAAAGAGATTCTTTTTAGCCTTGAGCACATCAAAGTAGACGGCAAACTGAAAACGGTTCCAGAATGGACGGTTGACCAAATTGGGTTCTTGTTCAACCTCATAGGGATTGCGGCGACGCCTTGCCCGGAACTCCTTGCCACTCATTTGGGTCACAGTTTTGCCCTTTGGCTTTGCCATGGCCTTCTTCTTCTGTTGAGGTGGAGGTGGAGCACCCGAGGAACCTCCAGCAGACTCAGATGTGCGGTAGCGCTTCGAGGTTGCACGATTGGGGTTGATACGGCGAGCCTGATGCTCAGGATGTTCATCACCTAGAACCAAACACAAAAATAGACGAACCAACCAAAAGGAACGAGCATAAGCCAACGAACACACCAAAAGAAGATCAAAGAATGAAGAAATATGTGTGAACTTGGCAAGCCGTGGTAGTACCGTGGTCTGTTAAGCGGTAGTACTGCCCAAGCGATAGTACCGCTCCAAGGGAGCGGTAGTACCGCTCGAGGCGGGGAAACAACAGTTTCCTACTACCGTGGTCAGATCCGGCACTACCGGCCTGTCAAATTCAAAAATATTTCTACCATACTCTAATCTAGATAGTCTAGTTGCTTTCTCCATCCTACTCAAGCCTAGATTTATCCAAAAATCTAAAGATGCAAACACTATTGCCCCTAAAACACAAGATCTGAAAAAGAGACAAGAGGAGAAGGGGAACGGGGGCAATACCGGCATCCATGGCAAGAGGACTAGGTGGGGATCGACTCCACCGAAGGAAAAGGAGAGGAACACCCCGGAGGAGGAGATCCGCCGGAGTCCTCCCACGGGGACGAACTGCTGGAGAGAGACAGAGAGGAACGAGGGGGCGAGTGAATGGGTATGGGGAAGAGAAACCTCCCCCTGCCCCGATATAACCCCCACGTACCGCCCCGCAGCGGTAGTACCGCGCTGGTGGGCGGTAGTACCGCTTATAAGCGGTAGTACCGCGCACCACCAGCGGTAGTACCGCCCAGCAAGCCATGGCAACAAAAGTTCAAGGCTTAGCTAAAAAAAACACAAGCAGGGAAAAACAAAACACCACACACACACACACACTAGCAAGAGACAAGAAACCCCTCTACAAGAGAGGGCGGTGACCGAAGTCACCTATGTTTGAGTCTAGAGGTATGGCGCCGCGAAGATTTTAACCTTGGGCCCATGACCAAAACTCGTCCTTGAAGCACTAGTACCATCCAAGATGGTTAATGAAAGACTTGATCAATTTATGCATAATGGGGGGAGAGAGAGTTCATTGAGAGAACAATGCTCCCCCTATGTCCATGCCTACATCTAGATTAGACACTATGAAGAGTATGGTGGGGTGTGCACGTGCTCAAGCCACATTGCTCAAATCAATGATATTTAGCTCATACCTTAACTCGCGAAATCTTGCTTCATCCAATGGCTTTGTGAAGATATCTGCAAGGTTATCATGAGTGTTGACATAGTGAAGCTCGATCTCTCCTTGCTGTATATGATCCCGAATGAAGTGATACCGAATCTCTATATGCTTCGTCTTGAAGTGTTGCACCAGGTTGAGAGAAATCTTGATGGCACTTTCATTGTCACACCAAAGAGGCACTTTGTCACAAGTGACACCGTAATCCTTTAAAGTTTGCCTCATCCATTAGAGTTGAGCACAACAACTGCTAGCATCCACATACTCGGCTTCAGTGGACAAGAGAGACACACAACTTTGCTTTTTGGAAGACCAACTAACAAGAGAGCAACCAAGAAATTGGCACCCTCCAGAAGCGGAATTCCTATCCACTTTGTCTCCCGCCCAATCCGAATCAGAGAAATCTACAAGGTTGAAGTTTGCTCCTCTTGGGTACCATAAGCCAAAGTTTGGGGTATGAGCCAAATATCGAAAGATTCGCTTGACAGCCACAAAGTGACTTTCCTTAGGTGAGGCTTGAAACCGTGCACAGATTCCCACACTCAACATAATATCCGGTCTAGATGCACAAAGGTAAAGCAAGGAACCAATCATAGAGCGATATACCTTTTGATCCACCGCTTTACCATTGGGATCAATGTCAAGTTGGCACTTGGTTGGCATTGGAGTAGTAGCCGGCTTGACATCACTTAGATTGAACCTCTTGAGCATGTCTTGAGTATACTTGGATTGTTTGATGAAGATCCCTTCTCTTCTTTGCTTGATCTCAAACCCAAGGAAGTACTTCAACTCTCCCATCATGGACATCTCAAAATGTGTGGTCATGAGTGCGGCGAACTCATCATTGAAAGCTTTGTTAGGAGAACCAAAGATAATATCATCAACATATAGTTGGCATACAAACAACTCCCCTTTGACCTTCTTAGTAAAAAGAGTGGGGTCGATTTTCCCAATTTCAAACCCACGATCTTGTAACAACTCAGTAAGATGCTCATACCACGCACGTGGGGCTTGTTTAAGGCCATAGAGTGCCTTATCGAGTTGGTACACGTGATTGGGGAGCTTCGGATCCTCAAACCCCGGGGGTTGTTTAACATACACCAACTCATTAATAGGACCATTAAGAAATGCACTTTTCACATCCATTTGTTGCAATTTAAAGTTATGATGGGAAGCATAGGCAAGCAACAAACGAATGGATTCAAGGCGAGCAAGGGGGGCAAAGCTTTCACCGTAGTCGATACCCTCGACTTGGGAGTAGCCTTGAGCCACCAGACGTGCCTTGTTGCGGATGACTATGCCATGAGCATCTTGCTTGTTCTTAAAGATCCACTTGGTTCCAATGACATTATGGTTCTCCTTTGGCCTTGGCACCAGACGCCACACTTTGTTGCGCTCAAAGTTATGGAGTTCTTCATGCATGGCATTAAGCCAATCAGGGTCTTCGAGCGCCTCATATACCTTCTGAGGTTCAACACAGGAGACAAAAGCTTGATGAGCACAATAGTTTGCTAATTGTCTACGAGTGCTTACCCCCCTTTTGATGCTTCCTAGAATATTCTCCATGTGATGTTCTCTGGAAGCAAGCCTGGAGGCAACTTTTGCAGCACAACGCTCCAATTGCTCTTCAAGAGATAACTGAGGAGCACTGAGTTGATCATCTTGAGCGACGTTAGGAGCTAGATCTTGATCTTGAGCTTCCTCTTGACCTTGATCTTGCTCGGAGGAAAGAACTTGGCCTTGTGCATCATTTGGTGGCTCCCCACCATCTTGTGATTGATCTTGCACTTGGCCTTGTTCGTCCGGTTGAGGGCCTTCATTTTGTTCTTCGGAAGCGTGTGGGTCTTGGGTTGGTGATGGTTCCACTTGAGTAGAACATTGTCCTTCTCCGTCGGCCACAAGGGGTTCCTCAATGGGTAGGATATATCCAACGCCCATTCTTCTTATGGCTTGAGGAGGAATTTCATCACCTACATCACAAGTACCACTTTGCTCCACTTGGGAGCCGTTATTCTCATCAAACTCTACGTTACTCGTCTCCTCAATGAGTCCATTGGACTTATTGAGGACACGGTAAGCATGAGAGTTTGTAGCATAACCAACAAATATGCCCTCATGAGCTCTAGATTCAAATTTAGACAAATGAACACCTTTCTTGAGGATGAAACACTTACACCCGAACACCCGGAAGTACTTGAGATTGGGCTTGTTACCAGTAAGAATCTCATATGGAGTTTTGTTCAAGCCTTTGCGGAGATAGAGCCGATTTGATGCATGGCAAGCGGTGTTGATGGCTTCGGCCCAAAAGTTGTATGGAGATTTGAATTCCGCCATCATGGTTCTTGCCGCATCCATCAGAGTCCGGTTCTTTCTCTCCGCTGCACCGTTTTGTTGAGGGGTATAAGGAGCTGCATATTGATGTTTGATCCCCTCATCACTAAGAAACTCATCCAAGGTGTAGTTCTTGAACTCGGTGCCGTTGTCACTTCTGATCATCAAAATCTTTGCTTCATGTTGTCGTTGAGCTTCATTTGCAAAATTGATGACGGTTTGTTGGGTCTCACTCTTCTTCTTGAAGAAGTATACCCATGTGTATCTTGAGTAATCATCCACAATCACCAAGCAGTATTTTCTACCCCCAAGACTATCAAAAGATGGAGGCCCAAAGAGGTCCATGTGAAGGAGCTCTAGGGGTCTTTTTGAATAGATGATAGTCATGGGAGGGTGAGCCGTCTCATGTAACTTTCCTTCAATGCAAGCCATGCAAGCACGATCTTTGGCAAAGCTAACATTTGTTAGTCCACGGACATGATCCCCCTTGAGAAGACTTTGCAAAGATCTCATATTGACATGAGCCAAATGGCGATGCCAAAGCCATCCCACATCAACTCTAGCCATTAGGCATGTCGCAATCTTAGTGGGTTGCTTCGAGAAGTTAACCACATAAAGACCGTTCTCGACATGCCCAACATAGGCTACTTTAAGAGTCTTGCTCCACAAGAGGGGCACGGTATAAATATCAAAGAATGTAGCAAAGACCATGAGTGCAAGTTGGCGAACCGAAAGTAAATCGTATGCAAGGGACTCAACAAGCATGACTTTCTCGATCGTGAGATCATGAGAGACAACCACCTTGCCAAGCCCCAATACCTTAGAAGATGAAGCATCACCACATTCGACGTTGGTGGCCATAGATGAACCTAGATGCACGTCCACCACCAAGTCTTTGCTTCCGGTCATATGATTTGTGGCTCCACTATCGAGCAACCATGATCCCCCACCGGAAGCAAACTCCTACAAGAGATCAATGCTTGGATTTAGGTACCCATTTGGTGATGGGTCCTTTGAGGTTAGTAACAAGGGTCTTAGGAACCCAAATGAACCATTCAATGTACTCATAAGAAGAACCAACAAATTTAGCAAACACATGAACATCACTAGCACGACATAAAACATATGAAGGATTAAAGTCGCCGGCCATGTTTGATGGTATGGTGGAATTTTTCTTGACACCACCACCTTTCATGGTTTTCTTCTTTGATGCGCCCTCTCCTTCTTTCACAAAAGTTTGTCGGAGAGGGGGTGGTAGCTTGGTCTTGTCACTCTTCTTCTTCTTGGGCTTAGGAACAAACCCAATTCCTTCCTTTGCCACAACCTCCTTTTGATTGCTCAAAAGATTGTTGAGGTTCTTCTCACCTTGTATACATGTCACAAGGCCTTTCTCAAGTTGCTTATTCAACTCGGCATTTTCTTCAACAAGATGCACATGCTCGCAACATGGGTTAGTAGCATTTGCATTATCAATTAATACCATGCGAGGAAAGATAGCCTTTTCCTTGGTTAGCGAAACTTGGAGTTGATCATGAGACTCTTTGAGGGAAGCATGCATACCTTTCAAGGCCTTGTGAGCCTTGTCGAGTATGACAAATTCTTCCTTGAGTTTAGCATGGTCAACCTCAAGTTTTGCCTTCTCGGAATTAAGCACACGAGAGACCACTAAAGCATGATCAAGATCTTTCTTTAATTTAGCATGATCATCGTTGTGTGACTCCTCAAGAGCCAAACGAAGACCACACTCTTCCTCTAGGGCGTTAGAGAGATCCGATATCTCATCGGCATAGTCTCGACCATGTCCTTCCATTTTAGTAATGGTTTCCTCATGAGCCTCAATCATGTCATTGGCCTCACCGAGTTGTTCTAAGAGAGCAACAAAATGCTTATTGGGTTTGCCCTTGAGTTTGTTCATGAACAACTCAAATTCATTCTCTCCCTCCTTAGTTCCGTCACTCTCATCAATACAATCCGTCAATGAAGGATTAGAAGTGATAGTAGTATTGATGTTTGGGGTTACCTTGTTGGTGGCCTTGGCCATGAGACACTTGGCGGTGATGTTATCATTCGGTGAGTCGAAGAGAGATGAGTGCGGAGTAGTAGCAATAGCAATTGTGGCCATGGTGACCATCTCATCATCTTCATCATTATCATCATCCTCAACATATTCTTCTTGGGCCACCAACCCTTTAGGAGGAGTCTTCTTGTTGAAGTTGTTCTTGTTGGGATAAGACTTTGACTTGTCCTTTCGGATAAGCTTGCCTCCAAAGTCTTCTCTTTTCTCATATGGGCAATCCGCAACGAAGTGGCTTACATTTCCACAGTTGAAGCATGTCCTCACTCGTTGCTTGCCCTTGTTCCCACTTGAGTTGTTCCTGTTGAAGTTGGGTCTTGTGTTCTTCTTGTTGCCCCAAAATTGCCGTGAAGCAAGAGCCATGTGCTCATGATAGGCATATTTGGTGTCCTCGGGGCTACACTCATCATCATCCTCCACCTCCTCTTCTTCCACGCAAGCCTTGGCCTTCAGGGCGAGGTTAGGCTTCTTCGATTGTTGAGCTCTTAAGACCGCATTGTCGGCGGTCATGTCCAAGATCCTCATGGCAACGAACTCATCCAACACTTCATTTGATGACAAGTGGTGGAAGTCCGGTCTCTGACGAATGACAGAGGACATGGCCTTATGATAGGGCATCATGGCCTTGAGGAACTTGCGCTTGATCCAATTGTCATCCGTGTCCTTACTGCCATGATCTCGAAGAGAGACTGCAAGGGTGGTTAATCTCCGATAAAGTTCACGAGGATCTTCTTCTTCGATCATAGCAAACTCATTGGCTTCATCTTGCACAACTTCATAGTTAGAGCGTTGAATGCTAGTGCTTCCCTTGTACATAGTGCCAACATGCTCCCAAGCTTCCTTGGCCACAGTGAAGGGTCGAAGATGTGCAATGTCTTCTGGAGGAATAGCATCTTGAAGAATGCAAAGAGCGGACTCGTTGAATTGATGATCCGCAGTTTCTCTTGGAGTCATGTTGTCGGGATGACGCGGATAAAAACCTTGCTCAATGATTCTCCAAAGATTAGTAGAGCAATGATTTATATGACGTTTGAAACGAAACACCCAAGTAGCAAAATCAGAATTTTTTATAAACTTGGGAGGAGGCCCAACGGAATTTAAATGCGGTGTAGGAACGGGTCCTCCATAGTGAGTAGGAGGAGCGGAGTGGGCAAAGATCCCACTCCCATTCTTAGTGACAGGGGCTTGTTCACTACTAGCTTCTCCCTTGTCGGGATTAGCCTCTGACACGTTGGTAGCGGGACGAACCACTTCCAACGGTGCGGTGGATAATTTAAGCCCCTCAAGCAAATCTTTAAACATGCCTTTGACCTCGGTCGCTAGTGAATCTTTCAATGTGGTCATAGCCACATTGAACTCCTCACGAGAGACCGAGGCTCCCCATCGGACGTAGGCAAGGACGGAGTTCCACCGGAATGATCCTCCGTCTCGACTACGTTGTCACCCATACTCTTTGGACGGTAAAGTCCTTAAAAAGAGACGAGGCTCTGATACCAATTGAAAGGATCGATATGGTTGACTAGAGGGGGGGGGGGGTGACTAGGCAACTAACAATTTTTAGCTTTTCTTAACCACTTCAAATTAAGCGTCAAAGTAAGTTGTCTAGAAATGCTATTAAGATGACAACTAATAGGAAGTAAAGATAACAACCTCACAAGCAAGCTATAAGAGATAAACAAGTAAAGCTTGCACAAGTAAAGGAAAGAAATAACCACAAGTGGAACCGGTGAAGACGAGGATGTGTTGCCAAAGTTCCTCCCCTTTGAGGGGAAGTACGTCTCCGTTGGAGCGGTGTGGAGGCACAATGCTCCCCAAGAAGCCACTAGGGCCACCGTATTCTCCTCACGCCCTCACACGATGCAAGGTGCCGTGATTCCACTAGTGGTGCCCTTGAAGGCGGCAACCGAACCTTTACAAACAAGGTTGGGGCTATCTCCACAACTAAATTGGAGGCTCCCAATGATACCACGAAGCTTCACCACAATGGAATATGGCTTCGAGGTGACCTCAACCGTCCAGGGTGCTCAAACACCCAAGAGTAACAAGATCCGCTAGGGATTAGTGGGGGGAATCAAATATCTCTTGGTGGAAGTGTAGATCGATGCCTTCTCAAGCAATCCCGAGCAAATCAACAAGTTTGATTGGCTAGGGAGAGAGATCGGGCGAAAATGGAGCTTGAAGCAACAATGGAGTATGTGGGGGAAGAGGTGAGGTAACAAGGAGGAAGAAGAAGCCTTTATATAGTGGGGGGGAACAATCCAACCGTTACCCCCCCCACTCAACCCCGCACAGACCGGTACTACCGCTTGAGTGAGCGGTACTACCGTTGCACTTCAAGCGGTACTGCCGCGCCAGGGGGGTAGGGACCCAGAGCGGTACTACCGCGGTCTCAGGGCGGTACTACCGCTGGGAGCGGTACTACCACCCCTACTACCGCACCTAGCACCGCAAAACACGACACGAAAACGCATTCACGAGTCGAGGCGGTGGTGGCACGGATCAGCAGCGGTACTACCGCAGTGTGCATCAAGCGGTACTACCTCTTAGTGGGGCGGTACCACCGCTTGAGGCACACAGGCGGTACTACCGCTAAGACCCGCGGTACTACCGCTGGAGCCAGGAAAACTAGAGAGGAAGGGAAAGAAGGACTCCATTGCGGCGGGAAGGAATGGTGGGTGCAATAATGAAGTGTACGTGTTGATTCCACCCAAACCTTACCAAAGCGGATCCCCTCTTAATAGTACGGCTTTCCTATTACTCAGATCCACCGAAAAATAAGCAAAAAGGAAACACCGTCTTCCATAGATTCTGAGGGGCATCTAATCGTCTTGTGCCCATGTGAGATATATCTGAAAGAGCTTAGAACACATGATTAGTCCGCAAACGCATTGTCATCAATCACCAAAACACCATTTGGCTAAATATGCCCTTACAGCCGGGTCGTCCCTTTATATACACAAGGTGACGCCCGGTCCGGTTTACAGAATCCCGAAGCCGGCTCATAAACGTGCCTGACTCAGTCTCTATCTTTCCTATCTTACGTTACAAGTTACACGATGTATGTCGGTTGACATTTACGGGCCCTAACACCTTTTGGGCCCTGGATCTTTAGTCTTCTGTAATGGAGCGCCATATTCTACATCTTAATGGGCTTCAGTAGAGGTAATTCTTTATAGGCATAAACCGGCCCCTCCTGGGCGGTTTATACCTAATAGTTATATCCCTGACATTAGGCCTCAAGTTGATTTGAACCTGTTCATGTGAATCTTCCATACTTCGGAAAAGTTTGGTCCTTCGTGGCTTCAAATGATCTTGTAAACCGCCATGACGTCGTCTTCCTGGATTACGTTGAACCGCCATGACGTCACCTGCACATTTAATGCATGTACCTGTTTTAATCTTTATTTATTGAAACTCCGAAAATCGAGGCGACGTGCCGTCCCATATCCATTTTTTGGGCTCCTCGATTCCTGCGCCTGCTGTTTAGCATTTTAGCTTATAAATAGGACGAGGGGTCCTTTCTTTCTCCCCCCTCATCTCTTCGCTCCTTCTTCTTCCTCGCGCCCGTCGGTGCCTAAGCACCGCCGCCGCCGTCGACCTTCGCCTCTGCTTCAGCCCAGGCCGTTGCATCACCCGGTTCGGACCAGAACCTCGCCGGCGCGCCTCCTCATCCGACAAGTCCGGTAAGTCCTTCCTTTCTTTTTGTATAGATCTCATTAGGGTTTTTCCCGCAAATTCGTCAAGGCTAGGGCGCTGTTCTTCGTTGTTCTTCTGTGTTCTTCGTCATAGCTTCAATGGTCAGTATATATCTGATGCTTTTGCCCGCGACTGTAACGATAACTCCTGTCGTTAACGTGCTTATCCTTTCTTTAAAGTAATCCCCAATCCAGGTTCATTTGAACTGCTGCAGTATCCTTTCAGTTTCGATCCTGAATATTTCTGAACATTTTTGACATGCTGTAGATCCGTAATTCTGTTGCTGACTTGCGAAACCTGTTTTTCTATAACTTTAGATCTGTACCTTTCATATTCTCACCGGCGGTTTAGCTTTTAGAAAAAATCGAAAACCGGTAGATATCATTAGGCCCCGCTTAAACCGCCGTTGCAATCGCCCTCGTAATACTTCCGATAGTTAACTCTGGTTTATTATTGCATATTTATCAATCCCTGCCAGTCGTAGATCATAAACCGGCCCTTTACTATAATTTCAGCTTTTCCCCTTGAAATGGCAAAGCAAGCCAAGCAATTCATTTCCTGCAACTGGGTTCCATCTCGGGTTACTGAAGAGGAACTGAACGACTGGGTTGAATCTGGTGCTTTAGGCAAGAAAGACGTCATCCATCGGAGAATCCCATGTCCGGAAGGTCCTCCAAACCCCAAAGATGGAGAAGTGATTGTATTCGTTGATCATTTATCCCAAGGGTTTAGCCCTCCCGGATCAAAATTCTTTCGTGATGTACTGACTACCTTCCAACTCCACCCTCAAGATATTGGACCAAACTCTGTGTCCAATGTTTGCAATTTTCAAGTATTCTGTGAAGCTTATTTGCAAGCGGAACCTTCAGTTGAACTGTTCAGGGATTTCTTCCACTTAAACCGCCGCACAGAATTTACGGACGGGCCCAACACTGAACTTGGCGGAATGTCCATTCAAAAAAGGAAGGATGTCAGCTTTCCTCACGCCAAACATCACAGTCATCCTAAAGATTGGAACCAGACTTGGTTTTACCATTTAGACACATATCCAGCCGATGAAAATCCTCCGTCGGGTTATCGTCCTCATCGTCTCCCCAATAATCATCCTTTCCCCCAATGGTTAAGTGCCCAGGAGCGAGCCCAATACGCACCGTAGCTTTCAAAGCTCCGGGCCTTCACCGCAAACGGCTTAACACACATTGACTTTGTTCGATGTTGGATTTCTTGGAGTATTCTACCGCTAAGCTGGTGTTCCAGTTTGATGTGTGAATATAACGGAAATCCCAAAGATCCTCTACGTCATACTGAAGCTGTGCTGTCAGAGAGTGAAGTCAATGAGTCTGTCAAGAAGATATTGAATGAACCGGTGGACGCCTGCAGCAAAACTGGGCTGGCTCCTTTGTGTGAATCCAATAAACCGCCATCGGTAAGTCTTCTTATATTGTTTGCTTTATTTCAATCTGTTTTAGTATCCTTTCTAAATGACCCCACATCCTTTATCAGGGTAATGATCCGTTCTGGAAGAGGAAACCCCAAGATAAACCGGTAAAGGCAACTCGCCTTAAGACCAAGACTGTTAAGAAAACTTCAAAAAAGAAAACCACTGAGACATCCGATTTAAACCTTGATGATGATGATGAAGCACCCTCAGAGGTATCACTTGACTCCCTTGGCTCTCTTTTCTTGCATCTTATTGACAATGATTATACTCAGGAAAATGCTGAAGGCAGCGAGGCTGATGATGTCGAGGTAATTATCCTTTCCTCCGGTTCAGATCCTCTGCCAACACCGAAAATTCATCGAGCAAGCTGGAAAGCACAATTTTCTCATCCTTTCGTTTACTTGGACCCAAACTTTATTTTGAAGAAACAACAACATGAAGCTCGTCGCACCACACGGCACAGTGGTCAAGTAATCACATCCACCGGTTTACCACATACTCCGGCCCGGAAACATCGATCAGAGGTCTCGTATATTCCAGATGCTCTTTATCCCAAAGCGTGTCATTTCCGCCAGCCTCTTAATTCATCTGATTCAAATTATCAGGACACTCCTCATTCGTCATCTGGCGAGTCAACAGCCACAAAGCTTCCTCCTCTCAAGACTATTCACGGGTAAATTTTTATTTTCCTGTTAATCCTTTTCTTTTATTCCACTGACTATTTTTACTTTTATCTTTCGCAGTAGGCCAAAGCCTAGCAAGAAGGCTAAATTGAGTAAACCGGCAGGTAATGATACAAACCCTGAACCGGAAAGGACTCCAGAACCAACCGAAGAAAATGTTGATGTCTTGCATGATGATCCTCCTCCACCGGATCATGAAAATTTTACTGAACAAGAAGCTGCGCCAATGGACCTTGGCGATAATCCAACTAGCCCAGTCCGGGCCAGTAATACTCCGGCAAGCCCTGCCAAAGCCGCTGCTGATACAATGTATGATGTTATAATTACCGGTTTTGGTCATACCACTCCTGGTGAACCCGTTGCTTTATCAAAGCATACCACTAAAGAAGAAGTCTCTAGTAAGGATAAATGCAAATGGAATGCCGATTTGTCAAGCTATGCTCAACTCAGCGCCCAGGACCTTCATTCCGGCTATCTGAACCGGCTATATACAAGCCGTGATTATGAAGCCGGTTTTGTGAATCTTATGAAGGAACGATATGAGGTAAACTTCTGCTTAATTTCTGCAATGTCATTCCTGCCTAAGCCCAATAACTAGTCTCGACTCCATCGTAGCCCCCAAGGGCCGGTTTATCGCTTCAGGATGAACCGGGACTTTAGAATACCAAATGTAGCTTTTCGCCTGTGTAGTCCCCAAGGGCCGGTTTATTGCTTCAGGATGAACCGAGACTTTTATTTTGTAACCTTCTTTTGAACAATAACGCATTAGCCCCCAAGTGCCAAGTGTATAACTTGTTATGTGCTTGGGACTTTAATAAAGATGCCTAATAACTGCAAATATGCATTTGCCCCCAAGTGCCAAGTGTATAACTTGTTATGTGCTTGGGACTTCCAATATGCTTTACTAATATATGATGTGTGTATTTCTTTGCAGGCTGATCTAAACCAAAAAAGTCTCAAGTGGCTGACCTTCAAGAGAACCTGAAATTCCAGCAGACAGCCGCTTCCAAAACCAAGGATGAACTGACCAGCGCTTTAGCAAGCATGGAGAAATTGAAGAAAGACTTCCAGAAGGAACGGGCGGATTGGGAGGCAGAAAGAGCCACTTTAGAGAAAAGGGCAGTTGACGCAGAGGCCTCCCTTAATCCAGTGTCAGAGGAGCTATCTGGCCTAAAGCGCCAAATAATCGCTATGACCACTGCCGTCTTTGGTAAGCATCCTTATCATAATTCTGAATATGACCTCTGCAATCTTCCGGTTTAACACTAGTTCCCTTGATGCAGGAAGACATACTGCTCATCTTGGCGCTGATATGAAGAAGAGGCTGAAGGCTGCCTATACCCTTATAGAACAGCTTTATACCGGTGCTCAAAGGATTATTTGTGCCGCTTCTCATAACAAACCGGCCCCCACATTGATCAAGGAGACGTTGGAAAAGTTATTAGTGCTACCCGCCCGGTTTGAAGAACTCAAGAAATCGGCTGCCAGGGCGGGCACTTTAACTGCATTAACTCGGGCAAAGGCATGGGTACCTGATCTTGATCCGGCCGACGTAATAAACGGCTATCCAAGCATGAAAGAGGATGGATCAGAATTCACCAATGAAGACCTGCGAGCTTTGACAAGAGAGATGCGGCCCTTGGCCAGCAAACTAGCCAATGAAGCTGATTTGTCCCGCTATCAGGCGGGTTATGATGCTGACAATCGTCGGGTCAACGCACCGATTCATGAAGTGGAGGATCTCATCCCGCCCGTCCGTAAGCATACATACGCCCTTGATGTTGAACCGTATGAGCTTATAAGCGATGAAGCTGTTTTCCAGGCTCTGACTAGGATCAATTGGGCAACTAATGACTTCCAGCTGCTAGATGGAAACGAGGAAGAGACGGCGCAGGATGATCCACAACCATCTGACCGGGCTGACGAGGAGTTATGAACCGGTGCCGGTTTAACTGTTAATATGTCGCAATACTTGACGAGGAACTGCTATTCTTTTGGGCTGTAAAACGCCTTGTAATAGGCTAGCTGAAACATTTGGTCATGTCTTCATCCATATTTCTTCTGCATAACATTGCTTAATCCAGCAGTTTCATAGTATTTCTGCTTATTACGCTGAACAGCTTTACTCAACCTGTTTCTGCATAAGACAAAATTTAAAGGGTTCTGGCGGTTTATCGCCGGACGGGTCATAATGCCCAAATACATGATCTAGGTTTATAACCCGAGCTGTATTAAAATACGAAACATATATCATACCTGTGATATAAAATCGTGTCGTTGGCTTGACCAACTTTTGCAGTAAGGGTGATGATCCGAATTGTGAGTATTGATGACTCCTGCAACATTTTGTCGGTTCACGATGAAACCATACCGGGTTGTGATGAACACCGGCTTAGCTGTAGATAATACTAGCGATTTGTAATCAAACCAGACCAGGTTGTGATAAACACTGGTTTATTGATGGTGGTGACTTGTAGCCAACCACTAAGCCGAATCGATAGATATCGGATAAATACCAATGATCTAAAAAAGATAAGAAACTTGGCAAACAAAAACAAAGAAACACTTGTAGTCGAGGCTTTTTACGAGCTGCCAGGCTCCAAATTCGAGGCTTTTCATGGGCTGCCAGGCCGTTGAATTAAACCATTTCACAAAGCCTGTTAAGATGGACCTCACATTAACCAATCGTCGTTTTAACGTTGACAAGTTCAGGGTTTGTATAAGATTGACTTGTTCAATCGTTCGATGGGTCATACTAGGTTTACCTAGACGGAGTGACTTACTTGATGCAGGCAGGTTAACCCGGGGTTTTAGGTGTATACACCAGGCCTCTAAGCTATGGCTTGATAGCCTATTACAAGGGCCTTAAAAGCTCTTTGTCGCTGTGCGACAAGAGCCCCCAAGTAACATTGTGAGTTGTGCTCATCGGGTGCCTATGTTTGAGTTGTGCTATGCATCAAACTCTCTTTTGCCCCTTACCATCATGTTGGCTTGATAGCCGGATTACTGAAGTAACCAGAGCTGTGCTCTTATGATGATATTGGTTTGATAGCCGGACTAAGAGGGCCATAGGAACTCCATTTTATACCCACAAGCCCCCATGTGATAAACTCTTATGAAAAAAGCAGCAGATACCCCGCTTTAACGGGGATGCCGATTTATTATATTGATCATAATATATACATTGTGAATATATGTACATAAAGCGGAGCCTATGGCTCAGGTGTAGTAAGGCCGAAGATGAGCGATGTTCCACGGCCATCGGGTCTCCTCCTCCGCGGTGCGTGAGTCCTTGTGTTCTAGAACGTCGATGAGCTAGTATGACCCAATGTGTAGATTCTTGCTGACCACAAAGGGTCCTTCCCAAGGCGGGGATAGCTTGTGCATATCTGTCTAGTCTTGGATGAGCCGGAGCACTAGATCGCCTTCTTGAAACGTTCTGGTTTTAACTCGGCGACTATGGTATCGACGTAGATCCTGCTGATAAATCGCTGATCGAGCCGATGCAATGTCACGCTCCTCATCCAGCCGGTCCAATGCTTCTTGCCGCGCCTTCTCGTTATCAGCTTCAACGTAAGCCGCCACCCAAGGCGAATCATGATGGATGTCACTAGGGAGAACCGCTTCAGCTCCATATACCATGAAAAAAGGTGTGTAACCCGTGGACCTGTTGGGCGTGGTGTTGATGCTCCATAACACAGAGGGTAATTCCTCCAGCCAACAACTCGACGGCCTCTGCAAAGGAACCATGAGCCGGGGCTTGATGCCTCTCAAGATCTCTTGATTGGCTCTCTCGGCTTGACATTGGATTGGGGGTGAGCCATTGAAGATACGTCAAGCCGGATGTGCTCTCACTGACAAAATTCTTCCATAGCCCCCTTGGACAAATTGGTGTCATTATCAGTTATAATACTGTGTGGAAAGCCAAACCAGAAAATCACCTTTTTGATGAATTGAACCGCCATTGCTACATCACACTTGCTAACCGGTTCTGCCTCGACCCACTTGGTAAATTTGTCAACCGCCACCAGAAGGTGGGTCTTCTTATTTGGAGATCTCTTAAAGGGCCCAACCATATCTAGCCCCCAAGTTACGAACGGCCAAGTAATTGGAACCATCCTCAATTCTTGAGCCGGTATATGAGCACGTCGTGAGAATTTCTGGCAAGCATCGCACTTTTTGACTGAGCCCTCTGCATTGGCATGAGCTGTCAGCCAATAGAACCCATGACGAAAAGGTTTAGCTATCAAAGACTTTGAACCAGCGTGGTGACCGCAATCTCCTTCGTGTATCTCTCGAAGAATCTCGCAGCCTTCTTCTGGCGATACGCAATGTTGAAACGCCCCGGATACGCTGCAATGATGCAGTTCCCCATTGACAATAGTCATTGACTTGGACCGCCGGATTATCTGCCTAGCCAAGACTTCATCTTCTGGTAACTCGCCTCGGTTCATATACGCTAGGTATGGGACTGTCCAATCCGGAATAGCGTGAAGCACCGCTACCAATTGAGCCTCCGGATCAAGAACAGCCAAATCTTCTTCTGAAGGTAGTTTCACCGATGGATTATGCAATACGTCCAGAAAGACATAGGTGGAACCGGTTTACGCTGGGAACCCAGACGGCTTAATGCGTTGGCCGCTTCATTCTTTCGCCGATCCACATGGTCCACCTGATAACCCTTGAAGTGCCTAGCGACAGCGTCCACCCCTCGACGATATGCCACCATAAGCGGGTCCTTGGAATCCCAAGTACCAGACACTTGTTGAGCCACCAAGTCCAAGTCACCAAAGCGTTTAACCCGGTTTAAATTCATCTCTTTATCCATTCGTAGACCATGGAGGAGAGCCTCATATTCAGCTACATTGTTAGTACAAGGGAAAATTAAACGGAGGACATAACAAAACTTATCACCTCGTGGGGAAGTTAATACGACTCCAGCCCCCGAGCCTTCCAATTGCCTGGATCCATCAAAGTGAATAGTCCAGTACAAGTGATCCGGTTTCTCCTCCGATGCTTGCAACTCCGTCCAATCGTTGATGAAATCCACCAGTGCCTGAGATTTGATTGCAGTACGAGGCACATATTACAGCCCGTGGGGACTAAGTTCAATGGCCCACTTGGCAACCCGGTCAGTTGCTTCTCTGTTTTGGATTATATCTCCCAAAGGGGCAGAACTGACCACAATGATGGGATGACCTTAAAAATACTGCTTAAGCTTCCGGTTTGCCATGAAGACTCCGTATACCAGTTTCTGCCAATGCGGGTATCTCTACATCGACTCAATAAGCACCTCGCTGATATAGTAAACCGGCCTTTGAACTGGATATTCCTTCCCCGCCTCCTTGCGCTCCACTACAATGTCAACACTTACAGCTCGGGCATTAGCAGCAACGTATAACAATAGTGGCTCATTATCAACTGGTGCAGCAAGGATAGGCGGCTCTGCCGGCTGCTTCTTTAAGTCCTCAAACGCAGCATCAACAACATCACTCCAGACAAAGCGATCCGTCTTTTTCATCATCTGGTAAAGCGGGATGGCCTTCTCTCCCAAGCGGTTGATAAACCGGCTCAGTGCCGCAATGCGGCGTGCCACGCGTTGAACATCATTAATGCACACCGGTTTAGCCAAGGACGTAATAGCCTTGATCTTCTCCGGATTAGTTTCAATTCCCCTGTTTGACACCAGGAACCCCAGGAGCTTACCTGCCGGTGTAAGTGCATTTAGTGCCACCCCTAGTTGGTTTTGGAGTACTGACGACAAACCTGGTTGAGGGACTAATGTGTTTGTGAGAATTGCAGGATAACACAGGTAGTAGTCCCTCATTGATTCGGTTTACCTACCGGAGATGACCCCTAAAAATGTATGAAGACATTGACGACAATGGTGGTATATCAAGATAATCATATTGAAGACTATGACAAGAGAAGACATTGTGTGAAGACTATGGAGCACGAAGACTAAGATGTTTTGTTGTTCCCTTTTCTTCTTTATTGAGTCATAGGAACCACCGCACTGTTAAGTAGGGTCCAAGTGAACTAAGTCAGAGTGACTGAAGTGATGCTCAACCAAATCCTAAGTCTTCGAGCGAAGACAATGAGAGCAAATCTTATCCAGAGCTGGATGAGTCAGCTGTACTTGTAGCCCAAGTAAAGTTGCCGTGTGTGTTTGAAATCTGACCGTTGGAACACGTGTCAGTTCCTTAGTGACCCAGGGTCACTTCGGACAAATCAGGTCGGGTTGCCCAGTGGCTATAAATAGCCCACCCCCTACACCATAAATTGGTGACTGCTCAGAATTATTACATGGCTTTTGTCGTTTGAGAGCAACTCACCTCCGAAGCATTTGAGAGAGAGATCTTTGCGAGGACAAAGCCCAAACACCCAGAGCCAAAGAGTGTTAGGCATCACTGAAGTCTTTCTGTCTGTGTGACCTGAAAACTTGTTACACTTGAGGACTGTGTTTCCTCCTGCCGGTTAGGCGTCGCGTTCTAAGCATCCAAGAGTCATTGTGGATTGCCGGTGAACAAAGTCTGTGAAGGTTTGGAAGTCTACCTTGAAGACTTACCCGAGTGATTGGGCGAGGACTAGGTGTCCTTAGCTCAAGGGGAACAAGGTGAAGACGCGGTCTTCTGAGTTAAATCTCAGCCTCCCTAACCAGACGTACAGTTGTCACAGCAACTAGAACTTGTCTAACAAATCACTGTCTTCCCCGAGCTACTGGCTCTATCCTTTCCTTCTCTTTACTTACTGTCTTTCATTGTGAAGTATTTGCTTGCTTGCCTATCTGTTTGACTTCACTGTGTGACCACCTGTTCTGATTGGCTTCATTCAATCTTCCATCCTGATCCTTACTTCCTAGCTGCTTTTATGCTTTCACTTCATTGAATACTTGACTATGGCTTGTCTAGTGTAGTCTACCTTCCGCTGCATATAAATAGGATCGGTACTATTGTTTATCTTCAAAACTTCCATGTTTTGAAGCATTCCATAAAAATCGCCTATTCACCCCCCCTCTAGTCGATATACTGCACTTTCAATTGGTATCATAGCAAGGTACTCCCTTCTTATGTGTGATTCGGTTTAACCACCTGGAGTTTTAGCTATGTCGACTGCAGGGATAATCAAAGTCTCCGCTGCGTGCCCCGTCTTCGATGGGACCGAATATCCTACTGGAAGAACAAGATGCGCATGCACCTTGAAGCTATTGATGTGGACCTCTGGTTTGTCATCAAGAACGGCATTCCCAAGACTGGTGAAGGTATCACCCCTGCTGATGTCAAGAGACTCGTTCAACTGGATTCAACGGCCAAGAACATCATCTGTGGTCACCTGACCAAAGGACAGTATGGTCGTGTGAGTGCTCTGGAAACGTCAAAGGAAGTCTGGGACTGGCTCTCCAAGGTCAACGAAGGCATCTCAACCCAGATAGATCAAAGGATCAGTGTCCTTCGTAATATTTTCATTCGCTACAAGAGAAACGACAATGAGAATGTCCAACACACATTCGATCGCCTCACTGACATCACAAATGAGCTTCAGGCACTTGGCGCCACTGAGATCACCAAGCATGAAATCATCAAGACCCTCCTGAGATCACTCGACAGCTCATTTGACATCCTTGCCCTGATGATTCAAGAACGCCCTGACTTCAAGACTCTCGATCCGTCTGACATACTTGAGAGGCTCAACACACACGAGTTCCAGCTGTCTGAGAAAGGTGACATCTATGGTCCCAACAATGGCCGAACTCGCGCCTTGAAGGCCAATACTGTTTCTTCATCTGAAGAAGAATCTGACTGCAGTTCTGATGATCCTGAAGACATTGGAAAGGAGCTTGCCATGCTTGTGAAGAAGTTCCAAAAATTCACTAGGAAGAAAGGCTTCAGAAAGTCTTCACAATCCAGATCAAGAAATGATGAAGCTTCTACCCATGACTACAAGAAGAGAACATGTCATAAGTGCAAGAAACCCGGTCACTACATCTCTGAGTGTCCTCAATGGGACAATGAGAAGAAGAAGAAGAAGAAGAAGAAGAAGAGCAACGAATATGATTCTGATGACAAGAAAAAGAAGAAATACTCAAAGTCTTCTTCCAAGTCTTCATCAAAGTATTCATCACACAAGAAGAATTCATCTGGCAAGGCTCGTGCATTTGTTGGCAAGGAGATGGATTCAGAGGAGGAGTCTGCTTCAGAAGAAGCGGAGGTGGAGTCTGAGGAGGAGTCCGATTCGGGTGCTGCAAGTCTGGCTCTAGCCACAACCTACGTGGCCAAGTCCATCTTCAACACTGAAGACAATGGCCCCGTCACCAACATTGATGATGAGGACGACAACTCTGCTCCCACCTACTGCTTCATGGCACGCGGTGCCAAGGTAAAATCACGTGATGCTTACTTTCAAACATCCAGTGAAGATGACTCTGATTGTGAATCAAAACCGAGCTACAAAACACTTGCTAAAATTGCCACTGAACAGCAGAAAGCTATGGAACATATTCAAAAACGGTTAGACAAAAGCGATGACCTATTGGACGCGGAAATGACCCGTTCTCAGTCCTTAATTGAAGACATAAAAGATCTTCATGTTAAGTACAAGGAACTTGAAGGTCTTTATGAATCGCTCTCAAAAACTCATGAAAAGCTTTCCCACGATTACCTTCAAAGGAAGCGAGAACTTGAGAAATTGAAAGCGGCTCATGAAGATCTTCAAAAAGAAAATGAGTCACTCCATGCACAACTGATCAGCTCCACTCAGGAAGGATTTGAACCACCATGTCTAAAATGCATTGAGCGTGATAACGCTACATCTGTTGCTGAATGTTCTACTGCTGCCACTGTTGCAATATCTTCAACTGCTGATGTGGTAACTAACCCCTCTGCTAAGGATACCACTACTATTGCTGATGAAAATGCTAGGTTGAAGACTTTGCTTGAAACAGGGATGTACAAAAGCCTCAAAGGGCATCAGACTTTATGTGATGTCCTCAAAAAGCAGATACTGAACCAAAACCCTAGGAAAGAGGGTGTAGGGTTCGAGAGGAAAATGAATGTTGATGGTTCATACTGGAAGCCTGAGCAGTATCCCAAAACCACATGGGTTGCTGCAAAGGAACCTTCAGTGGATCCATCTACCTTATCTGGCTTCACTTGTGCTAATCCTATTATTATTGATGAATCCTTTGATGCAAACTATAAACTGTTTAAGAATCAGAATGGTGAAGTGTTTGCCAGGTATATTGGTACTAACTGCAGGAACGGGCCACCTACGAAGAAGATCTGGGTTCCCAAAGGTTGTCTTGAGAAGCTTCCAGCAAATGTCATCATGACACCACCTGGGAAGAAGACAAACCCCGGACCAAAGGCTTTATATGGTCCTAAGGCTTCATACAGACAAAGGACTCACCTGAGTCACCTTAACGCCAATGTTTTGCAGGGAAATTATACTCAGACCCATGAATATGAGCGTGTTTCCTCAAACCACTATATTCACAAAACAAAGAATTTTTCTGCTTATTCTTATGAGTATTATTCTCCTCCTGCAAGACTATTTGCTATGGATCCAAGGCCAAAATTCTTAGATGCTGCTCTTAGACTCATTGCTTCTAAGCCACCCCTAAAGATGTGGGTGGTTAAGAAGAACTAACTTTCTCTTGCAGGGAAAGGTCTCCAGCCGAAAATCAAAGGCGTCTGATGCTATTGCTGGGGACCTAAAACACTTGCAGGGCGCAAGATCAAATGCCCAAATGGTCTTACTATCTATTTTGTTCACGAATCGCTTGCTTATCATCTTACCAGTCCTAACTTGGATCTAAGCTTTCATAATCCACTTGTACGTGAAATGTTTATGCTTCACAATGGCTATTGGTGAAGCCTATCCTCCTAACTGCATCGTAGGGAGTGACACCAAAGTCTTCAGACTGGATTATGGATAGTGGATGCACAAATCACATGACTGGAGATCGAAGTCTTCTTATGGACTCAACCTTACGTCCATCTAACAAGAGTCACATCACATTTGCTAATACTGGTAAAAGCAAAGTGTTGGGTCTAGGTAGAGTTGGAATTTCAAGGGATCATCACATGGATAAAGTCATGCTTGTTGAATCCCTTGGTTTCAACTTAATGTCTGTCTCAATGCTTTGTGACTTAAACATGATTGTGATATTTGGAAAATTTCGTTGCCTTGTACTAATGGAATCTGACAAGTCTCTAGTATTTGAAGGATACAGAAAAGGTGATTTGTATATGGTAGATTTCTCAGCTGGACCGCAGATGGCCGTATGTCTTCTAGCAAAAGCTTCAGAGTGCTGGCTCTGGCATCAGAGGCTAGGACATGCCGGCATGAGGAACTTGCACACTCTCGCAAAGAAGAATCACGTCGTAGGCATCGAGGGCATAAAGTTCAAGAAAGATCATCTGTGCGGTGCCTGCGAAGTTGGGAAGATGACTAGGGCCAAGCATCCCTCGAAGACAATCATGACGAAATCCAAACCCTTCGAGCTGCTTCACATGGACTTATTTGGCCCTACTCACTACTCTACATTCACTACCACAACGCGTCTCTATGGCTTCGTCATTGTTGATGATTATTCAAGATACACATGGGTGCATATAATTCTCTACAAGACTGAAGTACAAGATGTCTTCAGACGCTTCGCCAACCCTGCCATGAACAACTATGGCGTCAAGATCAAGCATATCAGAAGTGACAATGGCACTGAGTTCAAGAACACCGGCCTTGATCTTTATCTGGATACAATGGGAATCACTCACAAGTTCTCAGCTCCGTACACACCTCAGCAGAATGGCATTGTAGAGCGCAAGAACAGAACCCTAATTGAGATGGCTCGAACGATGCTCGATGAATACAAGACTCCAAGAAAGTTCGGGCCCGAAGCTATTGATACTGCATGCCATATCATCAACCGTGTTTATATTCACAAGCTTATAAAGAAAGCATCCTATGAACTAATACCGGCAAGAAGCCAAATGTCAGTTACTTCAGATTATTTGAGCTAGGTGCTGGACCAAGGATCCACATCACAAGTCAAAATTTGCACCAAAAGCACAAGAAGGTTTCATGCTCGGCTATGGAAAAGACTCACACTCCTACAGAGTCTTCAACATCTTTCTCTATAAAGTAGTTGAAACTGTGGATGTGCGGTTTGATGAAACAAATGGTTCACAAAGAGAGTTCCTGCCAAATGTGCTGGATGAAGCTTCACCTAATGAATCTATCAAGCTAATGGGAACCGGTGAAATCATGCCTTCTGAAGCACAGCCTGACGAGGAACTCATCATTTCTGCCCCAAATCAACCTGACGACAATACTCAGCCTGAAGACAATCCTCCTGATGATGACAATGTACAGCAAGAGCAAAATCTTCGTCCAACTCATCCTCGTGTTGCAAATGAAGTGCAAGTTGAGAAGATAATTGACATTATAAATGCACCTGGTCCACTTACTCGTTCAAGAGCAACACAGCTAGCAAATTTCTGTGGGCACTTTGCATTTGTCTCAATATCTGAACCCAAGAAAGTTGCTGAAGCCTTTATGGAACCCAAATGGATTCAAGCAATGCAAGAAGAGCTTCAACAGTTTGGGATGAACATCGTATGGGAACTTGTCAGGCGTCCTGACCCTCGCACGCACAACATAATAGGCACAAAATGGATATATCGCAACAAGCAAGATGAGCATGGTCAAGTTGTCAGAAACAAAGCTCGTCTTGTTGCTCAAGGATACACTCAAGTTGAAGGGATTGACTGTGATGAAACATTTTCTCCTGTGGCTAGGCTTGAAGCTATTCGCATACTGCTAGCCTATGCAAATCATCACAACATACTTCTGTATCAAATGGATGTGAAGAGTGCCTTTCTTAATGGAAGGATTGAAGAAGAAGTGTATGTTGCACAACCACCTGGCTTTGAAGATCCAAAAGGTCCTGATATGGTATACAAGCTCAACAAGGCACTGTATGGCCTCAAACAAGCCCCTCGTGCTTGGTATGACACACTCAAAGACTTCCTGAAGAGCAAAGGCTTCAAACCTGGATCCCTGGATACCACACTCTTCATGAAGACATATGATGATGAACTGTTTGTCTGCCAAATCTATGTGGACGACATTATCTTCGGCTGCACTGACAAAAGATACAGTGATGAGTTTGGTCACATGATGCAAGAACAATATCAGATGTCCATGATGGGTGAGCTGAAGTTCTTTCTTGGTCTTCAAATTCGTCAGCAAAGCAACGACATCTTCATATCTCAAGAGAAATATCTCAAAGATTGCCTGAAGAAGTTTGGAATGCAAGATTGCAAAGGTTACTCGACGCCTATGCTAGCTAAACACCATCTGGGTCCCGACGCTAATGGTAAAGATTTCGATCAAAAGGTATACCGCTCCATGATTGGTTCTTTACTTTATTTATGTGCATCTAGGCCAGATATTATGCTTAGTGTTTGCATGTGTGCTCGATATCAAGCGGCACCAAAGGAGTCGCATCACTTAGCTGTGAAGCGAATACTTCGATATTTGGCTTACACCCCAACACTAGGATTATGGTATCCAACGGGCTCAGAGTTTGATCTAGTTGGATTCTCAGATGCTGATTATGCTGGTGACAAAGTTGATCGCAAGTCTACATCAGGCACATGTCACTTTCTAGCACGATCACTTGTCTGTTGGTCTTCAAAGAAGCAAAACCGTGTATCACTCTCCACTGCTGAATCTGAATACATTGCTGTTGGATCTTGCTGCGCTCAGCTTCTCTGGATGAAGCAAACGCTCAAGGACTATGGTGTCCATCTGAAGCATGTGCCACTCTACTGCGACAATGAAAGCGCTATCAAGATTGCCAACAACCCAGTTCAGCACTCGAAGACAAAGCACATTGAAATTCGTCATCACTTTCTCAGAGATCATGTCATGAAGGAAGATATTGATATCATACACGTCAACACTGAAGAGAAACTGGCAGATATCTTCACAAAGCCCTTAGATGAGAAAATGTTTTGCAAGTTGCGGTGTGAGCTAAATATCTTAGAATCCTCAAATGTCCTGTAATCAGGCACACATCCTAACACTAATGCATATTGATGACTTAGATGTGCAACACATGAAGTAAAGTATATATTCAATCAATGAAGACTTACATTCTAAGTGTGAATACATTAACGCGGAATTTGACTTCAGAGCGCCACAATAATTGTGCGCCGTGTCTGGGTCTAATACTTCCTATACGGTGGGTAACGCCACCACCAAATCTTTGTTTGAAGTGTTTCTCGTGGCGTTACATTTGCAAAGTCTTCACACTTGGTTTATCTTCATATAGGACTAATATAGACTTGTGTTCTGTCCTCTACATCATTCACTTATAGCTATGTCTTCTTATTTGAATCTTTTGAACTAAGTGAATGTGATCGGACCCTAACCTCTCTATGCTTCCTCACCTCAAACTATATCTATCCAAATCATATGCATTCTGTTGGAACCGTCGAATATCTTCTCCGTGTCCTTGTCAGCAGAAGATACATAGACAAACTTTAAATCTGATTTTATTGCTCAATCCTTTATGCCTGAAACCCGGAGAAGCCAGAACAACCACCCCGACAGTCATGGCGTACGTGGGATCGTGGGACAACTCCCAATGTGTTACATGTCCGCCACATGTCCCACAGACGTGAACCGCCAGGGGCACCTGCGTAATTGCGCTATGCCGTCTCCCATGCTTATAAATGCACGTCCCATCACGGTCAAAAATTCTTCTACCACCTCTCCACCTCGACCAACCCTAGCGCCTCCGCTCACTCTCGACGACGCCGGCGATGAAGCGCTTCGCTGTCGCGACCTCGTCGACGCCGTCTTCACGCCGACCTCGGACATCGTCTCCTCCGCCGCCGCCGTAGGTGTCCTCTGTCGCCAAGTTAGGGCACGGAAGATCGAACTGCTCGGCATCCACTTCTTCTCTGTCTAGCAGTTCATCGTGTGGTAAATTAAAACTCGCTTTTTACCATCTTCTTGATCCAAATGATTCATCACTTTTGCCACAAGAAGTTTCTGCCTACACATATATGGATCTATCCTGTCTGCATCTCATACTTTGCCTAGAATATTCACTTATGCTTCACACGTAGTTAGATTCCTCACTTGTACCTATTTATGAATTCGTACAAATCTGGAACCAACTCTCATCATATAAGTGAATGTCTTCGTGCTATGAGGTCAAAGTCTTCTAAACTAATTTATCTTCAAAATCTTGTGAGAATGCATATGACCTCTTCCCCTTCCCTCGCATCTCTAATGATGTCACAGGTACATGTCCGTGGGAGAATCCCTTGGTTCTCATAGTCTGCATTCATTTGCAGAATTCTTGCAGCATCATATTCACTCTCCCGAAGGCAGTTCCTGTCTGACCAGCAGACCAAAGCATTTGCCAGTGTTGAAGCATTTCAGTTTGAAGCCTTTCAGATTGAACCCAATGGCAACCGACAAATCAGTTAGAAAGGGTGGTAGACAGCGCCGTGGAAACACCTCCAAGGATTTGCCTCCCGACCTGAGTGAAATGTACAAGACTGATCTAGAGGAGAACTACAATCAGAGGAAGACTCGAATCCAATGGATTTGAAGATATTGGGCTGAACAGTGGTTCAAGTACAGATTCGTGACCCAAGAGTATGCTGAAAAGAATCCTATCAAGCGTCGATGGGGAGACATTACGTACAAGAATCTTCCACTCAGGACTCAAGCTGAAGCCATTGCTCAAGGCTTCTATCCTTGTATGGTCAGAGGGCCACAACCAGCAGATGCCGACCCATCATCACTGCTATGGTGTCGCGACGACAATCTGTTCAAGCGAAATCTTCAGTATGCCAAGAACTCAGCCAAAGAAAACAAGAAGACTTGGGGATTGGACTTCAATCCTGGCCCCTCTGCGCCCCGTGCTGATGGCAAGCGCGAAGCTGAACCTAACCTGGTTGGGCCCTTCTACAACTTAGAAGGTCTCATCAGTCACATAAGGGTTCAAGGGGTAGATGTGGATCAACCTGTAGACGATGTTGATTCTGATGAAGCGCCTGCAACTCTGAAGCCCAAGAAGAAGAAGAAATCCAAGGCTTCGAAGACCACTCCACCAATTGCTTCGAGAGTGAAGCCGTTGGCCACTACTCCACCAGCACCAAGTATGCAATCTGAGGAGCACTCTCGCATCTCCAAGAGCAAACAGCTAAGGAAGAAGCCCATGCACAACCCCAGTCCAGCTATAACTCCTGATGCTGTTCTGAAGAACGCTAATGAAGCCATTGATCTCTCAAGTGATGAAGATCTAGCTGATGATGCTCTGGAGCAATTAATCAAGAGCAAGCAAGACGCAGAAATCTTCAATGATTTTCCGCTCTTTGACGTGGAAGTGTTGAACAACTTCATTGATGAATGGTTTGACACCCCCAACCTCAGCTTTGACGATCTTCAGCTTCCAGTTGGCCTCAGCGTCTCCTTCAATGGCGCCATTGCTTCTGAGCTAGCTCTTGCTCAGAGAATCGTTGAGCTGAAGCAAAAGATTGACTATGAAAAGGCTCAGTTCAAGAAGCACATGGCCAAGCTCAGCTTCCAAGAAATCCAGAACTTCAAGGTCATGATGCATGAGCTCAAGGAAGCCTTTCGCAAGAGGCGTGAAGAAGCCAAAGGTTATCGTGAGCGAATCAAGGCCTTGGCTGCCAAATGCGTCCAAGCTTACAATGAAGCTGAAAAGTGCAAGGCCCTTGGGCGTCCTAGCATTGACCCTAGGATGGCTTCCAAGAAAAAGAAGAAGCAAACTATGAGCCATGCTGAAGAATCAAGGCAGGAAGTGCCTAGCATTGTCTTCCCTACTAGCATGACAGGCACGAAGCCTAAAGTCACCCCAGCTGCTTTAGAGCTTAAGAAGACAAAGGTGGCTGAAGCTGAAGCTCGCAAGCGCAAGAACAACACTGATGATGCTCCCCCCACTAAGAAGCGCAAGATCCAGAAGGCCCGGGCTGCTCCCATAGAGCCCATTTTTGTCGAGCCCATTTCATTTGCTCGTCCCGCATCTGCGCAACAGGAACATCGCATGACAGTTCATGAGCCTGCTCCCACAGAGGCTGAAGACATTCCAGCTGTTGACCCCACCGCAGCTGAAGACATTGGTCCTCATGACAATGTTGAAGATGATGAAGTCCTTCCTCAGATCGAGTACAACATGGAATCTTCACCTGTTCTTATGAACAACGAACGCATCAGCATTGGTCGTCCATTGACGCCAATTGCACAAGATAACTCGTGGGCTGATCACCCAAAAGATACACGAGAAACTCCCCCAACTCAAGTCACCAGTTCGGTGCTTGAAGATGAAGACCTTGAGGCCCAACCAACTCCATCACCACAGGCGTCGCCAGCATTTCGCAGGCTTCGCAAAGGACCAAGGCCTCAAGTCGTTACCCCAAGTGTTTGATGTCTACACACGCTTCTACTCTTGTAGACTATGTTGGGCCTCCAAGCGCAGAGGTTTGTAGGACAGCAGCAATTTCCCTCAAGTGGATGACCTAAGGTTTATCGAACTCAGGGAAGTAGAGGTTGAAGATGGTCTCTCTCAAGCAACCCTGCAACTAAGATACAAGAAGTCTCTTGTGTCCCCAACACACCTAATACACTTGTTAGATGTATAGGTGCACTAGTTCGGCGAAGAGATGTTAAATGGCAAATGATATGGATGGCAAAACAAAGTAATATAAATCTGTAATAAAAAGTGCAGCAAGCAAACAAGTGGTAAACGTGAGCACAAATGGTATTGCAATGGTGGAAACAAGGCCTAGGGATCATACTTTCACTAGAGGCAACTCCCAACAACATTAACATAATCGAATCACATGATATTTCCCATAAAACATGCAATGGAGACGCACCCGGAGGTCATTCCTTCGTGGTCAAGAGAGGACGAGAATTATGTAGAGCTACAAAAGCACACCTCAAAGTTCGTAGTTCTTAATCTAAGGATTTCCCAATGTCACCGCGGCCATCCAAAGAGAGTCCCACAATCACCACAACATATCTAAAGGATTGTCAAAGACAAGCACCAAGAGACTCTCAATCTTCAATCAACACACAAGAGAGGAAATCACTCATGAAAATATTTTTCTAATCCATGTCCAATAGACCGCTGTCACCTTGGTCTCGGGGATTATACTAGATAAAGACAAGTGAGTACATCAATCCAATACATAGAGGAAGGGGAAATATCATGGGATCACCCTAGATTAACATAGCCTATGATCACAACGAAGATCACATCATGGGAGAGAGAGATAACCACATAGCTACACGTACGAGCCCTCGGCCCCGGAGGAGACTACTCACGCATGGACATGGTGAGGAGGAGGTTGATGATGGTGTTGATGGAGAGGTGCAGCCCCGCGAGGAGGAGACGGCCGGCGGCAGCCACGGAGGCGGCGGCGGCCCTCGGGGCGGGGGCGGCCCTAGGGGCAGCGGCCCCTTGGCCCCCCTTCTTCCTTGTAGATGGTGCTGCAATGGTGCTGGTCCTCCCCTCCAAGACGGCGGCTCGGGAGGAGGAAAATTCGTGGCCCCTTGGTGACCTAGGTTTCCTCTCTTTATATAGACTCTCGGATTCCCGTCATCAGATTTTGGGCCTCAGTAAAACGGACTTTACTCAGCCGTCCGGACTCCGATTTGGACGAATTTTATATCCAGAAGCATCACCTTGAAATTCCCCACAACTTTCGCAACTAGACTTTTTCCGTTTGACGTCGTCTTCGGGCCGGAACGTGACCATCTTTCAAAAACGTTCTCAGACAGATTTCAGGAAAGTCAGAGTCCTACTCCAATACGACTCCTTTTGCGTTTTTGTCAATTTCCAAGTAATTCCTACACAATAAAGTGTAAAACAAGAACATTGTGCACTTTTGCAACCATTAGTAGGTTAGTCCAAATATGATCAAAAGTGTATGGAAGTGCATAAATATCATAGCAATATCACACAAAAAGGGCATGAAGCAAGTAGAAATTATAGATACGTTTTGGACGTATCAGTGTTCCAGACGGAGAAGAGCAACAATCAGTTCCTGAAGCTACTCCTACTGTGAACCTCCCAGAGTCTGAAGCTAAAATGGCTGAAGATATTCCGGCTGCATCAGCCGAAGAAGAACAACCCGAAGAAGAAGAAGCACGTGCTGCCACACCCCCTGTTCTTGAGGAGAACGTGTCCGACCCTTCAGCTCCGGAAGTGGAGGTTACAAATTCTGAGGCTTCCACCACCACCACTGAAGCCAATGACGTTGTCATGGCTGAAGCTAATGTGGCACATGAAGTCAATGTGGTGCCTGATGTAATGGCACCAGAAGCAAATGCTGCACCAGAAGCCACTCAACAGCCTGAAGCCACTGCCACTGCTCCTGTTCCGCCTCCACAGCCCCATACAATTGAGCAAGCATACGACAAAGATGATCAGCTCGTCTCTGTCAGATGGCCCATTCTGATTCCTCCACCTGCTGCTGAACCGCCTGCAGCTGGTCCTCAATTTGACCACCATGTTGAGCACAGGCCTCAGGTTCAGAAGCCTAAGCCAAGACTGCCAAGGTTCCCAGGTATTGCCACCTCTCAAGGGTCCTTCAATGCAAATGGCTTCACTGCGCACAACACATTCTTTGACAGCGCCAAGAACCCCTATTCCAAGCCAAGAATATCATCAGATAGGTTCTGGAGTCATCAGCAGCGCAGTTATTATTCTCGAGTACTCTATGATCAAGGGCGCATTTTCCCTCATATGTGTCTGATGCTGAAGCCATTACTGGACTGCCCTGTCTTGAGGAAGCTCTTGATTGCTTCCGTGATGCTGGCTTGCTGAATTTTGTGACTAACAAAGAGCATTGGAATGAAGAGCTGCTTCTGCAATTCTATGCAACCCTCCACATTCGAGGCTACAGCAGGGATCCGAAGACATGGGTCCTTGAGTGGATGACAGGAATGTCCATCATGAAGCCAAAGCCTTTGATCTCATTGAGCTTACTGGTCTGCCCACTCCAGGAGAACTGTACGAACCTGGCTGTCAATTAAACAACGACGCTTTGGAGAGTATCTTTCAGAAGTGCAAGCCCAACATGAGCCAGATGCTAAGCATGATGAAGCCTTTGCCACTCGATGCTGAATATCCAAAGGAGTTCTTTGTTGAAGACCTAGAGTATCTGCCACGCACCATCTATCATATCATCAGGCAAACTCTATGGCCTGTCAAAGGACATTCTTCATCAGCCAAGCTTGAAGGCACAATGAAGACATTGGTCTTCTATATTTTCAATGGCATCAGCTTCAATGCTCAAGATTTCTTTATCAGGCAGTTGGCTGTGTCAGGCTCTGATCTATTTGGTCTCAAGTTCTACGCTCCATGGATTATGCGCCTCATCAAGCTTCATTCTGCTATCACCTATCAGCCTTCTGCTCGCAACCATCATATATTCTTGCCAGAGGTCGATATGTCAGCTGAAGCCATATACCAAGAGCCTGCCAAAGAGCCTGTTAGTCTTCACAACGCTGATCACCAGAGCTTCACTCAGCCAATTGAAGGAGTTCCAGCAGTCTCTCGCGTTTATCCTCTGGCTGGCCGTACTCGCCTACCTCGTCATGCAGAGACTGAAGCCACTGAGAGCACCATTGCCCAAAGGCCTCGGAAGCGTTCTCGTGTTCTCATCGACCGCGAGCTTCTCGTTGCCTTACATCAGAAACAGGATAAGCATCACTAATGGCTGAAGCGTCAGATGCAAAGCCTCTTGGTGGACGTCAATCGCATTCGCAACCTTGCCACCAAGAATGCCTTTGTAGCTCATGAAACCTGTCGGAGGTCATGGAAGAGTTTAACTTTGCTGAGTGCTGAAGCGGATCTTCAAGACGATGGCTTCATAGAAAGATTCAAGTTTGACCACACGCCTCCAAGGAATGCTGTTCTGTGTCGAACTCCATCCCTTGAAGACTTTGACTACTACTCCTCCGCTGCAACGGTTGACGCCAGGGTGATAGATGATCAAGATGATGCTACCTCACCACCTCCTCCGTCAGCGCGTGTCGACACTGCACCAACTACTTCTGCATCGCCAAACATCAACGCCGACCCTGCATCCTCTCCTTCTCCAACTGGGAACGGGTAGAGGCTCTATGTCTTCAAACCTTTTTGGTCCTTACTGACAAAAGGGGGAGAAGCATATGAGTTGATAGTCTTCAAGCGGGTCCATATGGGCGGGTGCTTTATATTTTGCTTAGTGTTTACAACTCTCGTTTTTGCTACATTTGGTTCTTTGAGTTGTAACACTTAAACTTGATGGTCGTCTGCTACGTTTTCTGGTACTCTGTAATGCGATGATAAATTCCGCATGTGCTACGTTATATTCCGCACTTAGTCATTTTGCAGACGTCCATTTCTCATTATGCATATCATTATATTCGACATATCAATTGTGCATGATGAATTGTCTTCATAAGTTGAAGAGGATCTCCACAAGTACAACCTGCCATGTGCATTTGCATTCAAAAGCAAATCAACTATATGCACATCTTCAGGGGAGCCTTTTGCTACTTACGAAGACAATACCTTTATCCTTTACAACTTCACATACTTTTATCCCCGTTGAAAACTTCTACAAGTTTGTCATCAATCACCAAAAAGGGGGAGATTGTAAGTGCATCTAGTGCCACCCCTAGTTGGTTTTGGAGTACTGACGACAAACCTGGTTGAGGGACTAATGTGTTTGTGAGAATTGCAGGATAACACAGGTAGTAGTCCCTCATTGATTCGGTTTACCTACCGGAGATGACCCCTAAAAATGTATGAAGACATTGACGACAATGGTGGTATATGAAGATAATCATATTGAAGACTATGACAAGAGAAGACATTGTGTGAAGACTATGGAGCATGAAGACTTAGATGTTTCGTTGTTCCCTTTTCTTCTTTGTTGAGTCATAGGAACCACTGCACTGTTAATTGGGGTCCAAGTGAACTAAGTCAGAGTGACTGAAGTGATGCTCAACCAAATCCTAAGTCTTCGAGCGAAGACAATGAGAGCAAATCTTATCCAGAGCTGGATGAGTCAGCTTTACTTGTAGCCCAAGTAAAGTTGCCGTGTGTGTTTGAAATCTGACCGTTGGAACACGTGTCAGTTCCTGAGTGACCCAGGGTCACTTCGGACAAATCAGGTCGGGTTGCCCAGTGGCTATAAATAGCCCACCCCCTACACCATAAATTGGTGACTGCTCAGAATTATTACATGGCTTTTGTCGTTTGAGAGTGATACGTCCAAAACGTATCTATAATTTCTGCTTGCTCCATGCCTTTTTTGTGTGATATTGCTATGATATTTATGCACTTCCATACACTTTTGATCATATTTGGACTAACCTATTAACTCAGTGCCCCACAGTGCCAGTTCCTGTTTTCTGCTGTTTTTCTATTTCAGGTTTCCCCCATAATAAAAGTGCCCTAAAAATTCCGGGAAAAATACAGGAAAAATCAGCGTACCGGGAGCTTCAAGAAAAACCAAAGCAGGGCCAGAGGGGAGCCAGGGGCAGCCCAGGCGGCCCCACCCCTGGCTGCCCTAGGGGGCGCCTGGGCCCCCCTCTCCGCTTCTGGTGACTCCCTTTGGCATATATACTCCTCGCGTCGCGGAAACCCTGATTCCTAAACCCTTTTCTCCAGAAGCAATTCCGATCTCCGCCGCCATCGCCACCAAGTTTCGGGGGACCAGAATTCCTGTGCCGGCATCCTGCCGGGACGGGGAAGTGCCCCCGGATTCATCTCCATCGACGTTGCTTCCTCCCTCCATGATGTGGGAGTAGTTCCTCCTCGGGGCTGAGGTTTCTACCAGTAGCTATGTGGTCAATTCTCTCTCCCATGATGTGGTCTTCGTTGTGATCATAGGCTATGTTGATCTAGGGTGATCCCATGATATTTCCCCTTCCTCTATGTATTGGATTGATGTACTCACTTGTCTTTATCTAGTATAATCCCCGAGACCAAGGTGACAGCGGTCTATTGGACATGGATTAGAAGAATATTTTCATGAGTGATTTCCTCTTTTGTGTGTTGATTGAAGATTGAGAGTCTCTTGGTGCTTGTCTTTGACTATCCTTGAGATATGTTGTGGTGATCGTGGTACTCTCTTTGGATGGCCGCGATGACATTGGGAAATCCATAGATTGAGAACTACGAACTTTGAGGTGTGCTTTTGTAGCCCTACATAATTCTCGTCCTCTCTTGACCACAAAGGAATGACCTCCGAGTGCGTCTCCATTGCACGTTTTTATCATGTGATTAGTCTATGTTAATGTTGTTGGGAGTTGCCACTAGTGAAAGTATGAAGCCTAGGCCTTAATTCCACCATTGCAATACCATTTGTGGTCACGTTTACCACTTGTTTGCTTGCTGCACTTTTTATTTCAGATTTACAAATACATCTTTTGCCATCCATATCACTTGCCATTTAACATCTCTTCGCCGAACTAGTGCACCTATACATCTGACAAGTGTATTAGGTGTGTTGGGGACACAAGAGACTTCTTGTATCTTGATTGCAGGGTTGCTTGAAAGGGGTACATTCAACCTCCACTTCCCTGAGTTCGATAAACCTTGGGTTACTCACTTAAGGGAAATTTGCTGCTGTCCTACAAACCTCTGCTCTTGGAGGCCCAACACTGTCTACAGGAATAGAAGCGTGTAGTAGACATCAAGCTATTTCTGGTGCCGTTGCCGGGGAAGTGAGGTAAGTGAAGGTACCTTCTCTAGATCTTCCAATTAAATCTTTTTGTTTCTTGTTTTTATTTCACTAGTTTTGCTTAATGGAAAATAACAAAAATTTGAGAGAGCTTTATAAGCTCTACCTTGAACTTGGACATGATGTGTTCGAAGAGAAAATTAAAAAACCTTTGGAACTTTATTATTTGCATAAAAATCATGATGGTGGTGATGTTATTAGTATGTTTTTATTTAATATCAATATTGCTAATGACATGGAAAGCTCTAAGCTTGGGGATGACACGTTTGATGAACATGATATTTTTAGTCCCCCAACTTTTGAGGAGAAAATTTACTTTGATGATACTATGCCTCCTATATATGATGATTACAATGATGAATATGATATTTTCAGTCCACCTACTATTGAGGATAAAATTTATTATGATTATGATATGCCTCCTAAATACGATGATTACCATGATGGTTATGATAGTCTTACTCTCACTATTCCTAATAAGAAAGATGTAATGCCCAGGATGGAGTTATACCTCCTACGTGTCGAGGCACGACTTAAAGGCATAAGTCCATCCTAGAATGATCTCAAGTTTGGTAATCTTTGCACAACTCATGTAAAAGAGGGATAGTAAACTGAAAATAGTTGGCTTACAATTGCCACGTCACAGAAATTACAGTACAAGTCTCAAACATCATACATTAAGATCACTACAACCCTCTAAGGGCAAAAGCCAAATGTCAAAGTACCAAACTCAGATAAATAAAACAACCACAGGCGGATCGAATCCTAGTAAGAGACTCCACTACTGATCGTCCGGGTAGCGCACGTAGTACCGACTACGCTCCTCGTCGTACTCCCAATTCAGCTCGGTGCCATCACCTGGATAGCTCACAGCTGGACCTGCATCTGGTGTGTGAAGTAACTGTGAGCCACAGAGGACTCAGCAATCCCGTTCCCGGGTAACAGAACTATCAAAGCCTTTAGGCGAGGGACAGGCTGAAGAAAGAACAAGTCTGCAGCAGCAACTAGCATCTAGCTTACGCAAGTGAGAGCGAGAAGAGAAGGCTTCGGCGAGAAGTGATCACGAAGTGATCCTAGCTACAGCTCACAAACATAACCCCTCCGTGTTCAACTCCCGAATCCCTATTCGGAAATTGACAGTCACGGAACACACGCTGGTAGTGTATTAGTATCATTGTGTCAAGTTTTCTACAACCGTAATTAACAAGCTCCCATCTGCCACATAACCGCGGGCACGGCTTTCGAAAGTTCAAACCCTGCAGGGGTGTTCCAACTTGACCCATTACAAGCCCACGATCCGCGGAGTCGCAACTCCAAAGTGGGAAGACCCGAGTATCCTCGGAATCCCGTGCTCAAGATATACCGAGCTAAGGTAAGGCTAATCCAGCAAATCCTCCCGGCGTGCCGACACCCTGATAGTAGCCGCGCGTATCTAGTCTCAGGCCACGACCGGATGAGCACAGCGTACAGTGGCCGAAACCCAAGTTGCCAAGGGGGGCCCCGCACACGACTCTAGTTTGGACCAACACTCAAGTCGAGCACTGGCCCAGGGGGGTTGAATTAATTAAGCCTCGGGTTAATTACTCCCTCGGAAAGGTTTTAGTTGTGTTAGGCGAATAGTACCAATGTTGGGACTTGCTGGAAAAGACTTAGCACTTAGCGGTTTATCGAGGGGGTCCCATACACCCCAACCGTGTTAGGAACGCATAATCAAGGAACATAATACCGGCTTATACGGATCCTAACGGCATGAGTGGAACAAATCACCAAGCAAAAGGCTTAGCCTTCCACCCTTGCCAATATATAGATGGTTTCAATTAAAACATTTATATAGTGTGATATAACCCAACCAAACTTCAACATGGAGCAAGCATCTTCACTTCACCTGCAACTAGCAACGCTATAAGAAGGGCTGAGCGAAGCGTACTTAGCCAAGCAACGGTTTGCATAGGTAGGGTGGTTAAACATGGCAATTGGTTACAAGTAGGAGGCTGACAAGAAGAACATGGGCATCGAGGCAAAACTATAGATCGAGACTACTAGCAAAAGGCAAAGATAGTAATGTTATCGGGGTTCGGTCATCTTGCCTGAAGAGAAGACGTTCGGATCGTAAGAAGGGTCATCGTGCTCAACCTCGTTGGAAAACTCGTGCTCAACTTCGTTCCCGGTCTCAGCTTCCGGCTCTAAACACAACAAACACACCAAGCACCAATCAACAAAATGCAATGCGCACTCGAAAAACATGAATGCATGATGGATGCACTAAAGATGCACATGGGGCACGGAAAACATCACTCAAGCAAAACACCTCAAAACAAGATAACAACCTGATATTATTAATCTACACAGAAAATCACCCAAGTTTGATATAAGATTCGCTGAAATCGGAGTTACGGGCTAAAAGTTATGCCCGAAACAAGATTTGAGCGAAAACTGCAAATTACAGCAACATGGCATCTTTGGAGCTCAAAATAATTAATCTACAACACCCAAAAAGCATGGCAAAGGACTTGAACACAAACTAGATATAAAGTACAGCAACTAGGTCCAAAGTGCACCCCCAACGGAGTCACGGATCAATAGCAATGATCTTGGACATATTGAACTTTGAAATAAAATTCTGGCAGCAGAATTTTATTGAAAGTTTGGAGCAAAAGATAAACATGCTACAGCCACTCAAATGGACATGTGAGGACATGAATGGAAAGACAACAATATATACTTCAAGGAACAATCAAAATCCACCCCAAAACTATCATGCTTTGTCCTAGAGCATCACACGAACATGGCATCGGAACGTTACAGATTTCAGACTTGGTGAAATTTCACTAAGTCCTAAAACAGCAATAACATCATAGCACACAAAAGAGCATGTTTAAGACACCTCGAAACTAAACATGGCAAAGGGTAAGCACCTCATCAAAATACATATGACGGTGATCCCGAAACACACAAGCATGCATCATAGAGGTGAACACACCGATTACAACGAGCTCAACTAGATGGCATTTCATAACAAGTGAAAACACCTTATATGAGCATGGCACTTTGCAATGAAGATAACAAGGAAACAATAAATCTACCATGCCACCTATCACACACAACACGTAGTTCGTGGCAAGACGAACACGTTGACATGTCATTTGCATTGTTTGGACAAACGAGCTAAAAGTCTTCACAAGTCAAAGGTGGCATGAAAAATAACACATAACAGCAGTTTATAACATGATGCACTCTTGCAACAGCAAAACAAGTGTCAAGAAGACCTCTAACATGCAAGACAACAACAGGTAAAACGTAGAGGGCATCTCCACGAACATCTGGACATGCTACACGCGCAAAACGGAGCAACAGGCACAAAGTTAGGGCAGGTCAAACTTGGCATCTCGGATAAACAGATATGGGGACTTAGGGAAAAAAAAGGTACCTCTCCAGATCGGATCTGGAGGAACAGTACGGGCCGGCCGGATGAACAGTGCGGCGGCCCGATCGGTGGACGAGGCGGCCCGGAGGAGGAGGAAGCCCTGCCTGGGCCTGGCGAGCGGCGGTACGGTGGCCCGGCTGGGGCGGGAGCCCAGGCAGCGGTGGAGGGCTGCGGCCCAGGGCGGCGCTGCGCAGGCCCGTGGGGCAGCGGGAGGAGGCGAAGCGAGGAAGGCCTGGCGACGGCGTACGGGCCGGCGAGGTGGCCCGCTCGGGCGCCCGGCCTGGCGCGGCTGCGGCGAAGGAGTGGGGAGGCGCTGGGCCGGGGGGAGGCGGCTGCGGCCCACCGCGGCTGGCGGCGATGCGGTCCCCCAGGGGCGACGTACGGGCCCGAACTGGCAAGCGAAGCGGGACGATGGCCTCTGGTGGTGAAGCGGTCGCTCGGGCGAGGCCCG
>LR738714.1:569581106-569595884 GCA_902687465.1 Secale cereale | reverse complement strand
CGCGAAGGAGCGAGCGTTGACCTCGTGCTCCTCGAGGGGAGCCCGGCGCGACAGCAGTTCCTTCGGTGGATCGAAGGATCCGAAGGATCCCGAGGGGATCTGGCAGAATTTTCGGATCTGGAGTAAAAATGGAAAAAAAAAGAGGGGAGAGAGGAGGAAGAAGAAGGGGACATGCCAAATAGACTAGGGGTCTATAAGTAGCAGTTTTAGACTAGGGTTTGGAGACTAGGGTTTGGAGACTAGGGGTGTTAGGAGCCCTCCGATCGTGATCCAACGGATCCGATCGCGGGGATAGAATAAAAGGGCCAGACGGAGATAAAAGAATGCAGTAGGGGTATTTCCGGGACACGAAGTGAATGCACATCGGACCCACACGGACAACGGAGGGAAAAGTCAACGGAGTCCAAACGAGACGAGATTTGAGAGGCGGGTTGCACACAACAAAACAACAACACACAGCACAACCTCGCGGCACACCGGTAACGAAAAACGCCCGAACAACAAAGTAGGCCTACGGGACGTCACGGACACGTGAGGGAGCTCCGGAACACGAAACGGACAACGGGAAGGAACGCCACGAACCGGATGCAACCCACAACACAGATGCAATGCAATGCACATGTCTACAAGATATGAATGAATGCCACACACTCACACAACAAAATGACGAAAGCCCGAAAGACAAAGAACCCGAAATGGAATTAGATGAAGCCGGAGATATATTATATACCCAAAAGGGAAAGTATTACATCCGGGGCATTACAAAAGATTTTGCTTATATGAAGAGTAATGACACTTTTATGCTTTTGGATCATGGAAATAATGCCTTATGTGATAGTTATATTGTTGAGTTCATCCATGATGCCACTGAAATTTATAATGAGAGAGGGAGACATGGTTCGAAATATCTTAATAATAAGAAGTTTCCTCTCTTTATGGTGAATATTTTGAAGTTATGCTTGTTTTGCCTTCCTATGCTAGTTGCTTTGTGCTTCAATGAATTATTTTATTGCAATATTCCTATGCATAGGAAGCATGTTAGGCTTAAATGTGTTTGGTATTTGCTTCTTGATGCTCTCTTTTGTTCTTCAACTCTTATTCCTACGAGAGCATCATTAAAGTCTTAAGCCTATCTTTATGGCTATAAAGAAAGAGCTCTAGGGAGACAACCCTTGTTATCTTTGCTTTCAGTTTGTTGTTTCAGTTTTTAGTGGTCTTGATGTTTGTTACTACTGTAGCAACATCATTGTATCTTTATTTTTCAGCTTTGTGCCAATTTTAGCCTCTGATTGCAAGAAAGTTCAAAAGTTGTGACATGCTGTCCAGAAAACAGATTATGTCCTTGGAATGAAAAATTCGAATAAAATCACCAGATCATCTTTTTTATTTGAATTTTTTGACAGCGTGCTCTATACAATTGGCTTTCGAGCGTCTGTTCTGAGTTTTTTGATTTGAGTTGCAGAAGTGCCCCGAAAAAATTATTTACTACCTGCTGGTCTGTTTTTCACAGATTCTATCCTGTTTTGCCTTTTCTTCATTTTGCAAACCTTGAGCTTGCTTTTTCTTTGCAAAAACCTTTTGGCAATCTTGAGAAACAGTAGCTCTTCAAGATTATCCTTATTTCCAGTAGGGAAAAATTATTTTATTGTGGGTACTAACCTCGCTAATCAGATTATGATGAGTTATGTATGAAGGGAGTTTTCAAGTGTGCGGGGGAAGATGATAAAAGAAGATTCAGGAGGGTCAAACGCACAAGCTTGGGGATGCCCCCGTGCACCCCCAAGAAATATTCAAGAAGACTCAAGCGTCTAAGCTTGGGGATGCCCCCGTGCATCCCCTTCTCCATCAACAATTATCAGTTCATCTTTCGTTCCACTATATTTTAATCACTTCATGTGTTATGTGCTATGCTTGGAGCGTCTTGCTATTAGTTTCCTTTTTAGTTTTCTTTAGCTTTGCTTGCTGTTCATAACGAGTTAGAACCCAGCTTTCTTTGTGTGGGAGAGAAACACGCTCCACTTCAACCTAGAACACAACATAGGATTTTCATGCTTATCTTTGCTGTGTGTGTTCTTTGTCTTTCCATAGCTGTTGTCATGTTTAGCTCTTAGTTTTCGTGCTTTTCTTTTTAAAGAGCTTTTGTTTAGTTGGTTGTTGAACTCTCTTGAGTTTTCATGATTATCTTGTTAAGAGACTTTACCTGTTGCACTGAGTTGTGTGTCTTAACTTAAAGTAGGTAATTGAGGTTGCTATTTAATTTTAGTAGTAACTTGCAATAGTTTTGAGGTATTGCCATGAGTAATGTCTGAACTTTTGGTGTCAAGAGCTTTAGACTATTAGTGATAGATGTCGTATTTTGGGCAATCCGTGTTTATTTTCGAAAATCTACAAAATAGTTGAGAACTTTAGCTACTAAATGGATCACTAATCTTTGGAGGGATCGAATATTAGAGAACACTCACGTACCATGAGCCGAGGATGCGCAAGGATAACCAAACCCCCATACACTCCTCCTCGGGGTACTTATCTCTTTGTGAACCTCCTAATTAGATTGAGAGTTACCGATAATAAGTGCATGAGTTCTTCGGACTAATGTGAGTATTCGAAAGTTGACACTTCCCCCTAACTGTTGGGGATCGTAGAAGAAATCAAAAAATTTATACGCATCACCAAGATCAATCTATGGAGTAATCTAGCAACGAGGGAGAGGGGAGTGCATCTACATACCCTTGTAGATCACGAGCGGAAGCGTTCAAGAGAACGGGGATGATGGAGTCGTACTCGTCGTGATCCAAATCACCGATGATCCTAGCGCCGAACGGACGGCACCTCCGTGTTCAACACACGTACGGAGCGGGGACGTCTCCTACTTCTTGATCCAGCAAGGGGGGAGGAGAGGTTGATGGAGATCCAGCAGCACGACGGCGTGGTGGTGGAAGTAGTGGGATTCCAGCAGGGCTTCGCCAAGCGCTGCGGGAGGAGGGAGATGTGTCACGGGGGGGAGAGGGAGGCGCCAGGGCTTGGGGTACGACTCCCATGGGCCTCCACACTATATATAGGGGTGGAGGGGCTGGTTTATTGCCCTCCAAGTCCATTGGGGCGTTGGCAAAGGTGGGGGAAAGAAATCCCATCATTTCCTTTCCCCACCGATTGTTATCCCCCCTTTTTAGGGATCTTGATCTTATCCCTTCGGGATATGATCGTATTCCTTCTAAGGGGGGATCTTGGTGCGCCTTGACCAGGGGTGTGGGGCCTTGCCCCCACTACCCACGTTCATGTGGGTCCCCCCATGCAGGTGGGCCCCACTTCGGAACCTTCTAGAACCTTCCCGGTACAATACCGAAAAATCCCGAACATTTTCCGGTGGCCAAAATAGGACTTCCTATATATAATTCTTTACCCCCGGATCATTCCGGAACTCCTCGTGACGTCTGGGATCTCATCCGGGACTCCGAACAACTTTCGGGTTTCCGCATACTTATATCTCTACAACCCTAGCGTCACCGAACCTTAAGTGTGTAGACCCTACGGGTTTGGGAGACACGCAGACATGACAAAGATGACTCTCCGGTCAATAACCAACAGCGGGATCTGGATACCCATGTTGGCTCCCACATGCTCCACGATGATCTCATCGGATGAACCACGATGTCAAGGATTCAATCAACCCCGTATACAATTCCCTTTGTCTATCGGTACAGTACTTGCCCGAGATTCGATCGTCGGTATCCCGATACCTTGTTCAATCTCGTTACCGGCAAGTCTCTTTACTCGTTCCGTAACACATCATCCCGTGATCAACTCCTTGATCACATTGTGCACATTATGATGATGTCCTACCGAGTGGGCCCAGAGATACCTCTTCGTCACACAGAGTGACAAATCCCAGTCTCGATTCGTGCCAACCCAACAGACACTTTCGGAGATACCTGTAGTGCACCTTTATAGCCATCCAGTTACATTGTGATGTTTGGTACACCCAAAGCATTCCTACGGTATCCGGGAGTTGCACAATCTCATGGTCTAAGGAAAAGATACTTTGACATTTAGAAAAGCTTTAGCATACGAACTACACGATCTGTGCTAGGCTTAGGATTGGGTCTTGTCCATCACATCATTCTCCTAATGATGTGATCCCGTTATCAACGACATCCAATGTCCATGGTCAGGAAACCGTGAGCATCTGTTGATCAACGAACTAGTCAACTAGAGGCTTACTAGGGACATGGTGTTTGTCTATGTATCCACACATGTATCTGAGTTTCCTATCAATACAATTCTAGCATGGATAATAAACAATTATCATGAACAAGGAAATATAATAATAACCAATTTATTATTGCCTCTAGGGCATATTTCCAACAGTCTCCCACTTGCACTAGAGTCAATAATCTAGTTCACATCGCCATGTGATTAACACTCACAGGTCACATCACCATGTGACCAACATCCAAAGAGTTCACTAGAGTCAGTAATCTAGTTCACATCAATATGTGATAACACCCAATGCGTTCTAGGTTTGATCATGTTATGCTTGTGAGAGAGGTTGTAGTCAATGGGTCTGCAACATTCAGATCCCTATGTACTTCGCAAAACTTTATGTCATATCGTAGATGCTGCTACCACGTTCCACTTGGAGCTATTCCAAACTGTTGCTCCATTATACGTATCCGGTATCTCTACTCAGGGTTATCCGGATAGGTGTTAAGCTTGCATCGACGTAACTCTTTACGTCGAACTCTTTATCACCTCCATAACCGAGAAACATTTCCTTATTCCTCTAAGGATAATTTTGACCACTATCTAGTGATCCATTCCTGGATCACCTTTGTACCCTCTTGCCAGACATGTGGCAAGGCACACATCAGGTGCGGTACTCATCATGGCATACCGTATAGAGCCTATGACAAAAGCATAGGGACGACCTTCGTCCTTCCTCTTTCTTCTGCCGTGGTCAAGCTTTGAGTCTTACTCAACTTCACACCTTACAACTCAGGTAAGAACTCCTTCTTTGACTGATCTATTTTGAACTCCTTCAAAATCATGTCAAAGGTGTGTGTTCCTTTTGAAAGTATCATCAGGCGTCTTGATCTATCTCTATAGATCTTGATGCCCAATTATGTAAGCAGCTTTATCTAGGTCTTCCTTTGAAAAACTCCTTTCAAACAACCCTTTACTCTTTCCAGAAATTCTACATCATTTTGGATCAACAATATGTCAATCACATATACTTATCAGAAATGTTGTAGTGCTCCCACTCACTTTATTGTAAATAAAAGTTTCTAACAAACTTTGTACACCCAAAAACTTTGATCACTCCATCAAAGCATATATTCTGACTCCGAGATGCTTGCTCTAGTCCATAGAAGGATCACTGGAGCTAGCATACCTTTTAGCATCCTTAGGATCGACAAAACCTTTCTGATTGTATCACATACAACTTTTCCTTACGAAAACTTGTAAGGAAACTTGTTTTGGCATCCATCTGCCAGATTTCATAAATGTAGCTAATGCTAACATGATTCCGACGGACTTAAGCATCACTACGGGTGAGAAAATCTCATCGTAGTCAACTCCTTGAACTTGTGAAAAAACTCTTTGCCACAAGTCGAGCTTTATAGACGGTGACCGTTACCGTCCACGTCCGTCTTCTTCTTAAAGATCCATTTATCTCAATGGCTTGCCAATCATCGGGCAAGTCCACCAAAGTCCATACTTCATTTTGATACATGGATCCTATCTCGGATTTCTCGGCTTCTAACCATTTGTCAGAATACGGGCCCACCATCGCTTCTCCATAGTTCGTAGGTTCATCGTTGTCCAACAACATGACCTCTAAGACAGGATCACCGTACCACTCAGGAGTAGTACATATCCTTGTCGACCTACGAGGTTCGATAGCAACTTGATCTGGAGCTTCATGATCACTATCATTAGTTTCCTCTTCAACAGTCGTAGGTTCCACAGAAACATCTTTCTGTGTTGCACTACTCTCCGGTTGAAGTGAGGGTTCGACAACCTCATCAAGTTCTATCTTCCTCCCACTCAATTCTTTCGAGAGAAACTCCTTCTCGAGAAAGGACCCGTTCTTAGCGACAAACATTTTTGCCCTTGGATCTGAGATAGGAGGTATACCCAACTGTTACCTTTGAGTATCCTATGAAGATGTATTTGTCCGCTTTGGGTTCGAGCTTTTCCCGGCTGAAGCCATAAGCATCGCAGCCCCAAACATTAAGAAACGACAACTTTGGTTTCTTGCCAAACCATAGTTCATACGGCGTCGTCTCAACGGACTTAGATGGTGCCCTATCTAAAGTGAGTGCAACTGTCTCTAATGCATAACCTCAAAATAATAGTGGTAGATCGGTAAGAGACATCATAGATCGTACCATATCTCATAAGGTTCGACTACGACGTCCGGACTCACCATTACGTTGTGGTGTTCCAGGTGGCTTCAACTGTGAAACAATTCCACAATGTCTTAAGTGATTTCCAAACTCACAACTTAGAAAATCTTCCCTTGATCAGATCGTAGGAACATGATCTTCTTGTTATGATGATTCTTAACTTCACTCTGAAATTGCTTGAACTTTTCAAACGTTTCAGACTTTTGCTTCATTAAGTAAATATACCCATATCTACTCAAATCGTCAGTGAAGACGAGAAAATAACGATATCCACCACACGCCTTAATTCTCATTGGATCACACACATCAGCATGTATGATTTCCAACAAGTCACTTGCCCGTTTCATTGTACCTGAAAACGGGATCTTAGTCATCCTGCCCATGAGGCATGGCTCGCATGTGTCAAGCGATTCAAAATCAAGTGACTCCAAACATCCATCAGCATGGAGTTTCTTCATGCATTTTATGCCAAAATGACCTAAGCGGCAGTGCCAAAAGAAAGTGGTACTATCATTATTAACTCTACATCTTTTGGCATTAATATTATCATCATGTGTATTACTATGATCGAGATTCAACAAACCATTGGGTGCATGACCATAAAGGTATTATTCATGTAAACAGAATAACCATTATTCTCTGACTTAAATGAATAACCTTATTGCAATGAACATGATCTAATCATATTCATGCTCAACGTAGACACCTGATAACATTTATCTAGGTTCAACACTAATCTCGAAAATAGAGGGAGCGTCCGATGGTGATCTTATCAACCTTGGAAACACTTCCAACACACATCGTCACCTCGCCCTTAGCTAGTCTCCGTTCAGACCGTATCTTTTGCTTCAAGTCACTAATAATAGCAACTGAACCGGTATCCAATACCCAGGTGCTACAAGGAGTACTAGTAAGGTACACATCAATAACACGTATATCAAATATACTTTGTTGAAGTTGCCAGCTTTCTTATCTACCATGTATTTGGGGTAGTTCCGCTACCATGTGACCGTTCCCCTTATAATTGAAGCACTTAGTCTCGAGGTTTGGGTTCAACCTTGGGTTCCCTCATTAGAGCGACAACTGGTTTGCCATTCATGAAGTTTCCCTTCTAGCCCTTGCCCCTTTTGAAACCAGTGGTCTTGTTAAACCATCAACACTTGATGCTCCTTCTTGATTTCTACTTTTGCGGTCTTAAGAACCGCTAATAGCTCCGGGATCATCTCCATCCTTTGCATGTCATAGTTCATCATGAAGTTCTAGTAGCTTGGTGATAGTGTCTAGAGAATTCTGTCAACCACTATCTCACCTGGAAGATTAACTCCCACTTGGTTCAAGTGATTTTAGCACCCAGACATTCTGAGTACATGCTCACCAGTTGAGCTATTATCCTCCATCTTTTTGGCAAAAGAACTTGTCAGAGGTCTCGTACCTCTCAACACGGGCATAAGCCTGAAATCCCAGTTTCAGCTCTTGGAACATCTCATATGTCCTATGGCGTTCAAAACGTCATTGGTAAACCCGTTTCTAAGCTGTAAAGTATGGTGCACTAAACTATCAAGTAGTCATCAAGACGTGTCTGTCAAGTGTTCACAACATCCACAGACGACGTTGTAGGGGTTTGCACATCGAGCGGTACATCGAAGATGTAAGATTTCTATGTAGCAGTGAGGACACTCCTCGGACTAACCCAGTCCGTATCATTGCTTACAATATCTTTCAACTTGGTCTTTCTCTAGGATCGTATTAAACAGGGAGCTACAACGCAGTTATTGGTCTACAACATAATTTGTGAAGACAACTTAGACTATTGTTCATGACAACTAAGTTCATCTAATGAACTCCCACTCAGATAGACATCTCTCTAGTCATCTAAGTGATACATGATCCGAATCGACTAGGCCGTGTCCGATCATCACGTGAGACGGACTAGTCATCAACGGTGAACATCTTCATGTTGATCGTATCTTCTATACGACTCATGTTCGACCTTTCGGTCTTCCATGTTCCGAGGCCATGTCTGTACATGCTAGGCTCGTCAAGTCAACCCTAAGTGTATCGCGTGTGTAAATCTGGCTTACACCCGTTGTATGCGAACGTTAGAACCTATCACACCCGATCATCACGTGGTGCTTCGGAACAACGAACCTTAGCAACGGAGCACAGTTAGGGGGAACACAATTCTTGAAATTTTAGTGAGAGATCATCTTATTCACTACCGTCGTTCTAAGCAAATAAGATGTAAAACATGATAAACATCACATGCAATCAAAAAGTGACATGATATGGCCAATATCATCTTGCTCCTTTGATCTTCATCTTTGGGGCTCCATGATCATCATCGTCACCGGCATGACACCATGATCTCCATCATCATGATCTCCATCATCGTGTCTTCATGAAGTTGTCTCGCCAAACATTACTTCTACTACTATGGCTAACGGTTAGCAATAAAGTAAAGTAATTACATGGCACTTTTTAGTGACACGCAGGTCATACAATAAATAAGACAACTCCTATGGCTCCTGCCGGTTATCATTCTCATCGACATGCAAGTCATGATTCCTATTACAAGAACATGATCAATCTCATACATCACATATATATCATTCATCACATCCTTTTGGCCATATCACATCACACGGCACATGCTGCAAGAACAAGTTAGACGTCCTCTAATTGTTGTTGCAAGTTTTTACGTGGCTGCTATAGGTTTCTAGCAAGAACGTTTCTTACCTACGCCGAAACCACAACGTGATATGCCAATTTCTATTTACCCTTCATAAGGACCCTTTTCATCGAATCTGATCCGACTAAAGTGGGAGAGACAGACACCCGCTAGCCACTTTATGCAACTAGTGCATGTCAGTCGGTGGAACCAGTCTCACGTAAGAGTACGTGTAAGGTCGGTCCGGGCCGCTTCATCCCACGATGCCGCCGAATCAAGATAAGACTAGTAATGGCAAGAGAATTGACATGATCTACGCCCACAACTACTTTGTGTTCTACTCGTGCAAGATACTACGCAAAGACCTAGCTCATGATGCCACTGTTGGGGATCGTAGCAGAAATAAAAAAAATTCTACGCATCACCAAGATCAATCTATGGAGTAATCTAGCAACGAGCGAGAGGGGAGTGCATCTACATACCCTTGTAGATCGCGAGCGGAAGCGTTCAAGAGAACGGGGATGATGGAGTCGTACTCGTCGTGATCCAAATCACCGATGATCCTAGCGCCAAACGGACGGCACCTCCGTGTTCAACACATGTACGGAGCGGGGACGTCTCCTCCTTCTTGATCCAGCAAGGGGGGAGGAGAGGTTGATGGAGATCCAGCAGCACGACGGTGTGGTGGTGGAAGTAGTGGGATTCCAGCAGGGCTTCGCCAAGCGCTGCGGGAGGAGGGAGATGTGTCACGGGAGGGAGAGGGAGGCGCCAAGGCTTGGGGAACGACTCCCATGCGCCTCCCCACTATATATAGGGGTGGAGGGGGCTGGTTTCTTGCCCTCCAAGTCCATTGGGGCGTTGGCAAAGGTGAGGGAAAGAAATCCCATCATTTCCTTTCCCCACCGATTGTTATCCCCCCTTTTTAGGGATCTTGATCTTATCCCTTCGGGATATGATCTTATTCCTTCTAAGGGGGGGATCTTGGTGCGCCTTGACCAGGGGTGTGGGGCCTTGCCCCCACTACCCACGTTAATGTGGGTCCCTCCATGCAGGTGGGCCCCACTTCGGAACCTTCTAGAACCTTCCTGGTACAATACCGAAAAATCCCGAACATTTTCCGGTGGCCAAAATAGGACTTCCTATATATAATTCTTTACCTCCGGACCATTCCGGAACTCCTCGTGACGTCCGGGAACTCATCCGGGACTCCGAACAACTTTCGGGTTTCCACATACTTATATCTCTACAAACCTAGCGTCACCGAACCTTAAGTGTGTAGACCCTACGGGTTCGGGAGACACGCAGACATGACAAAGACGACTCTCCGGTCAATAACCAACAGCGGGATCTGGATACCCATTTTGGCTCCCACATGCTCCACGATGATCTCATCGGATGAACCACGATGTCAAGGATTCAATCAACCCCGTATACAATTCCCTTTGTCTATCGGTACAGTACTTGCCCGAGATTCGATCGTCGGTATCCCGATACCTTGTTCAATCTCGTTACCGGCAAGTCTCTTTACTCGTTCCGTAACACATCATCCCGTGATCAACTCCTTGATCACATTGTGCACATTATGATGATGTCCTACCGAGTGGGCCCAGAGATACCTCTCCGTCACACGGAGTGACAAATCCCAGTCTCGATTCGTGCCAACCCAACAGACACTTTCAGAGATACCTGTAGTGCACCTTTATAGCCACCCAGTTACGTTGTGACGTTTGGTACACCCAAAGCATTCCTACGGTATCCGGGAGTTGCACAATCTCATGGTCTAAGGAAAAGATACTTTGACATTTAGAAAAGCTTTAGCATACGAACTACACGATCTGTGCTAGGCTTAGGATTGGGTCTTGTCCATCACATCATTCTCCTAATGATGTGATCCCGTTATCAATGACATCCAATGTCCATGGTCAGGAAACCGTGACCATCTGTTGATCAACGAGCTAGTCAACTAGAGGCTTACTAGGGACATGGTGTTTGTCTATGTATCCACACATGTATCTGTGTTTCCTATCAATACAATTCTAGCATGGATAATAAACAATTATCATGAACAAGGAAATATAATAATAACCAATTTATTATTGCCTCTAGGGCATATTTCCAACACTAACCATATTTTTCTAGCCTCTTCGGTGCCGTGCATTGCCCTTTCTCACCTCGAGAGTTGGCGCATACTTCGCCGGTGCATCCAAATCCTTGGCACGATACGCTCTGTCATCATAAGCCTCATTATATCCTTCCTCAAAACAGCCACCATACCTACCTATTAAGGCATTTCCATAGCCTTTCCGAGATACATTGCCATGCAACAGCCATCTTCTCATGAGTTGATCTTCATGTCATACATGCTTTTTGCTTGATCGATGAGCCGCATGCTAGTTGGGCCTTGCCCTAATCATTGCTACATGACGCGCTAGTATCATTGCATTTCCTGCTACACCGGCAGAGGCATACATTTGCATACATCATGATAGTTTCATTTTCTTTATGTTGAGTACTTTTGTAAAGTGTGAAAGATCTTCTATACTTCTTGTAATATATAGGGTGTTGCCCCTAAAGTGAGGAAAAGATCCCAAAGAGGACAAAATCAAAAGATCCCAAAGAGGACAAAATCAAAAGATCCCAAAGAGGACAAATGAGAGTTAAATAGAAAGATCCATTGAGGCCACAAAAAATAAAACAAAAATAGAAAAAAAGAGAAAAAGAAATAAAAAGAGAGAAGGGGGCACACTACTATTTCTTTTGAGAGATCCACACTCGTACTCCATCTTATACCTTGTACTCCATAGAGATTATCATTCATGCATATAGCTATGTGGGGACCTTTACACTATAGAACTTGGCTTGTATATTCCAATGATGAGCTTCCTCAAAAGAGCTCAAGGTCTTCTTGAGCAAGCAAGTTGGATGCACCCCCACTAGTTCCATTGGAGAGCTTACCTTAGCTCATATGTGCATCCGTTGCATGGCAATCCCTACTCCTCACATCATATCTATCATTTGGCTTTCTCTCGCCGATGATTGTCCTCATTGATGTGAGCCTTTCACACCTTTTTTGTCTTCCCCCTCCATCATTTTTCTCTTTTTGCCATCCTAAGTGTCGATTTTCTTGCTTACGCTCATCCATTGCATGAGTGCTCAAAATAACGAAAGGGAGTGGATCATTTTGACTTGTACCTGGCTGACGGTCTGGGGATGAGTCAAGATAAGATTCCAAAGAAGACCAAGTGTGAAACTTTAGTAGATTAAGTTCTCAACAATACAAAAACTATGTTTTACTCTCTCATATATCCCTATCCCTTTTCTTGCACGCAAACACCATTTGGAGACATTCGAGTCACGGACAGCGAGAGCTCTTGCACCTTTATGTTCTTATGTTACTTGTTACAATGCTAATATAGACTCTTGCTTGTTATGACTTGAATTGAATTACATGCCTTGATTGCTTTACTTAAAAGTTCTTATATGGTTGATAGCATGTCACCACAGAAATTATGCTTGTTATCATTTACCTACTCGAGGACGAGCAGGAATTAAGCTTGGGGATGTTGATACGTCCAAAACGTATCTATAATTTCTACTTGCTCCATGCCTCTTTTGTGTGATATTGCTATGATATTTATGCACTTCCATACACTTTTGATCATATTTGGACTAACCTATTAACTCAGTGCACCACAGTGTCAGTTCCTGTTTTCTGCTGTTTTTCTATTTCAGGTTTCCCCCATATTAAAAGTGCCCTAAAAATTCCGGGAAAAATACAGGAAAAATCAGCGTACCGGGAGCTTCAAGAAAAACCAAAGCAGGGCCAGAGGGGAGCCAGGGGCAGCCCAAGCGGCCAGCCCAGGCGGCCCCACCCCTGGCTGCCCTAGGGGGGCGCCTGGGCCCCCTCTCCGCTTCTGGTGTCCCCCTTTGGCATATATACTCCTCGCGTCGCGGAAACCCTGATTCCTGAACCCTTTTCTCCAGAAGCAATTCCGATCTCCGCCGCCATCGCCACCAAGTTTCGGGGACTAGAATTCATGTGCCGGCATCCTGCCGGGACGGGGAAGTGCCCCCGGATTCATCTCCATCGATGTTGCTTCCTCCCTCCATCATGCGGGAGTAGTTCCTCCTCGGGGCTGAGGTTTCTACCAGTAGCTATGTGCTCAATTCTCTCTCCCATGATGTGATCTTTGTTGTGATCATAGGCTATGTTGATCTAGGGTGATCCCATGATATTTCCCCTTCCTCTATGTATTGGATTGATGTACTCACTTGTCTTTATCTAGTATAATCCCCGAGACCAAGGTAACAGCGGTCTATTGGACATGGATTAGAAGAATATTTTCATGAGTGATTTCCTCTTTTGTGTGTTGATTGAAGATTGAGAGTCTCTTGGTGCTTGTCTTTGACTATCCTTGAGATATGTTGTGGTGATCGTGGTACTCTCTTTGGATGGCCGCGGTGACATTGGGAAATCCATAGATTGAGAACTACGAACTTTGAGGTGTGCTTTTGTAGCCCTACATAATTCTCGTCCTCTCTTGACCACAAAGGAATGACCTCCGAGTGCGTCTCCATTGCACGTTTTTATCATGTGATTAGTCTATGTTAATGTTGTTGGGAGTTGCCACTAGTGAAAGTATGAAGCCTAGGCCTTGTTTCCACCATTGCAATACCATTTGTGCTCACGTTTACCACTTGTTTTCTTGCTGCACTTTTTATTTCAGATTTACAAATACATCTTTTGCCATTCATATCACTTGCCATTTAACATCTCTTCGCCGAACTAGTGCACCTATACATCTAACAAGTGTATTAGGTGTGTTGGGGAGACAAGAGACTTCTTGTATCTTGATTGCAGGGTTGCTTGAAAGGGGTCCGTTCAACCTCCACTTCCCTGAGTTCGATAAACCTTGGGTTACTCACTTAAGGGAAATTTGCTGCTGTCCTACAAACCTCTGCTCTTGGAGGCCCAACATTGTCTACAGGAATAGAAGCGTGTAGTAGACATCAGAGAGCAACCCACCTCCGAAGCATTTGAGAGAGAGATCCTTGCAAGGACAAAGCCCAAACACCCAGAGCCAAAGAGTGTTACGCATCACTGAAGTCTTTCTGTCTGTGTGACCTGAAAACTTGTTACACTTGAGGACTGTGTTTCCTCCAGCCGGTTAGGCGTCGCGTTCTAAGCATCCAAGAGTCATTGTGGATTGCCGGTGAACAAAGTCTGTGAAGGTTTGGAAGTCTACCTTGAAGACTTACCAGAGTGATTGGGCGAGGACTAGGTGTCCTTAGCTCAAGGGGAACAAGGTGAAGACGCGGTCTTCTGAGTTAAATCTCAGCCTCCCTAACCAGACGTACAGTTGTCACATCAACTAGAACTTGTCTAACAAATCACTGTCTTCCCCGAGCTACTGGCTCTATCCTTTCCTTCTCTTTACTTACTGTCTTTCATTGTGAAGTCTTTGCTTGCTTGCCTATCTGTTTGACTTCACTGTGTGACCACCTGTTCTGATTGGCTTCATTCAATCTTCCATCCCGATCCTTACTTCCTAGCTGCTTTTAGTCTTCATGCTTTCACTTCATCGAATACTTGACTATGGCTTGTCTAGTGTAGTCTACCTTCCGCTGCATATAAATAGGATCGGTACTATTGTTTGTCTTCAAAACTTCCATGTTTTGAAGCATTCCATAAAAATTGCCTAT
>LR738714.1:569548633-569574349 GCA_902687465.1 Secale cereale | reverse complement strand
CCCCCCCCCCCCCCCCCCCGCGAACGTCGCTAGTGAGGGCGCCGTCGCCATGCCTAACGGGGCCGCCGTCCCAGGTCCAGGTTCCTCCACGAAGGCCGGAGTGACGAGATCCGCCACGAGCGATGAGATCTGACACCGCGCGGCCGACGCCATCGCCCAAGCCCGCCGTCGACCGATCCCGCCGTCGCCGGGAGCCCGCACGCTGCCGGGAGTCCCACACCCATGGATCTGGGCGCCCGTGCACCGCCGTGAGCCCGCCACCTCCGGGATCTGCCACACCGTTGGGAGGGCTGCACCCCGCGGATCAGGACACCCGTGCCGTCGCGGATCCGGGAGAGGAAGGAGAGACCCTCCACCGCCGCCGTCACATGCACGGGCTTTGCCCGGCGCCGACCATCAGCAGCGGCGGAGGGGGAGAAGGCCGCTGGAGGGTTTCTAGGCGGCGGCGGCTGAGCCCTCCCGAGCCACCTGCGGGGGAGGCGGCACGAGGGGGAGTCTAGCATTACTTGGGTAGGTATTGTCCCCAACTGGACTGTTATTGGATTTGAAACTGAAAATGGGTGACAGTAGTTATGTTGTATTTATTTTTCTATATTTTTTGGTTGTATAAATCCATGCATCCAGCTTGTTTGCATGGACGATCTGTACTCCGTTTTCTTTTACGTGACGAGTACTGCGTTTCTGTTTCGTCGGGAAGATGTCAAACGCAATGATTTGCTCCTCTCGACGTGGACGGTCGCACCGTGCAAGCAGCGGCCGTCGTTCGAGACCTACTCTTGTCTGTTGCATACCAACATGCATCCACGAGCTCATCCAAAACGAAAACGAATTGCCTTCTTTCCTGCTCTCGTTCCCACACTCCAGGACAGGCCACGCTGACGGCGACTGGCGGCATGCCAGGATTACGGATCAAGGAGGTGTACAGTACAGATTTGCTAAGCATCGACCATGCTACTCCAAGCAGGCAAGCACGCGACGACTGATCAGTGATGATCACCCACCAGCTAGCCATACGTGTAATAAGGAGTGTGTACTGCTAATTTGGTGCTCACAACGCATGGGATCGCTTGAAATGTTGCCGATCCGGCCGCTTCGGCGCGCACGTATAGCACATGGCCGGAGCGGGGTCGCCGGGGCGGCTGCCAGCTTGCCGCTGTTGGCTATGCGGCGCCGTTGCGCGCGTACCGACCTCATGCTCATCACACGCCCGGCCCGGCTGCTTTCCGTGGAGGTAGGAGTAGCATTGACCATGAAGTCTCCATCCTCGAAGCAGCCATGCAGCAATAATATAATCGTCTAACCAACACGATCCTAATTCCTAAGACGTCATCACTTGCGTTATTCATAACAAAATGGCTTCATTCTCACTGTCATGCGTCCTGCTAATGACATGATATACAAGATGGAGCGGTGCTATCTGAGCAAGCCGTGACTATAAATACAGCCGCGCCCGTGCCGAGATACCAACTCACATCGATCCCCAGCCAACCAAGCTACGAAACGAAGAGCGGAGCCAGCAGCAGGAAGCCCCTCGTTGCAATCGATTGATCTTGATCGTCTCGGAGAAGATGGGTTCGATGGGGCCAGCCGCCGAGAAGCCACACGCGGTGTGCCTGCCGTACCCGGCGCAGGGGCACATCACGCCCATGCTCAACGTGGCCAAGCTGCTCCACGCCCGGGGCTTCGATGTCACCTTCGTCAACACCGAGTACAACCACGCCCGCCTCGTCCGCTCCCGCGGCCCCGCCGCGGTGGCCGGCCTCCCGGGCTTCCGCTTCGCAACCATCCCCGACGGCCTGCCGCCGTCCGACGACGACGACGTCACGCAGGACATCCCTGCGCTCTGCAAGTCCACCACGGAGACCTGCCTCGGGCCGTTCCGCGACCTCCTCGCGCGGCTCAACGACCCCGCCACCGGCCACCCACCCGTCACCTGCGTCGTCTCCGACGTCGTCATGGGCTTCTCCATGGAGGCCGCCCACGAGCTCGGCCTCACCTACGTCCAGCTCTGGACCGCCAGTGCCATCAGCTACCTCGGGTACCGCCACTACCGCCTCCTCATCGGCCGTGGCATCGCCCCACTCAAAGGTATGTACGTACGTCTTTTAGTTTGTCCCCCACTCGGTGCGCCCGTCACTTGATGCGGCGGACGTTGCGTCTCCAAAACTTACACACTCAGCCATTATCAGCTGCTGATCAAAGTCATCAAACGCACGTTGCGTCTCCAACACTTGCACACTCTGCCATTATCAGCTGCTGATCAAAGTCATCAAACGCACGTTGCGTCTCCAACACTTGCACACTCTGACATTATCAGCTGCTGATCGAACGCACGTTGCGTCTCCAACACTTGATCGCAGCTCTTATCTGAATGTCTGTCTTTACGCACGTGCAGATGCCGAGCAGTTGACGAACGGATACCTTGACACGCCGGTGGAGGACGTACCGGGCTTGAGGAGCATGAGGCTCAGGGACTTCCCGTCCTTCATACGCACCACGGACCCGGACGAGTACATAGTGCACTACGTCCTCAGGGAGACGGAGCGCACCGCCCGCGCGTCGGCCGTCATCCTGAACAGCTTCGATAAGCTGGAGGGCGAGGCGGTGGAGGCCATGGAGGCGCTCGGCCTGCCCAAGGTCTACACGCTCGGCCCGCTCCCGCTGCTCGCGCGCAAGGAGCCGCCCACTCCTCGCTCGGCCATCAATCTCAGCCTGTGGAAGGAGCAGGAGGAGTGCCTGGAGTGGCTGGACGGCAGGGAGCCCGGCTCCGTCGTGTACGTCAACTTCGGCAGCATCACCGTCATGACCAGCGCGCAGATGGTGGAGTTCGCGTGGGGGCTGGCGCAGAGCGGGAAGCAGTTCATGTGGATCGTCCGCAGAGACCTGGTGAGGGGCGACGCCGCGGTGCTCCCCGAGGAGTTCCTGGCCGAGACGGCGGGGCGCGGGCTTATGGCGTCCTGGTGCCCGCAGCAGGAGGTGCTGGACCACCCCGCCGTAGGTGCGTTCCTGACGCACAGCGGCTGGAACTCGGCTCTCGAGAGCTTGTGCGGCGGCGTGCCGGTGATCAGCTGGCCATTCTTCGCCGATCAGCAGACCAACTGCAGGTACCAGTGCAACGAGTGGGGCGTCGGCATGGAGATCGATAACAACGTCCGGCGCGACGCCGTCGCGGGGCTTATCACGGAGATCATGGAAGGGGAGAAGGGGAGGGAGATGAGGAAGAGAGCGCAGGAGTGGAAAGACAGCGCGGTCAAGGCGGCCATGCCCGGCGGCTCGTCTCACCGCAACTTCGACGGGCTGGTCCGCGACGTGCTCTTGCCCCAGAACCAGCTCTAGATCGACATCCATTGTAACTACTCCCTCTGTTCGGAATTACTTGTCGCAGAAATAGATGTATATAGACAAGTAATTCCGAACGGAGGGAATAATACTGTAGAACACTGTATCTTACTCCGTAGTATTTCTTTGTTAATATAAGAAGGTTCTTTTCTTTCGAGAGTGATGGCCCTCAGTGATCAGTGCGGTTCTGTATCTGTAGAAAGGTAGAGAACTGGCCTACAGAAGAAACAGACGGCGCATGGGCCACTTGCTGAGGAATACCCTTTGGTTCATGGATGTATATACATCTTATATATGATTTTTTAATATATTAAAAAGGTCAAAAAAGTTTGGAATTTTTTCAAGAAACTTGACTTTCTAGTATATAAATTTTCATGAATAGAAACCCAACGATTACTTCAGGGCAAAAAATCAAAAATTATATGCTATTATAGGTAACTATTAACACACCATTTTGACCTTTTTTTCTTTTTTTAAAATAAGTCAACGAGATTTTTTCTTATTGTGGAATTGTTTTACCAGTACAATGGAAGATAAAGTTTATTTCAAAAATATTTTCAATGTTTGTTGACTTTTTATTTAATTACTACTCCCTCCGTCCCATAATGTAAGACGTTTTTTGACACTAGTGTAGTGTCAAAAAACGTCTTACATTATGGGACGGAGGGAGTAATATTTTTCCATATAGGACATAGACCAAAAGTTCCCCTCCCTACTTGTTGCTCCTATAATCGGCGACTAGTATAGGATCTCAGTGAGATCAATGAGACCAACTTTTTTAAATTACAAAATATGTTCAAACATTCTCAAATAAATTACAGACACACATCAATGTTTGATGTGCAACCTTAAAAAGTTTCATCTCCTAATTGGACCTACAGTAACAGAAACAGAAAAGACAAAATCGAATGAGATTAGTGGTATTTTACCGCTATTAACATTCGATTTTGTTCTTTTTGAATCTCTAAATGTACATCAAGTTTTGAGTTGATTTTTTCGAAGTCGGCAGCTATGTTGTCAAATAATTTCACTTTTTTTAGTCTAAATATGAATTTCTGTGGTTAATCTCATATAATATGAGATTCTATACTAGTCTTCCTCTGTATGACCTGCAATCGTTGGATTGGATTGGACGGCTTTAGTTGTTTCTTTCTGTTGGTATATAAAGGTCACATAGATAATGCACATTCATGCGTATTTCAGAAGAAAAAAGACAATGCACACGCCACATACCATCCTGAACACACGATGCTCTATTTGGCTCCAATTTGATGTAAATGTCGAGGATGCGAATATCAAGCAAACGTGAGATTTTTATGCATGGACAAGTTTAGTTTGCGAGCATGGAAAATCCGTCTTAGTTTATTTTTTTTTTGTCAGAAAAATTGTCATGTTCGCCAATTTGTCACCCTTGCGCCGATATAAATTGCCTTGAAATACGTTCAATTTGACATGCCTAAAAATTTGACGTCAGTTTTTTAATAGTTCTTAATATTGAGGGGCTTGCCAATGAAATGGCACCAAGGCCAAATATCTCGATTCTTCACAAAAATAATAATATCTCGAGACATTGATATTGAGCTTCAATTTCAATTTCAATGTTTGGACGCTCATATATTTTGGCACTTGGAATCCAAGAGGAGCAACAATTCCCATTCTTGTTTGGATGGTCAAGTGTTGAATTGCACATGAATAATATTTTTTTTATACTTTGCTGTACATATTTCAAATTGAATTTCCACGAACATGTGCATGTATTTGAATGACCCATCATTCAGTTTCTTACAAGTACGTCCATGATAAATGATTGGATTGACAGATGGGGAGATAACTCTTCTTTATTAGACTATGAACAATACATTGTTTAATCTATTAACATTTATAGACAAACTTTTCTAGGCCTTTAATCAGGTGAGCTACATCTGGTTGAGGATTGCCACACATTTATCCGTTCATACGTCTCTATCATCGAAGACACACTCTTAGGCTTCTCAATGCCATGAGAATATTAGGTGTGTTTATACTTTATAGCGCCTGAGTAGCATGTCCCCTCCTCCTCCGTGTCTCTAAATCTTGGGCGACTCAACCCTAGAACGGCCATCTATCTATCCAATCATAGAGTGTATAGAGTCCCCATACTGCTCAGTTTGGGTGACACCAGCAGCTCATTGACTGACCATTCATCGTACTTCTTGCACCTGCCAGCCACCTCGCCCTCCATCGAAGGAGGGAGCCAAGCAAAGCTGATGCGGGGGATGTCGCCGATGAGAACCTTCTTGTTCATGTAGTGACGACTGGGTGCGACCTCGTGACGTGTGGCGGTGCCTGTCTTGGTAGCAGAATACCATGGTCAAGGTGGCGTAGCTCGACGGAGTTCCCGACCAGGTGTGATGGCGGATGGTGTGTACCGGTGCCGGCGTGATGGATTTGTCCTTCAAACTTGAGACCTGGCCTTGGGAGCGGATTCGCGACAACCGCGTGTTGGCTTTGGCAGGGTGTTGTCTGACCACTCCTTTCTCCTTACCCCTTGTGGCCGAAATTTTTGTTTTGACCCTTTTGGTTAAGTTCAGCTCGATCTGACCCGATTTTAAAGAAATCATGATGTAACCCTTTTCCTACCGTTGTAGTCCTTAGCGGCATGGTTGCAAAACTTGCCACCACGAGCCTTGGAGGTAGGTCTTGACTGTGTTGGGCTACTCCCGTTGGAGTTATTGGATTTCCCCGTAGAGGTGGCGTGATGTAGCACGATAATAGAAAGTATTTATCTCAGTTGAGAATCACGGTTGTATCGAACTCGGATGAGTCAACAAGCTAACAAGTAAGCACACATGCACACAACCGAAATAAAAGCTTGCTTCCAACTTGGCAAAGGGGTTGTCAATCCCCTCGCTTTACTAGTTGCAAGATTAGAAGTAAATAGTGATTGACAATGGTATGGAAAATTTCAAAAAATTAAAGGGAGATAAAATAGCAGTCATGTAAGTGCAGGTATTAATAGGGAATGGACCCGGGGGCCATAGGTTCACTAGTGACATCTCTTCCGAAAGCAGTTAGTGGTATCGTAGGCAAACTATTGCTGAGCAATTGATAGAAAAGTTGCAATTTATAACTATGGTCATTCATGGCATAATCTTGTATATGCATTACGCCCGTGATAAGTAGATTGTTATCCAGCAGCATCTACTACTATTACTCAACCCCGAAACCGCTATCTAGCATGCATCTCGAGGTATTAAGTTTAATGAAAAATAGGGTAATGCAATAAGTAAGATGACATAATGTAAACAAAAAAAATCACGCAATAAGATAAATCCCCGTCATTTTACCCTTAGTGACAACAATGCAAATGCTTGTCTTGTCCCTTTCTGGGATATTTAAAACATTTCCAGTTATTATCCTCGATGTGTACAAATTTGTCCACAACAGCCCACATTGATTAAATTGTTGTTATTTTGTTCATGAATTAATACCATCAACACCCTTTTATATAACTTAATTAATAGTGTTGGTCCCATCTTCAGCATGATATATTAATGTATTGGAATTAATGTTCAACACCCTTTTATATAACTTAATTATTATTGTTGGTCCTGTCTTCAACATGATATATTAATGTATTGCAATTAATATGATCTTATCTGCACTGGTTACAAGTGTGTGCCCACTATGAAAGGAGCATCACTTGCCTTTCAGTTCCACACTAAGCAGTCCAAAGGGGCACAACAGGCACCATATTAGCAACTCAATCCTAGAGTTCAGCGAATACCAAGAAATGAGGAGCACAGACTTTTTATTCCTGGCATTTTCCCTCCTGATTCTGTCCTCATGTATCTAGTCGATCAATACCAAGCACCTGGATTCAAATACTCACGGAGGCGAATTTAGATTCCTATTTATTCTTGAGGACCAGGTTTACCTGGTACTCACGCATTTATTGAGAAATAAGCTCGCTGCGTAACCGAGATTAAAATCCTAGTACTCATACTTAAAAAGGCCGTATGCATTCTTAGTTGGTGCATAGGCCGGGGAAGTGAAATTCTCCTCCAAATTTATGGCAGTGGGAGCCTAGCTTAACTGGTTGGGGGAGTGGATGTACAAACCCAACACCTGGGTTCAAATCCTCACGGAGGCGAATTTAGGTTCCTATTTATTCTCGAGGATCGGCCTGGTAGTCACGCATTAATTGAGGACTAGGCTCGGTGTGTAATCAAGATTAAAAATCCTAGTACTCCTACTTAAAAGGTCGTATGCATCCCTAGTTGGTGCAGAGACCGGGCAAGTGAAATTCTCCCCCAATTTTAAAATTTGAAGCGTGTCACTCTGCACCCCACGCCGCTCCCTCCCCGGGATAACACGGGCGGCAAAAAACCCCTGTCTCTCCTCGCCCCTCCCATCCCATCCACCCCCTCGCCGTCGTCGGTGGCCTCCGGCAGGAAAAGCCTGTGCGGAGCCGGCGGTGGCGGGGCTCGTGCTCCTCGTCGGCTGCTCTTTTGATGGGGAGATCTTAGGCGACTGGTGACTACACTACTAGGAAAAGGCATGCTAGTGGCGCACCAGTTTAGCCTACTAATGGCGCACTACTGGTGCGCCACTAGCACCACGTCATTAGAATTAAATACTAATGGCGCACCCTTGGTGCGTCATTAGTATCTGGTGTACTAATGGCGTACCACGCAGTGCGCCATTAGTATAGCCCACCGTGCGCCATTAGTATGCCTCCCAGAGGGTCATATGTACCCATGTGCTTTGGCATACTAATGGCGCACTAGTGGGTGATGCGCCATTAGTATGAATATTAGGGATTATTATTTTTTATTTTCTGATATTTTCACAGGATACAAAATATATTATTGGACAGAATTTAGACAACACCACACAGCAACAACAGATTCATCGAATACAATAGAAGATTAGTCTCCGAATACAATTCATCATATTAGTCTCTGAATTCAAAAGACCGAACAAAGATAGAACATTACAAGTCTCGAGACCGCGAGTAGCGAGTTTGTCTTCTCATTACAAGTCGATATCGATCATCTAAACTACCATCACATAGAAGAGAGATGCGGTCATCACGATGAGCATCAACGTGATGAAACTGGTCTTCATCCGGTTGCTCCAACGCTCCCTCCTCTCTCCCGCTAGATAGCGCGCGTATCTAGATTCCGCCTCCGCCCTAGTGGTGTACCCTTTGTAACTGTTACCGCTGAAACGGTGAACCAGTCTCCGACACTCCTCCCAGACGTCGTAGACTCCGGGAACCTTACCCTTGTACACAACATACGACGACATCTCTATGCACTAGCCAAACAAAACGTTAGTACCAATTCACAGACAATACATAAGCAATATATAAGTATGCAACAAAAGGATCAAAAAAGAAAAGCAAGACATTAATAGCATCGATTACATCTAAGTTGAACAACTGTCCAAACCAAAGAGACATACAAATTCATTAAAGTTTAATTACAACATGAGCCAATCGATATTTCAGAACTAGACATAGAATCACTACTTTCGACTCGACTCAAGGGACAGGAGCGTGGATGAAGCCACCGTCTACCATGATGGTCATGAAATCGCGGGCGTTGTCAGCCTGCATCTGTAGCGTTGTGTCTATCTCACTATTGGACGGTTGATTTCTGAGGTTGAACTGCCCTGAGGTACGAAGGACATCTTGATGGATGATTTCCGCAAACTCCGACTGGATGCGAAAGAATTCTTGTCTGATGTCCGCGTCCTGGATTGCTGACAAGCTCGCGGCCCAATCTTTGAGATTATCTGGTAGCAGAAGGTGATTATGGTCCCGTACAATCGCCCGCATATGATGGAGGGCGTAGTAGGCATCCTTCTGACCGCCAGGCGGCTGCTTGACGCAGCAGAACGTCGTATTGTGGGCGAACATGTGCTTACCGCACTTACGAACTGGCCTCGTGAAGGTGCCTCCAGATTTGGCGTAGCTGGGCAGAACATCATCAAGAACTTTCTTGACATTTGTGTAGTCTTTCTTCGACTGATGGTCCGAGTCGAAATACGTGGCCATGGAATATTTCGGGCCTAAGAGGATGAGTGTGCAATGTGTGTCACTGCACAAAACACGAAATGTTAAAAAAATGATCGAAATCTAAGAAATCATATGTTACCGGGCAGTTGAGGGGACGAGTTACTCGGGAAAGTAAGGCACGAGGGAGTTATCCTTATCTGGGTTTGCCAGAATGACGCCTTCGAGATAAAAACTCGCGACTTGCCGGTCCCCAGCGTTGCCCAAGATCTTGGCATGCATGTAGAAGGGGTCGACTATCACGATGTCCGGGGTCTTGTCTCTAATGATCCGCATCTCCATACTCAGCGAAAATAGCCGAACGAAGGTGTAGTGAAGTGGATGAAGGTTAAACATAGCGAAGATGTCATCAAACCGCAGGACGATCGTACCCCCGATGGAGTTATCCACAAAGCCCTTGCCCTCTGGCACCTTGGCCACGAAAACCGGGTATGCCACATCCTTCTCTCTGAGAGGCCGCTTCTCCAAAGAAAGAACACTGTCATGCAGACTCCGCATAGCACCGGTTGCAGCATTGAGCATATTAGTTGGTAGCATCGGCCTACCCGCCACATGCACCCTCCTCATTATATCCTTAGGTGAAGGTGGCCCGTCCTGAGCACGGATCGTACTCGGTGCCGGCTCGCAGCCTTGTTACTCTTTCTTTTTCGTCCCTTCTTTAGCTGTAATGAGACCGAGTTCTGCTCACAGACCGCCTTCTTGAGTGTGTTGGGGCTGATAATATTTCGCACCTCGGCTATCTGAGGCTCGGTGAAGTCGGCAGCTGGAGGCGTCTCCTGAGAACTGAACGCCAGACGACGCCTGTTGCAATTGGGTTTCTCCGCGGTACCAGCAAGATCGCGATCGTCTTTTGTAGGGTTGGGTTCTTGAGAAGGAGGCCCCATGAATTCGTCATCGTACCCATGTTTGGCAAAGTACTTATCGACGTTGGCAAATGTACCGTCATCGTTGTCGTCGTCGTCCGGATCCTGTGCCATATGCATGTTCGGATCTTGTGCCATAGGGATGTCCGACATGTCTGGTAGCATTGCGGCGGTCTTACCATGGCTTAGCGCTGGCACGACTGGCGGTGTTGTCTTTGGGGTGGTGTCCCCCGTCCCCAAACGAATCTGGCTCTTCGGCCAAAGCAGGGGCCAGCTTAGGCAGGCGCTGAGGGTCATCACATCATCTTCGTCGGCCTCGGCAGGTAGAATCGGAGGTAACAACTCGTCGCAACCTGGCAGCACCCGAACCAGCTGAACCCTATACAAGGTGGGTGGCATCAGATTACCTTGGAACACGGGGTTGCCCAGTTGAACGATTCTGCCCTTGGCGACATCGACCAACTTGTCATTCACGAAGTGCAGGAGAGTGCATGGAACGTCGGCGACGCCCTGCGAAAACATGTAGGGCGTCAGGGATGCCTAGTAAAAGGCAAGGAGATGAAGTCCTCGACCGAGAGGCTTAATTAGTTACCGTGATGATGGCGTCGTCCTCGGCTAATGTGGAGGCACCGCCAACGGCGGGCATGCAATTGACGGAGGGGCCGCTTGCTGCAGAGGTGCCGGCCGGCGTAAACCCGGGTGCATTAAGCTCCAATGCCCGTGCCGACGTCGGAGACACCAATGCCGCCTCCGCCGAAGACACAAATGGCGCCACCTACGTGTTCTGCGAGTTGCTGGCCTTGAAGCTGGGAATCGAGGGCGGCCCCTGTTGGCCGCCCGCAATCCACGTCGTCAGCCCATGAATCAAGGTAGGCATAATGCCGGTGAGCGTCGATCCCAGTTGTTGTTGCACTTGCTCTTGGACAATCTCCGGAATCTGCGCCACTTGTGCCTTGAGTTCTTGAACATTGCGTGAATGGCTTTCTGAGCTGGTCTTTCTCTGCTTTCGCCCACCAGTGTTATAGTATGACGACCATTTTGTGGACAAGCCTTTGCCGGCCACACGACCAGCTGACGACAGCTTACTCAGCTTATCCTTTTTTTCATTACGTTCAATGCCCTATTTAGAGTGTTTTCCCAAGGGGTGCTCTGAGTCGACTCCGCGCTACTGCTTTTAGTCGTCTGCGGAAGGAATGTGAACCATTTAGAAATTTGGCTTCATTAATCAGAATGAAACCATATGGAGCTAATTACACGGGAGTGTATTCCTTACCAGAACAACCTCAAGGGCCCTGGTCTTCGGATTCGTGGTAAGCTCTTTTGTTACCGGGTCCTCCTTGTACCGGGCCCTGACATAGTTCCTGGTCTGCTTGTCACGGTATTTCTCGAAGCGGGGCGGTAGGCCTTGCTCGGCATGCTCCGCGTCCTCCTTGTCCCATACAGGCTCCGCCACTCTGTAACCAACGGGACCGAGTTTCTGTTCCCCTAAGTTCAACTCCCGCATTTCTTTCCCCCACTGACTTGATTCAGAGGTTGCGCTGCTCTCGCACTTGATCTTGAACTCCTTGTAGTCATCTTCGCTGATCGAAGGATTTTTCGCCTTGATCTTCTCATAACTAAAACCTTTGTCAATCATTCTCTTCACCGCGCTTCTCCAAGTAGACAGGGCCGCGCTCATCCTCGTGAGCGCGGCATTGTTCACTTTATTCCCTGAGAGGCGTGTGTTTTCAAATTCAGCGGGGAACTTGTATCGTTCGTGCAGCTTCGTGAAGAGGGGGTTGCGCAAATTCCCTCGGTCCTTATGCCTTAGGTTCTGGGTGTTGATCGAGACGGTGCTCCGGAGAATGCACTTGAGCTGAACCGAGTACCCCTTGACTATTTCTTTGGGCACCGTTGGATGCCCGTCGGAGTTCACTTCAGTAAATTCCTCCTTGACGGTGTGGAGCACGTTCGGGCGTCGGTCCTTCCGTTGCCTCTTCGGTTGGCTACCATATGTGCGTGCGCTACCATCATCAGTGGTGGCATCCTCGGCGGCACCATTAGTGGTGGCATCCTCGGCGGCACCATCAGTGGTGTCATCCCCGACGGCACCATCAGTGGTGTCATCCTCGGCGGCACCATCAGTGGTGTCAGGATTGGTGTCTTTCGCAGCATCCTCATAGCGGTGAGGTTGTTCCTCCATCTCCTGGGACAGCTCCCAGAATGCCTTGCCGCCCGAACCGCCGGCCTCATCATTGTGGGCCATGTTACGCTCTAAATAGGAAAAAAGTTTGGTCAAAAAGTTGGTTATTGTCAAGGAACAAGATCTCATCATTTAGGGTTTGTGAGGAATTATCATGGTCTCATCATTTAGGGTTTGTCAACACCGAGGCATCCTAAAAGCTAAGGTTTTATCATTTAGGGTTTGTCGACGCCGAGGCACCCTAAAAGCCAAAGCTTTCATTATTTAGGTTCTTATCGACACCGAGGCACCCTAAAAGCCAAGGTTTTATCATTTAGGGTTTGTCGACGGTGAGGCACCCTAAATGCTAAGTTAAGTTTTCATCATTTAGGGTTTAGCGATGCTGAGGCATCCTAGGTTGACTGATATATATGCCGAGGCACCAAGACACAGTAAACATGTCAGCCGTTGATAGAAGCTATTCAGAACTAGTCCTACTTAATTCTTGATCGTACTTAATTAAGGACAAACACCAAGAGACAGTAAACATATCACACTTCTATATGTATAACACAAGAGGCAGTTGATCCTACTTAATTAAGTACTAAGATACCCCGGCCCATGCATTAGTCGCAAGTACCCCATATGTCCTATTTTTAGCAAAGTCATGCTAAAATTCATGGAAAATTTCAGCATGACCTTTGCTGAAAATAGGACATCTGGAGTACCCAAATTTTCCGAAACAGAAGTTAATCGACATTCCGGAAAACTCAAGGGCCTCTCGGGGTACCTGCAAAATCATCACGACACGATGGTCGGAGACAAAACCCAGCAAACTAGCGCCATAATGTGCCTCTACTTTCATATGGATGAAAAGGCCACAGACCATATGGTCCTCTGCTTTCATATGGACAAAAATCAGCTCAACTTATGTGAGCTTCCATTCCAGATCTAATAGGTCACCCAACAAAAAATCATCAATAGTTTTAGCTAAAAAATATCATGGATTGTTGTTAACTGAAAATTAGTGAAAGAAACTGTTGCTGATCATGGATTGCTGATCATGAAAATTAGTGAAAGAAACTGTTGCTGATCATGGATTGCTGATCATGAATAAGACCAACATTATTGGGATGGCAGCAGAACTTCTCTACCAATATTAAGTGAATAGCATCTCACTTGTCACATCCCATAATTTCCTAGTTGGAGAATACTCATTGATCAAAGTACTCTTTGTTAGATTTTCAATCCTATATCTACAAAAAAAGATTTGACAAAAAAATCTATACTCACACGTTATGTATCTTCGTAAGAAGCTATACATTCAGGCCTGCTACTACTATAATGTCAATTTCCGGAGTTGTACCATATGCCACAACTTTTAAGAAATCAAAAACCTATGTCCAATATGCAATCGTAGATAAACACCAGGTCATCCACATAAAAGCTCTCAATAAGTGGATGCATCAGGATAGTTCCTACAGGATTGCCCCTGAGAATGAGTAGCCAGGAAGGCTGAACTACAATTAATTCTAAAGAACAACACACAAGGACAAGTATGAAAATGAATTCTCAGAAGGCTCCGATTCAAGTAAACTCAGCCTCCTAGGTCATAGGTAATTACAGTTGAGATGTGACAAAAATTTCAAGTTCTTAATGTGTCTTGCCACACACAAACCAAAAGTTGCTTAGCAACATAGTTCTAATAGTAATTCTACATGATTTGCCAGGGGATAACAATTTACAAGAATAATACTCACTTAATAACAGCAACAGATGCCCAAACAGGAACCTATTAATTATTATGCTCATCAACCAATCCGCTGGCGGAAGCCTCTAGGGCTCACCACCAACCTACCACTTATAATCAGAGTTCCAACTTTGCAGTGTATTCATACTTGACTTACTCAGGTAATGCAAAAAAATGAATCTACTATAGTGAGGAACTGGAAATCCAATCTGCAGGGCACATTAATTCAATCTACTATAGGAGGAAGGAGGAGAGGTACCTGGGCGGGCGCGGCCGGTTGCCGGAGGGGTCGGGGTCGGGGTCGGGGCGGCGGCGGCGGCGAAGGGATGGCTCGAGCGCGTCCGGGCTCGTCCGGGTCCTCGTAGTCGAAGAAGAAGACGGCGGTAGTCCTCCTGGGCGCCTCGGTTGGTCGTGGGGAGGCCGGTGGCCACGTGCTTCGCGGGTCGGCGTCGGTCGTCGTCCTGCACCCCGTGCCCGGAATGAGGTAGAGGCTGCGCAGGGCAGGGGTCGATGCGGGGAGGCTGTCGGCGACGGCGAGGTCGCGGAGGCGTCGGCGATGGCGGAGCTGCAGTGGTCGGGGGCGCGGGGGCGCGGGGGCGGCGGCGCACATAGGGGCGTCGGCGTCGTGGGTCGGGGCAGCGCGTGGGGGGGAGTGGATCTGGCGAGAGGGAGGGACGAAGGGGTCGGGCGAGTTAGAGCTAGGGGGAAGCTTACTAATGGGGCACCCTGATACATCCAAAACGTATCTATAATTTCTGCTTGCTCCATGCCGCTTTTGGGTGATATTGCTATGTTATTTATACACTTCCATACACTTTTGATCATATTTGGACTAACCTATTAACTCAGTGCACCCCAGTGCCAGTTTCTGTTTTCGGCTGTTTTTGTATTTCAGGTTTTCACATTACGAGAAGTGCCAGAAAAAATCCAGAAAAATTATATAAAAAATCAGCGTTCCGGAAGCTTCCATGCGGCAAAAGTAGGGCCCGAGGGGACCCACAGGGGCTCCAGGCGGCCTGCCCACGCAGCCCCCCTGGCCGCGCCGGGGGGGGGGGGTGCCTGGGCACCCCTGACCCCCTCTGATGCCCCCCTTTGGCATATATTTACACCGTGTCGCAGAAACCCTGATTCCGGACCCCTTTTCTCCAGACGCGATTCCGATCTCCGCCGCCATCGCAATCAAGCTTCGGGGGACCAGAATTCCTGCGCCGGCACCCTGCCGGGACGGGGAAGTGCCCCCGGATTCATCTCCATCGATGTTGCTTCCTCCCTCCATGATGCGGGAGTAGTTCCTCCTCGGGGCTGAGGTTCTTACCAGTAGCTATGTGGTCAATTCTCTCTCCCATGATGTGATCTTCGTTGTGATCATAGGCTATGTTAATCTAGGGTGATCCCATGATATTTCCCCTTCCTCTATGTATTGGATTGATGTACTCACTTGTCTTTATCTAGTATAATCCCCGAGACCAAGGTGACAGCGGTCTATTGGACATGGATTAGAAAAGTATTTTCGTGAGTGATTTCCTCTCTTGTGTGTTGATTGAAGATTGAGAGTCTCTTGGTGCTTGTCTTTGACTATCCTTTAGATATGTTGTGGTGATTGTGGGACTCTCTTTGGATGGCCGCGGTGACATTGGGAAATCCTTAGATTGAGAACTACGAACTTTGAGGTGTGCTTTTGTAGCCCTACATAATTCTCGTCCTCTCTTGACCACGAAGGAATGACCTCCGAGTGTGTCCCCTTTGCATGTTTTATGGGAAATATCATGTGATTCGATTATGTTAATGTTGTTGGGAGTTGCCACTAGTGAAAGTATGAACCCTAGGCCTTGTTTCCACCATTGCAATACCATTTATGCTCACGTTTACCACTTGTTTGCTTGCTGCACTTTTTATTACAGATTTATATTACTTTTCTTTGCCACTCCTATCATCCATATTTTACCATCTCTTCGCCGAACTAGTGCACCTATACAACTCCTAGTTGTATTAGGTGTGTTGGGGACACAAGAGACTTCTTGTATCTTAGTTGCAGGGTTGCTTGAGAGAGACCATCTTCAACCTCTACTTCCCTGAGTTCGATAAACCTTAGGTCATCCACTTGAGGGAAATTGCCGCTGTCCTACAAACCTCTGCGCTTGCAGGCCCAACATAGTCTACAAGAGTAGAAGCGTGTGTAGACATCAAGCTATTTCTGGCGCCGTTGCCGGGGAGGTGAGCGCTTGAAGGTATATCTTTAGATCTTGCAATTAAATCTTTTTGTTTCTTGTCTTTATTTCACTAGTTATGTTTATGGAAACCGTGCTATTGGATCGTTGCTTGCGGGAAGACGCCCCACACCTGTGGTGGTTGCTCCTCCCCCTACTAAAATTGTGCCCTATAAAATACCAGCTGGTATTATCGATTATGTTTTGGTTAATCGTTATGCAGGAGACAGACATCCCGGTGAACACTTGCTATATCTGTCACAACTATGTTCATTATTTAAGCTTGCAGGTGTATCAAGGGAGTTTGTCATGAGGAAATTGTTCGCCGTATCACTTACAGATAAAGCTTCAGATTGGTATAAGCTTCTCGATAACTCGCACTTGCTTGATTGGGAAGAGATCCGGTCTCTCTTTTACTCCAAGTTTTATCCTCTTCATGAAGTTCATGAGAATAGGAATTATGTCTATAATTTTTATCCTCATGACGGAGAGAGCATAGCTCAAGCTTGGGGGAGACTAAAAACGTTAATGCTAAAAAGTCCTAACCATGGGCTCCCCAAAGGTATGATAATTACTAATTTCTATGCGAGGCTTTCTCGACAGGATAAAGATTTGCTCGACGCTTCCTCTATGGGTTCTTTCACAAACAAAAAGATTGATGCTAAATGGGAACTCCTTGAAAGAATTCAACGCAACACTGAAGATTGGGAGATCGACAAAGGTAAAGAGTCAGGTATAATTTATGAGTATGATTGCATTAAGTCCTTTGTTGAAACTACAAGTTTTAATAAGTTAAGTGCTAAGTTTGGGCTTGATTCTCAACTCCTTGTTGATTTCCTCAAATCTTTTGCTTCACATCTTAATATGCCTAAAGAGGATTGGATCAAGTATCATAAACCTTTTAAAGAGACTTGCAAAGAAAATGAAATTGTTCATGATGATTGCAACATGCATGATCCAATTCCTAAAAATGAAGTTTTATATAAGCATGTTAGTTTTTGTGGAGTGGATAGACCTTGTGAAAGGCCTATGATTGAAGAAGAGAAGTATTGTAAGCAACATAAGCATGAAAGAACAATCACTTGGGTCAGAGATTTAAATGAAATTGCTAGAGAATTGTGTGACCTTTATCCTTTTACTTGTGAACTTTGCCGTATAGAGGGTCACTTTAATTTTCAATGCATGAACTTTCAAAACATAATTGTTAACCGGTTGTGTGATAACATGATCACCTCTGATCTTTATGATGAGCTTATGTTATTTTTGATGTGTGAGGAGTTATCAGAAAAGACTTCTTGGCTAGATGTTAATGCCATAGGAATAAAAAACACTTTGCAAAATTGCCATCTCTATTGTGTTGTTAATTGCCATGAAAATGACTACATAAGTAAGATTAGAAAGGAGGGAACTATACCAAAGTATAAAAATGTCTCTTATATTTCTGCTAATAAAAAGGAGAGTTTCTCCCAAGTTTCCCCTATTGTTTCTAATGATAAACCAGGATATGTGGAGAAGCTTCATCTCCAACCACTCCCTCCTAAGGTGAAGAAGAAGAATAAGAAAAAGAGGAGGAAGAGGAGCAAGAAGGAAGAAGAATGGGTATCAACCTGGACTGAGCATATTCCTCCCATCAACTTTTATCCCAACGATTGTAAGTTTAAAGAAGAAGGTGAAGTTTATTGCCTTAATTATCATCTTGATGATACGTCCGTAGGTACTATTGAAGATGATTTTGATTATGATATGCATGTTACTTATTTTGATTGGGAAATTGATGATAATGCTACTTATGATCTTGAAAATCTTTTTGGTACCAACTCTGAAAGTGATGATATGGGAAGCTCTAAGCTTGGGGATGATAGGATTGCAAATCCTTTACCCACTAGTGATGTGATAATTGATAATTCTTTTGCTAGTAAGAATAAAGACAACATGATTACAAATATAGTTGCTAGCAATGATAATGCTCTTCTCTACTATGATGATGTTATAACTCCAATCTATAGTGATTATAAAGGTACCTATGACATAAGGAGAAATTATCCTTATGAAACTTGTCATAATCATGGAGGGAATTACTCCCTTGTTGAACACCACCCTCCTAATACACAATTAATCTATAGTGTTCAAGTTGTTTATGATAGTCCTACTCCCACTATTACCAATGAGAAAGATTATGCTTATGTGGAGAGTAAGAGTACCTTTTTGCATGTGGATCATGGTAACAATGCTTTATGTGATGCTTATATTGTTGAGTTCATCCATGATGCCACTGAAATTTATAATGAGAGAGGGAGACTTGGTTCTAAATATCTTAATAATAAGAAGTTTCCTCTCTTTATAGTGAATATTTTGAAGTTATGCTTGTTTTGCCTTCCTATGCCAGTTGCTTTGTGCTTCAATGAATTATTCTATTGCAATATTCCTATGCATAGGAAGCATGTTAGGCTTAAATGTGTTTGGTATTTACTTCTTGATGCTCTCTTTTGTTCTTCAGCTCTTATTCCTACGAGAGCATCATTAAAGTCTTAAGCCTATCTTTATGGCTATAAAGAAAGAGCTCTAGGGAGACAACCCTTGTTATCTTTGCTTTCAGTTTTAGTGGTCTTGATGTTTGTTACTACTGTAGCAACATCATTGTATCTTTATTTTTCAATTTTGTGCCAAGTGTAGCCTCTGACTGCAAGAAAGTTCAAAAGTTGTGACGTGCTGTCCAGGAAACAGATTCTGTCCTTGGACAGAAAAAATCGTATAAAATCACCAGATCATCTTTTTGGTCTGAATATTTGCGACAGCGTGCTCTATATAATTGTCTTTCATGCGTCTGTTCTAAGTTTTTTTATTAGAGTTGCAGAAGTGCCCCGAAAAAATCATTTACTACCTGTTGTTCTGTTTTTCACAGATTCTGTCGTGTTTTGCCTTTCCTTCATTTTGCAAATCTTGAGCTTGCTTTTTCTTTGCAAAAACCTTTTGGCAATCTTGAAAAACAGTAGACCTTCAAGAATATCTTTATTTCCAGCAAGGAACAATTATTTTACTAAGGGTACTAACCTCGCTAATCAGATTATGATGAGTTATGTATGAATTGAGTTTTCAAGTGTGCGAGAGAAGACGATAAAAAGATTCAGGAGTGTCAAACGCTCAAGCTTGGGGATGCCCCCATGCACCCCCAAGAAATATTCAAGGAGACTCAAGCGTCTAAGCTTGGGGATGCCCCCGTGCATCCCCTTCTCCATCAACATTATCAGTTCGTCTTTCGTTCCACTATATTTTTATCACTTCATGTGTTATGTGCTATGCTTGGAGCGTCTTGCTTTTAGATTTCCTTTTTAGTTTTCTTTAGCTTTTTCATAACGAGTCGGAACTCAGCTTTCTTTATGTGGGAGAGAAACACGCTCCACTTCTACCTAGAACATAACATAGAATTTTCATGTCTATCTATGCTATGTGTGTTCTTTGTCTTTCAATAGCTACTATCATGCTTAGCTCTTAGTTTTCATGCTTATCTTTTTAAAGAGCCTTTATTTAGTTGGTTGCTTGAACTCTCTTTATTTATCCTAATTACCTTATTAAGAGAGTTTGCTTCCGTTGCATTGGTTGGTATGTTTATGATAAAGATGCTACGTGCATAATGGCGCTTAGTAGTTCATGTTTTCTTATGGTTAGTCTCAAATAGCTGGGGGATTCCCAATGTGTTATTGGAGTACCAACATGATTTGTTTGCCTATGATGTGGTATGGTTTAGTAATATCTTCCTTCAAAGAATTTATTTTGATTGACTTGGCGTATGCTCACGCATATTTAAGACTGTAAAGAAAGTCTGTCAAGCCTTGATGATCTTTTGTTTCTGAGTAGCGATATAACTTCCATGCCTGATTCAATGTTGCTTTGTCGCTCTGCATGATTATGACCGTCATTGCTCTCTTAGTTGGTCGCTCCCAGTCTTTTGCTAACCTCCACCTGTACTAAGCGGACTGACTGCTTGTGCATCCACATTCCTTTATACCAGTTTTGCCATATGAGTCCACCATACCTTCCTACATGGTATTTACCTGCCATTCCTAACGGAGACTTGCATGTACCATCTCGAAATTATTCAAAGAAAAAGCATTCCTATTTTGTGCCTCTGTTTTAAGTTCATGAGAAGTAGTAGTTAATTCATGATCTTTTTAAGTTGGACAAGCTTCACCCCGGGATTGCATGTATAATGTGCAAACCCATAATACGAGAAGGAACTGGCATTGAGTGCGCCCGGCTAAAAAAGATAATATAACAAACAAACCCTCCTTCACGCTTTGTTCATGAGAAATCAGAAAACTTTGGCAGTGATAAACAAAGGAGATTAAGAGGATGTGATCGTCCTCATTCGGGAGCCGTTCCTCGAAACTTGTCCATCTCAAGAAGTGATTAAGTTGTCTGCTAGCATTCGTTGACAAAACATGCATGATCTAAAAAAAAATTATTACCTCTGTTTTAAAACCAAGAGCTCTGGTACATGTTTTGTCTTTGTTTCCGACTACGGGTTTTCAACCTTGCCAACAAAAGCCACAGTTTGAGAGTCTCCACCTTCTTTTAAAGCACCAACTACTGAGAGAATGATTGTCATTCTGAGTGTAATGTGCATTGTCCCAAAGTAGCATTGTCTTTTGCACGATTGTGATATCGTTTATTCTGAAATTATTGTATCTAGTCATCACTTAAACCTTGGAGGTGCCCCTGCATTTATGTTTTGCTTCACTAAAGGGGGCAAGCGAGATATCACTTTATCATATTTGCACACCATGTTCATTACAAATCTATTTGATGTTTCAGTATCATATTGTAAAACTTTCAGTTCTTTGTGATTTTCTCATGAGGCAACTTAATTACTATAGATTCATTGTCTCAGTAAGCTTTTGTCATATGACTATGAAAAAGTCCTATATGGTTAATAGCATGTCACCACAGAAATTATTCTTGTTATCATTTACCTACTCGAGGACGAGCAAGAATTAAGCTTGGGGATGTTGATACGTCCAAAACGTATCTATAATTTCTGCTTTCTCCATGCCTCTTTTGGGTGATATTGCTATGTTATTTATACACTTCCATACACTTTTGATCATATTTGGACTAACCTATTAACTCAGTGCACCCCAGTGCCAGTTTCTGTTTTCGGCTGTTTTTGTATTTCAGGTTTTCACATTACGAGAACTGCCAGAAAAAAATCCAGAAAAATTATATAAAAAATCAGCGTTTAGGAAGCTTCCATGCAGCCAAAGTAGGGCCGGAGGGGACCCATAGGGGCTCCAGGCGGCCTGCCCACGCGGCCCCCCTGGCCGCGCCGGGGGGCGCCTGGCACCCCTGACCCCCTCTGATGCCCCCCTTTGGCATATATTTACACCGTGTCGCGGAAACCCTGATTCCGGACCCCTTTTCTCCAGACGCGATTCCGATCTCCGCCGCCATCACCATCAAGCTTCGGGGGGCCAGAATTCCTGCGCCGGCACCCTGCCGGGACGGGGAAGTGCCCCCGGATTCATCTCCATCGACGTTGCTTCCTCCCTCCATGATGCGGGAGTAGTTCCTCCTCGGGGCTGAGGTTCTTACCAGTAGCTATGTGGTCAATTCTCTCTCCCATGATGTGATCTTCGTTGTGATCATAGGCTATGTTAATCTAGGGTGATCCCATGATATTTCCCCTTCCTCTATGTATTGGATTGATGTACTCACTTGTCTTTATCTAGTATAATCCCCGAGACCAAGGTGACAGCGGTCTATTGGACATGGATTAGAAAAGTATTTTCATGAGTGATTTCCTCTCTTGTGTGTTGATTGAAGATTGAGAGTCTCTTGGAGCTTGTCTTTGACTATCCTTTAGATATGTTGTGGTGATTGTGGGACTCTCTTTGGATGGCCGCGGTGACATTGGGAAATCCATAGATTGAGAACTACGAACTTTGAGGTGTGCTTTTGTAGCCCTACATAATTCTCGTCCTCTCTTGACCACGAAGGAATGACCTCCGAGTGTGTCCCCTTTGCATGTTTTATGGGAAATATCATGTGATTCGATTATGTTAATGTTGTTGGGAGTTGCCACTAGTGAAAGTATGAACCCTAGGCCTTGTTTCCACCATTGCAATACCATTTGTGCTCACGTTTACCACTTGTTTGCTTGCTGCACTCTTTATTACAGATTTATATTACTTTGCTTTGCCACTCCTATCATCCATATTTTACCATCTCTTCGCCGAACTAGTGCACCTATACAACTCCTAGTTGTATTAGGTGTGTTGGGGACACAAGAGACTTCTTGTATCTTAGTTGCAGGGTTGCTTGAGAGAGACCATCTTCAACATCTACTTCCCTGAGTTCGATAAACCTTAGGTCATCCACTTGAGGGAAATTGCCGCTGTCCTACAAACCTCTGCGCTTGCAGGCCCAACATAGTCTACAAGAGTAGAAGCGTGTGTAGACATCAAGCTATTTCTGGCGCCGTTGCCGGGGAGGTGAGCGCTTGAAGGTATATCTTTAGATCTTGCAATTAAATCTTTTTGTTTCTTGTCTTTATTTCACTAGTTATGTTTATGGAAAACCGTGCTATTGGATCGTTGCTTGCGGGAAGACGCCCCACACCTGTGGTGGTTGCTCCTCCCCCTACTGAAATTGTGCCCTATAAAATACCAGCTGGTATTATCGATTATGTTTTGGTTAATCGTTATGCAGGAGACAGACATCCCGGTGAACACTTGCTATATCTGTCACAACTATGTTCATTATTTAAGCTTGCAGGTGTATCAAGGGAGTTTGTCATGAGGAAATTGTTCGCCGTATCACTTACAGATAAAGCTTCAGATTGGTATAAGCTTCTCGATAACTCGCACTTGCTTGATTGGGAAGAGATCCGGTCTCTCTTTTACTCCAAGTTTTATCCTCTTCATGAAGTTCATGAGAATAGGAATTATGTCTATAATTTTTATCCTCATGACGGAGAGAGCATAGCTCAAGCTTGGGGGAGACTAAAAACGTTAATGCTAAAAAGTCCTAACCATGGGCTCCCCAAAGGTATGATAATTACTAATTTCTATGCGAGGCTTTCTCGACAGGATAAAGATTTGCTCGACGCTTCCTCTATGGGTTCTTTCACAAACAAAAAGATTGATGCTAAATGGGAACTCCTTGAAAGAATTCAACGCAACACTGAAGATTGGGAGATCGACAAAGGTAAAGAGTCAGGTATAATTTATGAGTATGATTGCATTAAGTCCTTTGTTGAAACTACAAGTTTTAATAAGTTAAGTGCTAAGTTTGGGCTTGATTCTCAACTCCTTGTTGATTTCCTCAAATCTTTTGCTTCACATCTTAATATGCCTAAAGAGGATTGGATCAAGTATCATAAACCTTTTAAAGAGACTTGCAAAGAAAATGAAATTGTTCATGATGATTGCAACATGCATGATCCAATTCCTAAAAATGAAGTTTTATATAAGCATGTTAATTTTTGTGGAGTGGATAGACCTTGTGAAAGGCCTATGATTGAAGAAGAGAAGTATTGTAAGCAACATAAACATGAAAGAACAATCACTTGGGTCAAAGATTTAAATGAAATTGCTAGAGAATTGTGTGACCTTTATCCTTTTACTTGTGAACTTTGTTGTATAGAGGGTCACTTTAATTTTCAATGCATGCACTTTCAAAACATAACTGTTAACCAGTTGTGTGATAACATGATCACCCCTGATCTTTATGATGAGCTTATGTTATTTTTGATGTGTGAAGAGTTATCAGAAAAGACTTCTTGGCTAGATGTTAATGCCATAGGAATAAAAAACACTTTGCAAAATTGCCATCTCTATTGTGTTGTTAATTGCCATCAAAATGATTACATAAGTAAGATTAGAAAGGAGGGAACTTTACAAAAGTATAAAAATGTCTCTTATATTTCTGCTAATAAAAAGGAGAGTTTCTCCCAAGTTTCCCCTATTGTTTCTAATGATAAACCAGGATATGTGGAGAAGCTTCACCTCCAACCACAAGGAAAAAGGGGGGCCAAGGAGCCGCTGCCCCCTAGGGCCGCCGCCGCCCCCAAGGGCCGCCGCCGCCGCCTCCGTGGCTGTCGTCGGCCGTCTCCTCCTCGCGGGGCTGCACCTCTCCATCAACACCATCATCAACCTCCTCCTCACCATGTCCATGTGTGAGTAGTCTTCTCCGGGGCCGAGGGCTCGTACGTGTACCTATGTGGTTATCTCTCTCTCCCATGATGTGATCTTCGTTGTGATCATAGGCTATGTTAATCTAGGGTGATCCCATGATATTTCCCCTTCCTCTATGTATTGGATTGATGTACTCACTTGTCTTTATCTAGTATAATCCCCGAGACCAAGGTGACAGCGGTCTATTGGACATGGATTAGAAAAATATTTTCATGAGTGATTTCCTCTCTTGTGTGTTGATTGAAGATTGAGAGTCTCTTGGTGCTTGTCTTTGACTATCCTTTAGATATGTTGTGGTGATTGTGGGACTCTCTTTGGATGGCCGCGGTGACATTGGGAAATCCTTAGATTGAGAACTACGAACTTTGAGGTGTGCTTTTGTAGCCCTACATAATTCTCGTCCTCTCTTGACCACGAAGGAATGACCTCCGAGTGTGTCCCCTTTGCATGTTTTATGGGAAATATCATGTGATTCGATTATGTTAATGTTGTTGGGAGTTGCCACTAGTGAAAGTATGAACCCTAGGCCTTGTTTCCACCATTGCAATACCATTTGTGCTCACGTTTACCACTTGTTTGCTTGCTGCACTTTTTATTACAGATTTATATTACTTTGCTTTGCCACTCCTATCATCCATATTTTACCATCTCTTCGCCGAACTAGTGCACCTATACAACTCCTTGTTGTATTAGGTGTGTTGGGGACACAAGAGACTTCTTGTATCTTAGTTGCAGGGTTGCTTGAGAGAGACCATCTTCAACCTCTACTTCCCTGAGTTCGATAAACCTTAGGTCATCCACTTGAGGGAAATTGCCGCTGTCCTACAAACCTCTGCGCTTGGAGGCCCAACATAGTCTACAAGAGTAGAAGCGTGTGTAGACATCACACCCCCGAGCGGTGCGCCATTAGAAATCTTTTTTTATAGCAATGGCGTACCCCCTAGCGCTGCGCCACTAGAAATCTTTTTTTAGATAGCAATGGCACACTACCCGAGCGGTGCGCCATTAGTATTTTTTTTATTATTTTTTGCTATTTTTTAATATATTTTTTATAAAAACAGTAATAATTTTTTTATGAATATGAAAAAATATCATCAAATTTGTTATTTGAAAAAAATCATCAAATGGGGGTGCTCGGCGGCG
>LR738714.1:569457045-569548529 GCA_902687465.1 Secale cereale | reverse complement strand
GCGGGCCGGGGAGGGTGTGGGGGATCGGCGGCGGCGGTGGAGTGGGGGACGGTGCGGTGGGTCGTCGGCGGCGGTGGAGCTAGCGGGGGAGAGTGGGGGGGATCGAGATCGAGATGGAGGGGGATAGCGATCGAGATGGAGGGGGATCGAGATCGAGTGTCCTCATGAATATTCAATATTTTTTCATATTGATCAAATTTGAAAAAATATTCATGAATTCAAAAAGTGCCAATGAAATTTAAAAATATTCATGATAGTTCAAAAAGTGCCCATGAAATGCAATCGAGAAATGAAGGCTACAATTTAAATACAATCGATCTTAGCTAGCTAGCTATCTGTTCACAATCTTTTTTCCCTTCTTTTTTCGCAAATGGAGTTCTTCTGTGGAACGGACGTCCTTTAGGTAGGGTGGTCCTGCTTCTTCTTGTGGTGTATGCTGCTACTTAATCGTCGTCGTCATGTTCCATCTTTGGGTCGCCGTACTTGTTGAAGTCTTGCTCATTGGCGACTCCATCCATTCTGATGATCTTCCTTTTGCCTCTCCTCACGACAACACGACTGGGCTTTGACGGGTCGGTAATGAAGAAGCATTGGTCCACTTGGGAAGCCAGTACCCATGGCTCATTTTTCGCGGTGACGTTTGCGCCCGCGATCTTGGATTTGGCTTCGGGTATAACCATGGTGGTGAAATACCGGTCTTCTTTTAGGATGCTCTTGGCCCATCTGACACGGAACATCAGGACCTTCTCTCCAGCATAGCTCAGCTCCCAGATCTCCTCGATCCTTCCGTAGTATCTATCCTTGTCATTACCGGTGGAGTATTCCATCGTTACCCCGGAGTTCTGATAACCATCGCTCTTCATGTCCTTGTCCTCGGTGTAGAATGTGTAGTTGTTGATATCGTACGCCTCATAGGTCATCAGGTTGTGCTCGGCGCCCTGTGACAAGGCGAATATGAGTTGTTCTTCCGCGGAAGAATCCTCATGTAAATGGTACGACAGAAGCTTCTGCTTGAACCAATGCGTGAAACATGAGTTGTGCTCTTTGATTATATCTCCATCCGTCCTCTGTTGGCCTCGGTCATTGTACGTCTTCTCAATAAAGGTTTTGTGCTCTACCACCCAAGGATCGACCACGTCTATGTGTTGTAGCGCGTCTAGGTTTGCTCTTTCAAAGTCGACGAGTCGACCCTCGAAGTCGACATGCATTTCGCGGCGACCCTCGTGGTGACCCCATCCAGCGAGCCTGCCGAGGTGCCTGTTGACGGGCATTCCAACGGGGTTCTCGATGCCTAGATAATTCGTGCAGTAGGAGATGCACTCTTCGGTCAGAAAGCCCCTGGCTATGCTTCCCTCTGGACGTGACATGTTGCGAACGTATCCTTTGATGACACCATTCATTCTTTTGAACGGCATCATGCTGTGCAGGAACATCGGCCCGAGTTGGATGATATCCTCTATATGGACCAGCAGATGCACCATAACGTCGAAGAATGCGGGCGGGAAGTACATCTCAAGCTCGCATAGTATCACTACGATCTCTTCCTGTAGCCTTCTGAGTTGCCTCACGCCAACCGACTTCCGAGAGATGACGTCGAAAAAGTTGCATAGGCCAAATAGCATTTCACGGACGTGCGCGTCCATGATCCCATGGATTGCAACTGGAAGTATCTGCGTCATCAGCACGTCACAGTGGTGATACTTCATCCCGCTGAACTTCTGCTTCGCTGGGTCTAGGTATCTGCTTATCTTCCCCGTGCAACCGTAAGGAAGTTTTACTTCTATGAGGCAAGTGAAAAACTGCTCGATCTCCTCCTGACTTAGAGTGAAGCACGCGGGAGGGTAGTCATTTCCGGTCTTCTTGGCCTTTTTGCCTTTGCAACGAGTTTCCGTGTCCTGCTTCGCCTCATCATCATCATCATCATCATCATCATCATCATTAGCGTGAAGCTCCTGCCTGATGCCCATTGATTTCAAGTCTGCCCTTGCTTTCGGCCCATCTTTGGTCCTCTCTGGCATGTTGAGCAGGGTACCAAGCAGACTCTCGCACACGTTCTTCGTGATATGCATGACATCAAGGCTGTGAGGCACACGGTGGATCTTCCAGTACGACAAGTCCCAGAAAACAGACCTCGTTTTCCATACCTTCAGCAGCGGCTCTGGCACCTTTCGCTTCTTTCCCGACTCTAGCGCCTGTTGCTTCTTTCCCGGCAGTGGGCAATCTTTCCAATTTTTCAACAGCTCGTCTATTTCCTCGCCGCTCCTCGTACGCAGGCGTCTCCGGGGTTCGGTTTCACCATCGAACAGATCCTTGCGTTTCCTCCACGGGTCATCGTCGCAAAGCCACCTTCGATGTCCCATGAACACGGTTTCCGAAGACCCGGGATCTCTATCTAGCTGGCGATACGTTGTGTCATCCATGCACCTGACGTATCCAGAAAATCCATGGACCACCTGCCCCGCGAGATATCCGTAACCGAGGTAGTCGTGCACAGTCGTGAGCAGTGCGGCTCTCATAGGGAAATATTCTTTCTCTGCGGCGTCCCACGTATTGGCTGGCATTTTCCACAGCGTGTCTAGCTCCTCTTTCAGCAACCCCAGATACAGATTGATGTCATTCCCTGGTTGTTTCGGCCCTTCAATTAGCATACTCATGTGAATGTACTTCCTCTTCATGCACAACCGGGGGGGAATGTTTTACATCCACACAAACACAGGCCAGGTGCTATGTGTGCTTCTCTGGCTGCCAAACGGATTGACTCCATCGGTGCTCGCGCCCAGCACGATGTTCCTTGGATCGTTCCCAAATTCTTGGTCTTCGAAGTTCAACGCTTGCCACTGGCTCGCATCCTTAGGGTGACTCAGCATCTTGTCTTTTTTATTTATCTCCGGATCATTTCCGTCATCTTCTCGCTTCTTCTCCTCCCTATCCGCGTGCCAACGCAGGAGCTTTGCTACCTTAGGGTCCGCGAAATACCGCTGCATACGAGGAGTGATCGGAAAGTACCACACCACTTTTTGAGGAGCTTTCTTCCTCTTCTTGTATCGAGTGACGATGCACACCGGACATATGGTAGACTCCGTGTGCTTGTCCCGATAAATGATGCAATTGTTCATGCACACATGATATTTCACGTGCGGTAAATCCTGACGACACACGATTTTCTTCGCCTCCTCAAAACTTGTCGGGCACTTGTTCCCCTTGGGAAGACGTTCATGCCAGAATGATATGTTCTCGTCGAAGCATGCGTCGGTCATTTTGTGTTTTACCTTCTTCTCCAGAGCCATGAGCGTTACTTTCAGGCGGGTATCCTCGGGCCTGCATCCTTCATACAATGGAGTAACCGCATCTATCTCCAGTTGATCCAGCTTGGCTTTCTCTCGGGCGGCAACTCTTGCGTTATCCGTCTGCTTGAGAAGCAGCTCTTGAATATGAGGGTCCTGCACCCAGCCTCCATCGTTGTCTGCTCCGGCATCTTCATCTAGATCATGATCATGCCCTTTGTCTTGATCTTCCTCATCATCATGTCCGGCATCTTCTACGTGATGACTGTGTACAGCATCACCGTCGTGATCATGTCCTGGAGATTCTTCGTCTTCTCGCCCGTCCTCGCCACGGTGTTGTCTTGCTGCCCTGCCTCATTTCTTGCCCGGCCATGGACTACTTCATAGTCATCTTCATCACCTTACCACCGATAGCCATCCATGAAACTACGCAAGAGTAGGTGGTCCCGCACCTGCCCGAAATCCCTGTCCTCAATAAGGCTCTTCAGCTTGCATCTTCGACACGGACATCTTATCTCCGTCTCGTTCTTTTGAAGCATCTCAGCCTTCACGGAGCTCAAAAACCTAATCATGATGCCTTCGGTCATCGTGCGGACCATGGTCGCCTGCGGGGTAGAGCAAAACGATATTTTAGAACCAAGAAAAAATTTGGCATGACTTTCCCTAAAAATAGGACCAAAAACAATGCATAGTGCCAAAATTCTCGCCGAAACAGAAATGAATCAACATTTCGGTAAAATATTGGCAACTATCGCATTTCAAATACCGGTACCTGCAAACACAAACGTATATGCAACACCACAAACATATGCAACACCACAAACATACATAGATCTAGCTAGGCCATAAAAAGTGCACGTGCACGGTTGTTGGAGCTCGAGGGAGAAAAAATGTAGATCTACAACATAAAGATAGCTTTCCCCTTACTTACCTATCAAAAAAGGTAATTTAACCACTTAATTTTGATGAATCTATGGTGCAAATGAGGTGAGGAGGAGGAGGCAGCCGACACAAGCTTGGAGGAGGAGGTGGAGAGAATGAAGTGGGGAAAGTGAGTGTGTAGGTGTGGCTGTCCAAAATATCTAGCTGGTCCCAGGTTACAAATGGCGCACCACCCACAAATGCGCCATTAGTAACCCTGGTTACTAATGGCGCACCAGCTTGAGGTGCGCCATTAGTAGTTTTGCAAAAAAAAAAATAGTAGTGGCGCTCTGTGTTGGAGGTGCACCATTACTAGTTAAACTAGTAATGGCGCACTCTGCCATGGTGCGCCATTAGTATTTTTGGAAAACAAATTGTTACTAATGGCGCACCGTGGGTCTGGTGCGCCATTAGTGTCTACCATACTAATGGCGCACCAACTCATGGTGCGCCATTACTATATAGTAGTGGCGCACCAAGTGTCTGGTGCGCCATTAGTGGCCATATCATCTATAGCCCTTTTCCTAGTAGTGTTGTCCGAAGCTCGTCTTCACGGCGGCATCCTCGATCGTGGCGGCGGTGGTCGCTGGTGCACAGCGCAGTGTCGCCAAGATGGGAGATCCGTCGCGGGCGTGCGGTTGCGGTCTTGGCCGCCCGTGCGGGTCAGATCTGGATCCTCGCGGGCCATGGATGGCGCTGATGGTGGGGGCGAGATTCGAGCTTGGTCGGCGTGCTGCTCATCGGATCTAGTATGGCGCGGTGCTGCGGCTCAACACGCGGGCTGGTGGTCGCACCGGCTATAGGTATCCCGGTGGTGGCATGGCCGGTCAGGCAGTGGCGGCCTGGATCCTTCCGACACAGATGGAGACGACCGTGCACTACATGCCTAAGGGAGGATCTTCGAATAGGTCCGGGTGAAAACTTGCTCTCAGCTTGCTGCCAAGGCTGGTCGTGGTGGCGCTGTCTGCGTCATTCCCTTCGTAAAGGCATCGCCGGGGAGAAGTTCAAGGCCACTCTCTGATACCTCCGCAGGAAACCCTAGATCAGTAGATCAGATGACGGCGACGCTCTGGTGCCGTTTTCCTCTTGGGGGCGTCATTCTTGGAGGTGTACACGGGCCGAGGGACCAGTGGAAGGCTTCTTTGGTGGAGCGGTGCTTCAGCTTAAGCATTGATGGCCGTGGATCTCGGCGGCATGGCGCAGCGGAGATTCGGCGTCCGATGCATGGAGATGGACTCGCGCAGGAGGAGGGAACTGTCTAGCATCATGTGGCGTCGATGACAGAGAGGCCTGGCAACGCTCTGGGGATGGATCAATGGAAGATGGAGGTGATGGCCCTCGCAACGTGCGGTGCTCACTAGGAGTGTGCCAGACCGGTGTGTGTGACCCAATCCAGGTAGTGGCCTGGATGGGGCATCCGGCTTCAGATATTAGGCTTTGCTGCGATGTCTGTTTGGTATTAGGTCCGGACATTCGGCACACCTTCATCAAGGGGATAGGAGTAGCAACAACGTTGCCAAGATGGTGGCTTCAGGCTTATTGATGTATTATCTTGTATGGTCTTTGCGAATAATTAATAACATGGTTGCATGCATCATCCAGATGCAGAGGCCGGGGTACATCCTCCTTTTCTAAAAAAAATACCAAGCACTCTAGTGCCTAGTTATCTACACTAGTATTGTGTGTGAGGACAGATGACACATGTATATATTGCATAATTGTCTAACATACCCTATTTTCCCTTTTGATATCTAGCTATGGCAGCTTCTAAGACCGTATGTAAACACATCATCAAGAAGGGCCAATGTAACAATGACGAATGCCTATCTTACTGCAAGAAGTTCACCCACCCCCTCCCCCCCCCCACCCGGTGGCTGATGGCTTCTCGCCCCTCGTTGGTTACCCCAAGTGGAAGGTTTGAGATGCAGTGTAGCAGAAGTTTTCCCTTGGCAAAGATACCAAGGATCGATTTCCCCTGAGACTCCCAGTTTCAACAAGAAGGTGTCAACTGCTAACGGCCCCAGATATTAGCAATCAACGTGGACCTGCACACAGATACAAATAACTTTTCTCCCAACGAGTACAAAGAGGTTGTCAATCCCTCCGGCCTTGTCGTTTACAAAGGATCAAACGCAAGTGATAATAGTGATAGGTATTGCTGCAAATAGTAAGTAAAAACAGAAAGTAAATAGCGGATGTGATCAGTGATGGTAATATGGACCAGGGTTCCATGATGTTCACTAGTGATATCTCTCTCCCAAAAGACGATAAAATAGCTATGTGAGGTAAACGAATTACAGCTGGGCAATTGACAGAATTATGTGTGCAAACCAATGCTAACTATGTTGCAAGAAAGGTAGAGGTTCAAAGCATGGGCGGTACGCCAAGGCAAGTAGACCGAAATCCATCTGCATCTACTACTAATCATCCACCTTGAGATATCTATCCAGAACATCTCGTTGGTATTAAGTTGTGAGTCCCACCCATAGTGTAAACTCAAAGCAACAGACAACTGCATTAAAAGAACTTTGCGTAAAGTAAACAATCCTTGCACCCGCGGGCACAAGCACCGTTGTTTTCCCCCTTGTGGCAACAGCACATCCCCTAGACTCATGTTTCTATCACTCAAGCTAGTCATCGAGGGGCATGAACCCACAATCGAGCATAACGTTCCCTCTTGGAGTCACTACCTACTACTTGACCAAAGCAATAAATAGCAACGGAGAACATGCAAGAATTACTTATGAACATAAATATAAAAGAGGTAAATCAAATATATTACTCAAACACAATCTGAACATAATCTCACAATCCATCGGATCCCAGCAAACTCATCATAGCAACAGCATAAGGATTACATATGTGCCTCGATCATGTAGGGCAGCTCACGAGGTCTAATTAGTGAAGCACAAGAAGGGGAGGAGAACATCACATAGCTACTGGTCATGGACCCATGGTCCAAGGGAGACTACTCACAACTCATCCGGGAGGCGTCCATGGTGGTGGAGAGACTCCCGGTGGTGATCCTCCCCTCCGGCAGGGTGCCGGAAAGAGTTCTCCTGGTGCTCCCGATCTTGGAAGCGCGGCGGCGGCGGAACAGAGATGAGATCGCGAAAAAGGGTTCCCGTCTCGAGGGTTTCGGGACGCGTGTTAAATATATGCCAAAGGGGGGCATCAGCGGAGGCCTGGGGGGCCCAGGCGCCCCCCCGGCGCGGCCAGGAGGGGGGCCGCGCCACCAGGGCGCCTGGAGCCCTGGTGGCCCCCCTTCGGCTCTACTTTGGCTGCCGAGAAGCTTCTGGAATGCTGATTTTTTATATAATTTTTCCGGGATTTTTCTGGCAGTTTACGTGATGGGAAAACCTAAAATACAAAAACAGCAGAAAACAGAAACTGGCACTGGGGTGCACTGAGTTAATAGGTTAGTCCAAATATGATCAAAAGTGTATGTAAGTGTATAAATATCATAGCAATATCACCCAAAAGAGGCATGGAGCAAGCAGAAATTATAGAAACGTTTTGGACGTATCAACATCCCCAAACTTAATTCCTGCTCGTCCTCGAGTAGGTAAATGATAACAAGAATAATTTCTGTGGTGACATGCTATTAACCATATAGGACTTTTCATAGTCATATGACAAAAGCTTACTGAGACAATGAATCTGTAGTAATTAAGTTGCCTCATGAGAGAATCACAAAGAACTGAAAGTTTTACAATATGATACTGAAACATCAAATAGATTTGTAATGAGCATGGTGTGCAAATATGATAAAGTGATATCTCGCTTGCCCCCTTTAGTGAAGCAAAACATAAATGCAGGGGCACCTCCAAGGTTTAAGTGATGACTAGATACAATAATTTCAGAATAAACGATATCATAATCATGCAAAAGACAATGCTACTTTGGGACAATGCACATTACACTCAGAATGACAATCATGCTCTTAATAGTTGGTGCTTTAAAAGAAGGTGGAGACTCTTGAACCGTGGCTTTTGTTGGCAAGGTTGAAAACCCGTAGTCGGTAACAAAGAAAAAGCATGTACCAGAGCTCTTGGTTTTAAAAACAGAGGTAATAATTATTTTATTTTATTTTAGATTATGCATGTTTCGTCAACGAATGCTAGCAGACAACTCAATCACTTCTTGAGATGGACAAGTTTCGAGGAACGGCTCCCGAATGAGGACGATCACATCCTCTTAATCTCCTTTGTTTATCACTGCCAAAGTTTTCTAATTTCTCATGAACAAAGCGTGAAGGAGGGTTTGTTTGTTATATTATTTTTGAGCCGGGCGCACTCAATGCCAGTTCCTTCTCGTATTATGGGTTTGCACATTAGACATGCAATCCCGGGGTGAAGCTTGTCCAACTTAAAAAGATCATGAATTAACTACTACTTCCTCATGAACTAAAACAGAGGCACAAAATAGGAATGCTTTTTTTGAATAATTTCGAGATGGTACATGAAAGTCTCCGTTAGGAATGGCAGGTAAATACCATGTATAGGAAGGTATGGTGGACTCATATGGCATAACTGGTTTAAAGGATTTTGGATGCACAAGCAGTCAGTCCGCTTAGTACAGGTGGAGGTTAGCAAAAGACTGGGAGCAACCAACTAAAAGAGCAATGACGGTCATAATCATGCAGAGCGACAAAGCAACATTGAATCAGGCATGGAAGTTATATCGCTACTCAGAAACAAAAGATCATCAAGGCTTGACAGACTTTCTTAACAGTCTTAAATATGCGTGAGCATACGCCAAGTCAATCAAAATAAATTCTTGAAGGAAGATATTACTAAACCATACCACATCATAGGCAAACAAATCATGTTGGTACTCCAATAACACATTGGGAACCCCCCAGCTATTTGAGACTAACCATAAGAAAACATGAACTACTAAGCACCATTATGCACGTAGCATTTTTATCATAGACATATCAACCAATGCAACAGAAGCAAACTCTCTTAATAAGATAAGCATGATAACTAAAGAGAGTTCAAGCAACCAACTAAACAAAAGCTCTTTAAAAAGATAAGCATGAATACTAAGAGCTGAACATGATAGTAGCTATTGAAAGACAAAGAACACACTCAGCAAAGATAGACATGAAAATTCTATGTTATGTTCTAGGTAGAAGTGGAGCGTGTTTCTCTCCCACACAAAGAAAGCTGAGTTCCGACTCGTTATGAAAGCAAGCAAAGCTAAAAAGGAAACTAAAAGCAAGACGCTCCAAGCATAGCACATAACACATGAAGTGATAAAAATATAGTGGAACGAAAGACGAACTGATAATGTTGATGGAGAAGGGGATGCACGGGGGCATCCCCAAGCTTAGACGCTTGAGTCTTCTTGAATATTTCTTGGGGTTGCATGGGGGCATCCCCAAGCTTGAGCGTTTGACACTCCTGAATCTTTTTATCATCTTCCCTCGCACACTTGAAAACTCCCTTCATACATAACTCATCATATTCTGATTAGCGAGGTTAGTACCCATAATAAAATAATTGTTCCTTGCTGGAAATAAGGATATTCTTGAAGGTATACTGTTTCTCAAGATTGCCAAAAGGTTTTTGCAAAGAAAAAGCAAACTCAAGGTTTGCAAAATGAGGGAAAGGCAAAACAAGACAGAATCTGTGAAAAACAGAACAGCAGGTGGTAAATGATTTTTTCGGGGCACTTCTACAACTCTAATCAAAAAACTCAGAACAAACGCACGAAAGACAATTGTATAGAGCACGCTGTCGAAAAAATTCAGACCAAAAAGATGATCTGGTGATTTTATACGAATTTTTCTATCCAAGGACATAATCTGTTTCCTGGACAGCACGTCACAACTTTTGAACTTTCTTGCAATCAGAGGCTACACTTGGCACTAAATTGAAAAGTAAAGATACAATGATGATGCTACTGTAGTAACAACATCAAGACACAACAAAAGCAAACTAAAATTTTATTCAAGTGGGCTGCCTCCCAAAAGCGCTTTCTTTTATGCCTTTAAGCTAGGCATAATGCAAAGAGGAATCAATAACCATCATAATAATCGAAGTTATAAATTGCTTCAAATGGTTCCTCAACAAGTTCACTCTTGTTCCTACTAGGAAAGGGGTACACACCTTTTGCCTTTCCGCGCAAGCGGATTTGTCCCTTACCTATATCGATGAAGCCTTTTACCGCTCGGAGGAAGTCCCTCCCAAGCACTATATTTCCTTGGTTTGGCTCCATGATGAAGAAATCAACCATTGTAATCCCTTTAAGGAATTTAACTGGCACGTCTTTTATTCTTCCCTAGATTTCAAAAATATCTCCATTAGTGTGTTCATGATAAGACGGTAATCTATCCATGTTAAATTTTAAAGAATCATGAACAATTTTCGGCATAGTAGAAACCATAGATCCAATATCACAATAAGCAAGGAAGTCTTGATTAGAGATGCTAATCCTAACAAAAGGCTCCCAATCATTGTCTATTTCCAAAATATCTTTCTTATTGGGTTTGGGTTTCTCTACCTTCATCAAGTCTAGAGCATCCATTCTCTTCTCAATAGTAGCAAGTCTATCTATGACAGTATCAAAGTAATGATCATAAACAAAGTAACTAGATAGACCATGTATAATTTCAAGAGCTCTAGCTTCATCACACTCTAGGAAATCTCCCTCAGCTATAATATCAAGAGAGTGTTTACACCATTTAAAAAGACCATGGTAAAAATTTCTAAGCACAATTTTTATAGGTATCCAAGGCATAATTCTCCTATGTGCATCAGAAATTCTGTCCCATGCCTTCTTCATATTTTCTCCATCCCTTTGATGGAAATCTAGAACTTCTGATTCCCTCAAAGCACCAAATCCTAACATGCTTGACTAAACAGAAAGGACTACTAACAGAAAAGCAAATAATTTTTTTTTTGTGATTGTTGATAGAAGACACTAAAGCAAAAACTGAAAGGTAAACTAACAAGACTAAAAAGCAAAGGTAAAAGATAGCGTGCAACTCCCCTATCTTGAAGAGTGGAGTCCCCGGCAACGGCGCCAGAAAACTTTGCTTGATGGCTTCTCGCCCCTCGTTGGTTACCCCAAGTGGATGGTTTGAGATGCAGTGTAGCGGAAGTTTTCCCTTGGCAAAGATACCAAGGATCGATTTCCCCTGAGACTCCCAGTTTCAACAAGAAGGTGTCAACTGCTAACGGCGCCAGATATTAGCAATCAACATGGACCTGCACACAGATACAAATAACTTTGCTCCCAACGAGTACAGAGAGGTTGTCAATCCCTCCGGCCTTGTCGTTTACAAAGGATCAAACGCAAGTGATAATAGTGATAGGTATTGCTGCAAATAGTAAGTAAAAACAGAAAGTAAATAGCGGATGTGATCAGTGATGGTAATATGGACAGGGGTTCCATGATGTTCACTAGTGATGTCTCTCTCCCAAAAGACGATAAAACAGCTATGTGAGGTAAACGAATTACAGCTGGGCAATTGACAGAATTATGTGCGCAAACCAATGCTAACTATGTTGCAAGAAAGGTAGAGGTTCAAAGCATGGGCGGTACGCCAAGGCAAGTAGACCGAAATCCATCTGCATCTACTACTAATCATCCACCTTGAGATATCTATCCAGAACATCTCGCTGGTATTAAGTTGCGAGTCCCACCCATAGTGTAAACTCAAAGCAACAGACAACTGTATTAAAAGAACTTTGCGTAAAGTAAACAATCCTTGCACCCGCGGACACAAGCACCGTTGTTTTCCCCCTTGTGGCAATAGCACATCCCATAGACTCATGTTTCTGTCACTCAAGCTAGTCATCGAGGGGCATGAACCCACAATCGAGCATAACGTTCCCTCTTGGAGTCACTACCTACTACTTGGCCAAAGCAATAAATAGCAACGGAGAACATGCAAGAATTACTTATGAATATAAATATAAAAGAGGTAAATCAAATATATTACTCAAACACAATCTAAACATAATCTCACAATCCATCGGATCCCAGCAAACTCATCATAGCAACAGCATAAGGATTACATATGTGCCTCGATCATGTAGGGCAGCTCACGAGGTCTAATTAGTGAAGCACAAGAAGGGGAGGAGAACATCACATAGCTACTGGTCATGGACCCATGGTCCAAGGGAGACTACTCACAACTCATCCGGGAGGCGTCCATGGTGGTGGAGAGACTCCCGGTGATGATCCTCCCCTCCGGCAGGGTGCCGGGAAGAGTTCTCCTGGTGCTCCCGATCTTGGAAGCGCGGCGGCGGCGGAACAGAGATGAGATCGCGAAAAAGGGTTCCCGTCTCGAGGGTTTCGGGACGCGTGTTAAATATATGCCAAAGGGGGGCATCAGCGGAGGCCTGGGGGGCCCAGGCGCCCCCCCCGGCGCGGCCAGGAGGGGGGGCTGCGCCACCAGGGCGCCTGGAGCCCTGGTGGCCCCCCTCCGGCTCTACTTTGGCTGCCGGGAAGCTTCAGGAACGTTGATTTTTTATATAATTTTTCTGGGATTTTTCTGGCAGTTTACGTGATGGGAAAACCTGAAATACAAAAACAACAGAAAACAGAAACTAGCACTGGGGTGCACTGAGTTAATAGGTTAGTCCAAATATGATCAAAAGTGTATGGAAGTGTATAAATATCATAGAGATATCACCCAAAAGAGGCATGGAGCAAGCAGAAATTATAGATACGTTTTGGACGTATCAGTGGCCCATCCGCCACATGTGTACCCGAGGGATGCAAGTGTTATATGTGCGGATGAATTCCACTAGAAGCATCATATAGCTAGATAAAAAATAACATATGCATGGATATATCAGAGTTTGTTGAGTAATGCATAAAAATAATTTGAGTAATATAGGATAGTATGGAGTTCAACGGTGCGGAAACAATGATATGTTTCCTATGGTGTAGCGAATACTTGGGTTCCCTTTACTGGAACTATGTTCCTTCTTATTATTATTTTTGAATTGGTCAGGTGCTATTTTAGCTTGGAAATTATAAAGTTGTTTCTCTGTGTTGTGCTACCAAGGATTCACACAGGGACGACTTTCTCAGGCATGTATGCCATGGGACAATTTGTATTTTAATTTTCCGTTTTCATGTTGTGTTGGGTGCTCTTCTGTGTAACATTGTGTTCTTCGACAAGTGTAGCGGCAACACGCGGTGTCTTTGGTTTCATGGTTTTCTCGTGAATACCGAGTCTCCAGCTTTGAGGCGAGGTCTGACCTTCAACGATTGTGCCTAGAAATGGCAATGGTGATGCGTTGTTCCTTTGTTGAAGGTGTTGCTTTTGAAAAAATTAGATGTCCTCACGGGGGTGAAATCCCAAGATTTGACTTTCATCGCTTGGATCTGGCTACGGCAGCATTTGAGCATTGTACCCTTAAGGCATTGCTTTGGGAGAGACCTTCTCATAGTTCATCATGTCGAGATGAGAGAGGCGACTGGAGGGGCGACCGCCTCTCCGGACCTCAGTGCTCGTCAGCGAGTCGGAGGGCGCTTCTGGGCACTCGCTGGCTACGATACAGAAGATGCGGAAGGGGAAACGGGCGTGGATTCGCCGGAGTACCCACCGTCGCCGACGCCATCTGACATCATTTGTGACTTTTTTCACGCAGGTTACGATGAGGAGGAGGTGGCTTCGATGATCGACAAAGTGTAACCGCTTGAGGATCCGGCTAGGATTGGGTTACATGCGGGAGAGAAGAAGGAGATGATCCGGCGGGTAGTCCATTGACGGACGGTGGCGACTGAGGTCTGGCCATGGAAGGGCCCCCTCCCCAAGGTTAGTCTTCCAAATGTTTACACTTTTTGACTTAATCCGTCCGGGTTCTTGGACTAAGGTTGTGAGGAGGAAGAATGGTCGTCGGGCGTTGGCGCAGCCACCACCGGCAGTCGCCGCGGCGTCAGTGCCAACAATCCTGGAGATCAGGATCAGGGTAAACCAGGCGCAACGTTTGAAAATGTTGTTTGGCCCAGAGGGGCAGTCTCTAGCCGCGGCAGTTGTGAGGCGGCCTGGTTCTGAGTTGGCGGCCCGCTGAGAAATGATGGGGGTTGGGCCAGGAATAGCGTGGCATGAGGCCCATGCAAAATCGCTGCCCAACACCAACATTGACATAAGCGCATCCATGGAGTCGCTCGGGTGTGTTCGGTCTCGTGTGTCGCCGCCGTCTAGGGTTCGTCCTCACAATGTTGTGCCTGGCTTTCCTGCGTGTAGGCCGGGGCGTGCCACGCGTATTCCCCCCTCATGGTGACCATGGCGGGTCACGGACGTGGTGGCCAGCCAGGGCAGAGACCCCCAACCCCTGCCGTTGTTGTGCCTCGGGCAACATCCTCCGCGGCTCCGCCCAGCAGCCGCCGCCTCGTCAGGGAGGTCCTCCGCCACGGCAGGAGGAGCCGACCCGGGTGGGGGGGGGGCTCGTAGGCGTCTCCCCAGGCGCCGAAGACTAAGGGCGCTCCGCCGCCGCATGTGGTGGCGCAACCACTTTTGAACCGGGCGGGACCGGAGCAAGAGCCAGCGGGTCAAGTGACACCCGCAGATAGGGCAGGACTGCTGGCACGCCGTGGTGTTGGCGGTGGAGGCGCGGGTAACCAGCGATTCTAGTCGTTCCGTGGTAGAGGTTATGGCCACGCTGGTCGCGATCCCCCTCGGACAATGGGGAGATGACGGTTTTGACGCATATGGCGCGGGTCAGCACTGCGGTTCGTCCTCCTCGGGCGGAGAGCGTGGATACGCGTGGCAGAGCGAGGGTTCGACGAAGCGCCTGTTCTATGGCCCGCCGGGAGGTTTTGTTGAGGGGCATCTGGCCCGGACTACCGTCAGAGAGGAGGCTTCAGAGGTTCTCGCACTGGACGCGATGGCAAGAACCGCTACCGTCAGCCACCGCCACCGGCTGTTACTACTGCTTCCGACATCACTGAGAAGACGGTGTCCTCGGAGGTGGGTGTGGTGGAGACGCTCGTGTTGTCTGGGCAGGTTCTGGCTACGGTTTCGGCCCTGGCTACTGCGGCTGCGTCCGAGCCGACAGCGACGGGTGCTGCCGGAATTCCTGACAAACTGGCTGGTGAGAGAGCTAGCAAATGGGCTCGTAAGAAAGAGAAAATGATTTGCTATCGCTGTGGGGAACAGGGACACTGTTGGAAATATGCCCTAGAGGCAATAATAAAATGGTTATTATTATATTTCCTTGTTCATGATAATTGTCTGTTATTCATGCTTGAATTGTATTATCCGGAAACAGTGATACCTGTGTGAATACACATACCACAACGTGTCCCTGGTAAACCTCTAGTTACTAGCTCGTTCATCAACAGATGGTTACGGTTTCCTGACCATGGACATTGGATGTCATTGATAACGAGATCACATCATTAGGAGAATGATGTGATGGACAAGACCCAATCCTAAGCCTAGCACAAGATCGTGTAGTTCGTAATGCTAAAGCTTTTCCAATGTCAAGTATCTTTTCCGTAGACCATGAGGTTGTGCAACTCCCGGATACCGTAGGGATACTTTGGGTGTGCCAAACATCACAACGTAACTGGGTGGCTAAAAAGGTACGCAACGGGTATCTCCGAAAGTATCTGTTGGGTTGGCACGAACCAAGACTGGGATTTGTCACTTCGTATGACGGAGAGGTATCTCAAGGCCCACTCGGTAAGACATCATCATAATGAGCTCAATGTGACTAAGGTGTTAGTCACGGGATGATGTATTACGGAACGAGTAAAGAGACTTGACATGACGAGATTTAACAAGGTATTGGTATACCGACGATCGAATCTCGGGCAAGTACTATACGGATAGACAAAGGGAATTGCATACGGGATTGAGTGAATCCTTGACATCATGGTTCATCTGATGAGATCATCGAGGAACATGTAGGAACCAACATGGGTATCCAGGTCCCGCTGTTGGTTATTGATCGGAGAGTCGTCTCGGTCATGTCTACGTGTCTCCTGAACCCGTAGGGTCTACACACTTAAGGTTCTGTGACGCTAGGGTTGTAGAGATATATGCACACGGTAACCCGAATATTGTTCGGAGCCCCGGATGAGATCCCGAACGTCACGAGGAGTTCCGCAATGGTCCCGAGGTAAAGAATTATATATAGGAAGTCCAGTTTCGGCCATCGGGAGAATTACGGGGGTCACCGATAGTGTACCGGGACCACCGAAAGGGTTCCGGGGGTCCACCGGGTGGGGCCACCTATCCCAGAGGGCCCCATGGGCCGAAAGGGGAGGGGAACCAGCCCATAGTGGGCTGCTGCGCTCCCCTTGCGTTTCCCCCTGCGCCTAGGGTTGGGAACCCTAGGGGTGGGGGCGCCCCACATGCCTTGGGGGTAAGTTTCCCCCCTGGCCGCCTCCCCCCTAGGAGATTGGATCTCCTAGGGCCGGCGCCCCCTAGGCCCATATATATAGTGGGGGGAGGGAGGGAAGCCGACCCCTTGCCCTGGCGCCTCCCTCTCCCTCCCGTTACACCTCTCCCTCCTCCCGCGATGCTTGGCGAAGCCCTGCAGAAATTCCGTTGCATCCACCACCACGCCGTCGTGCTGCTGGATCTCCATCAACCTCTCCTCCCCCCTTGCTGGATCAAGAAGGAGGAGACGTCGCTGCACCGTACGTGTGTTTAACACGGATGTGCCGTCCATTCGGCGCTAGGATCATCAGTGATTTGGATCACGACGAGTACGACTCCATCATCCACGTTCTCTTGAACGCTTCCGCTCGCGATCTACAAGGGTATGTAGATGCACTCCTTTATCCCTCGTTGCTAGATGACTCCTTAGATTGATCTTGGTGAAGCGTAATTTTTTTTTGAATTCTGCTACGTTCCCCAACAGTGGCATCTGAGCTAGGTCTTTGCGTAGTATCTTGCATGAGTAGAACACAAAGCAGTTGTGGGCGTAGATTTGTTCAATTCTCTTACCGCTACTAGTCTAATCTTGATTCGGCGGCATCATGGGATGAAGAGGCCAGGACCGACCTTACACGTACGCTTACGTGAGACAGGTTCCACCGACTGACATGCTCTAGTTGCATAAGGTGGCTAGTGGGTGTCTGTCTCTCCCACTTTAGTCGGATCGGATTCGATGGAAAGGGTCCTTATGAAGGCTAAATAGAAATTGGCATATCACATTGTGGTTTTGGCGTAGGTAAGAATTGTTCTTGCGAGTAATCTATAGCAGCCACGTAAAAACTTGCAACAACAATTAGAGGACGTCTAACTTGTTCTTGCAGCATGTGCCGTGTGATGTGATATGGCCAAAAGATGTGAGGAATGATATATGTGATGTATGAGATTGATCATGTGCATGTAATAGGAATCATGACTTGCATGTCGATGAGAATGACATCTAGCAGGAGCCATAGGAGTTGTCTTATTTATTGTATGACCTGCGTGTCACTGAATAACGCCATGTGATTACTTTACTTTATTTCTAAACGTTAGCCATAGTAGTAGAAGTAATATTTGGCGAGACGACTTCATGAAGACACGATGATGGAGATCATGATGATGGAGATCATGGTGTCATGCCGGTGACGATGATGATCATAGAGCCCCAAAGATGAAGATCAAAGGAGCAAGATGATATTGGCCATATCATGTTACTATTTGATTGCATGTGATGTTTATCATGTTTTTGCATCTTATTTGCTTAGAACGACGGTAGTAAATAAGATGATCTCTCACTAAAATTTCAAGAATTGTGTTCCCCCTAACTGTGCACCGTTGCTAAGGATCGTTGTTCCGAAGCACCACGTGATGATCGGGTGTGATAGGCTCTAACGTTCGCATACAACGGGTGTAAGCCAGATTTACACACGCAATACACTTAGGGTTCACTTGACGAGCCTAGCATGTACAGACATGGCCCCGGAACAGGGAAGACCGAAAGGTCGAACATGAGTCGTATAGAAGATACGATCAACATGAAGATGTTCACCGTTGATGACTAGTCCGTCTCACGTGATGATCGGACACGGGCTAGTCGATTCTGATCATGTATCACTTAGATGACTAGAGAGATGTCAATCTAGGTGGGAGTTCATTAAATTTGTTTAGATGAACTTAATTGTCATGAACTTAGTCCAAAATCTTTACAATATGTCTTGTAGATCAAATGGCCCACGCTCATGTTACCCTCAACTTCAACGCGTTCCTAGAGAAAGCCAAGCTGAAAGACGATGGTAGCAACTATACGGACTGGGTCCGTAACTTGAGGATCATCCTCATAGCTGCCAAGAAAACATATGTCCTTGAAGCACCGTTAGGTGACGCTCCCGCCCCAGCTAACCAAGACGTTATGAACACTTGGCAGTCGCGTTGTGATGATTACTCCCTGGTTCAGTGCGGCATGCTTTACGGCTTAGAATCGGGGCTCCAAAAGCGTTTTGAGCACCACGGAGCATATGAGATGTTCCAAGAGCTGAAAATGGTTTTCCAAGCTCAGGCCCGAGTCGAGAGATATGACGTCTCCGTCACATTCTACAGTTGTAAGATGGAGGAGAATAGTTCTATCAGCGAGCACATACTCAAATTGTCTGGGTTGCACAATCGCTTGTCTCATTTAGGAATGAATCTCCCAGACGAAGCGGTCGTTGACAGAATCCTTTAGTCGCTCCCACCTAGCTACAAGAGCTTCGTGATAAACTTCAATATGCAAGGAATGGAGAAGTCCATTCCCGAGGTGTATTCAATGCTGAAATCAGCGGAGGTGGAGATCAAGAAAGAGCATCAAGTGTTGATGGTGAATAAAACCACTAAGTTCAAGAAAGGCAAGGGTAAAAAGAACTTCAAGAAGGACGTCAAAGGAGTTGCCGCGCCCGGTAAGCCAGTTGCCGGGAAGAAGCCAAAGAATGGACCCAAGCCTGAGACTGAGTGCTTTTATTGCAAGGGAACGGGTCACTGGAAGCGGAACTGCCCCAAATACTTAGCAGATAAGAAGGCCGGCAACGTCAAAGGTATATATGATATACATGTTATTGATGTGTACCTTACCAGCGCTCGTAGTAGCTCCTGGGTATTTGATACCGGTGCAGTTGCTCACATTTGTAACTCAAAGCAGGAGCTGCGGAATAAGTGGAGACTGGCGAAGGACGACGTGACGATGCGCGTCGGGAATGGCTCCAAGGTCTACGTGATCGCCGTCGGCACGCTACCTCTACATCTACCCTCGGGATTAGTTTTAAACCTTAATAATTGTTATTTAGTACCAGCTTTGAGTATGAACATTGTATCTGGATCTCGTTTAATGCGAGATGGCTACTCATTTAAATCCGAGAATAATGGTTGTTCTATTTATATGAGAGATATGTTTTATGGTCATGCCCCGCTGGTCAATGGTTTATTCTTGATGAATCTCGAACGTGATGTTAGACATATTCATAGTGTGAATGCCAAAAGATGTAAAGTTGATAATGATAGTCCCACATACTTGTGGCATTGCCGCCTTGGTCATATTGGTGTCAAACGTATGAAGAAGCTCCATGCAGATGGACTTCTAGAATCTCTTGATTATGAATCATTTGATACGTGCGAACCATGCCTCTTGGGCAAGATGACCAAGACTCCGTTCTCCGGAACAATGGAGCGAGCGACCAACCTATTGGAAATCATACATACCGATGTGTGCGGTACAATGAGTGTTGAAGCTCGCGGAGGCTATCGTTATGTTCTCACCCTCACGGATGACTTAAGTAGATATGGGTATGTCTACTTGATGAAACACAAGTCTGAGACCTTTGAAAAGTTCAAGGAATTTCAGAATGAGGTTGAGAATCAACGTGACAGGAAAATAAAGTTCTTACGGTCAGATCGTGGAGGAGAATATTTAAGTCACGAATTTGGCACGCACCTAAGGAACTGTGGAATTGTTTCACAATTGACACCGCCCAGAACACCTCAGCGAAATGGTGTGTCGAACGTCGTAATTGTACTCTGTTGGACATGGTGCGATCTATGATGTCTCTTACCGACTTACCGCTATCATTTTGGGGTTATGCTTTAGAGACTGCCGCATTCACTTTAAATAGGGCCCCGTCTAAATCCGCTGAGACGACACCGTATGAACTTTGGTTTGGCATGAAACCTAAGCTGTCGTTTCTGAAAGTTTGGGGTTGCGATGCTTATGTCAAGAAACTTCAACCTGAAAAGCTCGAACCCAAATCTGAAAAATGCGTCTTCATAGGATACCCAAAGGAAACTATTGGGTACACCTTCTACCTCAGATCCGAAGGCAAGATCTTCATTGCCAAGAATGGATCCTTTTTTGAGAAAGAGTTTCTCTCGAAAGAAGTGAGTGGGAGGAAAGTGGAACTTGATGAGGTGACAGTCACCCCTTCCGAACCAGAAAGTAGCGCAGCGCAGGAAGTTGTTCCTGAGGTGCCTGCACCGACTAGGTAGGAAGTTAATGATGATGATCATGAAGCTTCAGATCAAGTTACTACTGAACTTCGAAGGTCCACAAGGACACGTTCCACACCAGAGTGGTACGTCAACCCTGTCATGGAAATCATGTTGTTAGACAACGGTGAACCTTCGAACTATGAGGAAGCGATGGCGGGCCCGGATTCCGACAAATGGCTTGAAGCCATGAAATCCGAGATAGGATCCATGTATGAAAACAAAGTATGGACTTTGGTGGACTTGCCCGATGAACGGCACGCCATAGAAAATAAATGGATATTTAAGAAGAAGACTGACGCGGATGGTAATGTGACCATCTATAAGGCTCTGCTTGTCGCTAAAGGTTATCGACAAGTTCAAGGGATTGACTACGACGAGACTTTCTCTCCCGTAGCGATGCTAAAGTCCGCCCGAATCATATTAGCAATTGTTGCGTACTATGATTATGAGATATGGCAAATGGACGTTAAAACGGCATTCCTTAATGGCTTCCTTAAGGAAGAACTGTATATGATGCAGCCGGAAGGTTTTGTCGATCCTGAGAATGCTAACAAGGTATGCAAGCTCCAGCGCTCAATCTATGGGCTGGTGCAAGCATCTCGGAGTTGGAATATTCGCTTTAATGATGTGATCAAAGCGTTTGGGTTTATACAGACTTGGGGAGAAGCCTGTATTTACAAGAAAGTGAGTGGGAGCTCTGTAGCATTTCTCATATTATATGTGGATGATATATTGCTGATGGGAAATGATGTAGAATTCTTGGAGAGCATAAAGGCCTACTTGAATAAGAGTTTTTCAATGAAGGACCTTGGAGAAGCTGCTTACATATTAGGCATCAAGATCTATAGAGATAGATCGAGACGCCTCATTGGTCTTTCACAAAGCACATACCTTGATAAGATATTGAAGAAGTTCAATATGGATCAGTCCAAGAAAGGGTTCTTTCCTGTATTGCAAGGTATGAGATTGAGCACAGCTCAATCCCTGACCACGGCAGAAGTTAGAGAAAAGATGAGTGTCATCCCCTATGCCCCAGCCATAGGTTCTATTATGTATGCCATGATGTGTACCAGACCTGATGTGAACCTTGCCATAAGTTTGGTAGGGAGGTACCAAAGTGATCCCGGTATGGAACACTAGACAGTGGTCAAGAACATCCTGAAGTACCTGAAAAGGACTAAGGATATGTTTCTCGTTTATGGAGGTGACGAAGAGCTAGTCGTAAAGGGTTACATCGATGCTAGCTTCGACACAAATCTGGATGACTCTAAGTCACAAACTGGATACGTGTATATTTTGAATGGTGGGGCAGCCAGCTGGTGCAGTTGCAAGTAGAGCGTCGTGGCACATTCTACATGTGAAGCGGAGTACATAGCTGCTTGCGAAGCAGCGCAGGAAGGATTCTGGATGAAGGAGTTCATCACCGACCTAGGAGTCATTCCAAGCGCGTCGAGCCCAATGACTCTCTTCTGTGGCAACACTGGAGCTATTGCCATTGCCAAGGAGCCCAGGTTTCACAAGAAGACCAAGCACATCAAGCGCCGTTTCAACTCCATCCGGAATTATGTTCAAGATGGAGACATAGATATTTGTAAAGTGCATACGGATCTGAATGTCGCAGATCCGTTGACTAAACCTCTTCCACGGGCAAAACATGATCAACACCAGAACTCTATGGGTGTTCGATTCATCACAATGTAACTAGATTATTGACTCTAGTGCAAGTGGGAGACTGTTGGAAATATGCCCTAGAGGCAATAATAAAATGGTTATTATTATATTTCCTTGTTCATGATAATTGTCTGTTATTCATGCTTGAATTGTATTATCCGGAAACAGTGATACATGTGTGAATACACAGACCACAATGTGTCCCTGGTAAACCTCTAGTTACTAGCTCGTTGATCAACAGATGGTTACGGTTTTCTGACCATGGACATGGGATGTCATTGATAACGGGATCACATCATTAGGAGAATAATGTGATGGACAAGACCCAATCCTAAGCCTAGCACAAGATCCTGTAGTTCGTAATGCTAAAGCTTTTCCAATGTCATGTATCTTTTCCTTAGACCATGAGGTTGTGCAACTCCCGGATACCGTAGGGATACTTTGGGTGTGCCAAACGTCACAACGTAACTGGGTGGCTAAAAAGGTACGCAACGGGTATCTCCGAAAGTATCTGTTGGGTTGGCACGAACCAACACTAGGATTTGTCACTCCGTATGACGGAGAGGTATCTCTGGCCCAATCGGTAAGACATCATCATAATGAGCTCAATGTGACTAAGGTGTTAGTCACGGGATGATGTATTACGGAACGAGTAAAGAGACTTGCCATGACGAGATTGAACAAGGTATCGGTATACCGACGATCGAATCTCGGGCAAGTACTATACCGATAGACAAACGGAATCGCATACGGGATTGAGTGAATCCTTGACATCGTGGTTCATCCGATGAGATCATCGAGGAACATGTAGGAACCAACATGGGTATCCAGGTCCCGCTGTTGGTTATTTACCGGAGAGTCGTCTCGGTCATGTCTACGTGTCTCTCGAACCCGTAGGGTCTACACACTTAAGGTTCGGTGACGCTAGGGTCGTAGAGATATATGCATATGGTAACCTGAATATTGTTCGAAGTCCCGGATGAGATCCCGGACGTCACGAGGAGTTTCGGAATGGTCCGGAGGTAAAGAAGTATATATAGGAAGTCAAGTTTCGGCCATCGGGAGAATTTCAGGGGTCACCGGAAGTGTACCGGGACCACCGGAAGGGTTCCGGGGGTCCACCGGGTGGGGCCACCTATCCCGGAGGGCCCCATGGGCCGAAAGGGGAGGGGAACCAGCCCATAGTGGGCTGGTGCGCCCCCCTTGGGCTTCCCCCCTGCGCCTAGGGTTGGGAACCCTAGGGGTGGGGGCGCCCCACATACCTTGGGGGTTAAGTCCCCCCCCCCCTGGCCGCCGCCCCCCTAGGAGATTGGATATCCTAGGGCCGGCGCCCCCCCGGGCCCCTATATATAGTGGGGGGAGGGAGGGCAGCCGACCCCTTGCCCCTGGCACCTCCCTCTCCCTCCCGTTACACCTCTCCCTCCTCCCGCGGTGCTTGGCGAAGCCCTGCAAAAATTCCGTTGTATCCACCACCACGCCGTCGTGCTGCTGGATCTCCATCAACTTCTCCTCCCCCCTTGCTGGATCAAGAAGGAGGAGACGTCGCTACACCGTATGTGTGTTGAACACGGAGGTGCCGTCTGTTCGGCGCTGGGATCAGCGGTGATTTGGATCACGACGAGTACGACTCCATCATCCACGTTCTCTTGAACGCTTCTGCTCGCGATCTACAAGGGTATGTAGATGCACTCCTTTATCCCTCGTTGCTAGATGACTCCTTAGATTGATCTTGGTGAAGCGTAGAATTTTTTTGAATTCTGCTACATTCCCCAACAGACACTTCATTGCTGAATGTACTGCTATACTTTGTGACACTTGTTCTAAACCGGTGCATGCTATGGGGGAATGCCCTCTTTTGAGTGAACCATTACCGGGTGTGACCATCTATGGCGTTTGTTGCACTGAGCTGATGTTTTTCGAATCACCCAGGGCCAGGGAATTACCTGATGTGCCTCAGAGTGCTACCATGGGGGCAGTGAAATTGACTAAGGGTGACTTGACGGATGCGCAGATCATGCACAGACTGAATGAGTTAGCTCCAGGTAATTGATGTCTACTACACACCCTTATTCTTGTAGACGTTGTTGGGCCTCCAAGTGCAGAGGTTTGTAGGACAGTAGCAAATTTCCCTCAAGTGGATGACCTAAGGTTTATCAATCCGTGGGAGGCGTAGGATGAAGATGGTCTCTCTCAAGCAACCCTGCAACCAAATAACAAAGAGTCTCTTGTGTCCCCAACACACCCAATACAATGGTAAATTGCATAGGTGCACTAGTTCGACGAAGAGATGGTGATACAAGTGCAATATGGATGATAGATATAGGTTTTTGTAATAAGAAAATATAAAAACAGCAAGGTAGCAAGTGGTAAACGTGAGCATAAACGGTGTTGCAATGATAGTAGGCAAGGCCTAGGGTTCATACTTTCCCAAGTGCAAGTTCTCTCAACAAGGATGACATAATTGGATCATATTACTAGCCCTCAACATGCAACAAAGAGTCACTCCAAAGTCACTAATAGTGGAGAACAAACGAAGAGATTATGGTAGGGTACGTAACCACCTCAAAGCTATTCTTTCTGATCGATCTATTCAAGAGTCCGTAGTAACGTTCAATCTATCATAGAGTTCGTACTAGAATAACACCTTAAGACACAAATCAATCAAAACCCTAATGTCACCTAGATACTCCATTGTCACCTCAAGTATCCGTGGGCATGATTATACGATATGCATCACACAATCTCAGAAACATCTATTCAACCAACACATAGAACTTCAAAGAGTGCCCCAAAGTTTCTATCGGAGAGTCAAGACGAAAACGTGTGCCAACCCCTATGCATAGGTTCCCAAGGTCACGGAACCTACAAGTTGATCACCAAAACATAAATCAAGTGGATCACATGATATCCCATTGTCACCACAGATAAACACGTGCAAGACGTACATCAAGTGTTCTCAAATCCTTAAAGACTAAATCCGCTAAGATAACTTCAAAGGGAAAACTCAATCCATTACAAGAGAGTAGAGGGGGAGAAGAAGATCCAACTAGAATAGCAAAGCTCGCGATACATCAAGATCGTGACATCTCAAGAACACGAGAGAGAGAGAGAGAGAGATCAAACACATAGCTACTTGTACATACCCTCAGCCCCGAGGGTGGACTACTCCCTCCTCGTCATGGAGAGCGCCGGGATGATGAAGATAGCCATCGGTGAGGGTTCCCCCTCCGGCAAGGTGCCGGAACGGGGTCTAGATTAGTTTTTGGTGGCTACAGAGGCTTTCGGCGGCGGAACTCCCGATCTAGGTTAATTTCCGAAGGTTTCACTATTTATAGGAATTTTTGGAGTCGGGGCCAAGTAAAGGGGAGCTACTGGCCGTCCTCGAGATAGGGGGCGCACCCCCCTGCCCAGGGCATGGGCCCCGCCCTCGAGGGCAGCCCGTGGCTCTCCTGGCCCAACTCTTTTGCTTCGGGGGCTTCTTTTGATCTAGAAAAAATCGTCAAAAATTAGCTCGTCAATTGGACTCTGTTTGATTTTCCTTTTCTGTAAAACCCTAAAACAGGAGAAAAACATAAACTGGCACTGGGCTCTGGGTTAATAGGTTAGTCCCAAAAATCATATAAAAGTGTATAATAAAGCCCATAAGACATCCTAGAAGGATAATATAATAGCATGGAACAATAAAAAATTATAGATACGTTGGAGAATATGTTGACTATTCTAATAGGAAGGGCTAAGGATGCGTGTCAGGTAGGTGGCCTCGTTCCGCACTTAGTTGACGGCGGTGTATCCAGTTTACAGTACGCTGATGATACTATCATCTTTATGGAGCATGATCTGGCTAAAGTGCGAAACATGAAGCTCATGTTATGCCTATTTGAACAATTGACGGGGTTAAAAATAAACTTCCATAAGAGCGAATTGTTTTGCTTTGGAAGAGCTCAGGATGAGCAAGAGGCATACAAACAATTGTTCGGGTGTGAGTTGATACGTCTCCAACATATCTATAATTTTTTATTGTTCCATGTTATTATATTATCGTTCTAGGATGTTTAATGGGCTTTATTATACACTTTTATATGATTTTTGGGACTAACCTATTAACCCAGAGCCCAGTGCCAGTTTCTGTTTTTTCCTTGTTTTGGAGTTTTACAGAAAAGGAATATCAAACAGAGTCTAATTGACGTGCCAATTTTTTATGATTTTTTATGGACCAAAAGAAGCCCCCAGAGTAAAAGAGTTGGGCCAGGAGTCACGGGCTGCCCACGAGGGTGGATGCGCGCCCATGATACGTCTCCAACGTATCTACTTTTCCACACACTTTTGCCCTTGTTTTGGACTCTAACTTGCATGATTTGAATGGTACTAACCCGGACTGACGCTGTTTTCAATAGAACTACCATGGTGTTGTTTTGTGCAGAAATAGAAAGTTCTCAGAATTGCCTGAAAATCAATGGAGAATTATTTCAGAAAATATAAAAAATATATGCAAGAAGATCTGCACCGGGGGGCCCACACCCTGTCCTCGAGGGTGGGGGACGCGCCCCCTTCCCAGGGCGCTCCCCCCTGCCTCGAGGGCCCCCCAATGCTCCGCCGACATATCCCTAGGTCCTATATATTCCGTTTCGTGGAGAAAAAAATGAAGGAGAAAGAATTATCGCGTTTTACGAGACGGAGCCGCCGCCAAGCCCTAATCTCTCTCGGGGGGCTGATCTGGAGTCCGTTCGGGGCTCCGAAGAGTGGAGATCGTCGCCATCATCATCATCAACCTTCCTCCATCACCAATTCCATGATGCTCACCGCCGTGTGTGAGTAATTCCATCATAGGCTTGCTGGACGGTGATTGGTTGGATGGGATCTATCATGTAATCGAGTTAGTTTTGTTAGGGTTTGATCCCTAGTATCCACTATGTTCTGAGATTGATGTTGCTATGACTTTGCTATGCTTAATGCTTATAACTAGGGCCCGAGTGCCATGATTTAAGATCTGAACCTATTATGTTTTCATGAATATATGTGTGTTCTTGATCCTATCTTGCAAGTCTATAGTCACCTACTATGTGTTATGATCCGGCAACCCTGAAGTGACAATAATCGGGACCACTCCCGGTGATGACCATAGTTTGAGGAGTTCATGTATTCATTATGTGTTAATGCTTTGGTCCGGTACTCTGTTAAAAGGAGGCCTTAATATCCCTTAGTTTCCAATAGGACCCCGCTGCCACGGGAGGGTAGGACAAAAGATGTCATGCAAGTTCTTTTCCATAATCACGTATGACTATATTCGGAATACATGCCTACATTGCATTGATGGACTGGAGCTAGTTCTGTGTCACCCTAGGTTATAACTCCTACATGATGAATTTCATCCGACGTAATTTCCCATCACCGATCCAATGCCTACGAGCTTTACCTATATTGCTAGTTGCTTATTTACTTTCCCATTGCTATTATCACAAAAAACTACAAAAACATTATCTTTACTTTTATTGCTTCTACCACCACTATCATATTACTGTGCTACTAAACTATCTTGCTGCAGATACTAAGTTTCCAGGTGTGGTTGAATTGACAACTCAACTGCTAATACTTAAGAGTATTCTTTGGCTCCCCTTGTGTCGAATCAACAAATTTGGGTTTAATACTTTACCCTCGAAAACTGTTGCGATCCCCTACACTTGTGGGTTATCAAGACTATTTTCTGGCACCGTTGCCGGGGAGCATAGCTCTATTCTTTAAGTCACTTAGGATTTATATCTGTTTATCACTATGAAGAATTTGAAGGACTCAAAAACCAAGATCTTACCTTCAACTACGAGGGGAGGTAAGGAACTGCCATCTAGCTCTGCACTTGATTCTCCTTCTGTTATGAGTAAACTTGCGACACCTACTCCTGCTATTGAATCTGATATGTCATATGTTCTTGATGATGCTACTTTTGCTATGTATGATGAAACTACCTATATGCCTGATACTGTGCCACTAGGTGAATTTCTAGATGAACAAATTGCTAAGGTTAGGGAGAGTGCAGATGTTGATGTTATTTATGAAAGTGATGATGAAACTACTCCCAATAGATATGAATTGCTTGTTGTGCCCGAGGGTTATGTTATGGATGAAGAAACTGCTAGAGACTTTCTTGCTTGCAATTATAGATATGATCTTAAGAAGTTATTAGCTAAGCTGAAAGAAAAGTCCTTGAATGCTAGAATGAAATATGACCCTGCTTTTGCTACTTCACCTATTTGTGTTATTGATAAGGATTATGAATTCTCTGTTGATCCTGAGTTAATTACTTTGGTTGAATATGATCCTTTCCATGGCTATGAGTTTGAAACTGTTGTGGCACATCTTACCAAGTTGAATGATATAGCCACCCTGTTTACCAATGATGAAAAGATTCGCTACTATTATATCCTTAAGTTGTTTCCGTTCTCGTTAAAGGGTGATGCTAAGACTTGGTTTAATTCTCTTGATCCTGGTTGTGTGCGTAGTCCCCAGGATATGATGTATTTACTTCTCTGCTAAATATTTTCCCGCTCATAAGAAACAAGCTGCCTTACGGGAAATATATAACTTTCCTCAAACTGAAGAAGAGAGTCTCCCACAAGCTTGGGGGAGCTTCTCCAGTTACTTAATGCTTTGCATGATCATCCTCTTGAGATGCATGATATACTTGATGTATTGTATAATGGACTAACCGATGCCTCCAGAGACCACCTGGACAGTTGTGCTGGTTGTGTTTTCAGGGAAAGAACAGTGGAACAAGCTGAATTATTATCGAATAATATGCTGGCCAATGAAAATAATTGGACACTTCCTGAACCAGCCCCTAAGGCAACTCCGAAGAAAAGAGGTGTTCTATTTCTCAGTCATGAAGACATGCAAGAGGCAAAGAAATCTATGAAAGAAAAAGGTATTAAAGCTGAAGATGGTAAGAATTTACCGCCTATTGAAGAAATACATGGCCTTGATAACCCGACAAAGGTAGTAAAGGTAAATTCTCTTTATAGATTTGATGAAAGCGATATTCCTCGTTATAAGTCTGCTAGCCAATGCTTAGATGAGTTTGACAATTTCATTGTGAAACAAGAAAATGTCAATGCTTATGTTGGTAGACAATTACAACACAATGCTCATATGATTGATCGCTTGAGTGATTATCTGTCTAGTGCTAAAGATGAACTGAAACTTATTAGTATGCATGCTTCCATGGTCACCACTCAAGTAGAACAAGTACTTAAAGCTCAGAATGATTTGCTCAGTGAGTTAAATAGTAAGAATAATGACTATGTTGTTAGAGTTGCTACTAGAGGTGGTAAAATGACTCAGGAACCTCTGTATCCTGAAGGGCACCATAAGAGAATTGAGCAAGATTCTCAGAGAGCTAATTTAGATGCACCTAGTTCTTCTAAGAAGAAGAAAAAGAAAAATGATAGGACTTTGCATGCTCCTAGTGAACCTGTAGCTCACCCACCAGAGAATCCCAATGATATATCTATTTCTAATGCTGAGACACAACTTGGTAATGAACATGAACATATTGATAATATTAATGATGATGTTCATGTTGATGCTCAACCTAGCAATGATAATGATGTAGAGATTGAACCTGCTGTTGATCTTGATAACCCACAATCAAAGAATCAACGTTATGATAAGAGAGACTTTGTTGCTAGGAAGCACGGTAGGGAAAGAGAACCCTAGGTGCAGAAACCCATGCCTTTTCCTCCGAAACCATCCAAGAAAAAGGATGATGAACATTTTGAGCGCTTCGCTGAAATGATTAGACCTATCTTTTTGTGTATGCATTTGACTGATGTGCTTAAAACAAATCCTTATGCCAAGTACATGAAAGATATTATTACCAACAAAAGAAAGATACCTGATGTAGAAATCTCCACCATGCTTGCCAATTACACTTTCGAAGGTGGAATGCCTAAGAAACTAGGAGATCCAGGAGTACCTACTATACCTTGCTCATTTAAGAAAATTATGTTAAAACTGCTTTGTGTGATCTTGGAGCCGGTGTTAGTGTTATGCCTCTCTCTTTGTATCGTAGACTTGACTTGAGTAAGTTGACACCTACTGAAATATCTTTGCAAATGCCTGATAAATCAACTGCTATACATGTCGGTATTTCTGAGGATGTACCTGTTGTAGTTGCAAATGTTACTATTCTAACGGACTTTGTTATACTTGATATTCCCGAGGACGATAGTATGTCTATTATTCTTGGAAGACCTTTTTTGAATACTGCAGGGGTTGTTATTGATTGCAACAAAGGCAATGTCACTTTTCATGTCAATGGTAATGAACATACGGTACACTTTCCGAGGAAACAACCTCAGGTTTATCACAATTGGAGGTTTTGAGTTTCCTATTCCTAATATCAAGAAGGCATATGACATTCTTATTGTTGGGGACATACATATCTCCATTGAGGTAACATAGTGTTATTCGAAAATTCTCCGGTTTCATGTTACTCGGAAAGAGTTTATTAACAAGACCTGATCAACCTTGTTAATGGATTCCTTTTGATGAACATGGGATAGGTGAATCTAGATAGCACAAACCTTCTGTACCCTCCTTTTACTTTCTGTTAATTAGGTTAAATAAAAGATAATTAGCATTATCTGACTGTTTTCAGACTTATCCGTGCAATAAAAAATATCCCGACAATAAAAGTTCTCCAAATGCCATGAAAATGAAATATGATTTTTTCTAGAATATTTAAGAAAATATGGCACTGAACACACAGCGAGGGGAGCCAGCACATGGCCTCGAGGGCACAGGGCGCGCCCCCCTTCACAGGGCGCGCCCCCCTGCCTCGAGGGCCCCACGTGGCCCTCCTCCACTTATCCTTTCGCCCATGATCTTCTTCTTCCTCCCAAAAAAATCCCCAACCAGCTCAAACCCGAGTTCTAGCTCATTTTGCTGCCATTTTTGATCTCTTTGATGAAAGCACCATTCACCAAACTGTTTGGGGAGATTGTTCCTTGGTATGTGACTCCTCCATTTTTCCAATTAGTTTTTGTTCTAGTGCTTTATTTGTTGCAAATTTATGCTGCTGTGGTGACCTTGTTCTTGAGCTTGCATGTCAAATTTTCTTCGTCCCAAGTAGTTCTAATGCAGATATAGCCTCTAGGCACTTATAAGAGTCGTTGCTATCAATCTTGTTGAGTTTGGTTAACTTTTATTGTGAGTTACTAAAAATTTCAGAAATTTTTTAGAAAAGGAAAATGTTAAAAAGATTATTGAGGGGCTCTTCCAGCAAGAGCTCAAAGGAGAAGAAGAAAGAAGAAAATAAGAAGCCCAAGTATCATCTTCCTCGCATGGCGGAAGTTCGACCGTGCGAATGGCCTTGTAATAATTTCATGATGTCCGCCGGTATTTACGAAGACTTTTATTGGTTGGCGAATAATGCAGGCCTCACCGACTTCCTCAACGACCAAAAAGAACAGTATCTCTTACTCACCAATATTTTTACACAAAGTTTTCATTTTCATTCTAGGAAAACACCACCTACGGTGGAGTTTCGCTTATATGATGTGGTTAAAGAGATATCACTGTTAGACTTTTGTGAAATATGCAAAGTACCCTTTGAAGGTAGACTTGATGAACCACGTCATGAAGATGTCAAAGGGTTTATTGATATGACAACCGTAGGTGAAACTAGACAAGTTTCAGGGGCAAGAATCACCAGTATACACTTCCCTGTTCTGCGCTACTTTGCTTTATTTGTTAGTAGGTGTTTAATTGGTCGCGGGAACAGTGGGGATCTCAGTGCCCCTGATATTATAATTTTACGCCATGCTTTGTTTCGTGACACAACTTTTAGCTTGGGCGCCGTCGTTGCCAAACGATTGAGTCTGAACTGCTCAAAGGGGACCGTCTTTGGAGGCATCTTTGCTTCTTGCCTTGCTGAACATTTTAATATACCTATTAGGCATCATGAGAAGGAAGGAAAAATGCTTGCCCCTGTTTATCTAGACTACAAGAGCATGGTAGCTCATGACTTTATTGTTAAAGACAAAAATATGCAGCTACATTATAAATTGAGGTTTGATGATATATACTGTGAAATTGTTACCTTGCCTGCACCATCTCTGTTTGATCTGTCCACAGGCAAGTACCTCATTACATCAGATGCCTTCTACAAGTACCAAGGCCAGGCACAAGCTTCAGAGCCTGAGCCAGAACCACCATTTGATCCTTCCCGTCAATCTGTTTATGGGTGGGAGCTGGACGAGCTAGCCAACCAGTGGCGCCCGGAGGACACGTCTCAGTACACTGGAGGGAGTGGCTTCGATCCCTGGCCATAGACCAACTTAGGCCAAAAAGCCTAAGCTTGGGGGAGTACGTGTTTCTCACCGACTTACATTCATGTTCACACACATATTCTAGCTGTTGGTGCTCACACTCTTTCACTGTACCATCCATCCTTAGTTTCAATTTCTTTTTCTTAGTCTTTTTCTTGTGTGCTAGAAAAAAAACCAGAAAAACAAAAAATATTAGTTGTAGCTTCTAGCTAGTTTACTTTCTTTGCTTGTAGTAGTAACTAAAAAAATGAAAACCCAAAAAGATTTCCCGTTCTTCTTTTGCTTGTTGGGAGCTTTCCCGTGTAAATAGTTTCTCTTCTTTAGGGGTTAAGAGTAGAAGACCATGATTGAAAATGCTTAGTGGCTCTCATATGCTTTGTTGTTGATTTAACCTTGAGCCATATTACCTTGTCTTCTCTCTTGTATTAATTGCCTGCAGATTCCAGCTTAGTCCAATGCATGTGCACTATTATTATTTTCCACACCGTTCTGTCATGCGAGTGAAAGGCAATAAGGATGATATATGATGAACTAATTGAGATGAGAAAAGCTGGTATGAACTCGACTCCTCTTGTTTTTGTAAATATGATTGCTCGGCGTTCTTGATTCAGCTTGTTATGAATGAAACATGTTTGCAATGACAATTAGAGATCATAGCTACTTATGCCATGCTTAATTAGCTGAGAGTTTATAATGGTATATCTTGCGTGCCAACATGATATTAAAATGGTTGTGATGTGGTATGATGGGTGGTATCCTCCTCTGAACGATTTAAGTGACTTGACTTGGCACATGTTCACGCATGTAGTTGAAACAAATCAACATAGCCTTCACGATATTTATGTTCATGGTGATTTATATCCTACTCATGCTTGCATTCATTGTTGATTAATTTTAATGCATGTTCATGACCATTGTTGCTCTCTAGTTGGTCGCTTCCCAGTCTCCTTCTAGCCTTCACCTGTACTAAGCGGGAATACTGCTTGTGCATCCACTTCCATAAACCCCAAAGTTGTTCCATATGAGTCCACCATACCTTCCTATATGCAGTATTTACCTGTCGTTCCAAGTAAATTTGTATGTGCCAAACTCTAAACCTTCAAATGAGTTCTATTTTGTATGCTCGAACAACTCATGTATCAACTAGGGCTGTCTATATCTTCCATGCTAGGTGGGTTATTCTCACGATGAGTGGAGTCCGCTCATCATTCACGAGAAAATGGCCAGTAACCGGGATGCCCAGTCCCATGCTTAAAATCATAATAATTAAACAAAACTCCCCCAGGGTTGTTGCTTGTTTGGATGGTAACCCATGGATTCGGCTGGCCGTGGAGTGTGCTTGTTGGTGGTTGGGGGAGTATAAACTTTACCATTCTGTTTGGGAACCGCCTATAATGTGCGTAGCATGGGAGATATCGAGATTCTTGGTTGTTATGTTGACAATGAAAGTATACCTCTGAAAATGTTATTCAATCTCTATTTAAAAATCGAGCTCTGGCACCTCTACAAATCCCTGCTTCCCTTTGCGAAGGGCCTATCTATTTACTTTTATGCAGAGTCATCACCCCCTTATCAAAAAGCACCAGTAGGAGAGCACCTCCGTCGTCGCATGTATTACTATTAATTTGCATTGAGTATGATCATGACTGGATCTCTTTTACCATGAATTACAATGTCTAGTCAGTCCTTGATCTTTAAAGGTGCTCTGCATTTATGTTTTGCGGTCTCAGAAAGGGCTAGCGAGATACCATCTAGTTATATCATATCATGATTGTTTTGAGAAGTGTGGTCATCCGAGGTTTATTATTATTGCTCGCTAGTTGATTATGCTATTGATGTGAGTAGTCTTGAGACCTGAAAGTTATTGTGAATGTCGTTAGTTCATGATCTTGTTGAAAACCTGAATGCTATCTTACATATTTACAACAACAAGAGCAAACAGAGTTTGTCAAAGTTTTTATTTATCACTTTCAGTTTATCAACTGAATTGCTTGAGGACAAGCAAAGGTTTAAGCTTGGGGGAGTTGATATGTCTCCAATGTATCTACTTTTCCAAACACTTTTGCCCTTGTTTTGGACTCTAACTTGCATGATTTGAATGGAACTAACCCGGACTGACGTTGTTTTCAACAGAACTACCATGGTGTTGTTTTTGTGCAGAAATAAAAAGTTCTCAGAATCGCCTGAACATCAACGTAGAATTATTTCAGAAAATAAACAAAATATCTGCAAGAAGATCTGCACCGGGGGGCCCACACCCTATCCTCGAGGGTGGGGGGTGCGGCCCCCTTCCCAGGGCGCGCCCCCCTGCCTCGAGGGCACCCCGATGCTCCACGACGTATTCCCAGGTCCTATATATTCTGTTTTGTGGAGAAAAAAATGAAGGAGAAAGAATTATCGCATTTTACGAGACGGAGCCGCCGCCAAGCCCTAATCTCTCTCAGGAGGGCTGATCTGGAGTCCGTTCGGGGCTCCGGAGAGTGGAGATCATCGCCATCATCATCATCAGCCTTCCTCCATCACCAATTCCATGATGCTCACCGCCGTGTGTGAGTAATTCCATCGTAGGCTTGCTGGGCGGTGATGGGTTGGATGGGATCTATCATGTAATCGAGTTAGTTTTGTTAGGGTTTAATCCCTAGTATCCACTATGTTCTAAGATTGATGTCGCTATGACTTTGCTATGCTTAATGCTTGTCACTAGGGCCCGAGTGTCATGATTTCATATCTGAACCTATTATGTTTTCATGAATATATGTGTGTTCTTGATCCTATCTTGCAAGTCTATAGTCACCTACAATGTGTTATGATCCGGCAACCCCGAAGTGACAATAATCGGGACCACTCCCGGTGATGAACATAGTTCGAGGAGTTCATGTATTCACTATGTGTTAATGCTTTGGTCCAGTACTCAATTAAAAGGAGGCCTTAATATCCCTTAGTTTCCAATAGGACCCTGCTGCCACGGGAAGGTAGGTGTAATGCCCAGTATGAGGTTATACCTCCTACGTGTCGAGGCACGACTTAAAGGTATATGCTCATACTAGAATGACCTCAAGTATGGTATCTTTGCAAGACTCATGTAAAAGAGGGATGAAATTGCAAAAGAGTAGTTGGCTTACACTCGCCACGTCACACAATACATTACATAAGCATTCATCACCCAAATAACATCATAGTCCGACTACGGACGTAAATCCAAATGAAAGATACCATAAATAAAGCCACACGGTCCGAATCGCCCCTAGTAGAAGCCACTACTCATCCTCTGGGTAAGACACGTAGTATCGCCCACGTTCTTCGTCGAACTCCCAGTACAGCTCTGTCCCATCTCCTGTGTAGTTCACCATCGTACCTGCATCTGGTGTTGTGTAGAATCTGTGAGCCACGGAGGACTCAGCAATCCCGTTCCCGGGTAGCAAAACTATCTAAGCCTTGGGTGTGGAACAAGGCTGAAGAAAAAAGGTTGCAGCTGCACTAGCACTAGCTTACGTGTTTAGAGCGAGAATAGAAGTGCTACGAGCGTCAAAGTGATCACGAAGTGATCCTATATAAGCACATCAATCATAACCCCACTGTGTTCACTTCCCGAACCCCTTCGAAAAATGACCGTCACAGTTACTCACGCTGGTAGTGTATTCTGAACATGGTGTCAAATTTTCTACAACCGGATATTAACAAATTCCCATCTTCCACATAACAGCGGGCACGGCTTTCGAAAGATCAAACCCTGCAGGGGTGTCCCAACTTAGCCCATCACAAGCTCACGATCTGCGGAGTCGCAACTCCAAGGTGGGAAGACCCGAGTATTCTCGGAATCCCATGCTCAAGATATTCCGACTAAGGTAAAACTAATCCAGCAAGACCTCCCGGCGTGCTGACACCCTGACAGTAGCCGCACGTATCTAGTCTCAGGCCACGACCGGATGAGTCATCCTACATATGTATACCAAATACCTCGGGTTTCCCCAAGGCGGCCCCGCAGTCTGCTCAGTTTGGACCAAGACTCATGTGGAGCACTGGCCCGGGGGTTGTTAATTAAGTCCACGGGATAGCTAGTCCCTATGCAAAATTTTAGTTATTAGGCAAATGTAAAACCAATGTCGGTCCTTGCTGGAAAAGCTTTAGCGCTAAGCGGGTTATCGAGGGGGCCCATAAACCCCAACCGTATTAGGGACGCAAAATTAAGGAACATAACACCAGTTTAAACGGTTCCTAGGGTGGCATGAGTGGAACAAAACACCAAGCAAGAGGCTTAGCCTTTCACCCATTGCCAAATATATAGATGATTTAGTTTAACAGATTATATAGTGTGATATCCCAACAATAACTTCAACATGAAGCAAGAATCTTCAAATCTTCTCCTGCAACTAGCAATGCTATAAGAGGGGCTGAGCGAAGCTTATGTAGCCAATCAAAGGTTTGCTAGGTTTGGTGGTTAGAGAGATTCATGGCTACAATAGGAGGCTAACAAACAAACATGGGCATCGAGGCAATAAGCTAAAGAGCGAGACATCTAGCAATAGGCAAAGATAGTAATGGTATCTAGGTCAGGTCATCTTGCCTGTCGAGTCGTCGATGGGATCGTAAAACGGCTCCTCATACTCAACCTCGGTAGGAACCTCGTTCTCGGTCTCGGCTCCCAGCTCTACTCAACACAAGAACACAACAAGGCACAAGATCAAACACGGTGCAATGCACAATCAACATGATGCAAGTACGATGTGCGTATGCATGTGGAAGCACTTGAACCTAAGGAGAAGATGATGAAGAAGGCCTCATCTTGGAAAACCAAGCGTGCCATTGGATAGAGGGGAAGATTTCGGTTGAAATCGATATAAAGATCGCCGGAAACGGACACACGGTTTGCAAAAGGCAAGCAAAACAGTATTCACTCAAAGCTGAAGTTTACAGCCACAAGACATGTTTGGAGCAAGAAATAATTAAGCTATAGCACTCAAACATGGATAAAAAGGGCATGGACATGAAGTAGACATGTTACTTAACAAGCATGAACTTAGAACACACCCAAAAACCTACTGGAACACAATTAACCAAGCATGGCAAGTTGCAATAAAATTATCCAGACTTAGTCAAAATCTGGGAAGGCGAAAACATCATCACGATGCTGCCTTCGGAGGCACAAAACAGCATGCATATCAACTCCACTACGTATATAAAGATCATGGACATGTAGTAGACATATCCTACAGCAAACAACTCCATTGGAGCAATTCCATAGGAGGCCTGGATCAATAGTAACAAGCTTCACCAAATTGATCATGCTGATAAAAACCTGACAGGTATAATTTATAGGAACTTGAGAGCAAGAAATAAATAAGCTACAGCAGGCCATATGTGCAAGTAAGGGCATGGATGGATAGAGCATAACATGGACAACAAGATATTACCATTGGCCACTCCAAAACAAGCATGGATTTTAGTGGGGCATCAAGCAAACATAGCATCAGGTTAAAACAGATTCCAGACTTAGCAGTTTTTTCACTAAGTATAAAACATTAACATTGGCATGGCATGTTTACAAGCTTGTTGAAGTCACCTCAAGGCATATCATGGAAAGTGGTTTGCACCACAGCAAAGACCATATGATGGTGCTTCTAAAACAGATTGACATGTGACATGAGGACAAACACATCAATAGCAATGAGCACTTCAAATCAGCATCTCATAACAAGTTTCAGCACTTAACAGCCACATGCACTTTTGCAACAAAGATTAACATGGCAATATGACACCTAACATGAATGCTACAGCAACCATCATGTAGAGCACTTCACAATGAACATTTTGACATATCATATGCTCCATTTGGATATACATGCACAAAGTTATCAGATCTCAAACATGGCAACAAAACTACAAGTAACAACAGTTTTAAACAAGTAGCACTCTTTCAACAGAGATTAGGGCATCAAAATGACCTCAAACAAGCATGCCACAATGGAAAACAAACTGAAGAGCACATCCCCACGATCATTTTGATATATTACACGCCTAAAATGGATCTACGAGCACAAAGTTACAGCCATGCAAAGGAGGCAACAAAATATAGCAGATTTGGGACTTAGATGTTTTTATACCCTCTGAAAAGTGGACGAGGAGATCCCGGGACGGAGGCGGCCGTTTCGATGCTCGAACCGGTGGATCTGGTCCACCTGACCAGATCCGGACCGGGCCGGCCCGGCGGCTCGCCGGAGACGGCGCCGGCTATCGGAGGCGGCGGGCGGCGACGGCGGCCGGTAGAAGAGGGCGGCCGGCGGCCGGTGGAGGAGGGCGGCGGTGGCGGTCGCGGCGGAGTGGCGGCTCGCGGCCGGCGGCGAGGCGTGGGAACACCAGCGGGACGGCGGCGGGCGGAGCTCCTCAGGCAGCGGGGCGGAGCTCCCGTGGCGGCGGCAGGAGGCGGAGCCGCGGCGGACGCCGGCCGGCGCGTCGGGCGGAAGGCGTCGGGAGGCGCGGCGCGGACGAAGTGGGCCGCGGGGGCCGGCCTCGGGCCCGGCGGGCCCGCGCGGTGGGCGACGGCGCTAGATCTGGCGGGCGCGCATGTCCGGCACGGAGCGGACACGTCCACCCAGCACGAAAATCGAGGTGGCGGCTAGAGCTAGGAGGAGGCTAGGGTTTTGCCCGAAAATTTCGAGGGAGGGGCTAATTTATAGATTCTCGGAGCTAGGAAGGTCCAAATGGGAAGCGGTTTTTGCCCACATGTTCGTGATCCGACGACCGAGATGATGGGAGTGGTTGTGCTGGGATTAGTGGGCTGTTGTGGAGGGGGTCTTGGGCCAAAAGGTAGGGGTACTTTTAGCCCACTAGGTTAACCGTTGGAGTACCAAACGAACTCCAAACGCGATGAAACTTGACAGGCGGCCTACACGTACCAAAACAACATCGCACGACAAGTCTCACCTCACTTCGGGAACGTTACATGGCCACACACAAAAGAAGGACTCGGGGTGCCACGGGCACGTGTGTGAGCGTCGGAACTCGAAACGGACAACGGGAAGAGGCGAGTGGGACCGGGTGCAAGTGACAACACGAATGCAATGCAATGCACACGATAACATGGCATGGATGAAATGCACACACGCATGCGACAAAACGAAGACCGAAAAGAAAGAAGAGCCCAGAATGGAATTGTCGAAGTCAACGTTTCATATATTGCCATAATTGGAAAGTGTTACATATGGGGTGTTACAAACTCTCCTCTACTACGAAAATATCTCGTCCCGAGATCTAGGACTGGAAGAAGGAAGTGTACTCGGAATGAAGGTGATCTTCTCGTTCCCACGTAGCTTCTCGGTCGGTATGGTGTGACCACTTCACTTTCAAGAACTTGATTGACTTGTTGTGGGTTTTGCGCTGAGTTTCTTCATTAATAGCAACAGGGTGCTCATGGCAAGACAAGTCTTGTTGAAGATCAATCTCCTTGAACGGAATGGTGCGTTCAGGATATCTTGAAGCACTTGCGGAGTTGAGACACGTGAAACACATCATGAACATTTGCAAAGTTGGAGGGGAGCTCAAGTCGATAGGCTAGATCGCCTCTTTTTCCAAGAATCTTGAAAGGGCCCACATATCTAGGAGCAAGCTTTCCTTTGATACCGAATCTTTGGGTTCCTTTCATAGGAGAAACACGGAGATAGACATGATCCCCAATGTCGAAAGCCAAATCACGATGCTTGCCGTCATAGTAACTCTTTTGACGCGACTGAGCGGCTTTGAGATTCTCACGTATGACTTTGCACGTTTCATCAGCTTCTGAGATCAAGTCATTGCCAAGAAGTTGACGTTCACTAGTCTCGGAGCAGTTGAGCGGGGTACGGCACTTTTTGTCATAGAGGATTTCAAAAGGAGCTTTGTCGGCACTTGCTTGGAAACTGTTGTTGTAAGAGAACTCGGCAAACGGGAGACAATCTTCCCACTTCATGCCAAAAGAGATGACACAAGCTCTGAGCATGTCTTCGAGGATCTGGTTCACTCTTTCGACTTGACCACTAGTATGAGGGTGAAATGCAGTGCTGAAACGGATCTTAGTGCCCATGGCTAACTGAAAGGAGTCCCAGAACTTGGATGTGAACAAACTTCCACGGTCTAAGGAGATAACTTGAGGAATGCCATGTAACGACACAATTCTCGAAGTGTACAACTCTGCCAACTGAGCTGCATTGATGGATTCTTTGACGGGAAGGAAGTGAGCTACTTTGGTTAGCTTGTCAATCACAGCAAAGATAGAATCATTCCCCTTCTTGGACTTGGGAAACCCAGTGAAGAAATCCATTTCAATGTGGTCGAATTTCCACTCGGGAATAGGAAGAGGTTGGAGGAGACCGGCTGGACGTTGATGCTCTGCCTTCACTCTTCTGTAGACATCACATTCATTCACGAATTGGGCAATCTCCCTTTTTATGCGAGTCCACCAGTATGATTGCTTGAGGTCTTGGTACATCTTAGAACTTTCGGGATGAATGGAGAGGAGGGAGTCATGTGCTTCATTCATTATGAGCTTCCTCAGATCACCCTTGGGAACCACTATTCTATCCTCAAAGAACAAGGTGTCTTTCTCATCAACATGATAGCACTTGTATTTGGGAGTACCCTTAGCAATACCATGTTTCACTTTCTGCACCATAGCATCACTGAGCTGGGCCTCACGGATCTGATCTTCCAAGGTAGGAGCAACTTGAAGATTTGCAAGAAAGCCTTGCGGAACAACTTGGAGGTTGAGCTTCCTGAATGATTCACAAAGCTCAGGCTGAAACGGCTTGAGAAGGAGACTGTTGCAATATGCCTTTCTGCTCAAGGCATCTGCAATGACATTGGCCTTGCCAGGTGTGTATTCAATGCTTGGATCAAACTCTTGGATCATCTCAACCCAGTGAGTCTGGCGAAGGTTCAAGTTTGGCTGTGTGAAGATGTACTTCAAGCTCTTGTGATCGGTGAAGATGTCCACTTTTCTGCCCAACAGAAGGTGTCTCCATGTGATCAAGGCATGTACGACTGCTGCTAGCTCGAGATCATGTGTGGGGTAATTCTTCTCATTTGGTTTCAACTGACGAGAAGTGTATGCCACAATCTTCTTGTCTTGCATGAGAACACCACCAAGTCTTGTAAAGAAGCATCACAGAAGACTTCATAGGGCTTGGACTCATCCGGAGGAGTAAGAACCGGAGCAGAAATGAGCTTCTGTTTGAGTGTTTTGAATGCCATATCACAATCAGGAGTCTAGTTGTACCTGCCATTCTTCGGAAAGAGGCTTGGCAATCGTGGAGAGGTTCTCAACGAACCTTCTGCAATAGCTAGCGAGACCAAGGAAGCTTCGGAGTTGCTTGACGTTCTGCGGGGGTTCCCAGTTGACAATAGCTTCAACTTTCTCGGGGTTGAAAGAAATACCCTCAGCAGAGATAATATGGCCAAGATATAAGACCTTATCCAGCCAGATTTCACATTTGGAGAACTTCGCATAGAACTTGTGTTCACGGAGTCTGTCCAGGACCAAACGGAGGTGCTTGGCATGGTCTTCTTCGTTCTTGGAGAATACCAAGATGTCATTCAGATGGACGAGAACAAATTCATTGGTGTAGGTGTTGAATATGAAGTGCATCATCCTCAAGAAGGTGGGTGGAGCATTTGCGAGGCCAAAAGACATGAATATGTATTCATAGGAGCCGTAGCTTGTTCTGAATGCGGTCTTATGAATATCTTCTTTACGGATACGGATCTGGTGATAACCCATCAGGAGATCGAGCAATGAGAACACCTTTGCTCCTTTGAGCTGCTCAAACAATTCATTGATGTTGGGGAGTGGACACTTGTTCTTTATTGTCTTCTTGTTCAATGGCCGGTAATCAACGCAAAGGCGTTCCGTGCCATCCTTCTTCTTGACAAATAGAACACCACAGCCCCAAGGAGAAGTACTAGGCCTGATTAGACCCATACGCTCTTGCTCATCGAGTTGTTTCTTCAGCTCCTTCAACTCACTAGGGGAAAGCTTGTACGGATGCCGACATGCTGGCTCGGTACCGGGCTCGAGTTCAATGACGAATTCAACTTGATGATGTGGTGGCATGCCTGGAAGCTCTTCAGGAAAAACATCTTCATACTCATTAACCACCGGAATTTGAGATATGGCATTAATCTCGCCCTTGTCATTGAGAGAGAATAGCCTGATTGTGTTATCTCGAGAGGCGAAGATAATCACATCTTCGTCAGGATGAGTAAGCTTGACTTCCTTATTAGCACAATCAATGTTTGCATCATGATTGGAGAGCCAATCCATCCGAAGAGTAAGATCAATGTCGGAATTGCCGAGAATAACCGGAGAAACCAGAAAGCGGTAATCACCCATATGAATAGATATATCCGGAGCAAATATATTAGAATGCATTCATCTCCCCGGAGAAATAACTGATAACTCCCTTGGCAAAATTTTGATGTCAACATTGTGCTTGGATGCAAAAGGTTGAGACATGAAAGAACATGATGCACCCGAATCAAACAACACTTTTGCAGGAATAGAGTTAACTGGAAGTTTACCAAGTATCACATCTGAAGAATTCTCCGCTTGAGCTGCATTCATCAGATTCACTCTTGCTTGCTTGGGATTGTGCTTGACAATAGCTGTGCTGACAGGTGGAGGAGGCGGAAGGCGCCTTTGAGTACACTTGTTAGCATAGTGAACCTTCTGGCCACACTTATTGCAAGTCACTTCTGAGAGAGCACGGTGATAAGGAGCAATTGACTTCGAAGCTTGAAAGTGATTCTTAGACTGATTGCTTGGGTTGGGTGGGTGGGAGAAGCCACGGCCACCAGAATGCTTGTTGTTGTTGTTTGGAGGGTGGAGCACTGGAGGAGGTGGAAGCCAAAACTTGCGACCACTTGGGAAGAAGAGGAGGAGTTAACGGCATCTCTGATCCTCTTTTTGGAAGCTTCAACCTTGAGTTGGGCTGCCTCTTGCTTAAGGGCCATGTTATAGAATTGATCAAATTCATCCGGCTCGAACAAGGTGAGAGCTAGTTGGAGTTCATCCTTCAGACCACCACGGAACTGATAAATCTTGCTCTTGGAATCTGGGATGTCTTGTTTGGCATAGCGGGCAAGGTTCTGGAACTTGACATTGTATTGATAAACGAACATGGTGCCTTGCTTCAGGTTGCGGAATTGCTCACGCATACCTTCGATGACACTAGTTGGAATGTGGTGAGAGCGGAAATCCTTGCAGAAGTCAGTCCACGAAATTTCACGTCCTTCTTTGGAATCTTTGTACTGTTGCCACCAATCAGCAGCTTGGTCCTTGAGTTGGAAGGCGGCAAACTTGACATAATCCTCAGGTCTCACATTACTGCACTCGAAATGCTTTTTGATGTCTGTTATCCAGTCTTCAGCATCTAGCAGATCCACACAGTAATTGAACGCCTTCGGTTGGTTTGCCAGGAATTGGTTGAGTGTAGCAAAGTGAGGTTGGTTGAACAAATTTCCTTGGCCTTGGTTCCCATGACCACCTTGATTTCCTTGGTTGTCTTGAAAGTTCTGTATCATTTGCATAAGCATCTGGGTGTTCTGGTTTGTCGCTTGCATAATTGCTCTCCAGGCCTCAGACGAAGGAGGAGGGGAAGGAGGACGATCAGGAACTTCTTCACCCTTTGGGTTAGCGTTGGGAACCCTTTTAGGAGTCATCCTGAATAAGATGACAACTATTAGTCATTGATTGAAAAAAATATAAGCTGAATCAATGGCTAGAAATTGCAACATAAGACTTCACAAGAACATTCGAACAAAATGAACGAATGTAATCCACAGTTTAATGGTACAACAATCTTCTCGAGAAGCCACTTGGGAGAACAAAAGGTAAATAAAAACAACAAGGAGCAGATAGAACAAATACAAGATAGAAGTTTCGTTCGACATATTCGTGCTGAAAGCTTATGGAACATGTTACAAAAGGGTTTTGCAATCCCCGGATCAGCATAGCCAAGGACCCTTTAAGATGCAACTCCCGATCGGAACAAACGCCCATAAAACTACTTCACTCAATGTAGAACCCCAAACTCCATATCAAGCATTCGTTGGAAGAATGCCTAGGAGCTACTAGATGAACCCACCTATTAATTTCCGAAAGTTTCTAGTTATGCAATCAGGTGTTGGGGATACAGGGGAAGCATCGCGCACTGAACTCTAATCCTACATCCAGTTGTATCCATCCTTCAACACATAACCAGTTATTTCCGGAAACCGTTTACCTCGGACCTTCGAAACGCATCTGCTATACAAGCTATGGCAATACTCCCGAACTACCTCCCCAGTACTGCGTGATGTCGGGGTTATCTTGCCACTAACCGCATAGAAGAGTTTTCGATGTCATCTTAAGTATTCCAGAACTGCTGCGATAGATTTGTGACGACAACACCTCGGAGCTCAACTCCCGTGACACTGCCACAACCCCTAAATAATAGGAGGCATCGAGAACAATGTTCTCGTCACAAAGACATCGGAACAATCCAAACAATACTCGTGTGATCCTAAAAAAAATTAGTGAATTTTTTAGAGTAGAAGAGACAAGTAATCGTCAGGAGTCCTCACCAGAGTGAAAAGGGATGAGGAGCAAAAAGAAATCCTACTCTCCGATATATATATAGGACTTAAAACATTTTCAAGTGTGTGCCTAGACTCAACCGTCAACGATTCGATCAATCAGTGGGGGCTCCTTGGTCGGAGAAGGCTCTGATTACCAACTTGTAATGCCTAGTATGAGATTATACCTCCTACGTGTCGAGGCACGACTTAAAGGTATAAGCTCATACTAAAATGATCTCAAGTATAGTATCTTTGCACGACTCATGTAAAAGAGGGATGAAATTGCAAAAGAGTAGTTGGCTTACACTCGCCACGTCACACAATACATTACATAAGCAATCATCATCCAAATAACATCACAGTCCGACTACGGACGAAGGTCCAAATGAAAGATACCATAAATAAAGCCACAAGGTCCGAATCGCCCCAAGTAGAAGCCACTACTGATCCTCTAGGTAAGAGACGTAGTATTGCCCACGTTCTTCGTCGAACTCCTAGTACAACACTGTCCCATCTCCTGTGTAGTTCACCATAGTACCTGCATTTGGTGTTGTGTAGAATCTGTGAGCCACGGAGGACTCAGCAATCCCGTTCCCGGGTAGCAAAACTATCTAAGCCTTGGGTGTGGAACAAGGCTGAAGAACAAAGGTTGCAGCTGCACTAGCACTAGCTTACGTGTTTAGAGCGAGAAGAGAAGTGCCACGAGCGTCAAAGTGATCACGAAGTGATCCTATCTAAGAACGTCAATCATAACCCCACCGTGTTCATTTCCCGAACCCCTTCGGAAAATGACCGTCACGGTTACTCACGCTGGTAGTGTATTCTGAACATGGTGTCAAATTTTCTGCAATCGGATATTAACAAATTCCCATCTGCCGCATAACCACGGGCACGGCTTTCGAAAGATCAAACCCTGCAGGGGTGTCCCAACTTAGCCCATCACAAGCTCACGATCTGCGGAGTCGCAACTCTAAGGTGGGAAGACCCGAGTATTCTTGGAATCCCGTGCTCAAGATATTCCGACTAAGGTAAAACTAATCCAGCAAGACCTCCCAGCGTGCCGACACCCTGACAGTAGCCGCGCGTATCTAGTCTCAGGCCACGACCGGATGTGTCATCCTACAGGTGTATACCAAATACCTCGGGTTTCCCCAAGGCGGCCCCGCAGTCTGCTCAGTTTGGACCAACACTCATGTGGAGCACTGGCTCGGGGGTTGTTAATTAAGTCCACGGGATAGCTAGTCCCTATGCAAAATTTTAGTTATTAGGCAAATGTAAAACCAATGTCGGGCCTTGCTGGAAAAGCTTTAGCGCTAAGCGGGTTATCGAGGGGGGCCCATAAACCCCAACCGTGTTAGGGACGCAAAATCAAGGAACATAACACTGGTTTAAACGGTTCCTAGGGTGGCATGAGTGGAATAAACACCAAGCAAGAGGCTTAGCCTTCCACCCATTGCCAAATATATAGATGATTTAGTTTAACAGATTATATAGTGTGATATCCCAACAATAACTTCAACATGAAGCAAGAATCTTCAAATCTTCTCCTGCAACTAGCAATGCTATAAGAGGGGCTGAGCGAAGCTTACGTAGCCAATCAAAGGTTTGCTAGGTTGGGTGGTTAGAGAGATTCATGGCTAGAATAGGAGGCTGACAAACAAACATGGGCATCGAGGCAATAAGCTAAAGAGCGAGACATCTAGCAATAGGCAAAGATAGTAATGATATCTGGGTCAGGTCATCTTGCATGTCGAGTCGTCGATGGGATCGTAAGACGGCTCCTCGTACTCAACCTCGGTAGGAACCTCGTTCTCGGTCTCGGCTCCCGGCTCTACTCAACACAAGAACACAACATGGCACAAGATCAAACACAGTGCAATGCACAATCAACATGATGCAAGTATGATGTGCGTATGGATGTGGAAGCACTTGAACCTAAGGATAAGATGATGAAGAAGGCCTCATCTTGGAAAACCAAGCTTGCCATTGGATAGAGGGGAAGATTTCGGTTGAAATCGATATAAAGATCGCCGGAAACGGACACACGGTTTGCAAAAGGCAAGCAAAATAATATTCACTCAAAGCTGCAGTTTACAGCCACATGGCATGTTTGGAGCAAGAAATAATTAAGCTACAACACTCAAACATGGAGACAAAGGGCATGGACATGAAGTAGACATGTCACTTAACAAGCATGAACTTAGAACACACCCAAAAACCTACTGGAACATAATTAACCAAGCATGGCAAGTTGCAATAAAATTATCAAGACTTGGTCAAAATCTGGGAAGGCGAAAACATCATCACGATGTTGCCTTCGGAGGCACAAAACAACATGCATATCAACTCCACTACGTATATAAAGATCATGGACATGTAGTAGACATATCCTACAGCAAACTGAAGGAAATATGCCCTAGAGGCAATAATAAAGTGGTTATTTTATATTTCCTTATATCATGATAAATGTTTATTATTCATGCTAGAATTGTATTAACCGGAAACTTAATACATGTGTGAATACATAGACAAAACAGAGTGTCCCTGGTATGCCTCTACTAGACTAGCTCATTGATCAAAGATGGTTATGTTTCCTAACCATAGACATGAGTTGTCATTTGGTCAACGGGATCACATCATTAGGAGAATGATGTGATGGACTAGACCCATCCGTTAGCATAGCACTATGATCGTTTAGTTTTACTGCTATTGCTTTCTTCATGACTTATACATGTTCCTATGACTATGAGATTATGCAACTCCCGAATACCGTAGGAACACCTTGTGTGCTATCAAACGTCACAACGTAACTGGATGATTATAAAGATGCTCTCTAGGTGTTTCCGAAGGTGTTTGTGGTGTTGGCATAGATCAAGATTAGGATTTGTCACTCCGAGTGTCGGAGAGGTATCTCTGGGCCCTCTCGGTAATGCACATCATAATAAGTCTTGCAAGCAAATGACTAATGAGTTAGTCACGAGATGATGTATTACGGAACGAGTAAAGAGACTTGCCGGTAACGAGATTGAACTAGGTATTGAGATACCGACGATCGAATCTCGGGCAAGTAACATACCGATGACAAAGGGAACAACGTATGTTGTTATGCGGTTCGACCGATAAAGATCTTCGTAGAATATGTAGGAGCCAATATGGGCATCCAGGTTCCGCTATTGGTTATTGACCGGAGAGATGTCTCGGTCATGTCTACATAGTTCTCGAACCCGTAAGGTACGCACGCTTAAACGTTCGTTGACGATATAGTATTTAATGAGTTATGTATGTTTGTGACCGAATGTTATTCGGAGTCCCGGATGTGATCACGGACATGACGAGGAACTCTGGAATGGTCCGGAGATAAAGATTAATATATGGGATAATAGTGTTTGACCTCCGGAAGGGTTTCGGAATTCACCGGAAGGGGTTCCGGATGTTTCCCGAAGTGTTTGGGTACGAGAACACTTTATTTGGGCCAAAAGGGAAAGCACACAAGGTTTTTGGAAAGCGCAAAAGGAAGTTTTGCGGAGTCCAGGGGCCAGACGCCAGGGTCCCTGGCGTCTGGGTCCAGACGCCGGGAACCCTGGCGTCTGGCCCTGGAGTCCGAGAAGGACTCTTGCCTTTCGGGTGAAACCGACTTTGTGAAGGCTTTTACTCCAAGTTTCGACCCCAAGGCTCAACATATAAATAGAGGGGTAGGGCTAGCACCCAAGACACATCAAGATACACCAAGCCGTGTGCCGGCTACCCCGACCCTCTAGTTTATCCTCCGTCTAGTTTCTGCAGTGCTTGGCGAAGCCCTGCAGAGATTGTTCTTCATCAACAACCGTCACCACGCCGTCGTGCTGCCGGAACTCATCTACTACTTCGCCCGTCTTACTGGATCAAGAAGGCAAGGACGTCATCGAGCTGAACGTGTGCTGAACGCGGAGGTGCCGTACGTTCGGTACTAGATGGGGACGGATCGTGAAGGTGCACGACTACATCAACCGCGTTGATAAACACTTCCGCTTTCTGTCTACGAGGGTACGTAGACACACTCTCCCCTCTCGTTGCTATGCATCTAGTAGATAGATCTTGCGTGATCGTAGGAAAATTTTGAAAATACTACGTTCCCCAATAGTGGCATCATGAGCCAAGTCTATGCGTAGATGATATGCACGAGTAGAACACAATGAGTTGTGGGCGATACTAGTCATACTGCTTACCAGCATGTCATACTTTGCTTCGGCGGTATTGTGAGATGAAGCGGCCCGTACCGACATTACGCGTACGCTTACGCGAGACTGGTTTCACCGTTACGAGCACTCGTTGCTTAAAGGTGACTGGTGTGTGTCTGTCTCTCTCACTTTAGGAATCAAGTGTGACTACGCCCGGTCCTTGTGAAGGTTAAAACAGCACATACTTGACGAAACATCGTTGTGGTTTTGTATGCGTAGGTAAGAACGGTTCTTGCTAAGCCCGTAGCAGCCACGTAAAACTTGCAACAACAAAGTAGAGGACGTCTAACTTGTTTTTGCAGGGCATGTTGTGATGTGATATGGTCAAGACATGATGAGTTATACGGTTTTGTATGAGATGATCATGTTTTGTAATGTTATCGGCAACTGGCAGGAGCCATATGGTTGTCGCTTTATTGTATGAAATGCAATCGCCATGTAATTGCTTTACTTTATCACTAAGCGGTAGCGATAGTCATAGAAGCAATATTTGGCGAGACGACAACGATGCTATGATGGAGATCAAGGTGTCGTGCCGGTGACGAAGGTGATCATGACGGTGCTTTAGAGATGGAGATCAAAAGCACAAGATGATGATGGCCATATCATGTCACATATTTTGATTGCATGTGATGTTTATCTTATTATGCTTCTTATTTTGCTTAGAACGACGGTAGCATTATAAGATGATCCCTTACTAAATTTCAAGGTATAAGTGTTCTCCCTGAGTATGCATCGTTGCGAAAGTTCGTCGTGCCGAGACACCACGTGATGATCGGGTGTGATAAGCTCTACGTTCAAATACAACGGGTGTAAGCCAGTTTTGCACACGCAGAATACTCGGGTTAATCTTGATGAGCCTAGCATATGCAGATATGGCCTCGGAACACTGGAGACCGAAAGGTTGATCGTGAATCATATAGTAGATATGATCAACATAAGATGTTCACCATTGAAACTACTCCATCTCACGTGATGATCGGACATGGTTTAGTTGATTTGGATCATGTGATCATTTAGATGACTAGAGGGATGTCTATCTAAGTGGGAGTTCTTATGTAATATGATTAAATTGAACTTTAATTTATCATGAACTTAGTCCTGGTAGTATTAGCATATCTATGTTGTAGATCAATAGCTCGCGATGTTGCTCCACGTTTATTTTTTATATGTTCCTAGAGAAAACTAAGTTGAAAGATGTTAGTAGCAATGATGTGGAATTGTTCCGCGATCTGAGGATTATCCTCATTACTGCACAGAAGAATTATGTCCTTGATGCACCGCTAGGTGACATATCTATTGCGGGAGCAGCTGTAGACGTTATGAACGTTTGGCAAGCTCGGTATGATGACTACTTGATAGTTTAGTGCGCCATGCTTTACGGCTTATAACCGGGACTTCAAAAATATTTTGAACGCCACGGAGCATATGAGATGTTCCAAGAGTTGAAATAAGTATTTCATACTCATGCCCGTGTCGAGAGGTGTAAGACCTCTGACAGTACTTTGCCTACAAGATGGAGGAGAATAGCTCAACCAGTGAGCATGTGCTCAGATTTTCTGGGTACTGCAATTGCTTGAATCAAGTGGGAGTTAATCTTCCAGATAAGATAGTAATTGACAAAGTTCTCTAGTCACTATCACCAAGTTAGTAGAACTTCGTGATGAACTATAATATGCAAGGGATGACGAAAGTAATTCCCGAGCTCTTCGCGATGCTGAAATCGGCGAAGGTAGAAATCAAGAAAGAGCATCAAGTGTTGATAGTTAATAAGACCACTTGTTTCAAGTAAAGGGCAAAGGGATAGAAGGGGAACTTGTAGGATCGAAAGTATGTCTAGAGGGGGGGGGTGATTAGACTACTTGACAATATAAAAAATCTGCCTTTTGATCATGCAAAGTTTTTGGCAGTTTCACAATTAAGATCAATTCAAGTATCACCCTACACATGCAATTCTAGAGTATAAGCAGCGGAAAGTAAATTGCACATGTAGTAAAGAGAGGTGGAGAAGATCAAACGCAGTTTGGAGACACGGAGATTTTTGTCGTGGTTCTGATAGGTGGTGCTATCGTACATCCACGTTGATGGAGACTTCAACCCACGGAGGGTAACGGCTGCGCGAGTCCACGGAGGGCTCCACCCACGAAGGGTCCACGAAGAAGCAACCTTGTCTATTCCATCATGGCCTACGCCCACGGAGGACTAGCCTTACTCGGGGTAGATCTTCACGAAGTAGGCGATCTCCTTGCCCTTACAAACTTCTTGGTTCAACTCCACATCTCAAAGACGGAGGCTCCCAAGCGACACCTAACCAATCTAGGAGGCACCACCCTCCAAAAGGTAATAGATGTTGTTGATGATGATGAACTCCTTGCTCTTGTGCTTCAAATGATAATCTCCCCAACACTCAACTCTCCTCACTGATATGGCTGTGGTGGAAGAAAGGATTGAGTGGAAAGCAACTTGGGAAGGCTAGAAATCAAGTTTCATATGGTAGGAATGGAATGACTTGATCTCAACACAAGGGTAGGTAGTTCTCTTCTCAGAAAGTGTATGGTAGGAGTGGTAGACTTTCTGATGGCTCTCTCCACGAATGAAGAAGGGGTGGAGGGGTATATATAGCCTCCACACAAAATCCAACCGTTACACACATAATTGAGCAATCTCGGTGAGACCGAAGTGAAAACTTGGTCAGACCGAAAGTTCAAATATAGTGAACGTTGGGGTTTTCGGTGGGACCGAAAATACCATCTCGGTGTGTCCGATATGAGTCAAAGGTAGGAGCTTGCCATTCTCGGTGGGACCGAAATTAACAACTCGGATATTCCGATATGATGTCAATTGGTTACAGAAGGTTGGCAGTCCAGTTTCGGTGAGACCGAACTCAAAATCGGATGGACCGAAAAATTAGGGTTTGGAAGAATAACTGAGGTGGTCCATCTCGGTGGGACTGAGTTGGAGAAATCGGTTTGTCCGAGATTACTTATGAGTGTGTTAAATAGTGAAAGTTGCTGATAGTTGAGGGAGCTAAATCACTAAGCACTTGAGCAACCAGATCATCAACATAACCTCATCCCCTTTTAATAGTATTGGCTTTTCCTGTGAACTCAATGTGATCTTTGATCACTAAACCAAAAATAGAGTCTTGAGCTTTTGCCAATGCTTGTCTTAGCATTTTGAGGGGTCCACTTCTTCAGACATTTCCATACCCATATCATCGAACTTCTCTGAAATGATTCTCAAGTAAATATTAGTTCAATGATATATATGTTGTTATTAATTACCAAAACCACCCGGGGATTAGTTGCACTTTCAATCTCCCCCTTTTTGGTAATTGATGACAACATATAGATCAAAGCTTCGACAAAAGATATAATCAATGAATAATATCGTCGCTTTGAGAAGTATGTGATAAACAAGAGCTCCCCCTAAATTTGTGCATTATTTAAAATTTGCGTTTGAATGCAAATGCACAATCGATTAGGATTATGGATCACTCTTCCATGTCACATACATCTTGGTGGAGCGCACAAAATGATAAGAATGAATAACATGCACTCAATCACCAAGACAAGAGTAAATAGCCATACAATAAGGAATTGCATATGATAGGCATTAAGCACACATTAAAGCATAGTATGACCAAGCACTCATTAAGGTAGCATCAAACGTAATAGCAAGCACACTGAAAGTATCGAAAGACCGAAAGAAACCAATGTATCTCAGAGAAAACCGGCAAAAGAACGAAAGAGCACTCTCTCTCTCGAAGCCCTATGATCTATACAATTTCTCCCCCTTTGGCAACAAGTTACCAAAAAGTTCGAAAAGGTATAGAGCTAAGCGTCACTGCGGGCTCTGCTGGCGGCTCCCGTCTGGGTAGATGTCGGAGTAGAAATGACGGCATCGGCGAAGACTTCAGCTGATGTCCGCGCTGGAGGAGTGGATGCTGGAGCTGGAGTAACTGCTGGAGCTGTAGCTGGTGCTGAAGTGGTAGCCCTGGAGTCAGTCACTGGAATAGCTGCAGATCGGGATCCTCTGGGAACCTGAGCAGTCTGGCGATGAGAGTCCTGGACTAGATCGTCCTGCATGAGCTCTGCTCTCTCCTGCCTTGCTTCCTCCATGTCTGCCTCAAGCTTGTTGATGGACACCTGAATCTCAGTCAGCTTCACGTCCAGAGCGTGGATCTTGTCCTCAACAATCCTCTCTAGGCTTTCCTGAGATTGCTCAATGCTGGCCAGGCGTTGTTCAATCCTTTGGGTAGCTTCAAGAATCTGCTCTCCGAAGCTCTTTGGTTTAGCTGCTGCTGCTGCTGTCTCTTTGTCAGCTTTGGCTTTCTTCGCAGCTTCAATTTTGGCTTGTCCTTCAACTGAGGTTGGGTCCTCCTCATCCATCACAACTATGTTATCCTCATGCTCTGGCTGCAGTGGCAAGTGCTTCCTATCCAACATGAATTTGCCCATGCCAAACTTGGCATTGATGAGCATCTGAATCTGCGGGGCAAATCCACACGACCTCTTCTGGTCAGCTACAGTCCTCTTAATGGTCTCTACCATTAAGTCCATCACCTTGAAAGGTGCCTTCTCATCGAGAATGTGCAGCATGTTGATAGAATAGCCTCGAATCATGCGGTGGTCTCCAGACTTGGGCATCAAGGTATGCCTCAAAATAGTGTTTGTGGTGGTCAGACCTGCCTGGAGATAGTACACTGAGCCAAGCTTCCACCCTTCCAAATCAGCAGCGGGGATCTCCTTGTACATGTTCTTCATGGAATCATGTCTCTTCTTAGGAATCTCATAGACATCAATGTCGTCCTCTCTCTGCACTGGAGCATTCAGAAGTTCTGCCCATTCTTCAACAGACGAAGAAAACCTCTGACCTTCAGTCATCCAGGTGATCTTGCCATCAGGATAGAAGTGGGCTGTGGCGTAGAACTGCATGATCATCTCGTCATTCCAAGCTGTCAGCTCTTGACCCACAAAATCAGCAACTCCACATGCAGTAAAGCTCTCATGCACATGGGGAAAGAAGTCTCGGTGCTCTTCACTGTCAATGTACTTCCAGTCAACATACCTGGTGTCAGCAACAATAGGCTTCTTATCCATCAGCACGGTCTCATAGAAGTCTTGCTGCTCTCTGGTGTGGAATCTGGGGTCCACAGCAGTCCTTCTCCTCACGGCATATGGATCAGACTGTCTCCATAGCCTGAGACCTTTATCCTTCCTTGCCTTCATGTCCTCAGCTTGAGGATGAGCATCATTATGGAGTGGCAACTTCGGACGGAGCTTAAGCAACACATGCTCTTCATCTGACTCAGACGGTGGCATCTCACCTTTGTTCTTCTCAGAAGCTGGAATGCTCCTGGTTGTCCTCTTGGGCTTGGCTGGAGCTGCCTTGGCTTGGGCAGGCTTCTTGGGCTTAGAAGTGGCTTGAGCCCTAATAGCATCACCCATGAACTTAGCCTTCTGAGGAGGAGGCTGGGGTGCATCTTCTTCTTCTTCTTCAGCAGCTGCATCAACTTGAGGTTCAGCATATACTACCCTCTTCCTCTTGGAAGTTTTCTTCACCTTACTTGGAGCTGGCTCTTCCAAGTTTAGCTTCTTTGCAACAGCTGACTGCTTTACCTTGCTTGTGCCTTTCCTCGACTGCTGCCCTTGGTGCTCTTTGGCAACAACATTCCTCTTGGGCTTGGAGGTAACTTCCTCAGCAACGAAGTCAGAGTCCTCATCATCAGAATTTCTCTTCTTTCTGGTTCTGGTGGCTGCAGGAGGCAAACCACTAGGGGTGCTCCTCTCACCATCATCACTGGAACTGCTAGCCTCAGGACTAGTATCATCCTCTGGAATCTCTGCAAACGGTGATTCAGACCTGTTCTGGCTGTCACTGACATCTGACATGGCTGACAACCTGTGAAAAGATAAGGTATAGGCAGAGTAGAAGATTTATCACAACTGCAGAGGTTTTTGCAAAAAAAATGAGTTCAAATCTTAGTTTTGAGTTTTCACAGAATGCATTTTGGTCAAACCGATTTTCAGTTTCGGTGAATCCGAAGTGTATACAAAGGCCTACACACCACTTTCGGTCAGACCGAAATGGGTTTCGGTCCTACCGAAACACTAGGGTTTCACTGAGACTCTACATCGGTCACACCGATTTGCACGAATCGGTTAGACCGAACGGTGCAGTGCAATGGCCAGAGGCCAAATCGGTCATTCCGAGTTTTCAGAATCGGCTTTACCGAGATGTGTTCCGTGGAAACTTAAACCTAAGAATTTCGCTCGAAACTAAAGGATCTGATCTGATGTTTAGGGAATATCTCAAACGTGGATAGATTCATAGCAAACCAATCGTGCAAGAATCAGATGGGGAGCACGAAAGGGATCGGGACTCACCCTAACTTGGTGGAGTCCCTCTACGGCGGCAACGGCGCGGAGAGGATTACCGTTGACGGCGGCGGAGACCTGCGGCGAGGGCGCACAGGCGACGACGGCGACGATCCGAAGACCAGGACGACGGCAGCAGGGGACTTGGGGGCGAAACGGTTTGAAGAATTAAATCGCGCGCAGCCCTCAGGTATATATATCCCCATGCTGTCAGTGGGACCGAGTTGAAAAACTCGGTGACATCGAAATGGCTAACTGCTGTGCAGTTACACATATCGGTCACGCCGAGATTTTAAACTCGGTTTCACCGAGATGAAACCTAGATCAGTCTAAGCGTTTCGGTTGGACCGAGATGGAGAAGCCGGTCAGACCGAAATGGACTTAGAAGGTTTTGGAAGTCAGCCTTAGACGGATCGGTGGCTCCGAGTGCTCCTCACTCGGAGAGTCCGAAAATGACTTGTTCAAAGTTGTGATATGAGCATGAATAGAATTTGAGGCAAGAAAGCATAGATAGCTAGGGAAGGTGCTTAGGCATTCTTGTCCATCCATTTGGCCAGAAAAGTCAAACAATCAAAACAACAAATGGATGTCCTTGAATGGATGAAATCATGCATTCAACATGCTCACACAATAAGATAGCAACTGAAATATGTGTCAAACATGCACAACCAATACTCTAGCTACTAGCACACAATTTGTCGATGACTAGGTCATCTATATATGAGTATTTTGACTTAGGAGCCAAATGAGAACATTTGAGCATAGGTCATACTCATCGTTTAAGCACAAGTGGGGTTACCACTTTTACATAAAGCATTTATGTGTTCACATCATTTGGAGATGCTTTAGCTCAATTTTTAGAGCAAAGCTCCCCCTAGATGTGAGAACCCCTTTTAAAGGGTCAAACTAACCTTGGGTTGTCGTAGAAGACTTCATGTAGATGTTGAAGATTTGGATGCTCAATGTTGATGTAGATCATCAAGAGTTGGGAGCTATCCTTTGGATTAGGGCACTTTCAATACCTACATGGGTTAGTCCCACAAGGAACAAACAGGAATATCCATAGACATAGATTGAAGTACACAAAAGATGATGTCCATGAAAGCAATGATTACCTTGTCCCTTGACTTACCAACAAGAGGGTTTGTGACTCCATGAACTAGTGCATGATGTGGAAGTTGATTGCACAAGTTCTTGCCAAAATGAATATGAGTGAAGTTTGTTGGCGGAGTCACCCTCAAGAACCTTCTAGTTCTTCTTTTTTGGGATCCACATCATCTTGATGGGAATCCTTGGGGTTGTAGTTGAGCTTGACGAAGTAGAACTTGATGTGTCCTTGGGAACCCACTTGACCATGGCTTGAGGTGCTTCAATGAATGCATCAATCTCCTCTTGAAGCTTGTCCTTGGCCTTTAGCTTGTGGTCTTGTGGTGGAAGGTCATCTTGAGCTTGTTCCACATTGGAAGATGTAGGATCATACTTCTCCTTTTGTGAAACAAACTGTGGAGTAGGGTATTGACCTTCTTCCCACTCAACACCTTCGGCGTTGAACTTTCGCTCAAAACCAATCCCTTGATTCTTCCGGTGCCTTCCTTGTTTGCGAACAATCTCCTCAAAGTTCTTGCTTCCGGCAAGACTCTTGTAGACACCTTTCTCTATGATTTCCTTCAATAAGCTATTTTCTTGCTCAAGTGTAACTTGGCTTGAAACATTGTTAGTGGAATCAAGAGAACTACTAGAAGCAACAATATTGGATTTAACATGGTTATTGTTACTACTAGAGGAAGAATTTTTCTTATGCTTGTCATGCTTAGTCTTAATAGGTGGCAAGAAATTAGACAAGAGAAGTCGTTTGGCAAGATATGAAGAACTCTTCTTTCGAAGATCGTCATTGATCGCTTTTAGAAACTCATGTTCTTGCTCTAGAGTGAGCTTCTCGAAGCGTAGCTTCTCATGAGATCTTAGAAGCTCTCTATGATCTTCTTGAGTTGTTTCATGAGCTAACTTAAGAGTGTTTAGTTCTTTAGTTAGACGCTCAATCTCCTTCATAGCATTGTCATTCGACTCTTCTCGACTATAAAGACTACTATCATTTTCATCGTTACTAAGCTCACTAGATTTATCATGCAAGAGCTCATCTTCACCAAGCAAGTCATCCTCATCACTATCAAAGTCAATGAATTCAGGGTGTGTTACCTTGGGGCCTTTAGCCATGAAGCATCTTCCAATTCCCTCATTTGGTGAATCAAATAAGTCGTAGGAGTTGGAGTTGGAGGATACGAGTGCAAGTCCGGCAACACCTTCATCTTGACTGTAGTCGGAGTCGGAGTGATAGCTTCCATCGGATTGATTGTCGGAGTCGGAGCCGGAGACCCATTCACCTACATGAGCTTGATGTCTTCTTCTTGTGTAGCTCCTTGATGACTTGTCTTTCCTCTCCGAATCCTTGCTTCTCCGAGAGGGTCTTCGTTCATAACGATCATCTCTACTCCTTCTCTCTCTCCGAGGTGACTCATCTCTTGCTCTTCTTCTTGGAGATTCTTCTCTTCTCTTGTGGGGAGCCGTACACTCATTTGAGAAGTGTCCGGGTCTTCCACAATTGTAGCAGTTTCGATGACGACTAGAAGATCTCTTTTCATCATATGATCTAGACTTTGAGCTTCTTTCTTTGCCTCTATTCTTGTAGAACTTGTTGAAGTTCTTGACCATTAGGCTTATCTCTTCATTGGAAATTAGCTTGTCACTTGAGGTAGTGGGAGCATCACTTGTAGCTTTGTAAGCACCACTTGACTTATTGTGAAGCTCTTCCTTATCCTTAAGTGTCATCTCATGAGCAACAATTCTTCCAATGACTTCAGTTGGCTTGAGAGTCTTGTAGTTTGGCATCATTTGGATCGAAGTGCACACGGTGTCATAATTTCCATCCAAAGCTCTGACAATCTTCTTAATGATGAATCGGTCGGTCATTTCTTCGCTTCCTAAGCCGGCAATCTCATTTGTGATGAGGGCAAGCCTAGAGTACATTTCAGCGACTCCTTCACCATCCTTCATCTTGAACTTGTCAAGTTGACCTTGAAGAATATCTAGCTTTGATTCCTTCACAGATTCAGTACCTTCGTGCATTTCAACCAAAGTATCCCAAATATCTTTAGCATTCTCAAGACGACTGATTTTGTTGAACTCCTCAGGACACAAAGCATTGAAGAGAATGTCACAAGCTTGAGCATTGTTTTGCAACATCCGCAATTCTTCTGGTGTAGCTTCGCGATCCGGAACTTTTCCTTCCTCGAAGAAATCACCTTGCATACCAACACAAATAATGCCCCATGCGGCTGGGTTATGACCAAGAATATGCATTTTCATTTTATGCTTCCAACTAGCAAAATTTGTACCATCAAAGTAAGGACCTCTACGATAATTACCCTCACTAGACGCCATACTCTCCTAGGTTGTGAAACCAAGCTTATGGAGTCCAATGCAATGGAAACCAAAACAATGGAGACCAAAGCTATGATACCACTTGTAGGATCGAAAGTATGTCTAGAGGGGGGGTGATTAGACTACTTGACAATATAAAAAATCTGCCTTTTGATCATGCAAAGTTTTTGGCAGTTTCACAATTAAGATCAATTCAAGTATCACCCTACACATGCAATTCTAGAGTATAAGCAGCGAAAAGTAAATTGCACATGTAGTAAAGAGAGGTGGAGAAGATCAAACGCAGTTTGGAGACACGGAGATTTTTGTCGTGGTTCCGATAGGTGGTGCTATCGTACATCCACGTTGATGGAGACTTCAACCCACGGAGGGTAACGGCTGCGCGAGTCCACGGAGGGCTCCACCCACGAAGGGTCCACGAAGAAGCAACCTTGTCTATTCCATCATGGCCTACGCCCACGGAGGACTAGCCTTACTCGGGGTAGATCTTCACGAAGTAGGCGATCTACTTGCCCTTACAAACTTCTTGGTTCAACTCCACATCTCAAAGACGGAGGCTCCCAAGCGACACCTAACCAATCTAGGAGGCACCACCCTCCAAAAGGTAATAGATGTTGTTGATGATGATGAACTCCTTGCTCTTGTGCTTCAAATGATAATCTCCCCAACACTCAACTCTCCTCACTGATATGGCTGTGGTGGAAGAAAGGATTGAGTGGAAAGCAACTTGGGAAGGCTAGAAATCAAGTTTCATATGGTAGGAATGGAATGACTTGATCTCAACACAAGGGTAGGTAGTTCTCTTCTCAGAAAGTGTATGGTAGGAGTGGTAGACTTTCTGATGGCTCTCTCCACGAATGAAGAGGGGTGGAGGGGTATATATAGCCTCCACACAAAATCCAACCGTTACACACATAATTGAGCAATCTCGGTGAGACCGAAGTGAAAACTCGGTCAGACCGAAAGTTCAAATATAGTGAACCTTGGGGTTTTCGGTGGGACCGAAAATACCATCTCGGTGTGTCCTATATGAGTCAAAGGTAGGAGCTTGCCATTCTCGGTGGGACCGAAATTAACAACTCGGATATTCCGATATGATGTCAATTGGTTACAGAAGGTTGGCAGTCCAGTTTCAGTGAGACCGAACTCAAAATCGGATGGACCGAAAAATTAGGGTTTGGAAGAATAACTGAGGTGGTCCATCTCGGTGGGACTGAGTTGGAGAAATCGGTTTGTCCGAGATTACTTATGAGTGTGTTAAATAGTGAAAGTTGCTGATAGTTGAGGGAGCTAAATCACTAAGCACTTGAGCAACCAGATCATCAACACAACCTCATCCCCTTTTAATAGTATTGGCTTTTCCTATGAACTCAATGTGATCTTTGATCACTAAACCAAAAATAGAGTCTTGAGCTTTTGCCAATGCTTGTCTTAGCATTTTGAGGGGTCCACTTCTTCAGACATTTCCATACCCATATCATCGAACTTCTCTGAAATGATTCTCAAGTAAATATTAGTTCAATGATATATATGTTGTTATTAATTACCAAAACCACCCGGGGATTAGTTGCACTTTCAGAACTTCAAAAAGAATGACAAGCAAGTTGTCACTCCCATGAAGAAACCCAAAGCTGAACTCAAGCCTGAAACTAAGTGCTTCTACTACAAAGGAAATGGTCACTGGAAGTGGAACTGCCCTAGATATTTGGCGGATAAGAAGGATGGCAAAGTGAACAAAGGTATATTTGATAAACAGATTATTGATGTGTATTTTACTAGTGTTCATAGCAACCCCTCAGTATTTGATACTGGTTCAGTTGCTAAAGAGTAGTAACTCGAAATCAGAGTTGCATAATGAACAGAAACTAGTTAAAGGTGAAGTGACGATGTGTGTTGGAAGTGGTTCCAAGATTGATATGATCATCATCGCACACTCCCTATACTTTCGGGATTAGTGTTGAACCTAAATAAGTGTTATTTGGTGTTGAGCATGAATATGATTTGATCATGTTTATTGCAATACGATTATTCATGTAAGTTAGAGAATAATTGGTGTTATGTTTACATGAATAAAACCTTCTATGGTCATACACCCAATGAAAATGGTTTGTTGGATCTCGATCGTATGATACACATATTCGTAATATTGAAGCCAAAAGATGCAAGGTTAATAATGATAGTGCAACTTATTTGTGGCACTGCCGTTTAGGTCATATTGGTGTAAAGCGCATAAAGAAACTCCATAGTGATGGACTTCTGGAATCACTTGATTATGAATCACTTGGTGCTTGCGAACCATGCCTCATGGGCAAGATGACTAAAACTCCGTTCTCCGAAACAATGGAGCGAGCAACAGAGTTGTTGGAAATCATACATACTGATGTATGCGGACCAATGAGTGTTGAAGCTCGCGGCGGGTATCCTTATTTTCTGACCTTCACTGATGATTTAAGCAGATATGGGTATATCTACTTAATGAAGCACAAGTCTGAAACATTTGAAAAGTTCAAAGAATTTCAGAGTGAAGTGGAGAATCATTGTAACAGAAAATAAGAGTTTCTACGATATGATCGTAGAGGTAAAATATTTGAGTTAGCGAGTTTGGCCTTCAATAAAAACAATGTGAAATAGTTTCACTACTCACGCCACCTGGAACACCACAGTGTAATGGTGTGTCCGAACGTCATAACCGTACTTTATTAGATATGGTGCGATCGATGATGTCTCTTACCGATCTACCACTATTGCTTTTGGGGTTATGCATTAGAGACAGCTACATTCACGTTAAATAGGGCACCATCTAAATCCGTGGAGATGACACCGTATGAACTGTGGTTTGACGAGAAACCTAAGTTGTCATTTCTTTAAGTTTGGGACTGCGATGCTTATGTGAAAAAGTTTCAACATGATAAGCTCAAACCCAAATTGGAGAAGTAAATCTTCATAGGATACCCAAAAGAAACTGTTGGGTACACCTTCTATCACAGATCTGAAGGCAAGGTCTTTGTTGCTAAGAGTGGATCCTTTCTAGAGAAGGAGTTTCTCTCGAAAGAAGTGAGTGGGAGGAAAGTAGAACTTGATGAGGTAATTGTACCTTCTCCCGAATTGGAAAGTGGAACATCACAAAAACTAGTTCCAGTGATTCCTACACCAATTAGTGAGGAAGCTAATGATGATGATCATGAAACTTCAGATCAAGTTTCTGCTAAACTTCGTAGATCAACCAGAGTTTGTTCCGCACCAGAGTAGTACGGCAACCCGGTTCTAGAAGTCATGTTACTGGAACATGATGAACCTACGAACTATGAGGAAGCGATGATGAGCCCAGATTCCGCAAAATGGCTTGACGCCATGAAATCTGAGATGGGATCCATGTATGAGAACAAAGTATGGACTTTGGTTGACTTGCCCGATGGTCGGCAAGCCATTGAAAATAAATGGATCTTTAAGAGGAAGACTGACGCCGATGGTAATGTTACTGTCTACAAAGCTCGACTTGTTGCGAAAGGTTTTCGACAAGTTCAAGGTGTTGACTACGATGAGATTTTCTCACCCGTAGCGATGCTTAAGTCTGTTCGAATCATGTTAGCAATTGCCACATTTTATGAAATCGGGCAAATGGATAACGAAACTGCGTTCTTTAATGGATTTATTAAAGAAGAGTTGTATATGATGCAACTAGAAGGTTTTGTCAATCCTAAAGGTGCTAGCAAATTGTGCAAGCTCCAGTGATCCATCTATGGACTGGTGCAAGCATCTCGGAGTTGGAATATACGCTTTGATAAGGTGATCAAAGCATATAGTTTTATACAGACTTGCGGTAAAGCCTGTATTTACAAGAAAGTAAGTGGGAGCACTACAACCTTTCTGATGAGTATATGTGAATGACATATTGTCGATCGGAAATGATGTAGAATTTTCTGGGAAGCATAAATGAGTGTTTGAAAGGAGTTTTTCAAAGAAAGACCTCGATGAAGCTGCTTACATATTGGGCATCAAGGTCTATAGCGATAGATCAAGACGCTTGATAAGACTTTCGATGAGTACATACCTTGATAAGATTTTGAAGTAGTTCAAAATGGATCAGTCAAAGAAGGAGTTCTTGCCTGACTTGTAAGGTGTGAATTTGAGTAAGACTCAAAGACAGACCACGGCAGAAAAATATAGAGAGAATGAAAGTCATTCCCTATGCCTCAGCCATAGGTTCTATAAAGTATGCCATGCTGTGTACCAAACCTGTTGTGTACCTTGCCATGAGTCTGGCAAGGAGGTACAATAGTGATCTAGGAGTAGATCATAGGACAGCAGTCAAAATTATCCTTAGTAACGGGATGACTAAGGAAATGTTTCTCAATTATGGAGGTGATAAAAAGTTCGTCGTAAAGGGTTACGCCGATGCAAGCTTTGACACTAAATCCAGATGACTCTAAGTATCAATCTGGATGCGTATTGAAAGTGGGAGCAATTAGCTAGAGTAGCTCCATGCAGAGCATTGTAAACATAGAAATTTGCGAAATACATACGGATCTGAATGTGACAGACCCGTTGACTAAACTTCTCTCACGAAGCAAAACATGATCACACCTTAGTACTCTTTGGGTGTTAATCACATAGCGATGTGAACTAGATTATTGACTCTAGTAAACCGTTTGGGTGTTGGTCACATGGCGATGTGAACTATGGGTGTTAATCACATGACGATGTGAACTATCGGTGTTAAATCACATGGCGATGTGAACTAGATTATTGACTCTAGTGCAAGTGGGAGACTGAAGGAAATATGCCCTAGAGGCAATAATAAAGTTGTTATTTTATATTTCCTTATATCATGATAAATGTTTATTATTCATGCTAGAATTGTATTAACCGGAAACTTAATACATGTGTGAATACATAGACAAAACAGAGTGTCCCTAGTATGCCTCTACTAGACTAGCTCATTGATCAAAGATGGTTATGTTTCCTAACCATAGACATGAGTTGTCATTTGGTCAACGGGATCACATCATTAGGAGAATGATGTGATGGACTAGACCCATCCATTAGCATAGCACTATGATCGTTTAGTTTTACTGCTATTGCTTTCTTCATGACTTATACATGTTCCTATGACTATGAGATTATGGAACTCCCGAATACCGTAGGAACACCTTGTGTGCTATCAAACGTCACAACGTAACTGGGTGATTATAAAGATGCTCTACAGGTGTTTCCGAAGGTGTTTGTGGTGTTGGCATAGATCAAGATTAGGATTTGTCACTCCGAGTGTCGGAGAGGTATCTCTGGGCCCTCTCGGTAATGCACATCATAATAAGCCTTGCAAGCAAATGACTAATGAGTTAGTCACGAGATGATGTATTACGGAACAAGTAAAGAGACTTGCCGGTAAAGAGATTGAACTAGGTATTGAGATACCGATGATCGAATCTCGGGCAAGTAACATACCGATGACAAAGGGAACAACATATGTTGTTATGCGGTTCGACCGATAAAGATCTTCGTAGAATATGTAGGAGCCAATATGGGCATCTAGGTTCCGCTATTGGTTATTGACCGGAGAGATGTCTCGGTCATGTCTACATAGTTCTCGAACCCGTAGGGTCCGCACGCTTAAACGTTCGTTGACGATATAGTATTTAATGAGTTATGTATGTTGGTGACCGAATGTTATTCGGAGTCCCGGATGTGATCACGGACATGACGAGGAACTCTGGAATGGTCCGGAGATAAAGATTAATATATGGGATAATAGTGTTTGACCTCCGGAAGGGGTTCCGGATGTTTCCCGAAGTGTTTGGGTACGAGAACACTTTATTTGGACCAAAAGAGAAAGCACACAAGGTTTTTGGAAAGCGCAAAAGGAAGTTTTGCGGAGTCCAGGGGCCAGACGCCAGGGTCCCTGGCGTCTGGGTCCAGACGCCGGGAACCCTGGCGTCTGGCCCTGGAGTCCGAGAAGGACTCTTGCCTTTCGGGTGAAACCGACTTTGTGAAGGCTTTTACTCCAAGTTTCGACCCCAAGGCTCAACATATAAATAGAGGGTTAGGGCTAGCACCCAAGACACATCAAGATACACCAAGCCGTGTGTCGGCTACCCCGACCCTCTAGTTTATCCTCCGTCTAGTTTCTGCAGTGCTTGGCGAAGCCCTGCAGAGATTGTTCTTCATCAACAACCGTCACCACGCCGTCGTGCTGCCGGAACTCATCTACTACTTCGCCCGTCTTGCTGGATCAAGAAGGCGAGGACGTCATCGAGCTGAACGTGTGCTGAACGCGGAGGTGCCGTACGTTCGGTACTAGATCGGGACGGATCGTGAAGGTGCACGACTACATCAACCGCGTTGATAAATGCTTCCGATTTCGGTCTGCGAGGGTACGTAGACACACTCTCCCCTCTCGTTGCTATGCATCTAGTAGATAGATCTTGCGTGATCGTAGGAAAATTTTGAAAAGACTACGTTCCCCAACACAAACAACTCCATTGGAGCAACTCCATAGGAGGCATGGATCAATAGTAACAAGCTTCACGAAATTGATCATGCTGATAAAAACCTGACAGGTATAATTTATAGCAACTTGAGAGCAAGAAATAAATAAGCTACAGCAGGCCATATGTGCAAGTAAGGGCATGGATGGATACAGAATAACATGGACAACAAGATATTACCATTGGCCACTCCAAAACAAGCATGGATTTGAGTGGGGCATCAAGCAAACATAGCATCAGGTTAAAACAGATCCCAGACTTAGCAGTTTTTTCACTAAGTATAAAACAGTAACATTGGCATGGCATGTTTACAAGCTTGTTTAAGTCACCTCAAGGCATATCATGGAAAGTGGTTTGCACCACAGCAAAGACCATATGATGGTGCTTCTAAAACATATTGACATGTGACATGGGGACAAACACATCAATAGCAATGAGCACTTCAAATCAGCATCTCATAACAAGTTTCAGCACTTAACGGCCATATGCACTTTTGCAATAGAGATTAACATGGCAATATGACACCTAACATGAATTCTACAGCAACCATCATGTAGTGCACTTCACAATGAACATTTTGACATATCATATGCTCCATTTGGATAAACATGCACAAAGTTATCAGATCTCAAACATGGCAACAAAACTACAAGTAACAGCGGTTTTAAACAAGTAGCACTCTTGCAATAGAGATTAGGGCATCTAGATGACCTCAAACAAGCATGCCACAATGGAACAAAATGAAGAGCACATCCCCACGATCATTATGATATATTACACGCCCAAAACGGATCTACGAGCACGAAGTTACAGCCATGCAAAGGAGGCAACAAAATATAGCAGATCTGGGACTTAGATGTTTTTATACCCTCTGAAAAGTGGACGAGGAGATCCCGGGATGGAGGCGGCCGTTTGGATGCTTGAACCGGTGGATCTGGTCCACCTGACCAGATCCGGATCGGGCCGGCCCGACGGCTCGCTAGAGATGGGGCCGGCGACCGGAGGCGGAGGACGGCGACGGCGGCCAGTGGAGGAGGGCGGCCGGCGGCCGGTGGAGCAGGGCGGCGGTGGCGGTCGCGGCGGAGCGGCGGCTCGCAGCCGGCGGCGAGGCATGGGAACGCCGGCGGGACAGCGCGGGAACCGGGCGGCGGCAGGCGGAGCTCCTCAGGCGGCGCGGCGGACGCCGGCCGGCGCGTCGGTCGGAAGGCGTCGGGAGGCGCGACGCGGACGAAGTGGGCCGCGGGGGCCAGCCTCGGGCCCGGCGGGCCCGCGCGGTGGGCGGCGGCACTGGATCTGGCGGGCGCGGCGTGCCCGGCGCGGAGCGGACACGTCCGCCCGGCACGGAAATCGAGGCGGCGGCTAGAGCTAGGAGGAGGCTAGGGTTTTGCCCGAAAATTTCGGGGGAGGGGCTAATTTATAGATTCTGGGAGCTAGGAAGGTCCAAATGGGGAGCGGTTTTCGCCCACACGTTTGTGATCCGACGACCAAGATGATGGGAGTGGTTGCGCTGGGATTAGTGGGCTGTTGTGGAGGGGGTCTTGGGCCAAAAGGAAGGGGTACTTTTAGCCCACTAGATTAATCGTTGGAGTACCAAACGAACTCCAAACGCGATGAAACTTGACAGGCGGCCTACACGTACCAAAACAATATCGCATGACAAGTCTCACCTCACTCCGGGAACGTCACACGGCCACACACAAAAGAAGGACTCGGGGTGCCACGGGTACGTGTGTGAGCATCGGAACTCGAAACGGACAACGGGAAGAGGCGAGTGGGACCGGGTGCAAGTGACAACACGAATGCAATGCAATGCACACGATAACATGACCTGGATGAAATGCACACACGCACGCGACAAAACGAAGAAACCCGAAAATAAAGAAGAGCCCAGAATGGAATTGTTGAAGTCAACGTTTCATATATTGCCATAATTGGAAAGTGTTACATATGGGGTGTTACAGTAGGACAAAAGATGTCATGCAAGTTCTTTTCCATTAGCATGTATGACTATATTCGGAATACATGCCTACATTGCATTGATGAACTGGAGCTAGTTCTGTGTCACCCTAGGTTATAACTCCTACATGATGAATTTCATCTGACGTAATTTCCATCACCGATCCAATGCCTACGAGCTTTACCTATATTGCTAGTTGCTTATTTACTTTCGCGTTGCTATTATCACAAAAGCTACAAAAACATTATCTTTACTTTTATTGCTGCTACCACCACTATCATATTATTGTGCTACTAAACTATCTTGCTGTAGATACTAAGTTTCCAGGTGTGGTTGAATTGACAACTCAACTGCTAATACTTAAGAGTATTCTTTGGCTCCCCTTGTGTCAAATCAACAAATTTGGGTTTAATACTTTACCCTCGAAAACTATTGCGATCCCCTACACGTGTGGGTTATCAGCCCACCCCCCTAGGAGTTCCCCCTATCTCGTGGACAGTCCAGAGACCCCCCCTGACTTGTAGCCTATGCCAAAAAATCCTATAAATACAGAAACCTCCGAAAAATAACCTAGATCGGGAGTTCCGCCGCCGAAAGCCTCTGTTGCCACCGAAAACCAATCTAGACCCTATTCTGGCACCCTTCCGGAGGGGGAATCCCTCTCCGGTGGCCATCTTCATCATCCCGGCGCTCTCCATGAAAAGGAAGGAGTAGTTCACCCTCGGGGTTGAGGGTGTGTACCAGTAGCTATGTGTTTGATATCTCTCTCTCTCTCTCTCTCTCTCTCTCTCTCTCTCTCTCGTGTTCTTGAGATGGCACGATCTTGATGTATCGTGAGCTTTGCTACTATAGTTGGATCTTATGATGTTTCTCCCCCTCTACTCTCTTGTGATGAATTGAGTTTTCCCTTTGAAGTTATCTTATCGGATTGAGTCTTTAAGGATTTGAGAACACTTGATGTATGTCTTGCATGTGCTTATCTGTGGTGACAATGGGATATCACGTGATCCACTTGATGTATGTTTTGGTGATCAACTTGCGGGTTCCGTGACCTTGGGAATCTATGCATAGGGGTTGGCACACGTTTTCGTCTTGACTCTCCGGTAGAAACTTTGGGGCACTCTTTGAAGTTCTTTGTGTTGGTTGAATAGATGAATCTGAGATTGTGTGATGCATATCATATAATCATGCCTAGGGATACTTGAGGTGACAGTGGAGTATCTAGGTGACGTTAGGGTTTTGGTTGATTTGTGTCTGAAGGTGTTATTCTAATACGAACTCTATGATAGATCGAATGGAAAGAATAGCTTCGTGTTATTTTACTACGGACTCTTGAATAGATCGATCAGAAAGAATAACTTTGAGGTGGTTTCGTACCCTACCATAATCTCTTCATTTGTTCTCCGCTATTAGTGACTTTGGAGTGACTCTTTGTTGCATGTTGAGGGATAGTTATATGATCCAGTTATGTTATTATTGTTGAGAGAACTTGCACTAGTGAAAGTATGAACCCTAGGCCTTGTTTCCTATCATTGCAACACCATTTATGCCCACTTTTATCATTAGTTACCTTGCTTGTTTTATATTTTCTTATTACAAAAACCTATATCTACCATCTATATTGCACTTGTATCACCATCTCTTTGCCGAACTAGTGCACCTATACAGTTTACCATTGTATTGGGTGTGTTGGGGACACAAGAGACTCTTTGTTATTTGGTTGCAGGGTTGTTTGAGAGAGACCATATTCATCCTACGCCTCCCACGGATTGATAAACCTTAGGTCATCCACTTGAGGGAATTTTCTACTGTCCTACAAACCTCTGCACTTGGAGGACCAACAACGTCTACAAGAAGAAGGTTGCGTAGTAGACATCAAGCTCTTTTCTGGCGTCGTTGCCAGGGAGGTGAGTGCTTGAAGGTATATCTTTAGATCTTGCAATCGAATCTTTTAGTTTCTTGTTTTATCACTAGTCTAGTTTATAAAAGAAAACTAAAAAAAGGAATTAAGGTTGCCTCATATGCTTCATCTCTTTAATATCTTTCGTGAAAATGATGGGAATGAAACTGTGCTCAAGTACTAGAAGAAGAATTACATAGAATGCTTGGCATAAAATATGTGCGTGATGAGCATGATTGCAAAGTTGTTAGTATAAATTATTTGAATACCCATGATGCTAATGATATGCAAAGCCACAAGCTTGGGGATGCTATGTTTGATGAAGATGATATGTTTAGTCCCCCAAGTTTTGATGAGCAAATTTATTATGATGAAAGCATGCCTCCTATTTATGATGATTATTGTGATGACTTGTATGCTATTAAGAATAATGATAACCATGAAACTTGTCATCATGATTTTAGTTTTCAATTGGATTATGCTTCACATGATAGTTATTTTGTTGAGTTTGCTCCCACTACTATGAATGAGAAGAATTTTGCTTATGTGGAGAGTAGTAAAATTTCTATGCAAGTAGATCATGAAAAGAATGCTTTATGTGCTGGTTATATGGTTGAATTCATTCATGATGCTACTAAAAAGTATTATGAGAGAGGATCATATGCTTGTAGGAATTGCAATAATATCAAGTTTCCTCTCTATGTGCTTAAAATTTTGAAGCTATGTTTGTTTTGCTTTCCTGTGCTAGTTGATTATTGTTCCCATAAGTTGTTTGCTCACAAAATCCCTATGCATAGTAAGTGGGTTAGACTTAAATGTGCTAGTCATATTCTTCATGATGCTCCCTTTATGTTTCAATTCTTATCTTGTATGCAAGCATCATTGAAATCATTGTGCCTAGCTAGGGGCGTTAAACAATAGCGCTTGTTGGGAGACAACCCAATTTTATTTTCTTTGCTTTTGCTTATGTTTAGGAATAAATATTACATCAGGCTTCTGTTTAGATGTGGTTTTTGTTGGGGAACGTAGTATTTTAAAATTTTCCTACGATCACGCAAGATCTATCTACCAGATGCATAGCAACGAGAGGGGAGAGTGAGCCTACGTACCCTCGTAGACCGAAAGCGGAAGCGTTAGAACAACGCGGTTGATGTAGTCGTACGTCTTCACGGCCCGACCGATCAAGCACCGAAACTACGGCACCTCCGAGTTCTAGCACACGTTCAGCTCGATGATGTCCCTCGAACTCCGATCCAGCCGAGTGTCGAGGGAGAGTTCCGTCAGCACGACGGCGTGGTGACGATGTTGATGTTCTACCGTCGCAGGGCTTCGCCTAAGCACCGCTACAATATTTATCGAGGAGAACTATGGTGGAGGGGGGCACCGCACACGGCTAAGAGATCAAGAGATCAATTGTTGTGTCTAGAGGTGCCCCCTGCCCCCGTATATAAAGGAGGGAGGGAGAGGCCGGCCCTAGAGGGGGCGCACCAAGTGTGGGGAGTCCTACTAGGACTCCCAAGTCCTAGTAGGATTCCCCTTTCCTTTCCGGAGTAGGAGAGAAGGAAAGAGGGGGAGAGGGAGAAGGAAAAGGGGGCTGCACCCCTTGTCCAATTCGGACCAGAAGGTGGTGCACGCCTCCTTCCTTTTGGCCTCTCTCCTCTATTCCCGTAACTCTCCGGTACTCCGAAAATACCCGAATCACTCGGAACCTTTCCGATGTCCGAATATAGTCGTCCAATATATCGATTTTTACGTCTCGACCATTTTGAGACTCCTCGTCATGTCCCCGATCTCATCCGGGACTCCGAACTCCTTCGGTACATCAAAACTCATAAGCTCATAATAAAACTATCATCGAAACCTTAAGCGTGCGGACCCTACGGGTTCGAGAACTATGTAGACATGACCGAGACACGTCTCCGGTCAATAACCAATAGCGGAACCTGGATGCTCATATTGGCTCCCACATATTCTACGAAGATCTTTATCGGTCAAACCGCATAACAACATACATTGTTCCCTTTGTCATCGGTATGTTACATGTCCGAGATTCGATCGTCGGTATCTCAATACCTAGTTCAATCTCGTTACCAACAAGTCTCTTTACTCGTTCCGTAATACATCATCCCGCAACTAACTCATTAGCTGCAATGCTTGCAAGGCTTATAGTGATGTGCATTACCGAGTGGGCCCAGAGATACCTCTCCGACAATCGGAGTGACAAATCCTAATCTCGAAATACGTCAACCCAACAAGTACCTTTGGAGACACCTGTAGAGTACCTTTATAATCACCCAGTTACGTTGTGACGTTTGGTAGCACACAAAGTGTTCCTCCGGTATTCGGGAGTTGCATAATCTCATAGTCATAGGAACATGTATAAGTCATGAAGAAAGCAATAGCAGTAAAACTTAAACGATCATAGTGCTAAGCTAACGGATGGGTCTTGTCCATCAGATCATTCTCCTAATGATGTGATCCCGTTGATCAAATGACAACTCATGTCTATGGCTAGGAAACATAACCATCTTTGATCAATGAGCTAGTCTAGTAGAGGCATACTAGGGACACTCTGTTTTGTCTATGTATTCACACATGTATTAAGTTTCCGGTTAATACAATTCTAGCATGAATAATAAACATTTATCATGATATAAGGAAATAAATAATAACTTTATTATTGCCTCTAGGACATATTTCCTTCAGTCTCCCACTTGCACTAGAGTCAATAATCTAGTTCACATCGCCATGTGATTTAACACCGATAGTTCACATCGTCATGTGATTAACACCCAAAGGGTTTACTAGAGTCAATAATCTAGTTCACATCGCTATGTGATTAACACCCAAAGAGTACTAAGGTGTGATCATGTTTTGCTTCATGAGAGAAGTTTAGTCAACGGGTCTGTCACATTCAGATCCGTATGTATTTCGCAAATGTCTATGTGTCTACAATGCTCTGCATGGAGCTACTCTAGCTAATTGCTCCCACTTTCAATACGCATCCCGATTGATACTTAGAGTCAGCTGGATTTAGTGTCAAAGCTTGCATCGGCGTAACCCTTTACGACGAACTCTTTATCACCTCCATAATCGAGAAACATTTCCTTAGTCATCCAGTTACTAAGGATAATTTTGACCGCTGTACAGTGATCTACTCCTGGATCACTATTGTACCCTCTTGACAAACTCATGGCACGGTACACAACATGTTTGGTACACAGCATGGCATACTTTATAGACCCTATGGCTGAGGCATAGGGAATGACTTTCATTCTCTCTATATTTTTCTGCCGTGGTCTGTCTTTGAGTCTTACTCAACTTCACACCTTACAAGTCAGGTAAGAACTCCTTCTTTGACTGATCCATTTTGAACTACTTCAAAATCATATCAAGGTATGTACTCATCGAAAGTCTTATCAAGCGTCTTGATCTATCTCTATAGATCTTGATGCCCAATATGTAAGCAGCTTCACCAAGGTCTTTCTTTGAAAAACTCCTTTCAAACACTCCTTTATGCTTTCCAGAAAATTCTACATCATTTCCGATCGACAATATGTCATTCACATATACTTATCAGAAAGGTTGTAGTGCTCCCACTCACTTCTTGTAAATACAGGCTTCACCGCAAGTCTGTATAAATCTATATGCTTTGATCAACTTATCAAAGCGTATATTCCAACTCCGAGATGCTTGCACCAGTCCATAGATGGATCGCTGGAGCTTGCACATTTTGTTAGCACCTTTAGGATTGACAAAACCTTCTGGTTGCATCATATACAAGTCTTCTTTAAGAAATCCATTAAAGAATGCAGTTTTGTTATCCATTTGCCAGATTTCATAAAATGTGGCAATTGCTAACATGATTCGTACAGACTTAAGCATCGCTACGGGTGAGAAAGTCTCATCGTAGTCAACTCCTTGAACTTGTTGAAAAACTTTCGCAACAAGTCGAGCTTTGTAAACAGTAACATTACTGTCAGCGTTAGTCTTCCTCTTGAAGATCCATTTATTTTCGATGGCTTGCCGACCATCGGGCAAGTCAACCAAAGTCCACACTTTGTTCTCATACATGGATCCCATCTCAGATTTCATGGTCTCAAGCCATTTTGCGGAATCTGGGCTCATCATCGCTTCCTCATAGTTCGTAGGTTCATCATGGTCCAGTAACATGACTTCCAGAACCGGGTTGCCGTACCACTCTGGTGTGGAACGTACTCTGGTTGATCTACGAAGTTCAGCAGTAACTTGATCCGAAGTTTCATGATCATCATCATTAGCTTCCTCACTAATTGGTGTAGGAATCACTGGAACTAGTTTCTGTGATGTACTACTATCCAATTCGGGAGAAGGTACAATTACCTCATCAAGTTCCACTTTCCTCCCACTCACTTCTTTCGAGAGAAACTCCTTCTCTAGAAAGGATCCACTCTTAGCAACAAAGACCTTGCCTTCGGATCTGTGATAGAAGGTGTACCCAACAGTTTATTTTGGGTATCCTATGAAGATTTACTCTCCGATTTGGGTTCGAGCTTATCATGTTGAAACTTTTTCACATAAGCATCGCAGTCCCAAACTTAAAGAAATGACAGCTTAGGTTTCTCGTCAAACCACAGTTCATACGGTGTCATCTCCACGGATTTAGATGGTGCCCTATTTAACGTGAATGTATATGTCTCTAATGCATAACCCCAAAAGCGATAGTGGTAGATCGGTAAGAGACATCATCGATCGCACCATATCTAATAAAGTACGGTTATGACGTTCGGACACACCATTACACTATGGTGTTCCAGGTGGCGTGAGTAGTGAAACTATTTCACATTGTTTTTACTGAAGGCCAAACTCGCTAACTCAAATATTTTACCTCTACGATCATATCGTAGAAACTCTTATTTTCTTGTTACGATGATTCTCCACTTCACTCTGAAATTCTTTGAACTTTTCAAATGTTTTAGACTTGTGCTTCATTAAGTAGATATACCCATATCTGCTCAAATCATCAGTGAAGGTCAGGAAATAATGATACCCGCCGCGAGCTTCAACACTCATTGGTCCACATACATCTGTATGTATGATCTCCAACAAATCTGTTGCTCGCTCCATTGTTCCGGAGTACGGAGTTTTAGTCATCTTGCCCATGAGGCATGGTTCGCAAGCACCAAGTGATTCATAATCAAGTGATTCCAAAAGTCCATCACTATGGAGTTTCTTCATGCGCTTTACACCATTATGACCTAAGCAGCAGTGCCACAAATAAGTTGCACTATCATTATTAACCTTGCATCTTTTGGCTTCAATATTATGAATATGTGTATCACCACGATCGAGATCCAACAAACTATTTTCATTGGGTGTATGACAATCGAAGGTTTTATTCATGTAAACAGAATAACAATTATTCTATGACTTTAAATGAATAACCGTATTGCAACAAATATGATCAAATCATATTCATGCTCAACGCAAATGCCAAATAACATTTATTTAGGTTTTACACTAATCCCGAAAGTATAGGGAGTGTGCGATGATGATCATATCAATCTTGGAACCACTTCCAACACACATCGTCACTTCACCTTTAACTAGTCTCTGTTCATTCTGCAATTCTCGTTTCGAGTTACTAATTTTAGCAACTGAACCGGTATCAAATACGCAGGGGTTGCTATGAACACTAGTAAAGTACACATCAATAATCTGTATATCAAAATATACCTTTGTTCACTTTGCCATCCTTCTTATCCGCCAAGTATCTAGGGCAGTTCCACTTCCAGTGACCATTTCCTTTGCAGTAGAAGCACTTAGTTTCAGGCTTGAGTTTTAGCTTTGGGTTTCTTCACGGGAGTGACAACTTGCTTTTCATTCTTCTTGAAGTTCCCCTTCTATCCCTTTGCCCTTTACTTGAAACAAGTGGTCTTGTTAACCATCAACACTTGATGCTTTTTCATGATTTCTACCTTCGCTGACTACAGCATTGCGAAGAGCTCGGGAATTCCTTTCGTCATCCCTTGCATATTATAGTTCATCACGAAGTTCTACTAACATGGTGATAGTGACTAGAGAACTTTGTCAATTACTATCTTATTTGGAAGATTAACTCCCACTTGATTCAAGTAATTGTAGTACCCAGACAATCTGAGCACATGCTCACTGGTTGAGCTATTCTCCTCCATCTTGTAGGCAAAGTACTGTCAGAAGTCTTATACCTCTCGACACGGGCATGAGTATGAAATACTAATTTCAACTCTTGGAACATCTTATATGCTCCGTGGCGTTCAAAATGTTTTTGAAGTCCCGGTTCTAAGCCATAAAGCATGGTGCACTTAAACTATCAAGTAGTCATCATACCGAGCTTTTGTCAAAACGTTCATAACGTCTACATCTGCTCCTGCAATAGGTATGTCACCTAGCGGTGCATCAAGGACATAATTCTCTGTGCAGCAATGAGGATAATCCTCAGATCACGGAACAATTCCGCATCATTGCTACTAACATCTTTCAACTTAGTTTTCTCTAGGAACATATAAAAAATAAACGGGGAGCAACATCGCGAGCTATTGATCTACAACATAGATATGCTAATACTACGAGGACTAAGTTCATGATAAATTAAAGTTACTTAAGAACTCCCACTTAGATAGACATCCCTCTAGTCATCTAAATGATCACGTGATCCAAATCAACTAAACCATGTCCGATCATCACGTGAGATGGAGTAGTTTCAATGGTGAACATCTTATGTTGATCATATCTACTATATGATTCACGCTCGACCTTTCGGTCTCCAGTGTTCCGAGGCCATATCTGCATATGCTAGGCTCGTCAAGTTTAACCCGAGTATTCTGCGTGTGCAAAATTGGCTTACACCCGTTGTATTTGAACGTTGAGCTTATCACACCCGATCATCACATGGTGTCTCGGCACGACAAACTTTCGCAACGGTGCATACTCAGGGAGAACACTTATACCTTGAAATTTAGTAAGGGATCATCTTATAATGCTACCGTCGAACTAAGCAAAATAAGAAGCATAATAAGATAAACATCACATGCAATCAAAATAGGTGACATGATATGGCCATCATCATCTTGTGCTTTTGATCTCCATCTCCAAAGCACCGTCATGATCACCTTCGTCACCGGCGCGACACCTTGATCTCCATCGTAGCATCGTTGTCGTCTCGCCAACTATTGCTTCTACGACTATCGCCACCGCTTAGTGATAAAGTAAAGCAATTACATGGCGATTGCATTTCATACAATAAAGCGACAACCATATGGCTCCTGCCAGTTGCCGATAACTTTACAAAACATGATCATTTCATACAAAACCGTATAACTCATCATGTCTTGACCATATCACATCACAACATGCCCTGCAAAAACAAGTTAGACGTCCTCTACTTTGTTGTTGCAAGTTTTACGTGGCTGCTACGGGCTTAGCAAGAACCGTTCTTACCTACGCATACAAAACCACAACGATATTTCGTCAAGTATGTGCTGTTTTAACCTTCACAAGGACCGGGCGTAGCCACACTTGATTCAACTAAAGTTGGAGAAACTGACACCCGCCAGCCACCTTGTAGGATCGAAAGTATGTCTAGAGGGGGGGTGATTAGACTACTTGTAAATATAAAAATTATGCCTTTTGATCATGAACAGTTTTTGGCAGTTTCACAATTATGATCAAGACAAGTATCACCCTACACATGCAATTCTAGAGTATAAGCAGCGGAAAGTAAATTGCACATGTAGTAAAGAGAGGTGGAGAAGATCAAACGCAATTTGGAGACGCGGAGATTTTTCTCGTGGTTCCGATAGGTGGTGCTATCGTACATCCACGTTGATGGAGACTTCAACCCACGGAGGGTAACGGCTGCGCGAGTCCACGGAGGGCTCCACCCACGAAGGGTCCACGAAGAAGCAACCTTGTCTATTCCATCATGGCCTACGCCCACGGAGGGCTAGCCTTACTCGGGGTAGATCTTCACGAAGTAGGCGATCTCCTTGCCCTTACAAACTTCTTGGTTCAACTCCACATCTCGATGACGGAGGCTCCCAAGCGACACCTAACCAATCTAGGAGGCACCACCCTCCAAAAGGTAATAGATGTTGTAGATGATGATGAACTCCTTGCTCTTGTGCTTCAAATGATAATCTCCCCAACACTCAACTCTCCTCACTGATATGGCTGTGGTGGAAGAAAGGATTGAGTGGAAAGCAACTTGGGAAGGCTAGAAATCAAGTTTCATATGGTAGGAATGGAATAACTTGATCTCAACACAAGGGTAGGTAGTTCTCTTCTCAGAAAGTGTAAGGTAGGAGTGGTAGTACTTTCTGATGGCTCTCTCCACGAGTGAAGAGGGGGTGGAGGGGTATATATAGCCTCCACACAAAATCCAACCGTTACACACATAATTGAGCAATCTCGGTGAGACCGAAGTGGAAACTCGGTCAGACCGAAAGTTCAAATATAGTGAACGTTGGGGTTTTCGGTGGGACCGAAAATACCATCTCGGTTTGTCCGATTTGAGTAAAGGTAGGAACTTGCCAGTTTCGGTGGGACCGAAATCAACAACTCGGATATTCCGAAATGATGACAAACGGTTACAGAAGCTTGGCAGCCTGGTTTCGGTGAGACCGAACTCAAACTCGGATTGACCGAAATTTCTAGGGTTTGGAATATAGCTGAGGTGGTTCATCTCGGTGGGACTGAGTTGGAAGAATCGGTTTGTCCGAGATTACTTATGAGTGTGTTTAGAAGTGAAAGTTGCTGATAGTTGAAGGAGATATATCACTAAGCACTTGAGCAACCAGATCATCAACACAACCTCATCCCCTTTTAATAGTATTGGCTTTTCCTATGGACTCAATGTGATCTTGGATCACTAAACCAAAAATGGAGTCTTGAGCTTTTGCCAATGCTTGCCTTAGCATTTTGAGGGGTCCACTTCTTCGGTCATTTCCATACCCGTATCACTGAACTTCTCTGAAATGATTCTCAAGTAACTATTAGTTCAATGATATATATGTTGTTATTAATTACCAAAACCACCCGGGGATTAGTTGCACTTTCAATCTCCCCCTTTTTGGTAATTGATGACAACATATAGATCAAAGCTTCGACAAAAGATATAATCAATGAATAATATCGTCGCTTTGAGAAGTATGTGATAAGCAAGAGCTCCCCCTAAATTTGTGCATTATTTAAAATTTGCTTTTGAATGCAAATGCACAATCGATTAGTATTATGGGTCACTCTTCCATGTCACATACATCTTGGTGGAGCACACAAAATGATAAGAATGAATAACATGCACCCAATCACCAAGACATGAGTAAATAGCCATACAAGAAGGAATAGCATATGATAAGCATTAAGCACACATTAAAGCATAGTATGACTAAGCACTCATTAAGGTAGCATCAAACGTAGTATCAAGCACACTAAAAGTATCAAGAACCAAAAGAACCAAATGTATCTCAAAGAAAACCGGCAAAAGAACGAAAGAGCACTCTCTCTCTCGAAGCCCTATGATCTATACAATTTCTCCCCCTTTGGCAACAAGTTACCAAAAAGTTCGAAAAAGCATAGAGCTAAGCGTCACTGTGGGCTCTGCTGGCGGCTCCCGTCTGGGTAGATGTCGGAGTAGAAAATGACGGCATCGGCGAAGACTTCTGCTGATGTCTGCGCTGGAGGAGTGGATGCTGGAGCTGTGGCTGGAGTAACTGCTGGAGCTGTAGGAGGTGCTGAAGTGGTAGCCCTGGAGTCAGTCACTGGGATAGCTGCTGATCGGGATCCTCTGGGAACCTGAGCAGTCTGGCGATGAGAGTCCTGGACTAGATCATCCTGCATGAGCTCTGCTCTGTCCTGCCTAGCTTCCTCCATGTCTGCCTCAAGCTTGTTGACGGTCACCTGAATCTCAGTCAGCTTCACGTCCAGAGCGTGGATCTTGTCGTCAACAATGCTCTCTAGGCTTTCCTGAGATTGTTCAATGCTGTCCAGGCGTTGTTCAATCCTCTGGGTAGCTTCAAGAATCTGCTCTCCGAAGCTCTTTGGTTTAGCTGCTGCTGCTGCTGCCTCTTTGTCAGCTTTGGCTTTCTTAGCAGCTTCAATCTTGGCTTGACCTTCAACAGAAGTTGGATCCTCCTCATCCATCACAACAATGTTATCTTCATGCACTGGCTGCAGTGGCAAGTGCTTCCTATCCAACATGAATTTGCCCGTGCCAAACTTGGCACTGATGAGCATCTGAATCTGCGGGGCAAATCCACATGACCTCTTCTGGTGAGCTGCAGTCCTCTTAATGGTCTCTACCATTAAGTCCATCACCTTGAAAGGTGCCTTCTCATCAAGAATGTGCAGCATGTTGATAGAATAGCCTCGGATCATGCGGTGGTCTCCAGACTTGGGCATCAAGGTATGCCTCAGAATAGTGTTTGTGGTAGTCAGACCTGCCTGGAGATAGTACACTGAGCCAAGCTTCCACCCTTCCAAATCTGCAGCGGGGATCTCCTTGTACATGTTCTTCATGGAATCATGGTTCTTCTTAGGAATCCCATAGACATCAATGTTGTCCTCTCTCTGCACTGGAGCATTCAGAAGTTCTGCCCATTCTTCAACAGACAAAGAAAACCTTTGACCTTCAGTCATCCAGGTGATCTTCCCATCAGGATAAAAGTGGGTTGTGGCGTAGAACTGCATAATCATCTCGTCGTTCCAGTCTGTCAGTTTCTGACCCACAAAGTCATCAACTCCACATGCAGTAAAGCTCTCATGCACATGGGGAAAGAAGTCTCGGTGCTCTTCACTGTCAATGTACTCCCAGTCAACATATCTGGTGTCTGCAACAATAGGCTTCTTATCCATCAACACAGTCTCATAGAAGTCCTGCTGCTCTCTGGTGTGGAATCTGGGGTCCACAGCAGTCCTTCTCCTCACTGCATATGGATCAGACTGTCTCCATAGCCTGAGACCTCTATCCTTCCTTGCCTTCATATCCTCGGCTTGAGGATGAGCATCGTTGTGGAGTGGCAGTTTTGGACGGAGCTTTAGCAACACATGTTCTTCTTCAGACTCAGACGGTGGCATATCACCTTTGTTCTTCTCAGAGGCTGGGATGTTCCTGGTAGTCCTCTTGGGCTTTGCAGGACCTGCCTTGGCTTGAGCAGGCTTCTTGGGCTTAGAAGTGGCTTGAGCCCTAATTGCATCACCCATGAACTTAGCCTTCTGAGGAGGAGGCTGGGGTGCATCTTCTTCTTCTTCTTCAACTGCAGCATCAACATGAGGTTCAGCATACACTACTCTCTTCCTCTTGGAAGTTTTCTTCACTTTACTTTGGGCTGGCTCTTCCAGGTTTAGCTTCTTGGCAACAGCTGACTGCTTGACCTTGCTGGTGCCTTTCTTCGACTGAAGCCCTTGGTGCTCTTTGGCAACAACTTTTCTTGGGCTTGGAGGTTACTTCCTCAGCAATGAAGTCAGAGTCCTCATCATCAGAATTTCTCTGCTTTCTGGTTCTGGTGGCTGCAGGAGGCAAACCACTAGGGGTACTCCTCTCACCATCATCACTAGGGCTACTAGCCTCAGGACTAGTATCTGCCTCTGGAATCTCTGCAAAAGGTGATTCAGACCTGTTCTGGCTGTCACTGGCATCTGACATGGCTGACAACCTGTGAATAGATAAGGTATAGGCAGAGTAGAAGAGTTATCACAAACTGCAGAGGTTTTTGCAAAAAAAAAATGAGTTCAAATCTTAGTTTTGAGTTTTCACGGAATGCATTTCGGTCAAACCGATTTTCAGTTTCGGTGAATCCGAAGTGTATACAGAGGCTTACCACACCACTTTCGGTCAGACCGAAGTGGGTTTCGGTCCTACAGAAACACTAGGGTTTCACTAAGACTGAGTTTCGGTCACACCGATTTGCACGACTCGGTTAGACCGAAAGGTGCAGTGCAATGGCCAGAGGCCAAATCGGTCATTCCGAGTTTTCAAAATCGGTTTCACCGAGATGTATTCCGTGGAAACCTAAACCTAAGAATTTTGCTCGAAACTAGAACGATCTGATCTGATGTTAAGGAAGATTTCAAACGTGGCTAGATACAGGGCAAACCAATCGTGCAAGAATCAGATGGGGAGCACGAGAGGGATCGAGACTCACCCTAACTTGGTGGAGTCCCTCTACGGCGGCAACGGCGCGGAGAAGAAAACCGTTGACGGTGGCGGAGACCTGCGGCGAGGGCGCACAGGCGACGACGGCGACGATCCGGAGACCAGGGCGACGGCAGCAGGGGACTTGGGGGCGAAACGGTTTGAAGAAATAATCGCGCGCTGCCCTCAGTATTTATATCCCCATGCTGTCGGTGGGACCGAGTTGAAAAACTCGGTGACACCGAAATGGATAACTGCTGTGCAGTTACACATATCGGTCACGCCGAGATTTATAACTCGGTTTCATCGAGATGAAACCTAGATCAGTCTAAGCGTTTCGGTTGGACCGAGTGGGAGAAGTTGGTCAGACCGAAATTGACTTAGAAGGTTTTGGAAGTCAGCCTTAGACGGATCGGTGGCTCCGAGTGCTCCTCACTCGGAGGGTCCGAAAATGACTTGTTCAAAGTTGTGATATGAGCATGAATAGAATTTGAGACAAGAAAGCATAGATAGCTAGGGGAGGTGCTTAGGCATTCTTGTCCATCCATTTGGCCAGAAAAATCAAAACAACCAAAACAACAAATGGATGTCCTTGAATGGATAAAATCATGCATTCAACATGCTCACACAATAAGATAGCAAATGAAATATGTGTCAAACATGCACAACCAAAACTCTAGCTACTAGCACACAATTTGTCGATGACTAGGTCATCTTTATATGAGTATCTTGACTTAGGAGTCAAATGAGAACATTTGATCATAGGTCATACTCATCGTTTAAGCACAAGTGGGGTTACCACTTTTACATAAAGCATTGATGTGTTCACATCATTTGAAGATGCTTTAGCTCAATTTTTTAGAGCAAAGCTCCCCCTAGATGTGAGAACCCCTTTTAAAGGGTCAAACTAACCTTGGGTTGTCGTAGAAGACTTCATGTAGATGTTGAAGATGTGGATGCTCAATGTTGATGTTGATCATCAAGAGTTGGGAGCTATCCTTTGGATTAGGGCACTTTCAATACCTACATGGGTTAGTCCCACAAGGAACAAACAAGGATATCCATGGACATAGATTGAAGTTCACAAAAGATGATGTCCATGAAAGCAATGATTACCTTGTCCCTTGACTTACCAACAAGAGGGTTTGTGACTCCATGAACTGGTGCATGATGTGGAAGTTGTTTGCACAAGTTGCCAAAATGAATGTGAGTGAAGTATGTTGGCGGAGTCACCCTCAAGAACCTTCTAGTTCTTTTTCTTTGGGATCCACATCATCTTGATGGGAATCCTTGGGGTTGTAGTTGAGCTTGACGAAGTAGAACTTGACGTGTCCTTGGGAACCCACTTGACCATGGCTTGTGGTGCTTCAATGAATGCATCAATCTCCTCTTGAAGCTTGTCCTTGGCCTTCAGCTTGTGGTCTTGTGGTGGAAGGTCATCTTGAGCTTGTTCCACATTGGAGGAAGTAGGATCATACTTCTCCTTTTGAGAAACAAACTGTGGAGTAGGGTATTGGCCTTCTTCCCACTCAACACCTTCGGCGTTGAACTTTTGCTCAAAACCAATCCCTTGATTCTTCCGGTGCCTTCCTTGTTTGCGAACAATTTCCTCAAAGTTCTTGCTTCCGGCAAGACTTTTGTAGACACCTTTCTCTATGATTTCCTTCAATAAGCTATTTTCTTGCTCAAGTGTAACTTGGCTTGAAACATTGTTAGTGGAATCAAGAGAACTACTAGAAGCAACAATATTGGATTTAACATGGTTATTGTTACTACTAGAGGAAGAATTTTTCTTGTGCTTGTCATGCTTAGTCTTAATAGGTGGCAAGAAATTAGACAAGAGAAGTCGTTTGGCAAGATATGAAGAACTCTTCTTTCGAAGATCGTAATTGATTGCTTTTAGAAACTCATGTTCTTGCTCTAGAGTGAGCTTCTCGAAGCGTAGCTTCTCATGAGATCTTAGGAGCTCTCTATGATCTTCTTGAGTTGTTTCATGAGCTAACTTAAGAGTGTTTAGTTCTTTAGTTAGGCGCTCAATCTCCTTCATAGCATTGTCATTCGACTCTTCTCGACTATAAAGACTACTAGCATTTTCATCGTTACTAAGCTCACTAGATTTATCATGCAAGAGCTCATCTTCACCAAGCAAGTCATCCTCATCACTATCAAAGTCAATGAATTCAGGGTGTGTTACCTTGGGGCCTTTAGCCATGAAGCATCTTCCAATTCCCTCATTTGGTGAATCAAATAAGTCGTAGGAGTTGGAGTTGGAGGATACGAGAGCAAGTCCGGCAACACCTTCATCTTGACTGTAGTCGGAGTCGGAGTGATAGCTTCCATCGGATTGATTGTCGGAGTCGGAGCCGGAGACCCATTCACCTACATGAGCTTGATGTCTTCTTCTTGTGTAGCTCCTTGATGACTTGTCTTTCCTTTCTGAATCCTTGCTTCTCCAAGAGGGTCTTCGTTCATAACGATCATCTCTACTCCTTCTCTCTCTCCGAGGTGACTCATCTCTTGCTCTTCTTCTTGGAGATTCTTCTCTTCTCTTGTGGGGAGCCATACACTCATTTGAGAAGTGTCCGGGTCTTCCACAATTGTAGCAGTTTCGATCACGACTAGAAGATCTCTTTTCATCATATGATCTAGACTTTGAGCTTCTTTCTTTGCCTCTATTCTTGTAGAACTTGTTGAAGTTCTTAACCATTAGGCTTATCTCTTCATTGGAAATTAACTTGTCACTTGAGGTTGTGGGAGCATCACTTGTAGCTTTGTAAGCACCACTTGACTTGTTGTGAAGCTCTTCCTTATCCTTAAGTGTCATCTCATGAGCAACAATTCTTCCAATGACTTCAGTTAGCTTGAGAGTCTTGTAGTTTGGCATCATTTGGATCAAAGTGCACACGGTGTCATATTTTCCATCCAAAGCTCTGAGAATCTTCTTAATGATGAATCGGTCGGTCATTTCTTCGCTTCCTAAGCCGGCAATCTCATTTGTGATGAGAGCAAGCCTAGAGTACATTTCAGCGACTCCTTCACCATCCTTCATCTTGAACTTGTCAAGTTGACCTTGAAGAATATCTAGCTTTGATTCCTTCACAGATTCAGTACCTTCGTGCATTTCAACCAAAGTATCCCAAATCTCTTTAGCATTCTCAAGACGGCTGATTTTGTTGAACTCCTCGGGACACAAAGCATTGAAGAGAATGTCACAAGCTTGAGCATTGTTTTGCAACATCCGCAACTCTTCCGGTGTAGCTTCGCGATCCGGAACTTTTCCTTCCTCGAAGAATTCACCTTGCATACCAACACAAATAATGCCCCATGCGGCTGGGTTATGACCAGGAATATGCATTTTCATTTTATGCTTCCAACTAGCAAAATTTGTACCATCAAAGTAAGGACCTCTACGATAATTACCCTCACTAGACGCCATACTCTCCTAGGTTGTGAAACCAAGCTTATGGAGTCCAATGCAATGGAAACCAAAACAATGGAGACCAAAGCTCTGATACCACTTGTAGGATCGAAAGTATGTCTAGAGGGGGGGTGATTAGACTACTTGTAAATATAAAAATTCTGCCTTTGACAAAGAACAGTTTTAGGTAGTTTCACAATTAAGATCAAGTCAAGTATCACCCTACACATGCAATTCTAGAGTATAAGCAGCGGAAAGTAAATTGCACATGTAGTAAAGAGAGGTGGAGAAGATCAAACGCAATTTGGAGACGCAATGATTTTTCCCGTGGTTCCGATAGGTAGTGCTATCGTACATCCACGTTGATGGAGACTTCAACCAACGGAGGGTAACGGCTGCGCGAGTCCACGGAGGGCTCCACCCACGAAGGGTCCACGAAGAAGCAACCTTGTCTATTCCATCATGGCCTACGCCCACGGAGGGCTAGCCTTACTCGGGGTAGATCTTCACGAAGTAGGCGATCTCCTTGCCCTTACAAACTTCTTGGTTCAACTCCACATCTCGATGACGGAGGCTCCCAAGCGACACCTAACCAATCTAGGAGGCACCACCCTCCAAAAGGTAATAGATGTTGTAGATGATGATGAACTCCTTGCTCTTGTGCTTCAAATGATAATCTCCCCAACACTCAACTCTCCTCACTGATATGGCTGTGGTGGAAGAAAGGATTGAGTGGAAAGCAACTTGGGAAGGCTAGAAATCAAGTTTCATATGGTAGGAATGGAATAACTTGATCTCAACACAAGGGTAGGTAGTTCTCTTCTCAGAAAGTGTAAGGTAGGAGTGGTAGTACTTTCTGATGGCTCTCTCCACGAGTGAAGAGGGGGTGGAGGGGTATATATAGCCTCCACACAAAATCCAACCGTTACACACATAATTGAGCAATCTCGGTGAGACCGAAGTGGAAACTCGGTCAGACCGAAAGTTCAAATATAGTGAACGTTGGGGTTTTCGGTGGGACCGAAAATACCATCTCGGTTTGTCCGATTTGAGTAAAGGTAGGAACTTGCCAGTTTCGGTGGGACCGAAATCAACAACTCGGATATTCCGAAATGATGACAAACGGTTACAGAAGCTTGGCAGCGTGGTTTCGGTGAGACCGAACTCAAACTCGGATTGACCGAAATTTCTAGGGTTTGGAATATAGCTGAGGTGGTTCATCTCGGTGGGACTGAGTTGGAAGAATCGGTTTGTCCGAGATTACTTATGAGTGTGTTTAGAAGTGAAAGTTGCTGATAGTTGAAGGAGATATATCACTAAGCACTTGAGCAACCAGATCATCAACACAACCTCATCCCCTTTTAATAGTATTGGCTTTTCCTATGGACTTAATGTGATCTTGGATCACTAAACCAAAAATGGAGTCTTGAGCTTTTGCCAATGCTTGCCTTAGCATTTTGAGGGGTCCACTTCTTCAGTCATTTCCATACCCGTATCACTGAACTTCTCTGAAATGATTCTCAAGTAACTATTAGTTCAATGATATATATGTTGTTATTAATTACCAAAGCCACCCGGGGATTAGTTGCACTTTCACACCTGTGTGCGAAGCACGTCGGTAGAACTAGTCTCGCGTAAGCGTACGCGTAATGTCGGTCCGGGCCGCTTCATCCAACAATACCGCCGAATCAAAGTATGACATGCTGGTAAGCAGTATGACTAGTATCGTCCACAACTCACTTGTGTTCTACTCGTGCATATCATCTACGCATAAACCTGGCTCTGATACCACTGTTGGGGAACGTAGTATTTTAAAATTTTCCTACGATCACGCAAGATCTATCTACCAGATGCATAGCAACGAGAGGGGAGAGTGAGTCTACGTACCCTCGTAGACCGAAAGCGGAAGCGTTAGAACAACGCGGTTGATGTAGTCGTACGTCTTCACGGCCCGACCGATCAAGCACCAAAACTACGGCACCTCCGAGTTCTAGCACACGTTCAGCTCGATGACGTCCCTCGAACTCCGATCCACCCGAGTGTCGAGGGAGAGTTCCGTCAGCACGACGGCATGGTGACGATCTTGATGTTCTACCGTCGCAGGGCTTCGCCTAAGCACCGCTACAATATTTATCGAGGAGAACTATGGTGGAGGGGGCACCGCACACGGCTAAGAGATCAAGAGATCAATTGTTGTGTCTAGAGGTGCCCCCTGCCCCCGTATATAAAGGAGGGAGGGAGAGGCCGGCCCTAGAGGGGGCGCACCAAGTGTGGGGAGTCCTACTAGGTCTCCCAAGTCCTAGTAGGATTCCCCTTTCCTTTCCGGAGTAGGAGAGAAGGAAAGAGGGGGAGAGGGAGAAGGAAAAGGGGGCTGCACCCCTTGTCCAATTCGGACCAGAAGGGGGGTGCACGCCTCCTTCCTTTTGGCCTCTCTCCTCTATTCCCGTAACTCCCCGGTACTCCGAAAATACCCGAATCACTCGGAACCTTTCCGATGTCCGAATATAGTCGTCCAATATATCGATTTTTACGTCTCGACCATTTTGAGACTCCTCGTCATGTCCCCGATCTCATCCGGGACTCCGAACTCCTTCGGTACATCAAAACTCATAAACTCATAATAAAACTATCATCGAAACCTTAAGCGTGCGGACCCTACGGGTTCGAGAACTATGTAGACATGACCGAGACACGTCTCCGGTCAATAACCAATAGCGGAACCTGGATGCTCATATTGGCTCCCACATATTCTACGAAGATCTTTATCGGTCAAACCGCATAACAACATACATTGTTCCCTTTGTTATCGGTATGTTACATGTCCGAGATTCGATCGTCGGTATCTCAATACCTAGTTCAATCTCGTTACCAACAAGTCTCTTTACTCGTTCCGTAATACATCATCCCGCAACTAACTCATTAGCTGCAATGCTTGCAAGGCTTATAGTGATGTGCATTACCGAGTGGGCCCAGAGATACCTCTCCGACAATCGGAGTGACAAATCCTAATCTCGAAATACGCCAACCCAACAAGTACCTTCGGAGACACCTGTAGAGTACCTTTATAATCACCCAGTTACGTTGTGACGTTTGGTAGCACACAAAGTGTTCCTCCGGTATTCGGGAGTTGCATAATCTCATAGTCATAGGAACATGTATAAGTCATGAAGAAAGCAATAGCAGTAAAACTTAAACGATCATAGTGCTAAGCTAACGGATGGGTCTTGTCCATCAGATCATTCTCCTAATGATGTGATCCCGTTGATCAAATGACAACTCATGTCTATGGCTAGGAAACATAACCATCTTTGATCAATGAGCTAGTCTAGTAGAGGCATACTAGGGACACTCTGTTTTGTCTATGTATTCACACATGTATTAAGTTTCCGGTTAATACAATTCTAGCATGAATAATAAACATTTATCATGATATAAGGAAATAAATAATAACTTTATTATTGCCTCTAGGGCATATTTCCTTCAGTTTTGTGTTTTAATTAGTGTTTTTGCCCAGTAGAACCTTTGGGAAGACTTGTGTGAAGTTTATGCGATCATGCTGTAAAAAAACAGAAACTTTAGCGCTCACGAGATTAGCTATCATATTTTACTGAAGAGTGCTTTTTAGTTGATTCTTTTTGCAGATGATTAATAGACAAATTCCTCACGTACACCAATTTATTTGAGAATTTTTAGAGTTACAGAAGTATTCGAAAGTTACAGATTACTACTAACTGTTCTGTTTTTGACAGATTCTGTTTTCATTGTGTTGTTTGCTTATTTTGATGAATCTATGAGTAGTATCGGAGGGTATGAACCATAGAGAAGTTGGAATACAGTAGATACTACACTAATATGAATTTAGAATGAATTCACAACAGTACCTAAGTGGTGGTTTTATTTTTCTTGTACTAACGGAGCTTATGAGTTTTCTGTTGAGTTTTGTGTTGTGAAGTTTTCAATTTTTGGGTAAAGATTCGATGGACTATGGAATAAGGAGTGGCAAGAGCCTAAGCTTGGCGATGCCCAAGGCACCCCATAAAATTCAAGGACAACCAAAAGCCTAAGCTTGGGGATGCCCCGGGAAGGCATCCCCTCTTTCGTCTTCGTCTACGGTAACTTTACTCGATGCTATATTTTTATTCACCACATGATATGTGTTTTGCTTAGAACGTCATTTTGTTTTATTTTGTTTTGCTTGCTGTTTGAATAATATCACAAGATCTGAAATTCTTAAATGTTAGAGAGTCTCCACATAGTTACATAATTATTCAACTACTCATTGATCTTCACTTATATCTTTTGGAGCACGGCGGTGGTTTTATTTTGAAGAAATAGATGAACTCTCATGCTTCACTTATATTATTTTGAGAGTCTTTTAGAACAGCATGGTAATGTGCTTGGGTTATGAAACTAGTCCTAATATGATAGGCATCCAGGATGAGTATAGTAAAAAGTTTCATACAAGTGCATTGAATATTATGAGATGTTTGATACTTGATGATTGTTTTGAGATATGAGGATGGTGATATTAGAGTCATGCTAGTAGAGTTGTTGTTAATTTGAGAAATACTTGTGTTGAGGTTTGCAAGTCCCGTAGCATGCACGTATGGTAGCAATTGTGTGACAAATTTGAAGCATGAGGTATTTCATTGAGTGTCATCCTTAGTGTGGAGGTCAGGATCGCGTGATGGTTAACTCCTACCAACCCTTCCCCTAGGAGCATGCGTGTAGTACTTTGTTTTGATGACTTGTAGATTTTTGCAATAAGTATGTGAGTTCTTTATGACTAATGTTGAGTCCATGGATTATACGCACTCTCACCCTTCCACCACTGCTAGCCTCTCTTGTACCGTGCAACTCTCATCGGTACCATACACCCACCATATACCTTCCTCAAAACAGCCACCATGCCTACCTATCATGGCATTTCCATAGCCATTCCGAGATATATTGCCATGCAACTTTCCACCGTTCCGTTTACTATGACATGCTTCATCATCGTCATATTGCCATGCATGATCATGTAGTTGACATCGTATTTGTGGCTAGGCCACCATGCATAATTATTCATACATGTCACTCTTGATTCATTGCAAATCCCGGTACACCGCCGGAGGCATTCATATAGAGTCATACTTTGTTCTAGTATCGAGTTGTAATATCGAGTTGTAAATCAATATAAGTGTGATGATCATCATTATTAGAGCATTGTCCCAAAGAAAAAAAGAAAAGAAAAGGAAGGAAAGGCTAAAGAAAAAAAAGAAGAAGAAAAAAGAAAAAGAAAAGAAAAAAAGGGACAATGCTACTATCTTTTACCACACTTGTGCTTCAAAGTAGCACCATGATCTTCATGATAGAGAGTCTTTTGTTTTGTCACTTTCATATACTAGTGGGAATTTTCATTATAGAACTTGGCTTGTATATTCCAATGATGGGCTTCCTCAAATGCCCTAGGTCTTCGTGAGTAAGCAAGTTGGATGCACACCCACTTAGTTTCTTTTGTTGAGCTTTCATACATTTATAGCTCTAGTGCATCCATTGCATGGCAATCCCTACTCACTCACATTGATATCTATTGATGAGCGTCTCCATAGCCCATTGATACGCCTAGGGGATGTGAGACCATCTTCCTCTTTTGTCTTCTCCACAACCACCACTCTATTCCACATAGTGCTATGTCCATGGCTCACGCTCATATATTACATGAAGATTGAAAAGGTTTGAAAAAATTAAAGTATGGAACAATTGCTTGGCTGAAACCAGGGTTGTGCATGATTTGAATATTTTGTGTGACGAAGATGGAGCATGACCAAACTATATGATTTTGTAGGGATGAACTTTCATTGGCCATGTTATTTTGAGAAGACATAATTGCTTTGCTAGTATGCTTGAAGTATTACTATTCTTATGTCAATATAAACTTTTATCTTGAATCTTTCGGATCTGAACATTCATGCCACAATAAAGAAAATCACATTGAGAATTATGTTAGGTAGCATTCCACATCAAAAATTCTGTTTTTATCATTTACCTACTCGAGGACGAGCAGGAATTAAGCTTGGGGATGCTTGATACGTCTCCAAAGTATCTATAATTTTTTATTGTTCCATGCTATTGTATTATCCTTCTAGGATGTTTAATGGGCCTTATTATACACTTTTATATGATTTTTGGGACTAACCTATTAACCCAAAGCCTAGTGACAGTTTCTGTTTTTTCCTTGTTTTTGAGTTTTACAGAAAAGGAATATCAAATGGAGTCCAATTGACGTGCCAAATTTTGATGATTTTTTATGGACCAAAAGAAGCCCCCGGAGTAAAAGAGTTGGGCCAGGAGAGTCATGGGCTGCC
>LR738714.1:569366317-569448297 GCA_902687465.1 Secale cereale | reverse complement strand
CACACACACACAATTAAAAACGGGACGCTTGTACGCGTCTGCCGAAATCGATCATTGGTATGTGTATTTGTATTGCGAAATGATCGACATGCATATGGTTGTATGGATTTGAGATTTTGCAAGTGAAGGATGTGGATGTGGGGAGGACATATAGGGGGTTGGTTGGCTCCTGTTCGCGGACGCGAACGCGTGAGATCTTTCATTGTAAACCCGATACAGGAATCAAAGAAATGATAAATTTTCTACAAGTAAAACAACACGATTTAGGTCTAGTTTCAGGTGTAAAAAAAGGAAACAGATTCTAGCCAAACTCAGGACAAGAAATGACACAAAAAGTGAGAAAAGTCACGGTGCTCACCATGGCACCTGTTCAAGACGGAGGCGGGCGTGCCGCAGGCGTCGGGGAGAGCGTACACCCGTGTCTTGTTGAACGGTAACTGCGCTGGCTTCGAGAACATGGCGGCGCAGACGCAGTCCACGACGGCGGGGCTGCCGGCGGAGGTCTTCGCCTCCCGACAGCAAGCCTTGGAAGGCTGGCTCGACTTGCTGCCGGGCGACACAAAGTCGAGGCAGTCTGCGAGGCCAGCCAGCAACGCCGAGCAGTCCGGTGGCGGCGCCGGGCCTAGGGTGGCCGCCCCCGCGGCGCCAGCGAGCGCGAGGAGGACAATGATGCACGCTGCAGTGGCGGCGCCGCCGGTGAGAGCCATGGCCACCCCGGGTGGTGTGCGCTTGAGTGCGAGAGGAGTGGATTCGAGCGTGTGGCGATGGAGCTGGGAGGCCTGGGACGTGGGGAGAGGAACCAGGTTTGTTGGACGGAGGGGTGCAGTCATTTTTTAACCGATTCTATAAACCTGATCCTCGGACGTATACGGCGCGGGGACGACTGAAACGCGCAGTCGACGCGCGGTGGACCGCTGAAGTGGACGCGAGGTCGACGGAGCGAGGTCGACACGCAGTGGAATTGATTGAACTGCTGTCATCTGATCTGTTTTGAACTTGATCAAGCTTTCACTTCGCCACTCTGCTCGTCAATCTCGTATGTAAGTATGTGCCTCTCTCTTGTCATCTTCAGATTTGCTTTGATGTCATTGAAATTAATCAAACTGACGTCATCAGATTTGAACTTGATTAAGTTTGCCCTGTTCTCATGGGAAAAGCGGCTGCATGAATTTGTAATCCTTTGCATTACTTATCAAGATGGAAGAAGAGACTAAGGGCATCTCCAACGCCATCCTCAAACCACCCGTGATCGTTCGGATCCGGACATGTTTTTCCATCCAACACGGTCTTATATCGGTTCGTTCGGTTGTTTAGACGTCATTTTCCCGCAAACCGAAGGAGAGGGCTATGCGGGCGTCTGGACCGGGCGTCTGGACCACCCTGGCCCACCTAAAGAAACCTCCGGCTTCTCCCACCCTTTTCATCCAATGCAAGCATTGTTTTTCGCGTCGCATTCATGCCGGCCCAGAGCACGTAACGGCCGGCATTTAAGCAGTGTGACGTGACCGGATGGGAGGGCAACATTGACCGACGTGACCTCTCGGGTACTGAAGCTTTAATGTGGGTGTCGCGCCCCAAGAAACCAACTCGACCGCTTTGCCGCATTGAAGTGGGTTGGCCGTCCGTTGGCATGGCCCGACCGAGGCTATATAAACCGTGCTCCGACACATCCACACCTCCTCTCTCTGAGCCCGTCCTCCTCCCCAAACCTCACCAACTCCAACGATGCCGGAATCTTGGTTCTCCGTGGCGGCAGGCGGCGGCAGCAGTAGTCGATCGTCGTCAAGCTCATAGCGATGTCACCCGTGCTTTTTGGGGCCCACGACCTCCACGACAGCCGGCTCCTCTGGCAAGGAGGGGATCGTCATCTCCTCCGACAACGAGGAGGAAAAGACGCCGATACAGCATCAGTCGCGCGTCCTCACTCCGACGGATGGATGACCAAGCAATTGCTCCAGGACCGCGGCCTAGCACCGCCCTCACTGCCGCGTCCAATCAAGGAGGAACCGCCGTCCCCGCTGTGCTATCGCATGTCCTCTCCAACACGTGAAGGAGGATCTCACGTTCCCCTACACAACCACGCGTGTAGATCGGATACCGCATCAAGGAGGAGCTGACATCGATGGCACGCAACCGCGACGTCCAAATCAGGCGGCGCGTGAAGGACGAACCAGCTGTGATAGCCTGGCTTATTAGAGATGATAGACTACTCATATCAATAAGGAATTTCTTCTTTTCCGGGAGCCCATTCGGACAGAACTCCAAAGTTAAGCGTGCTCAGCTTGGAGTAATTTCAGGATGGGTGACCGACTGGGAAGTTGCTCCCGGGTGCGCATGAGTGAGGACAAAATGCGCAGAAAAGACTAGTATTGATATGTGGGGCCAGTCTAGATGCCGCCAGGAGTAACGACCACCGGCGGGTGTGTCCGGGGCGTTACAAGTTGGTATCAGAGCCGACCCTCGCGGTTACACGGATGTTTGCGGACAAGTGCGCGGTCATGTTGTTCATGACGTTTGTGACCCGTCGTGGCACACGACATGGCACATGTGTCGGACTGGAAGCACATATGTATGTGCCAAGAGGGAACGTTTCTGTGGCCCGACGAGGACGTCGGTTCCTCTGAGTGGGGGTGTATGTGATAGTCTCGCTTATTAGGGATGATAGACTACTCATATCAATAAGGAATTCCTTTTTTCTTCGGGAGCCCATTCGGACAGAACTCCAAAGTTAAGCGTGCTCAGCTTGGAGTAATTTCAGGATGGGTGACCGACCGGGAAGTTGCTCCCGGGTGCGCATGAGTGAGGACAAAGTGCGCAGAAAAGACTAGTATTGATATGTGGGCCAGTCTAAATGCCATCAGGAGTAACGACCACCGGCGGGTGTGTCCGGGGTGTTACACCGGCGTTGCCGATGCCGGACAACCGATACGCCAGGATCGATGGGCCAGCCTCGCTACCTCGCCGCAACAGGGGCGTCCAGTTCATCAAGGACAAATTGTCGCCAGCGATCGCCAAGGCGCGCAACCGCTGTTGGGGATCGTAGCATAATTCAAAAAATTTCTACGTCTTCACCAAGATGCAACTATGAAGACATCTAGCAACGAGCAACTAAGAGTGCATCTACATACCGTTATGAAGATTGCGTGCGGAAGCTTTCAACGAAGCAAGGATGAAGTAGTCGTACTCTTCACGTTCTTCGTGACCGATGATCTAGCGCCGAACGGACGGCACCTCCGCGTTCAACACACGTACGGTGCAGCAACGTCACCTCCTTCTTGATCCAGCAAGGGGGGAGGAGAAGTCGTCAGAGATCCGGCAGCACGACGGCGTGATGACGGATGCAGTGGAGATCGCAGCACGGCTTCGCCGGGCGCCCTGCGTGGGAGTTGGGAGGTGTGACGGGAGGGGGAGAGGTGCCAGGGCTTGGGTTCGGCTGCCCTCTCCCCCCCACATATATATAGGGGCCAGGGGGGTGCGCCTGGACCCCCTGCAGATCCAATCTGCAAGGGGGCGGCGGCCAGGGGGGGGTTTCTTGCCCCCCAAGGCAAGTGGAGCCCCCCTCCCCTTTAGGGTTTTAACCCTAGGCGCAGGGGAGGTGGGCCCCCTTAGTGGTGCGCCAGCCCTGAGGGCTGGACACTTCCCCTTGCGGCCTAGGGGCCCCACCGGGATGGGTGGCCCCACCCGGTGGACCCCCGGGGCCCCTCCGGTGGTCCCGGGACGCTCCCGGTGACCCCCGGAGATCACCCGTTGGCCGAAACTGGACTTCCTATATATCAATCTTTACCTCCGGACCATTCCAGAACTCCTCGTGACATCCGGGATCTCATCCGGGACTCCGAACAACTTTCGGGTTTCCACGTGCATTTATCTCTACGACCCTAGCGTTACCGAACCTTAAGTGTGTAGACCCTACGGGTTCGGGAGACACGTAGACATGACCGAGACCACTCTCCGGTCAATAACCAACAGCGGGATCTGGATACCCATGTTGGTTCCCACGTGTTCCTCGATGATCTTCATCGGATTAACCACCGTGTCAAGGATTCACTCAATCCCGTATGTTATTCCCTTTGTCCATCGGTACGGTACTTGCCCGAGATTCGATCGTCGGTATTCCCGATACCTTGTTCGATCTCGTTATGGCAAGTCTCTTTACTCGATCTGTAATCCATCATACCGTGACTAACTACTTAGTCACATTGAGCTCATTATGATGATGTCTTACCGAGTGGGCCCAGAGGTACCTCTCCGTCATACGGAGTGACAACATCCCAGTCTCGGTTCGTACCAACTCAACAGACACTTTCGGAGATACCCGATGCGTACCTTTATAGCCACCCAGTTACGTTGTGACAGTTGGCACACCCAAAGTACTCCTACGGTATCCGGGAGTTGTACAACCTCATGGTCTAAGGAATAAATACTTGACACCGAAAAGCTTATGCATTACGAACTATACGATCTCGTGTTATGCTCAAGTTTGGGTCTTGTCCATCACATCATTCTCCTAATGATGTGATCCCGTTATCACCGACATCCCATGTCCATGGTCAGGAAACCGTGACCATCTGTTGATCAACGAGCTGGTAACTAGAGGCCTACCAGGGACTCATTGTGATTTGTGTATTCACACATGTATCGCTGTTTCCGCACAATACAATTCAAGCACGAATAACAGACAATTATCATGAACAAGGAGATATAATAATAATGCTTTTATTATTGCCTCTAGGGCATATCTCCAACAGTCTCCCACTTGCACTAGAGTCAATAATCTAGTTACATTGTGATGAATCGAACACCCATAGAGTTCTGGTGTTGATCATGTTTTGCTCGTGAAAGAGGTTTAGTCAACGGGTCTGCGACATTCAGATCCGTATGCACTTTACAAATATCTATGTCTCCATCCTGAACATAATTCCGGATGGAGTTGAAACGGCGCTTGATGTGCTTGGTCTTCTTGTGAAACCTGGGCTCCTTGGTAATGGCAATAGCACCAGTGTTGTCACAGAAGAGAGTCATCGGGCTTGACGCGCTTGGAATGACTCCTAGGTCGGTGATGAACTCCTTCATCCAGACTCCTTCCTGTGCTGCTTCAGAAGCAGCTATGTACTCCGCTTCACATGTAGATGCTGCCACCACGCTTTGCTTGCAACTGCACCAGCTGACTGCCCCTCCATTCAAAATATACACGTATCCGGTTTGTGACTTAGAGTCATCCAGATATGTGTCGAAGCTAGCATCGACGTAACCCTTTACGACGAGCTCTTCGTCACCTCCATAAACGAGAAACATATCCTTAGTCCTTTTCAGGTACTTCAGGATGTTCTTGACAGCTGTCCAGTGTTCCGTACCGGGATCACTTTGGTACCTCCCTACCAAACTTATGGCAAGGTTCACATCAGGTCTGGTACACAGCATGGCATACATGATAGAACCTATGGCCGAGGCATAGGGAATGACACTCATCTTTTCTCTATCTTCTGCCGTGGTCGGCGACTGAGCTTTGCTCAATCTCATACCTTGCAAAACAGGCAAGAATCCTTTCTTTGACTGATCCATATTGAACTTCTTCAATATTTTGTCAAGGTATGTACTTTGTGAAAGACCAATGAGGCGTCTCGATCTATCTCTATAGATTTTGATGCCTAATATGTAAGCAGCTTCTCCAAGGTCCTTCATTGAAAAACTTTTATTCAAGTAGGCCTTTACATTTTCCAAGAATTCGATATCATTTCCCATCAGCAATATGTCATCCACATATAATATGAGAAATGCCACAGAGCTCCCACTCACTTTCTTGTAAATACAGGCTTCTCCATAAGTCTGTATAAATCCAAACGCTTTGATCACCTCATCAAAGCGAATATTCCAACTCCGAGATGCTTGCACCAGCCCGTAAATCGAGCGCTGGAGCTTGCATACCTTGTTAGCGTTCTCTGGATCGACAAAACCTTCCGGTTGCATCATATACAACTCTTCCTTGAGGAAGCCATTAAGGAATGCTGTTTTGACGTCCATTTGCCATATCTCATAATCATAGAATGCGGCAATAGCTAACATGATTCTGACTGACTTCAGCATCGCTACGGGAGAGAAAGTCTCGTCGTAGTCAATCCCTTGAACTTGTCGATAACCCTTAGCGACAAGCCGAGCCTTATAGATGGTCACATTACCATCCGAGTCTGTCTTCTTCTTAAATATCCATTTGTTTTCTATGGCGTGCCTATCATCAGGCAAGTCCACCAAAGTCCATACTTTGTTTTCATACATGGATTCTATCTCGGATTTCATGGCTCCAAGCCATTTATTGGAATCTGGGCCCGCCATCGCTTCTTCATAGTTCGAAGGTTCACCGTTGTCTAACAACATGATTTCCAGGACAGGGTTGCCGTACCACTCTGGTGCGGAACGTGTCCTTGTGGACCTTCGAAGTTCAGTAGTAACTTGATCTGTTTCTTCATGATCATTATCATTAACTTCCTCCCTTGCCGGTGCAGGCACCTCAGGAACAGTTTCCGGCGCTGCGCTACTTTCCGGTCCAGGAGGGGTGACTGTCACCTCATCAAGTTCTACTTTCCTCCCACTCACTTCTTTCGAGAGAAACTCTTTCTCCAGAAAGCATCCATTCTTGGCAACAAAGACTTTGCCTTCGGATCTGTGGTAGAAGGTCTACCCAATTGTTTCCTTTGGGTATCCTATGAAGACGCATTTTTCCGATTTGGGTTCGAGCTTTTCAGGTTGAAGTTTCTTGACATAAGCATCGCAACCCCAAACTTTTAGAAACGACGGCTTCGGTTTCTTGCCAAACCAAAGTTCATACGGAGTCGTCTCAACGGATTTCGACGGAGCCCTATTTAAAGTGAATGCGGTAGTCTCTAAAGCATAACCCCAAAAAGATAGCGGTAAATCGGTGAGGGACATCATAGATCGCACCATGTCCAACAGAGTACGATTTCGACGTTCGGACACACCGTTACGTTGAGGTGTTCCGGGCGGTGTCAATTGTGAAACAATTCCACAGCTCCTAAGGTGTGTGCCAAATTCATGACTTAAATATTCACCCCCACGATCCGATCGCAAGAACTTTATTTTTCTGTCACGTTGATTCTCAACCTCATTCTGAAATTCTTTGAACTTTTCAAAGGTCTCAGACTTGTGTTTCATCAAATAGATATACCCGTATCTACTCAAGTCATCCGTGAGGGTGAGAACATAACGATAGCCTCCGCGAGCCTCAACACTCATTGGACCGCATACATCGGTATGTATGATTTCCAACAAGTTGGTTGCTCGCTCCATTGTTCCGGAGAACGGAGTCTTGGTCATCTTGCCCAAGAGGCATGGTTCGCACGTGTCAAATGATTCATAATCAAGAGACTCTAGAAGTCTATCCGAATGGAGCTTCTTCATACGTTTGACACCAATATGACCAAGGCGGCAATGCCACAAGTATGTGGGACTATCATTATCAACTTTACATCTTTTGGCATCCACACTATGAATATGTGTATCACTACGTTCGAGATCCATCAAAAATAAACCATTGACCAGCGGGGCATGACCATAAAACATATCTCTCAAATAAATAGAACAACCATTATTCTCCGATTTGAAAGAGTAGCCATCTCGCATAAGACGAGATCCAGAAACAATGTTCATGCTCAAAGCTGGTACTAAATAACAATTATTCAGGTTTAAAACTAATCCCGAGGGTAGATGTAGAGGTAGCGTGCTGACGGCGATCACATCGACCTTGGAACCATTCCCGACGCGCATCGTCACCTCATCCTTCGCCAGTCTCCGTTTATTCCGCAGCTCCTGTTTTGAGTTACAAATGTGAGCAACTGCACCGGTATCAAATACCCAGGAGCTACTACGAGTGCTGGTAAGGTACACATCAATAACATGTATATCATATATACCTTTGACGTTGCCGGCCTTCTTGTCTGCTAAGTATTTGGGGCAGTTCCGCTTCCAGTGACCCATTCCCTTGCAATAAAAGCACTCTGTTTCAGGCTTGGGTCCATACTTTGGCTTCTTCCCGGCAACAGGCTTGCCAGGCACGGCAACTTGCTTGCCGTCCTTCTTGAAGTTCTTCTTACCCTTGCCTTTCTTGAACTTAGTGGTTTTATTGACCATCAACACTTGATGTTCTTTCTTGATGTCAACCTCCGCTGATTTCAGCATCGAATACACCTCAGGAATGGACTTCTCCATCCCCTGCATATTGAAGTTCAGCACGAAGCTCTTGAAGCTTGGTGGGAGCGACTGGAGGATTCTGTCAACGACCGCGTCATCTGGGAGATTCATTCCCAGCTGAGACAAGCGGTTGTGCAATCCTGAAATCTTGAGGATGTGCTCACTGACAGAACTGTTCTCCTCCATCTTACAGCTGTAGAATGCGTCGGAGACATCATATCTCTCGACTCGGGCATGAGCTTGGAAAACCATTTTCAGCTCTTCGAACATCTCATATGCTCCATGGTGCTCAAAACGCTTTTGAAGCCCCGATTCTAAACTATAAAGCATGCCGCACTGAACCAGGGAGTAATCATCACAACGTGACTGCCAAGCGTTCATAACGTCTTGGTTTGCTGGGAGAACGGGTGCATCACCTAGCGGTGCTTCAAGGACATAGGTTCTCTTGGCAGCTATGAGGATAATCCTCAGGTTACGGACCCAATCCGTATAGTTGCTACCATCGTCTTTCAGCTTGGTTTTCTCTAGGAATGCGTTGAAGTTGAGGGAAACCTGAGCGTGGGCCATTTGATCTACAAGAGATATTGTAAAGAATTTAGACTAAGTTCATGATAACTAAGTTCATCTTAATCAAATTTTAATGAACTCCCACTCAGAATGACATCTCTCTAGTCATCTAAGTGATACACGATCCGAATCGAGTAGTCCGTGTCCGATCATCACGTGAGACGGACTAGTCATCAACGGTGAACATCTTCATGTTGATCGTATCTTCTATACGACTCGTGTTCGACCTTTCGGTCTTCCGTGTTCCGAGGCCATGTATGTACATGCTAGGCTCGTCAAGTGAACCCTAAGTGTATCGCGTGTGTAAATCTGTCTTACACCCGTTGTATGCGAACGTTAGAACCTATCACACCCGATCATCACGTGGTGCTTTGGAACAACGAACTTTAGCAACGGCGCACAGTTAGGGGAAACACAATACTTGAAATTTTAGTGAGAGATCATCTTATTTACTACCGTCGTTCTAAGTAAACAAGATGCATAAACATGATAAACATCACATGCAATCAATTAAAGTGACATGATATGGCCAATATCATCTTGCTCCTTGGATCTCCATCTTCGGGGCACCATGATCATCTTGTCACCGGCTCGACACCATGATCTCCATCATCATGATCTCCATCATCGTGTCTTGAAGAAGTCGTCACGCCAACTATTACTTTTACTACTATAGCTAACGTTTAGCAATGAAGTAAAGTAATTACATGGCGTTATTCAGTGACACGCAGGTCATACAATAATTAAGACAACTCCTATGGCTCCTGTCGGTTGTCAAGTTCATCGACATGCAAGTCATGATTCCTATTACAAAAACATGATCAATCTCATACATCACATATATCATTCATCACATCTTCGTTCTTGGCCATACCACGTCACATAGCACATGCTGCAAAAACAAGTTAGACGTCCTCTAATTGTTGTTGCAAGTTTTACGTGGCTTCTATAGGATTTCTAGCAAGAACGTTTCTTACCTACGCCAAAACCACAACGTGATTTGTCAACTTCTATTTACCCTTCATAAGGACCCTTTTCATCGAATCCGATCCGACTAAAGTAGGAGAGACAGACACCCGCCAGCCACCTTATGCATCTAGTGCATGTCTGTCGGTGGAACCAGTCTCACGTAAGCGTACGTGTAAAGTCGGTCCGGGCCGCTTCATCCCACAATACCGCCGAATCAAGATTGACTAGTAACGGTAAGAAAGTTGAACAAGATCATGCGCCCACAACTGCTTTGTGTTCTACTCGTGCAAAATGCTACGCATAAAACCTAGGCTCAGATGCCACTGTTGGGGATCGTAGCATAATTCAAAAAATTTCTACGTCTTCACCAAGATCCAACTATGGAGACATCTAGCAACGAGCAACTAAGAGTGCATCTACATACCGTTATGAAGATTGCGTGCGGAAGCTTTCAACGAAGCAAGGATGAAGTAGTCGTACTCTTCACGTTCTTCGTCATCGATGATCTAGCGCCGAACGGACGGCACCTCCGTGTTCAACACACGTACGGTGCAGCAACGTCACCTCCTTCTTGATCCAGCAAGGGGGGAGGAGAAGTTGTCAGAGATCCGGCAGCACGACGGCGTGATGACGGATGCAGTGGAGATCGCAGCAGGGCTTCGCCGGGCGCCCTGCGTGGGAGTTGGGAGGTGTGACGGGAGGGGGAGAGGTGCCAGGGCTTGGGTTCGGCTGCCCTCTCCCCCCCACATATATATAGGGGCCAGGGGGGTGCGCCTGGACCCCCTGCAGATCCAATCTGCAAGGGGGCGACGGCCATGGGGGGTTTCTTGCCCCCCAAGGCAAGTGGAGCCCCCCTCCCCTTTAGGGTTTTAACCCTAGGCGCAGGGGAGGTGGGCCCCCTTAGTGGTGCGCCAGCCCTGAGGGCTGGACACTTCCCCTTGCGGCCTAGGGGCCCCACCGGGATGGGTGGCCCCACCCGGTGGACCCCCGGGGCCCCTCCGGTGGTCCCGGGACGCTCCCGGTGACCCCCGGAGATCACCCGTTGGCCGAAACTGGACTTCCTATATATCAATCTTTACCTCCGGACCATTCCGGAACTCCTCGTGACATCCGGGATCTCATCCGGGACTCCGAACAACTTTCGGGTTTCCACGTGCATTTATCTCTGCGACCCTAGCGTTACCGAACCTTAAGTGTGTAGACCCTACGGGTTCGGGAGACACGTAGACATGACCGAGACCACTCTCCGGTCAATAACCAACAGCGGGATCTGGATACCCATGTTGGTTCCCACGTGTTCCTCGATGATCTTCATCGGATGAACCACCGTGTCAAGGATTCACTCAATCCTGTATGTTATTCCCTTTGTCCGTCGGTACGGTACTTGCCCGAGATTCGATCGTCGGTATTCCCGATACCTTGTTCAATCTCGTTATGGCAAGTCTCTTTACTCGATCCGTAATCCATCATCCCGTGACTAACTACTTAGTCACATTGAGCTCATTATGATGATGTCTTACCGAGTGGGCCCAGAGGTACCTCTCCGTCATACGGAGTGACAACATCCCAGTCTCGGTTCGTACCAACTCAACAGACACTTTCGGAGATACCCGATGCGTACCTTTATAGCCACCCAGTTACGTTGTGACGGTTGGCACACCCAAAGTACTCCTACGGTATCCGGGAGTTGTACAACCTCATGGTCTAAGGAATAAATACTTGACACCGAAAAGCTTATGCATTACGAACTATACGATCTCGTGTTATGCTCAAGTTTGGGTTTTGTCCATCACATCATTCTCCTAATGATGTGATCCCGTTATCACCGACATCCCATGTCCATGGTCAGGAAACTGTGACCATCTGTTGATTAACGAGCTGGTAACTAGAGGCCTACCAGGGACTCATTGTGATCTGTGTATTCACACATGTATCGCTGTTTCCGCACAATACAATTCAAGCATGAATAACAGACAATTATCATGAACAAGGAGATATAATAATAATGCTTTTATTATTGCCTCTAGGGCATATCTCCAACAACCGCATCCTCCACTACCTCGGTGGTGGCAGTCCCTCGGAATCACGTGTCGTAGTGTCCACCGACGAAAGGACAACAAAAAAGGCGACGCGCGATGAGCAGCGCCACATTGCCCACCGCTTCGTGTTCACCAAGTCAGACACGGCGCCGGACTAAGTCCGCAATGACCGGAGCTCGCCGCCGCCCAGGCCCTCTACCGCTCCGTCAACACTACAGAGGCGGCCACGAGGCGCCGACCCCATCTTGACGGTGAGCTCACTAAGACCAGTGAGGAGTGGGCACTTGGTGACTCCTACGGCAATGCCGGCAGGGGCGAGGCCGTCGCTAGGGCTCCATGTGCACCGTCGGCATTGGCCACCGCAGGCCTCCGCATCATGCAGGAGGAAGTGGGGCGGCTCCTCCGCTTGCCGAGCGCTAGGCAGCAGTCGGGCAAGGCTGCCACGACGGACCCGCGCCCTACCACCGCTGGAGAGACGAGGATGACATCGACACAAACAGCGATGGCAGTGCGGCCGGGCAAGGCGGCCACACGTACAAGGCGGTCGATGTACAAGTTTTAGGCTTTTTTTTTAATTTTTCAGTTATATGGCGGAAATATAGGTCGTTATATGTAAATTATGTCCGAACATGAATGAAATCCGACGTGCTTGCTGAGATTTATCCCATTTGTTTAAATTCGGTTCGAATTGTATGCACATAGCTTTGGATGGCCGCCTCATGCATTTGTGTTTGCCGATTGGCCCCTTGGTGTGCAGACGAATGCGGTGTCTAGTTTGGGGGGTCAGCGTTGGAGATGGCCTGAGCGCATCTTCAAACAGACTAAGCTATTTTCGCTCGTCATAGGTCCATGGACATGTTCAGACACGTCTCTGGAGATATGAGGTGATCGATCCCTATTTGGGTACCTCTTATCTGTTACCCTCGTATTCAAACCCTTAAATCCATTCAGGCCATGCAACATCGATCAACACATACATACATTGGCCAACCAATGACAATATTAATATTAAGCTAAGGCTAGACAATTCAATAGCATAAGACAACAATGAACTAAGACAAGATAGTTCAATGGCCTAAACTAAACTAGGAGTTGATAGGCTATGTCCTTTGACAACCACCCTTGCCTGTGAACTTGTCGCCGTTGTCGCGGAAATAGCACTAGAAGAGTATGTAGGTGTCTAGGTGTATATGCTTGGCGTTGGAGTTGGATGTGTCGGAGGAGGCATGGGACATGTTCTCGTCCGATTTCGAGGGAAGGCCGGCTAAGGCATCGATGACCGAGTGTAGCGACCACGATCCGAATGGACCGAAGTCTCTGTGTTTTAGTGTCATCCCTGGATCGGTAATGCTGGCACACACAGTACTTGAAGGATTTATAACAGAGTGGCAATCACACACTTATTACATCGAATGTCTCAAGAGAGAGAACTTATTACAAAAGTCTATGGCTTAAGGCCATTTAACAAAATAACAGCGGAAGGCTTGGAAGATAAGTGAGTCCATCAACTCCAACTGCATGACAAACGACGTAGGACGTCTTACTCCTCGTCTGAAAAGTCTGCAACGTAATATGTTGCAGCCCGAAACGGGTCAGCACATGGAATATGCTGGCAAGATAACACAGAGGATGCAAGTAACATAATAAAGGCTAACAATACATGCATATTTGGCTGGTGGAGGCTCTAAGTTTAAAGTTTTTGCATAAAGCCAATTTTTCCCTACAACAAAGGAATAAATTTTATTTTAACTATCATGGTAGTTGAAACATCATTGAGAAGGTACCTCCAACTCAATCCCAATTAAAAGTAATCATTAACCCAACAAATTAACTTTAGGGTGATGAGATCAACCAATAATTCAAGTACCAGATACTCAAAATTGTCCATAACCGGGGACACGGCTAATCATGATAAGTTTGTACACTCTGCAGAGGTTTGTGCACTTTTCCCACAAGACTCGTCCTCCTCCGTTGGATTTCTCACACTGCATGGTATTGGAGAAATGGATGACCGAGACACAGTCTTTCAGAAGCATTCACTCTTTACCCCGGGTGGACCGGTACACCTACTTTCCCCTATATCTGCTAGTCCACCACTGAAAGAGCTCACACAACTTACTCATACTATGCCAGAGCCCATAATGGCATTGTAGATGCACACGGAATTTTCTAGCATGAATAGTTTTATGATCCCTATGAGCCTGGGTGGCATTCCATAGGACAATCACACGGAACCCCGGGATTTCCTAGGACAACACTGGATTCTCCAGGTGCCCTGCAACCAATCCACCCAGATGTGTATTCAAGTTGCCACCTTAAGTTGAACCATTAATTAACAACTCACATCTGTCATGGATTTCACTCAAACCCAAACCACGTCTACGAGCATAGCATGATAACCTAAGCATAGCGTAGAAGTAACTCCCAAGGGTTTGAAAATAATGTAGGTAATAGGTTCTACCTCAATCTACTTCCCAGTCCCACAAGTTAAGAGATCCTACTCATGCAATGTGTGAGGGTTTGATCTAATGCATAAAAACTGGGTAATAAAAGAGTATGATCAAAGTGTTACTTGCCTTGCTGATGATTCGCAAAACCTAGAGACTCGCAGTAGCACGCTTCACAGTCCCGGTATTCTATCGCAAGCAAACAATAGCATACATAAGCAATCAAGCAATGATGCACAAACAGAACTCTAAAAAATAAGATCTAACCAGAAAGTTCAACTTCAGAACTCCGGTTTGCAAAAAGAATCAAATCGAACGAAGAAACGAAACTCAAACTGCGAACGAAATAAGATATGTTTACTAGATTGATCTAGGGTCAAATTTTACAGTAGCAAAACCTTGTTAAAGTTGGTTAAATGGAAAGAGGGCGTCGAGACAAAGATCTGGGATTTTGAATCACCTGATTCCGACTCTCGAGCGAAAAGAAAAACGAAAAACAAGATCAGGGCAGAAATCACGATCAAAATAATCGCGGATAAATACCCTGAAAAAGAAAACTAACGAACAGATTAACGAACGAACGTTCGTTAACTGAAACTAAACGACGAATTCGTTCGTTAAAACGAACGAATGGGCGAACGCTCGCTAAACAGCTAAACCGGAAAAAACGATCTAATCTAAAAAACGAAACTAGGGTTTTGCTAAAAAAAACGGGTCGGTTTCTTCTAGAAAACTGGGACGGCGGGCGGCTACCTCGACGAACTCCGGCGGCAGGCGGCGGGTCCGGCGGCGGCGGCGGGCAGCGGCGGCGGCAGCAGGCGGCGGCGGCTGGCGCTAGGGTTCGGCGCGACGGGCGAAGCGGCGGGGCGGGGCAGCTGGGGCGGCTGGGCCGGCTTAGGCGAGGCGGCTGGGCCGGCTTATAAAGGCCCGGGCCAGGGGGAGTCCTGGCCAAACACGGCTGTAAGGGCATCTTTTGCCTAAGGTTTTGGTGATGATGACAATCCTTGTGTGGACTAATCATGCGTCAATATTACTCAGGTTTATAACATGTGGCACAAGACGGTTAGGCCTTCCCTCTTTAAGGAAAAGATCGAAGATGGATGTTCCGATGCCTTTTTGTTTCTTTTGGTCATAGGAAATCCGTACTATTAAGAGGGAACCCGCATCGGAAGGTAATGGGTGAATCAAGTCACGTACATAGATACTTTGCACCCACTATATTGCCTCCGTTCGTGGAGAGAGAGGTCCCCTTTCCATTCCTCCTTTTGTGTAGATTCATCTACCGTGGTAGTACCGCCATGGTAGGCGGTTGTACCGGCGGCCGGTAGTTCCGGTCGAACCACCGCCCCAAGTACCGCTCAGGGGTGATACCTTCTGTACTGGGTGCGGTGGTAGACCGGTGGTGGCCCGGAAGTACCGGTGTTTCTCACAAAACCGGTACTACCGGTGTTCCGAGCGGTAGTACCGCTCTGATTGCCATCACACAGTAACTATCTGCCTGGCGGTAGTTCCGGCCCAACCACCGTCCCAACTACCGCCCTTGCTTGAAACCTTCTGGTTTCTAAGCGGTAGTTGACCGGAGATGGGGCGGTAGTTTCGGTTTTCTCCGGAAGTACCGCCTTGGTGTCATGGGCGCTGGTTTCTTCACTCACCGGTACTACCGGTTGGGTATGCGGAAGTACCGGTCCTATGTAAATCTGCACATAACGGTTGGATTGGTGGAGACCCTATTTAAAGAGCCCCTTCTCCCACCTCCATCTTATCTCTTGCCTCTCTCTCCACCATTAATGCCATTGAAGCTTTTTTGCCCGATCTCTCTCCCTAGCCAACCAAACTTATTGATTTGCTAGGGATTGAAGGAGGAGACCTAGATCTACACTTCCACCAAAGGAAACTTGATTCCCCCATACTTTCTTGTGTGGATTTTGTTACTCTTGGGTGTTTGAGCACCCTAGACGGAAGAGGTCACTTCGGAGCCACAATCCATTGTGGTGAAGCTCCGGGGTTTCGTTGGGAGCCTCCAATTAAGATGTGGAGAGAGCCCCAACCTTGTTTGTAAAGGCCCGGTTGCCGCCTTCAAGGACACCACTAGTGGATTCACGGCACCTTGCATTGTGTGAGGGCGTGAGGAGAATACGGTGGCCCTAGTGGCTTCTTGGGGAGCATTGTGCCTCCACACCGCTCCAATGGAGACGTACTTCCCCTCAAAGGGAAGGAACTTCGATATCACATCCTCGTCTTCACCGTCTCCACTTGTGGTTATTTCTTACCTTTACTTGTGCAAGCATTACTTGTTTAACTCCTATAGCTTGCTTGTGAAGTTGTTATCTTTACTTTCGGTTAGTTGTCATCTTAGTAGCATATCTAGACAACTTACTTTGACGCTTAATTTAAAGTGGTTAAGAAAAGCTAAAGATTGTTAGTTACCTATTCACCCCCCTCTAGTCAACCATATTGATCCTTTCAACGGCCCAAAGTCGGTTCGCCACTTTTTTTAAACGAGTCCTGACGTACGAAAACTAATAAAAGAAATACTAAACGGACTCCAAAAATTCCGAAATAAATTTTATCCGTCCTCCAATAATATTTAGGACAAAGTGAACATTTTTCCCGGACCTAAATGCAATTTTGAAAAACGCACATTTTTCCTATGCAAATAAAAACGCAAATAAGTCCGAATAAAAACCAAAAGTGATTTTAATATTTTTCCTCCAATATTTTTGTTATTTTGGAGAAGTCATGTTATCTCCGCTCATATATTTTATTTAGAAATATTTTTTTAGAGAGAAAAATAATAAACCAACGTTATCCTCGTACTGGTATTCGAGTAAACTCAAATACGAAAATGGTAGAATTCCCAACTCTCTCCGTAAGTCCTTGAGTTGCTTAGAATTTTCGAGGATCGCCACGCACAAAATGCAAAGAAATATGAATGCAGTATGATCTATGTATAACATTCCAAATTGAAAATTTGGGATGTTACAAACCTACCCCCTTAGAATGAATCTCGCCCTCGAGATTCGGCTTGGCTAGAGAACATGTGTGGGTGGTCCTTGCGTAGATCATCTTCTCGTTCCCAGGTGGCTTCATCCTTGGTGTGGTGACTCCACTGAACTTTGCAAAACTTGATAACCTTACTGCGGGTGACTCTGCTCGAAAATTCGAGAATCTTAACCGGCTTCTCCTTGTAAGTCAGATTACTATCCAACTGAATTGCTTCCAGGGGTACTGTGTCTCTTAGCGGGATATCGGCCATCTCCGCATGGCACTTCTTAAGCTGCGAAACGTGAAACACATCGTGCACTCCTGACAATCCTTCGGGTAACTCCAACTTATAGGCAACCTCTCCCATGTGTTCCAAAACACGGTAAGATCCCGCAAATCTCGGGGCTAGCTTTCCCTTAACTCCGAAACGTTTAACTCCTCACAGAGGCGATACTCTCAGGTACGCTCTGTCTCCGATTTCATAGGCTACTTCCTTGCGCTTCGAGTCTGCATAACTCTTCTGCCTGGACTGAGCTACCTTCAGTCTATCCCGAATCAGCTTAACCTTCTCTTCTGACTCTTTGTTCAGATCTGGTCCAAATAACTCACGGTCTCCAACTTCATCCCACATCAACGGCGTTCGGCATCTCCTTCCGTACAACGCTTCGAATGGTGCCATCTTCAAACTGGCCTGGTAACTGTTGTTGTACGAGAACTCCGTGTAGGGCAAGTTGTCATCCCAACTAGATCCATAATCTAGCGCACAGGCTCTCAACATGTCCTCCAGAATCTGATTGACTCTCTTGGTCTGTCCATCAGTCTGCGGGTGAAAAGCTATACTGAATTCCAGCCTCGTTCCCAAAGTCTGGTGTAGCTGATGCCAAAACTTTGAGGTGAACTATGTTCCTCTATCTGATACAATGGTCCTCGGAACTCCGTGCAGACATACGATCCTGGTCATGTATATCTTGGCCAACTTCGCACTGGTATACGTGGTTTTCACGGGGATAAAATGGGCTACCTTGGTCAAGCGATCCACTACTTCCCAGATTGAGTCATATCCTGATTTGGTCATGGGCAATCCGGTGATAAAGTCCATGCCAAGCTTCTCCCACTTCCCTTCGGGTATCGGCATAGGCTATAGCAATCCTGCTGGCTTCTAATGCTCTGCCTTAATTCTCTGGCATACATCACATACGGCTACATACTCAGCAATATCCTTCTTCATTCCTGTCCACCAAAAACGCTCCTTCAAATCCAAATACATCTTGGTGTTTCCGGGGTGTATCGAGTATTACGAATCATGTGCTTCCTGCAGTATTAACTTCCTGATCTCCAGGTCGTTGGGCACATAGATTCGATCCTCAAACCACAAGGTGTCGTGTTCGTCCTCACGAAATCCCTTGGCTTTTCCTTCACCCATCCTTTCCTTTATCTTGGCAATCTCTTTGTCCTCCTTCTGGGCTTCGCGTATCTTTCCCAGCAATGTTGACTGAACCTCCAATGTTGTGACAAAACCTCTAGGAACTATCTCCAAATGAAGCTCCCTGAGATCTTCTGCTAACTCCTGTGGCAATCCCCCTTTTACTAGGGTATTTGCATAACTCTTCCGGCTCAAAGCGTCTGCAATGACATTGGCCTTTCCTGGGTGATAGTGCAACTTCATATCGTAATCCTTTATAAGCTCCAGCCATCTCCTTTGTCTGAGGTTCAACTCCTTCTGAGTGAAAATGTACTTCAAACTCTTGTGATCCGTGTACACATCACAACGATTTCCAATAAGGAAATGTCTCCAAGTTTTGAGTGCGTGCACTACAGCTGCTAACTCCAGATCGCGCGTCGCATAATTCAACTCGTGCGGTCGCAGTTGTCGAGATGCATAGGAAACAACTCTTCCATCCTGCATGAGTACTCCTCCAAGTCCTAAGCGTGAAGCGTCGCAATATACTTGAAAATCCTTGCGTGTATCTGGCAAGATCAGCACTGGGGCTATCGTCAATCGTTTCTTCAACTCCTGGAAACTTTCTTCGCACTATTCAGTCCATTGAAACTTTGTCTCCTTCTTCAACAATGTCGTCATTGGCTTTGCAATCTTGGAGAATTTTTTTATGAATCTCCGGTAATATCCCGCGAGTCCAAGAAAACTGCGAATCTCTCCAACTGAAGTGGGTGCCAACCACTCGGTGACTGCCTGCACTTTGACGGGGTCCACTGCTATAACTTCTCCTGATATAACATGCCCTAAAAATCCAACTTCCTTCAACCAAAACTCGCATTTGCTAAACTTGGCATACAACTGATGTTCTCTGAGCTTCTCCAGTACCAAACGCAAATGCTTCGCGTGTTCCTCTTCGTTCTTCGAGTACACCAAGATATCATCAAGGAATACCATGACAAACTTATCCAAGAACTCCATGAACACCTTGTTCATCATACTCATGAAATAGGCAGGGGCGTTAGTCAATCCAAATGACATAACCGTATACTCATATAGCCCATACCTTATGGTGAAGGCTGTCTTAGGTATATCCTTCTCTTGGATCTTCAACTGGTGGTATCCCGATCGTAGATCGATCTTGGAGAATACTTTCACTCCCAGGAGTTGGTCGAACAGATCATTGATCATCGGCAGCGGGTACTTGTTCTTAATCGTCACCTCATTCACGGCTCTATAGTCAACGACCATTCTTAATGATCCATCCTTCTTCTCGACCAAAAGCACTGGGGCTCCCCAAGGTGATGAACTCCGGCGGATAAATCCTTTCTCCAGTAACTCCTTAATCTGCTTCTTGATCTCCTCCAGATCATTTGCTTGCATCTGGTATGGTCTCTTCGATATAGGTCTGGTGCCAGGTAACAGCTCAATCAAAAACTCAATATCCCTATCCGGCGGCATGCCTGGTAACTCCTCTGGAAACACATCCGGGTAATCCTTTACTACAGGCACTTCCTCCTGAACAACTCCCGTGAGAGAATGTACTTGTGTCCTTACAGGCGAATGCCTAGATACATACTTGATCCTTTTTCCCTCCGGGGTGGTAAGCAAAATAGACTTACTGGCACAATCGATGTTCCCTCCATACATCGATAGCCAATCCATACCTAATATCACATCTAATCCTTGTGACTCCAAAACTATCAGGTCTGAGGGGAAAACATGGCGTCCAATGACTAATGGCGTCTGAAAACATCCTTGGTGTGCCATATACTCCGCTCCTGGAGAGCTTACTAACATGGGGGTCTTAAGGACTTGGGTGGCCAACTTATGTCTCTTTACGAATCCCCTTGAAATGTATGAATGCGATGCACCAGTATCGAAAAGAACTATTGCGGTAAATGACTTAACCAAGAACTTACCGACAACAACATCTGGTTGCTCTTCAACCTCCTCCACGGTCACATGGTTCACTTGTACTTTATTGAATGGGTTGGGCTTCTTCCTGGCGCTTCCATTGTTGTTCCCATTCTTATCTTCAGGGCACTCCATGGCATAGTGTCCATTCTTCCCGCACTTGAAACAGGTGACGTGGCTTAAATCCCTCTTGGCGGGTGTGGATGGAGTATAGCGGTTCTGATTATTGTTTGCTCCATTCCCATTCCCATTCTTGGAGCCATTGTGGTTGTGAGAACTTCCTCCAGTGTGGGTGTGGCTTCCATGGTTATGGGTGTATCCTCCCGAATTCGGAGTGAATCGCGGCTTCTGCTGGGCTCCAGAATTATTCCTTCCTTGTCCATACTTCCTCTTGCGGGTCTCAATCTGATGCCGCTTCCCTTCAATCATAAGAGCCTTATCTACCAACTCCTCGTAGTTGTTGAAAGTTGCCACCATCAACTGTACGCTCATCTCATCATTTAGCCCTTCCATAAATCTCTCCTGCTTAGCGGCATCTGTGGCCACGTCATCTGGGGCATAACAAGATAGGGTACTAAACTCATCTACTTACCGAGCCACAGTACGATTTCCTTGGCGCAAATTGCGAAACTCCCGCTTCTTCATGCTCATAGCTCCAGTTGAGACATGGGCAGTGCGAAAAGCTTGCTGGAACTGCTCCCAAGTAACATTGGCTATAGGGAAAGTGGTTGTGTAATTCTCCCACCATGCTGCGGCTGGTCCAGACAACTGATGTGCGGAAAATCGCACCTTCTCAGCATCCGAGCAATTGGCGGTGGTCAAATCCCTTCCAATCTTGCGCAGCCAGTCATCAGCAACTATTGGTTCAATGCTGCTTGCAAACACAGGTGGCTGCAACCTTAAGAAACGTGTCAGGTTGTCCACGGGTGGTGGTGGTGGAGGGTTGTTGTTGTTGTTGTTGTTGTTGTTCTGGTTGTTGTGAGTGTTCTGGACAAGAAGTTGCATCAAAGTGTTCTGCTGCTGGATCAACTGAGTGAGCTTAGGGGGAAACTCAAATCTGGGCTCACATCTTGGAGGCATCTGATGGGTGTAGAGGGAAGAGATTAGAATAGAAAATGAGGTCTAAGGGAAAAATCACTACCCATGTGCACATGAGACAAACACAATCATATCACACCAATTAATTTCAAGCAAGGTCTTACAAAGATCTAACTAACGTTCACAAAAGTGCTCTAATACTACTCTATGGGGGAAAAAACTACTAGTCATAGGGTGGTCATCTAAAATTTTGATCGGCGGAAGATTCCATGATGTCTGCTCCAGCTTCATCTTCATAATCTTCGTCACCACTATCATCGGGGTCTGAAACCGTGTTGTCGATGATGATGTAATCTTCAGAACGAATCTCCTTGGGTTCTTCTTCCTCTTCTTCTCTCCCTGGTGCTGGATCTCCCATGAATACTCCTAGCTTCCTTGTCAAATCATCATTCTTCTCCACAAGTATTAACATCTCCTCCTCGTATCCGTCACGAGTAGACTTGAGTTCTTATTCTAGCTCCAAGTTCCTGGTTAGTGCCTTCTTCAAATCTATCATCACTGCGCACATCTGGTGCTCATGTCGACGAATGTGCTGGTTTAACTCCTGGATGAACGCTGCAATGGACATGTCCTTCCGGGTGCTGATCATATCCCAACGCTCATCTCGGCGTCCACATATCTGGTAGATAGTGTCCTTCAGCTCCTACTTGTCGACTTCTCCGATCCTTCCCATAGTGATGTGGGCTGCCATACTCTTTCCTAGGCTCCAGGTTGGCGCATCAAAGGAAAACTCTATTGGCTCAGTGGATGGTGCGAAGGTTCTCCCGGGAATTTGAACTTGAATGCTCCATCGCTCCTCTTCTGGTAAAGTGGCGGTGTAGGTCCTGGTGAAGCTTGGTATTCCTATGTTCAGGTACCTAGTGACTTCCTTCAAGTGTCGTCCAAAAGGTGTGTCTTCATCTGGTTGAGTGAACTTGTTCCTATGGTCCACCATCCTAAAAGAGTAGAAAATGGAGAGGAGTCAGAAATGAGTAGAGAAGAGTGACCTAGGGTTCATCTTAGTGGTCGTGTCCTACAGTCAGTGTGTGCTCTGATACCTTCTTGTAGCGACCACGATCCGAATGGACCGAAGTCTCTGTGTTTCAGTGTCATCCCTGGATCGGTAATGCTGACTTGCATAGTACTTAAAGGATTTATAACAGAGTGGCAATCACACACTTATTACATCGAATGCCTCAAGAGAGAGAACTTATTACAAAAGTCTATGGCTTAAGGCCATCTAACAAAATAACAGCGGAAGGCTTGGAAGATAAGTGAGTCCATCAACTCCAACGGCATAGCTGAGTGCATGACAAACGACCTAGGACGTCTTACTCCTCGTCTGAAAAGTCTACAACGTAACATGTTGCAGCCCGAAACGGGTCAGCACATGGAATATGCTGGCAAGATAACACAGAGGATGCAAGTAACAGAATAAAGGCTAACACTACATGCATATTTGGCTGGTGGAGGCTCTAAGTTTAAAGTTTTTGCATAAAGCCAATTTTTCCCTACAACAAAGGAATAAATTTTATTTTAACTATCATGGTAGTTGAAACATCATTGAGAAGGTACCTCCAACTCAATCCCAATTAAAAGTAATCATTAACCCATCAAATTAACTTTAGGGTGATGAGATCAACCAATAATTCAAGTACCAGATACTCAAAATTGTCCATAACCGGGACACGGCTAATCATGATCAGTTTGTACACTCTGCAGAGGTTTGTGCACTTTTCCCACAAGACTCGATCTTCTCCGTTCGATTTCTCGTACTGCATGGTGTTTGAGAAACGGATGACCGAGACACAGTCTTTCAGAAGCATTCACTCTTTACCACGGGTGGACCGGTACACCTACTTTCTCCTACATCTGCTAGTCCACCACTGAAAGAGCTCATACAACTTACTCATACTATGCCAAAGCCCATAATGGCATTGTGGCTGCACACGGAATTTTCTAGCATGAATAGTTTTATGATCCCTGTGAGCCTGGGTGGCATTCCATAGGACAATCACACGGAACCCCGGGATTTCCTAGGACAACACTGGATTCTCCAGACAACCAATCCACCCAGATGTGTATTCAAGTTGCCACCTTAAGTTGAACCATTAATTAACAACTCACATCTGTCATGGATTTCACTCAAACCCAAACCACGTCTACGAGCATAGCATGATAACCTAAGCATAGCGTAGAAGTAACTCCCAAGGGTTTGAAAATAATGCAGGTAATAGATTCTACCTCAATCTACTTCCCAGTCCCACAAGTTAAGAGATCATACCCATGCAATGTGTGAGGGTTTGATCTATTGCATAAAAACTGGGTAATAAAAGGGTATGATCAAAGTGTAACTTGCCTTGCTGATGATTCGCAAAACCTAGAGACTCGTAGTAGCACGCTTCACAGTCCGGGTATTCTATCGCAAGCAAACGATAGCATACATAAGCAATCAAGGAATGATGCACAAACATAACTCTAAACAAGAAGATCTAACCAGAAAGTTCAACTTAAGAACTCCGGTTTGCAAAAAGAATCAAATCGAACGAAGAAATGAAACTCAAACTTCGAATGAAACAAGATCCATTTACTAGATTGATTTAGGGTCAAATTTTACTGTAGCAAAACCTTGTTCAAGTTTGTTAAACGGAAAGAGGGCATCGAGACGAAGATCTGGGATTTTGAATCACCTGATTCTGACTCTCGAGCGAAAAGAAAAACGAAAAACAAGATCAGGGCAGAAATCGCGATCGAAATAATCGTGGATAAATACCCCAAAAAAGAAAACTGACAAACAGATTAACAAACGAATATTCGTTCACTGAAATTAAATGACGAATTCATTCGTTAAAGCGAACGAACGGGCGAACTCTCGCTAAACAGCTAAACCGAAAAAACCGATCTAATCTAAAAAATGAAACTAGGGTTTTGCTAAACAAAACCGGGTCGGTTTCTTCTAGAAAACCGGGACGTCGAGCGGCAACCTCGACGAACTCTGGCGGCGGCGCGACGGCGGCGGCGCGGTAGTCCAGAGGGTTCGGCGCGACGGGCGAAGCGGCGGGGCGGGGCGGCTGAGGCGGGGCGGCTGGGCCGGCTTAGGCGGGGTGGCTGGGCCGGCTTATAAAGGCCCGGGCCAGGGGGAGTCCTTGCCGAACACGGCCCAAAGTCGATTCTCCACTTTTTTTTTAAACGAGTCCTGACGTACGAAAACTAACAAAGAAATACTAAACGGACTCCAAAAATTCCAACATAAATTTTCGTTGTCCTCTAATAATATTTAGGACAAAGTGAACATTTTTCTCGAACCTAAATGCAATTTTTAAAAAGCGCATTTTTCCTATGCAAATAAAATCGCAAATAAATCCGAATAAAGACCAAAGTGATTTTAATATTTTTCCTCCAATATTTCTATTATTTTGGAGAAGTCATGTTATCTCCGCTCATATATTTTATTTAGAAATATTTTTTTAGAGAGAAAAATAATAAAATCAACGCTATCCTCGTACCGGTATTCGAGTAAACTCTAATACGAAAACGGTAGAATTCCCAACTCTCTCCGTATGTCCTTGAGTTGCTTAGAATTTTCGAGGATCGCCACGCACAAAATGCAAAGAAATATGAATGCAGTATGATCTATGTATAACATTCCAAGTTGAAAATTTGGGATGTTACACCGAGGCTTTCTCTTTCGTGAGGTCAGGGGCGGCCCTAGTTTGCTCCTTCATGAGTATTCACGCACGTGTATCCTCCTTTGATTTCTTCTCCGCGTCGAAGTGCGACACAGTGATGAGTCCAATTTATGTGATAATTTTACTAAGTATTTTGTGCCTACAAAGTAGGCTTTGCGGAATTTTACCTCGTTCGTGCACCTCCTTTTCTTGATAATCCCTCAGGTAACGCCTTCTGGGAAATTTATCAAACAATAGAAGTAATCCCCATAAATGGTAGTGGAATCATGTTTTTGAAGTGATAATCACGTACATAAAAGAATCAAGAAAGATGGACAAAGAAGAAATCATCATCGCGCCCCCAAAGCAAAAGACGCCGCTCCATACGACCGCGCCTAATCATGTGGGCGGTTGTATGGTGTGTCGTCACTGTTGCTAGATCGACTATTTTCACCCCGTTGAATTAGATCATGGTTCAGACGTCGAGAGAGACCAGAAACTCATCCAGACGGCACAACCCTAGCCTCTGGAGCTCATCCGGAGGAGGGTTTGGCAAGGAGACGAGGGGGATCTTCCTCACCGCATACCAGGGGGGCTACAACATCATCACCAATGTCGTCATCATCATCATCCACATCCTTATCATTTGTAACCTCTAGAAACCTTGTGTTATTCGAATCATTTATTCATGTACGCCATTACTCTTGTCATGATGTTTGTTGTCTCAATGTGTGAGTAGACCCCTAGTTCTCGGGGATATGGATGAACCTTGGTATGGGTAGGATCTGAAATGTTAATATAGATATGATATATTTTTGTTGAATGCTTAGTTTAATAACTTTATCAATGTTGTGAAGGATCTCCACTCAGTATTTGTGCCTTATGGCCATGAAGTATATCACTATCATTGTAGAGTGCTAGGACGTGAAGGTAATTCGAGGTGATAGTAAAAGCCTATCGCTCCTAACCTTTGCAATTGATCGGGGAATTACAAAGAACCCTTAGAGAGGTTGCGTCCACATGGGGCAACCCTTAATTATCATGAGTTGTAACCCTCTCGGCGAGACTATGATAGTGGTATGCATGGCACGAAGTCCACCTCAAGAGACGTGTATTGTACCCGGCTCCGTCCAGCATAATCGTCAAGAGTGACTCAAGTATCCGTCCCATTCTATGCCCATGCATATGTGCGCTAGAAACATACTATTGGGGATTCCGGACTCCATGAGAACATTTTACTCTTTTGTTGTTTTGTCAGTCACTCTAGTCATAGATATTTATTTAATTTTATGTTATTTACTTCAAAGTACACTTCATCACTCAATAACTCTTTATTTACCGTCCTCACTTTGCTTTAAGTCTACAATTACTTATAGGCATAAAAATACATGATTCACTACAAGAGGCAACTAATTCCTGTGCCCCCTGTGGAATTAATACTCTTACTTTGAAAAGGCCACAACTAAACCTTATGCACTTGCATGACATCACACCGCAATACCCTACGCATGAACTTGGTGTTGATTCGACGGTGGCACACATCTGCCTCCTTAGTGATTAGCGACCACAGCTTGACCGTATGACCGACTTGATCCTCATCAGATCCAGACGGCACCAGCACCGCAGAGGACAAGAAGGATCCGCGACACGCATTCACCCTCTCACAGTGGACACTGTTGGGAAACGTAGTAGAAAATTGAAAACATTCGCCCTACGATCAACCAGGAACACTATGGCGATGTAATAAATGGTTTACATCAAATCGTTACCGACTCCGAGTTGCAGTGAAAGAAGACAAGTTGACGTAGATCGTACTTGAAGTCCCTCGAACCGTAGATGAAGGACCCCTCGAACCGTCCATGAACAGTCCCTCGGACGGATGACCAAAAGCAAAATCTCTTCACGGCTTACAAGCATACGGTCTTCACGATTCGGCAGTGCTTCGCCATCCAGAGCTAATCTTCGCCCAAAAATTAGAAGGAGGAGATTAGAACTACTTTGGGCTTCTAATTGTGAGGATTGGATAGGATCTAGATCTATCTCTAACTCGATCAACTAGAACTTGAAGTAGAGAACTAGAGGCAGAATGTGTGTATTCAAAACTGCCAAAACTTGTAGTATATATAAGTTGGAAGAGGGGGGGGGGTGCCACACAAGGGGGGAAAGTCCCCACCCTAGCCGGCCAAGAGGAAGGGGAAAGCCCCTCCAATTTTCCGCTCCCTTCTTAGGGCCTTTCATTCAGTGACCCATACCGGAACCGTGGACGTCCATATCGATCACTATGAGTACATGAATGACATTCAAGTGAACCTTTGGTTATCATGTGATATTCCCTTTCCTTCGCATTACTTTAAAAAAAACAAGGCAAGATATTTCAGTATCCTCTTGATTCACACACATGCTCACTATACCGGACTTCGTGTTACCGGTTTTGTTCTTCTTTCTCGTTGACATGTTCCAGCATTCCCGTGGCTTAGTCACCTTTGTCTGGCCAAAGGATGATGGATGCCATCACACTGAGAGTGCCCAAGGAATATCTCTCCATCATCGAAGGAGAAAATCCAACTCTTGAGCTATCTAGTCCCTTGTCAAACTTTCTGATGAACCTGTAAGTTGTCGTTACTATCACCGTGTTACAGATGACGTTCGAGCAACCCTAAAATCCATCGTACGGTAAGAAGTGACTACGATACTCTCATGGTATAAGGAACTAATGCATATGTTTGTTGGGAAACGTAGCATGCAACTTCAAAAAAAATCTTACGCTCATGCAAGATCTATCTAGGAGATGCATAGAAATGAGATGGGGAAAGTGTGTCCACGTGACCTCGTAGACCGAAAGCGGAAGTGTTTTGTTAACGTGGTTGATGTAGTCGAACTTCTTCTCGTTCCGACCGATCAAGCACAGAACGTACGACACCTCCGAATTCTGCACACGTTCAGCTTGATGACGTCCCTCGAACTCTTGATCCAACAAAGTGTCGAGGGACAGTTCCGTCAGCACGATGGCATGGTGACGATGACGGTGAAGTGATCCGCGTAGGGCTTCGCCTAAGCACTACACGGATATGACCTGGAGGTGTAAACTGTGGAGGGGGGCGCCGCACACGGCTTGGAACAATTGATGTGTGTTCTAGGCGCCTCGTCCCCACGTATATAAAGTAGGAAGGGAGAGGAGGCCGGCCCTAGATGCGCCCCAAGTTGGAGGAGTCCTACTTGGGTTCCTAGTAGGATTCGGCCCCCCTTTCCTTTTAACAAAGGTGGAAAGGGGGGAGGAGAGAGAGGGGGGGAGGGGAAAGGGGGGCGCTGTCGATTTCAAAATCGACACTCGGGTAAAGGGGGGCGCTGCCCAAGATGTACGTCTAAGGGTCGATGGTAACAGGAGACATGGGACACGATGTATACCCAGGGTCAGGCCCTCTCGATTGAGGTAATACCCTACTTCCTGCTTGATTGGTCTTGCGGGATCTGGGGTTACAAGAGTTGACCTACCTCGAGATCGTAATCACTAAACACTAAAAGTCTAGCCTATGTGGTATGATTATGTCGTATCAACGGACTAGACCCCTCGGCTTATATACACGCCAGAGGGGGCTTAGGGTTACAAAGGTGACTTGGGAAGGAAGGAATCATTACATCCGGACATCTCCCTTGCCTTTCTACATACATAGGAGTCCTAACGGAATACGAGGGAGGGCCTTCTGCTTCTATCTTCATGGCCCATCAATTCGGCCCAGCATCAATGGTCCGGATGCCCGAGGACCCCTAAATACAGGACTCCCTCAGTAGCCCCCAGACTTCCCTTCAAGGACGAGTCTGTATCCGGCTTCATGTCTTCGGTCTTGCAAGGTGAGTCCCCCTTTAGATCAGATGATAGTTTGGCTTCATATTTTAATATTATATCCCGTCGATTCCTTGCCGCCATTGTCTTGGCTTCCACATGTCAGACGAATGCGAACCGTCTGGGTATTTATACAATTGACCCCTCGACTGCATAGGGAAGGCGCCTATTTAAAGAGACTAGATCTCAGATGCCATTCCATTCCACGCGGAAAATCCTTAGAGCTTGCCACGGAAAATTCTCAAACATGGTTGGCGTTCCCAGTTCTTCCTCGCGCCCTCATGGCACTCAAGCGGGCGATTGGGAGAGTTGCTCAGTATCTCATGCGCATCTGAGAAAACTTCAGACGCAGGGATATCTCCCTCCCGAGGATCTAGTCCCCGTCCGGGATGGATTAGCTTCTCTTGATGGTCAAGCCCTTGCGGAAAGTTTCCCCAATCCTTCCAAAGAAGAACGGGTGTGCTTCATTTCCTTCCTCCTAAGAGGCGTACGATTTCCTATCCACCATTTTCTCAGGGGGTTTCTGGAGTTCTATGGCCTCCAATTGCACGACCTTACTCCGGGGTCTATCCCGCACATTGCGGGCTTCGTCGCTCTTTGCGAGCTATTTCTGTGCTGCGAGGCTCATTTCGGGCTATGGTGAAAGTTCTTCTGCCTTCTGCCTCGCTCCGAGAAGGGATCTATATTCGAGGTAGGAGGCGCAAAAGTGCGGCGCATAGCAGGGACAGGTTATCTGCCCGGGACTCCGAAGAAGGCATCCGAAGAGTGGCCCTCGGAGTGGTTTTATATCGAGGATGTGGTCCTACCGGACCCAATGTGGCAAGGCCTCCCCGAATACTCCAGTGCTCCTTTAAAGAAGCGTTTCAATTGGTGTCCCCTCACTCTCAAGGAGGAAGACAGTGCAGAGGTTAAAAGACTTGCAAGCAAGATCATACTACTTGCCCACCTCAAGCTGATGATAATCGAAGTGATGGCGATCTCAATAACGCGATGCGTGTAGCCGCTCCAGGCCAGTGGGTTTCCTATGTGGCACTATAATGGCCAGGATGATGCCTCACGCTGTCTACACCAGGGTCCGGACAACCCCGCCGCTCTGGCCGCCATCCTAGCTGATCTGCACAAAGGGGAGAAGGAGGATTTTCTTCGCTTGAAGTGTGAGGAGGGTTTATCTATGTATAACCCCATCGATTGGGTAAGCCTTTCCCTGATCACTAGTTTTACTCAATTTTTATTTTGAGATACATTAATCAAACTGAGTTTGGTTTCTTCCAACAGGAGTGGAGGAAGGTGGTCGAAAGGATTAGCAGTCCTATCCCACCGCCAGAGGACCATATTCGGGACATGGATCCCGGATCTGAGGAGGATCCGGACATTGGCATCGATCTTAAAGATGGAGTTTTTTTTATCAAACCAGCCATGACGGTACCGAAGTGGCTATTATAGCCGACTATCAAGGCCTTCTTCCTTCCTCTCATGTAAGTACCCAGGAGACTCCTCTTCAAAGAGAATATTCCCAGTACGCCTCACCCACCGCACTATCTCATGCTCAAAAGGGGCGGCGCTCATCCCGCCGTACTGTATCAAGAGCGTCTTTTCAAAGAGCGACGCCTACGCAGGGTGGGTCTCTGAAGCGAAAGGGGACCAGAGACACCACCGAACCTCCTCCTTTATCGAAGAGGTATAACTCCTTAACATATGTCAGGTGGTAGAGCCGGATCATAGTTTTTCGCTTTATTTTTTCTTTTTAGGAAGAGTATACGCCGGACTATATCCGGGGATCCTATTGGTCATGCTCCAACCAATCCAGCCCCAGGCCCATCCACAAGGACTAGGGCTAATGCAGGTGTAACGTCGGGTTGTCCTCTTCAAGAGGATTCCGATGTGGAGAGCGCAATGAATCATTGGCGGCGAAAAGCAGCCATGCGTGACCCAGATTTCACTTAGGAGGCGTTTAATGTTGGGGAACGTAGTATTTTAAAATTTTCCTACGATCACGCAAGATCTATCTACCAGATGCATAGCAACGAGAGGGAAGAGTGTGTCTACGTACCCTCGTAGACCGGGAGCGGAAGCGTCAAGTGACGCGGTTGATGTTGTCGAACTTCTTCGCGATCCAACCGATCAAGCACCGAACGTACGGCACCTCCGCGTTTAGCACACGTTCAGCTTGATGACGTCCCACGAGCTCTGGATCCAGTTGAGCTTCACGGGAGAGTTTCGTCAGCACGACGGCGTGGTGACGGATATGATGTGTTCACCGGCGCAGGGCTTCGCCTAAGCTCCGCGACGGTATGACCGAGGTGTGATTCTGTGGAGGGGGGCACCGCACACGGCTAAAACAATTCAACTTGTGTGTCTTTGGGTGCCCCCCGCCCCCGTATATAAAGGAGAAAGGGAGGAGGGCCGGCCAACCTCCTATGGTGCGGCTAGGGAAGGAATCCTACTAGGAATAGGATTGCAATCCTATTCCTAGTAGGAATCACCAAAGAAGGAAGAGATGGAGTAGGAAAAGGAAGAGGTGGCGCCTCCCACCAATCCTAGTCCAACTAGGAACTAGGTGGGGCGCCGGCCAGCCCTATGGGCTGCCTCTCTCCTTTCTACAAGGCTCACTATGGACCATCCCCCTTCGTAGGAGGTTCCGGTAACCCCCTCCGGCAATCCCGATAAATCCGAAACTTTTCCGGTATACTTCCGGTGTCCGAATATAGCCGTCCAATATATCAATCTTTACGTCTCGGACATTCCGAGACTCCTCGTCATGTCCGTGATCTCATCCGGGACTCCGAACTACCTTCGGTACATCAATACTCATAAACTCATAATACCGATCGTCATCAAACGTTAAGCGTGCGGACCCTACGGGTTCGAGAACTATGTAGACATGACCGAGACTCATCTCCGGCCAATAACCAATAGCGGAACCTGGATGTTCATATTGGCTCCTACATATTCTACGAAGATCTTTTATCGGTCAGAACCGCATAACAACATACGTTGTTCCTTTTGTCAAACGGTATGTTACTTGCCCGAGATTCGATCGTCGGTATCTCTATACCTAGTTCAATCTCGTTACCGGCAAGTCTCTTTACTCGTTCCGTAACACATCATCTCGTGACTAACTCATTAGTCTTTTGCTTGCAAGGCTTATTGTGATGTGTGTTACCGAGAGGGCCCAGAGATACCTCTCCGACACTCGGAGTGACAAATCCTAATCTTGATCTATGCCAACACCAGGAATACTTTCGGAGACACCTGTAGAGCATCTTTATGATCACCCAGTTACGTTGTGACGTTTGATAGCACACAAGGTGTTCCTACGGTATTCGGGAGTTGCATAATCTCATAGTCATAGGAACATGTATAAGTCATGAAGAAAGCAATAGCAGTAAAACTAAACGATCATAGTGCTATGCTAACGGATGGGTCTTGTCCATCACATCATTCTCCTAATGATGTGATCCCGTTGATCAAATGACAACTCATGTCTATGGTTAGGAAACATAACCATCTTTGATCAATGAGCTAGTCTAGTAGAGGCATACTAGGGACACTCTGTTTTGTCTATGTATTCACACATGTACTAAGTTTCCGGTTAATACAATTCTAGCATGAATAATAAACATTTATCATGATATAAGGAAATATAAATAACAACTTTATTATTGCCTCTAGGGCATATTTCCTTCATTTAATGCCTTCAGTTATGCGGATGCATATATCCGAGCCGCTCGAGACGGACTTGTCGAAGCCACTCACCAGCTTTCCAAAGATATGCGGACGAGTGTTAATTCAATGTTCATATGCGAGTAGCCCCCGAGACTTAAAGCAGTTGGCCCAACTGATTTAAGGATCGTTGTGTTTTTAGGTACTCAAGGATAACAATAACGCATTATCGAAGGAACTGGAAGAATGCCAGACCAAGCTTACTACTGTCAGCATCGAATTGGAAAATTCAAAGAAGTCCAAGAATGGCTCTGATGGTAAGAACAATAGTGTCCGAACAGTATGGTCCTGTACCGATCAATGATCTTTAAGTATACGTTGTTTAAACTGCAGCAACAGGACCAATAGACCAGCTGGAGGAAAAGCTAAGGGTTGCTCTGGCAGCGAAGGAACAAACCAAAGGGCAGACAGCTATTGGTTATCATGTACTAACACGGACCATAAATGAGAAAAACAAGCTGCAAGATACAAACGTCAAGCTAGCCGAAGAGCTAAAGGACGTGCGAGCCCAACTCTCGGATGCCTTAAAAGAGAACAAGAAGCATAAGGGCGGCATATTAAGTATGACAATGAACCTAGCTTTCATTATAGTCCCTTGATTCAAAGTTTATTTACGAAAACTGTTCCTCCAGGTTTGTTAACTGGGCGGCCCGAAGGATAGGTGTCGAGATTTCATGGTGACCTGCTGCAAGAGCTTTCCAGGGTACACGAGCGAGCTTGAAAGGCCAATGAGGACATGGCCAAGGCTTTATGGCCAGCCGATTCTCCTCCAGAAATTATGGAGGAACTAGCGGGTTTATTCAAAGGGGCCCGACTCTGCTTTGAATTATGGAAAGCATCAACATGCCGAGAAGGTGCCCGAGAAGCCTGGGCTATGGTGAAGACACACTATACCGGGCTAGAACCGAACCATATGGCTCGGGTTGGACCTCGAGGGCCCGACGGACTAGAAATCCCTGTAAGCTTGGTATACGACCAAGTAAAGACAGCCGCCAATTATTCTCACTAAGACTGTAAATTAGACAGTCTTATAGATGGTATAGATGAATAATAAGCGTTTGATTCTATGTAACAATGTACTTTATCATCAAACTTATCTCCTACCGAATTTAATTAAAATATTGTCATGGCAGACCTTCTGTGTTAACCTCCGAAAACCCAAGGACTGGAATGTTTCCGAATACTATACATGTGGTGAACACGTGGTACATTTGGTAACCAGGCAATCCGGTCATAATTGCTTGAACAGACAAACTATGTCCAGGGAGCTGTATTATATTACTATTTAACGTAAGAAACATCTTCCAGAGAGAATAGTTCCATTAAGGGTTCCTTTCCCTGGGTCAGCATGCGTATATATGCATGCCTAGGCTTTGATCCTTTAAAAATGATTGTAGGATGCCATATCCTATTAGATTTTAAAGTTTATGCGCTTTAAAAGCAATACGTCGTGTATCCGCCGACCGATTATTCCCTTAAGAATGCTAGCTTTCGGCTTCACCCATCTGAGGTACAGGTCGAGATTACCCGGTTGTAACAATCTCAAAGGTGCTCCCTATATACCCTAGCCGAACAATCAGGAATGTAGGGTATAAACACAGGAGTGAGGCAACCCAACTTGGCAAAAATTAAGTCATAAAGGTGCATACAATGGCAAGGAGACTGTATGAAACAGACAACATAAATATTTTGAGCAATATGCTTTTTGATAATGGGCTTCGCTATAGAAGCCCCCAAGTATTTTTGAGGTATATACATTTAAGCATGTTCTACCTTGTGATAATTCGGTTGAGCCGAAAAATTATCGATACGAAAAAATAAGCAAAAATAAGAGGAGAACTTAAAGATAAAAACAGGGGACAAGACCTAGACTGGAAAAGAAAACATGTGCTACCGAACTAGCAGTAGAATTGTCGGAGCCTGGCGGCGTTCCATGGGTTCGGCTAAAGGAGATTGTCTGATGCATTTCGAAGGCCATAGGCTCCATCGGTGAGTACTTCGTCAATAATGAAGGGACCCTCCAATCTTGGTTTGAGCTTGTCTTTTTTCTTTTCCGGGAGGCGTAATACGAGTTCGCCAATATTGTATGTCTTGGTCCGCACTTCTCTACTTTGGTATCTCCTGGCCTGTTGTTGATAAAATGCGGAACGGGCCTGCGTGATATCGCGCTCCTCTTCAAGGCCGTCTAGGTCATCCTGCCGATCGAGCTTGGCCTCTCTCTCTTCGTACATGCGCACTCGAGGTGAGTCATGAATAATATTGTAGGGCAAGACAGCCTCTGCGCCGTACACCATGAAAAAGGTGTGTATCCGGTTGTCCGGTTAGGTGTAGTTCGCAGCCCCCAGAGTACGGAGTCGAGCTCCTCCACCCAGTGTTTATCTGACTCCTGATGGGAGCGCACCAGTCGGGGTTTAATGCCACTCATTATCAAGCCATTGGCTCTTTCTACCTGACCGTTTGTTTGAGGATGGTACACAGAGGCATAATTAAGTTTAATGCCTAATTTAGTGCACCGATTTTTCACCTCATCAGCTGTGAAGTTGGAGCCGTTATCTGTGATAATACTGTGCTGGACACCATAACGCTGTACTACACTGGATATAGAATCTATCACTGGCCCTGCCTCAGCTGTTCATACTGGTTTGTCTTCTATCCATTTAGTGAATTTGTCCACCATGACCAGTAAATATTTCTTTTTATGGTTTCCCCCTTTAAGAGGACCGACCATATCCAGCCCCCAGATCGCAAAGGGCCGGGTAATTGGGATGGTTCTGAGGGCGGTGGGAGGCATATGACTTTGATTTGCGAAAAGCTGGCATCCAACACAACGTTGGACTAGGGTCTATGCGTCTGCGCGTGCAGTTGGCCAGAAGAAACTAGTTCGGAAGGCCTTGCTTACAAGAGCTCGGGCCGCGGCATGAAGGCCGCCAATGCTAGCGTGTATTTTGGCTAGAAGTTGCCTTCCCTCCTCTTCAGAGATGCACCGTTGGAGAATACCAGTAGTGCTTTTCTTCTATAGTTCATCTTCGTGGACCTTATAGGCTTTAGAACGCTGAATTATGTGGCGGGCCTCATTTTGGTCATCGGGGAGCTCTTGCCTATTAAGGTAGGCTAGGAAAGGCTCAGTCCACGGGGCTATGACAGCCATGATCTCGTGAGCCGATGATGTGATTTCCATTTCGGAGTCCCTGATGACATATGTATTGATTCCGGCTGGGGGCGTGTTCGGGTCCGGATTGGCGTCACTGCTCTCGTCCTGCCATGTTACTGATGGCTTGAACAGCCATTCCACAAATGTTTTAGGTAGGACTGGGTCGCGTTTGGCGCCCATGCGAGCAAGTATATCCGCTGCCTGGTTACTGTCCCGAGCCACATGATGAAATTCCAGCCCCTCAAATCGAGCTGATATTTTTAATATGGCGTTTCGATAAGCCACCATTTTTTAATACTCCGCATAAAATTCTCTGTTTACCTAAGATATGGCGAGGTTTGAGTCTCCGCGCACCTCGAGGCGTTGTATACCCATGGATACGCCTATGCGGAGACCGTGCAGTAATGCCTCGTATTCGATCGCGTTATTTGAGTCCGTGTACATGATATGCAACACGTAGCGGACCGTATCCCCTTTTGGGGATATCAAGATGACGCCGGCCCCCAACCTGGCTAGCATTTTGGAACCGTTGAAATACATGGTCTAGTGGGAGTATGATCCGTACTCTGTAGGGAGTTTGGCTTCAGTCCATTCCGCGACGAAGTCGGCCAACACCTGGGACTTAATAGTCTGGCGTGGTTTTTATGTTATTTCGAAAGGTTAGAGATCTATGGCCCATTTGGCTATGCGTCCAGTGGTATCTTTATTGTTTATGATATTGTTGCGTGGTACTTCGGATGCCACTATGATCGAACACTCTTGAAAGTAGTGTCGGAGCTTCCCAGATGCCATGAATACCACATAGGCAATTTTCTCGTAATGGGGGTATCGTGATTTGCACGATGTGAGAACCTCAGATATATAGTATACGGGTTTTTGAACGGGGAGTTTATGTCCCTCTTCATATTGTTCGACGACGAGCACCGCACTCACTACCTGATGAGTGGCGGAGATATAAAGCAGCATTGGCTTGCCAACACCTGGAGCGGTTAGGATCGGGTTACCTACTAATAAGGTTTTTATTTCCTCCAGTCCGGCCATGGCCGCATGCGTCCATTCAAAGTTGTCTGTGCGCCTCAGCAGTCTATAAAGCGGTAGTGCTTTCTCTCCTAATCTGGAGATAAAGCGGCTCAAGGACGCTACGCAACCTGCTAGCTTTTGCACTTGTTTGAGATTGGTTGGTCTAGTTAGCTGTGACAGGGCCCGGAATTTAGCTGGGTTCACTTCAATTCCTCTATGGGATACGATGAACCCTAATAGCTTTCCGGCTGGAACACCGAAGACGCATTTTTTCGGATTGAGCCATATGTCATATGTTCGTAGGTTATCGAACGTAAGGCGAAGATCATCCACCAAAGTTTCGACGTGTTTAGTATTGATGACTACGTCGTCAACATATGCCTCCACTATCTTGCAATTTGTTTCTCTAAGCATGTTTGAATCATGCGTTGATATGTGGCACCAGCGTTTTTGAGTCCAAATGGCATAGTGTTAAAGCAAAAGGGGCTGTACGAAGTGATGAATGCCATAGCAGCCAGATCAGATTCCTTCATTTTTATCTGATGGTATCCGGAGTAGGCGTCGAGGAAACACAACGAGTCATGTCCTGCGGTTACATGTGTAATTTGATCAATGCGGGGCAAAGGAAAGGGATCCTTAGGGAAAGCCTTGTTTAGGTCCATGAAGTCGACACAAAGGCGCAAGCATTTGTCCTTCTTTGGCACCATGACTAAGTTGGCTAGCCAGTCCGGGTGTTTGATTTCCCTTATGAATCCAGCTTCCAATAGCTTGGCCAACTCTTCCCCCATAGCCCATCTTTTGGGTTCGGAAAATCATCGTAATGACTGCTTGACTGGCTTGAACCCTTTGATAATGTTGAGGCTGTGTTCGGCCAGCCTGCGTGGGATTCTTGGCATATCTGAAGGATGCCAAGCGAATATGTCCCAATTTTGGCGAAGGAAGGCGCGCAAAGCGCTGTCTACTGTCAGATCCAGTTGTGCCCCAATGGATGCCGTTTTATTAGGGTCCGTTGGGTGCACTTGGAATTTTACAATTTCATTTGCTGGCTTAAAAGAGGTAGATTTCGATCGTTTGTTAAGGACTACGTCGTCCCTACCCACCGTAGATCATAAGGTGGTTAATTCTTTCGCTGCAAGGGCTTCAGATAATGCCTCTAGGGCTAAATATGTGGTTTTGTTCTCGGCACGAAGTGCTCTATCCGGATCACTTGCAACTGTGATTATTCCATTGGGCCCTAGCATTTTGAGCTTCATGTACCCGTAATGGGGTATAGCCTGAAAGCGTGAGAAAGCATCCCGCCCTAGAAGGGTGTAGTATCCGCTGTTGAAGGGGACAATATGGAAGAGCAGTTCCTCCGACCTGTAGTTCTCGGGTGTACCGAATACTACGTCGAACTTAATGCTTCCCAAACACCGGGCTTCCCGACTGGGGATAATTCCTCGAAAGGTTGTATTACTTTGTTCAATGCGGGATTTATCAACCTGCATTTTTGCAAGCGTGTCCTCATATATGAGGTTGAGTTTGCTGCCTCCGTCCATGAGTATTTTAGTGAGGTGGAAGCCATCTACTATTGGGTTTAGTACGAGAGCGGCTGTGGCTCGGACCGGCCGGACTCGTGGTTCGTCTTCGACAGAAATGGTGATTGTCGTGTCATTCCATGGGCTTGCAGTGTTGATTTGATTGACCTCAGCAAGTTCGCAAATCGCTCTATTGCGCCGGTTGTTTGAGGAGAACATCTCGAAGACGGTGAAGACATCAAGGTCTTCCTCCCCTAGCGTTGCGGTGGCGAGGATTGCTTCACCGCTCTTTGCTACCTGCCGGAGTACCCAGCAAGATCTAAGGCAGTGGGTGGGGGTATTGTCCGGGGCGGCTTGTATTTGGCAAGGTTTATTCAACAGTTTGTCCAGAACGGATCCATGTCCTGTGAAAGGTCTGTTTTTCTTGCCATTCTTTATGTGATCGGACGCCCTTACGGGGTATGTCCGTTTTTCTTTCGCGATGTATCGTCCAAAGATGGACTGCTCCAGAGGTGTATTCTGGGTTGTCCAAGTGTTCTCCATAGCATAATACTTTCGTACCAAGTGCGATAATTCTGCAAAGCTGCGTATTTGACGACGGTTGAGGGCGTTCTAGACTCCCTCATCTGTGCAATTGCGATGAAATATGGACACCGTGTCATCATCGCAACAGTCCTTAATCTTGTTTTTAACAAGAAGGAATCGAGCCCATAAGTGATGAACCGTCTCTTGGGGCCGCTGCCGTATACACGTGAGATCGCATATGTCTGGCAGTCTGGAGTTGCTTGGAGAGTGTATGCTGTGGTGGGTGGGTGTGGATAAATTTGAGTCCCGACCCAACGTAGTGTCCGGGGTTTGTACAACCTCCAATATGGACGATCTGGTCCCAGCGGGATCTGAATATTCCGCGGGCCCGGTGTATGCCCCAGAGCTTGAACGTCACAAAGTGCCACCTGTCAGAGGTGTGTCCGGCTCGATGGGTTCGGAGATCCAAATTGTGCCGGTCTCCGTCCTGAGAGGAGAAATATCTTCGGCTCGGTCCTCGATTGCCGCTACCAGATGAGTGACCGGGGTGGAATTGATTTCGTCTTGACCGTACATAGGTCTAATCTGATCATATGACGACGAAAGCCCCAAGGCGGCAATGCGATCCAGCAGCTCTCTTAAAGATAAGGAATCCGCCGAAGTCGCGTCATCGAGGTGTGTGACGCCCGGGTAATCAAGCTACAGTAATCCTCGGGCAATGTTGCCACGTCACTGCGATTACTATTGCTAATCTCGTGTTAGAACAGATCTGATCCAAATTCAAATTCGAATTAAAATCAAACAATAAAAGTTTTCAATTGTCAAATAAAAAAATGTTCAAATTGTAACAAATAAATCATAGATGATTATGGTGGAGAAACCACACTTTTATAGAATGTTTAAATACACTAAGATGATAGAAACAACAACAAAAACAATTATTTAAATACTTTTAATAGTTAACAAAATTTTGAAGTAGTTTAATTGAGCACTAAAATTTCTATCGCAGTGGACTAAATCGATATGCTAATCTAGGTGCTAAAGATGTATTCTACAGAATTAAAATAAGTAAATTCTAAAATATCAAAAAAAAACAAACACAAAAGAAAAGAAAAAACAGGGAAAGAACCCCCCGGCCCCCTCCCCTGGCCGTTCGGCCCGACTGGGCCACCAGGCCGGCCCACCCGCCGCGCCCATATCCTCCCACCACCCCGAAACCCTGACCCTCGAATCCCCACTCCCTCGTCGCTCCTTCCCCTGCCCCCGATCCAGATCGGGGCATGACCCCATCGCCGCCCCGACGTCGCCGCCGGCGCACGTCGCCGTCCTCGTCGTCCCTCACCGACGGCGCCGCCCTAACGCCCGTCACTTCCCCTCCTCCCTGAAGCCTCCTCGCCGCGACGCCCCAGGCACCGCTGCCTTGACCCGATGCCAACGCCCGTCGTCGTCGGACTGCCTCCGTCGCCCGTCCCCGACATCCTCCCCACTGGACCTGCTTGTCTCCTCCCCGAGCATACTTCCCTTTTCCCTACAGCCACCGTGAGCCCCCTCTCCTCTCTTCCTCGCGCCCGCACACCGCTCGCTTTCGTCGCGGCCTTGCTTGGCCGCACCCCACGCGCCCTCGCTGGAGCCTGTGCTCCGGGCCGGACTCGCACTGCACGGCACGCCACCGCGCGCGCGCGGGCCCGTTCTCCCACACCTGCGCTCATGCCCTTCCCCACCGGACCACGCCCCTGGCCGTCCTGATCATGCTCAGTGCGCTTGCAGCACACCTCTGTGCGCTCCCCTTGCCCAGCCCGTGTGGCGGCTTGCTTGCCGCTACGCTGCTAGGTGCTCGTGCGTCGCCGTTGCCTCTCCTACTACCTGTCGTTGCTGCGATGTCGCCCGCTGCAGTTTCTGATGCTCGTCGCGCCCGCTGCGTCCGCGGCCACTGTCCGCATAGCCGCAGTCGGCCGCTCCACCGTGCCCGGATGCTCCACCGCTCCTCCCAGCGGTCCCGTCGAGCCACCCTCCCCCGCGTGCAGCTCCCCCTCGCTGCTGACAAGGTTACAGACCTAGGGTAGGGTCACAGGCCTGACCAAGATGCCCAACCCAAGGTCATTACCCCAGAAGATCGAAAGACAAAACCTATGATGGTAAAGACAGTCGACTGAGACGGCCCAAGAGGAAATCCCACTCGACTGGACATCACCTACAAGACGACTTGACCAATCCAAGGCACTCGACCCCCGAAGGTCAAAGGTCCCTCAGGACAATAACAGTCTAGTATTTACTCGCCGTAGTGAATACCTTTATAGCTCTTTACTGCAGACGTTATCAGTAACGTCTGCCTTAATGTACATTGAACCCTTAGTAACATGGAGCATGGCTGGGGTCCTGGCACACTATATAAGCCACCCCCTCCTCCAGTACAAGGGTTCGCATCCTTGTAACTCACACCTATACACATATCAGTCGACCGCCTCCGGGCACCGAAACGTAGGGATGTTACTTCCTCCGAGAAGGGCCTGAACTCGTAAAACACCTTGCGTACAACTCCACCATAGCTAGGGTCTTTCCTCCTCATTCGTACCCCCTACTCGTACTGTCAGGCTTAGAACCACGACAGCTGCCCCCCTTGCCGCCCGATCCCCCTTGCCGCAGCCACTGGCGACCACCCGCCCGGAGGCCGCCACCGGTCCGGGCCTCGACCCCTTCTGGGCGGGTGCCAGACCTGCCTCCTCGCTCCACTGTGCCCCGTAATCGCGCGCCCGTTAGGCCTCGTGGCCAAATGACATGCGGTGTCCGCCCTGGTAAAAAAAGGAAAAGTAAAGTTTGTAAAAAAACAATAATAATAATAATAATAATAATAATAATAAGTATTAAATAATAAATAATTAATTAGTAAACTAATTAACTTAATTAATTTGACTAACTAAATTTGGTTAACCTAATCAAGTAGTTAAACTAATTAACCTTGTTTAGTCAACCCGAGTCTATGACGAACGGTCCCACCTACCATGGTTGACCTAGTCAACCTTTGGTCCTGCTGATGTCATGCTGACATCATAATTACATTTTCTAATTTAATTAATTCTATTAATTATGAAATTGAATTAAAACTTAAAAAGTTAATATAAAATAATCCGTAACTCGGATGAAAATACTTTGTACATGAAAGTTGCTCAGAACGACGAGACGAACCCGGATACGTTACCTGTGTATTTGGGCGGTGCCTCTAAATACCTGAACATAGAAATTTCCCCCTCCGGTCATCTGTCTGACAAATGTCCGGAACCAGGAAGACTTTCCCGGATGGGATCCTCCTTTGTCGGTAACATGTAACACTGCGTTAGGCCACACCCGGCACATCGTATCGCCATGTCATACTTTGTGTTACTATTGTCTGCTTTATATTTACTGTTTCTTCCCCCTCCTCTCTCGATAGACACCGAGACCATTTTCGCCGATGTTGCTGTGTACGGCTACGTCGTCGAAGACCAGATCATTTCAACAGAGCTTCTAGGCAAGCCCCCCTTGATCGACCTGATATCGCCTATTCTTCTCTCTACTGCTTGTATTAGGGTAGTGTAGCATGTTACTGCTTTCAATTAATCCTATTCTGCTGCATAGCCTGTCATTGTTGCTAGAACTGTTGATACCTTTGCCTGCAATCCTAAATGCTTAGTATAGGATGCTAGTATTCCATCAGTGGCCCTACACCCTTGTCCGTCTGCCATGCTATGCTATCGGGCCGTGATCATTTCGGGAGGTGATCACGGGTATATACTATATTATTACATACTCATGATGATGATTCAGGTATGGGGGTTGAAGGGGCAGGTGGTTCCACACAGGTAGTGGTGGGCCTGGGTTCCCGACAGCCCCTTGATGGTTACTTTGTGGCGGAGCGATAGGGAGGGTTGCGACCACCTAGGAGACAGGTGGGCCTGGCCCTGGTCGTTGTCCACAGTTATTTCATAATAACATGCTTAACGAGATCTTGGTATTTGATCTGAGTCTGGCCATTGGCCTATACGCACAAACCAGCTACGTGGGAATAGTTATTGGCACTCGACGTCATGGTATCAGCCAAAGCCTTCTTGACGTCAGCGATTTAGCAGCGCGTGCCGGATTGGACTCGAACGCCGCTTTGGTATTAGGAGTGGCTAGGTCTGCTTACCGGCCGCCCTCGCAACGTGTAGGTGTGCATTGGGTGATGGGCCTAGGCCCCTGTGCGCTTAGGACTTAGACCGGCGTGCTGACCTCTCTGTTGTGCTTAGGTAGGGCTGCGACATGTTGATCTTCCGAGGCCGGGCATGACGCAGGAAAGTGTGTCCGGCCAAATGGGATCGAGCGTGCTGGGTAATGTGATGCACCCCTGCAGGGAAGTTAATTTATTCGAATAGCCGTGTCCCTCGGTAAAAGGACGACCCGGAGGTTTACTCTGACCTCATGACAACTAGAACCGGATATTTAATAAAACACATCCAGATGAGTTCTGGATATAACTCGGTGGTTGCTCTCTCACAGGGTGATGTGCGGGAGGAACGCCGGGTAGGTTTATGCTATACGATGTTACTTGGTGAACTTTCTAGCTACTCAAGACGGAGGCTGCGAGAAGCTTTGGTACTTGTTACTATTCCATCTACTCTCTTCTACTGCTGCAAGATGGAGGCTTGCAGAAGCATAGTCTTCGATATGATTAGCTAACCCCCTCTTATTCTGGCATTCTGCAGTTCAATCCACGGATATTACCCCTTTATACATATACCATTGCATAAGTAGTGTAGATCCTTGCTTGCGAGTACTTTGGATGAGTACTCACGGTTGCTTTGCTCCCCCTTTCCCCCTTTTGCCCCTTCTTCTCGGATGATGCAACCAGATGGTGGAGTCCAGGAGCCAGAGGATCCCGATGATGTTTCTACATGGAGTTCGGCTTCGAGGAGTAGTTAGGAGGTCCCAGACAGGAGGCCTTGCCTTTTCGATCGTTGCTATATTTGTGCTAGCCTTCTTAAGGCAAACTTGTCTAACTTATGTCTGTACTCAGATATTATTGCTTCTGCTGACTCTTGTGTATTTGAGCTTATGTATTCGAGCCCTCGAGGCCCCTGGCTTGTAATATAAAGCTTGTATTATTTTAATTTGTGTCTAGAGTTGTGTTGTGATATCTTCCAGTGAGTCCCTGATCTTGGTCGTACATATTTGCGTGCATGATTAGTGTACGGTCAAATCGGGGGCGTCACAAGGTGGTCGAAGCAAATGTAGGAGTGGTGCTCGATGGCCGTGGGGAGTGCGGTCGGCCTGGAGGCCACGCGGGCGCATACAGCGAACCCGCTGAGCTGGAGGATCTGGCCCATGGCCAAGTTGTTTCCGAGGGTGATTTCATCATTGATGACGAGACGAGCCATCAATCGCCTTTCGCGAGCACACAACAGAGCTCTCAATGAAAGAACCATTGTTGATGTACAAACCGGTAGATCTCGGGTAGGGGTGACGAAGCTGTACGTCTAAGGATTGATGGTAACAGGAGACAGGGGACACGATGTTTACCTAGGTTCAGGCCCTCTCGATCGAGGTAATACCCTACTTGCTGCTTGATTGATCTTGAAGGATATGGGGTTACAAGAGTTGATCTACCTCGAGATCGTAATGACTAAACCCTAAAAGTCTATCCTATGTGGTATGATTATATCGTCTCTACGGACTAAACCCCTCGGCTTATATACACGCCAGAGGGGGCTTAGGGTTAGAAAGCTGACTTGGGAAGGAAGGAATCATTACATCCGGACATCTCCCTTGCCTTTCTACATATGTAGGAGTCCCAACCAAATACGGGGGAGGGCCTTCAGCTTCTACCATCATGGCCCATCAATTCGGCCCAACATCAATGGCCCGGACGATTGAGGACCCCTAAATATAGGACTCCCTCTAGCGTTGCCCCCTCCCCTAGTCCAATTCGGACTCCTCCCTTGTGGAGGGCGCGCCACCCCTATGTGGGCTGGTGTGCTTCCCTTCATATAGCCCATATGGCCCATAACTTCCCGTGGGGGGTTCCGGTAACCCCTCGGTACTCCGATATGTACCCGGTACCCCTCGGAACTCTTCCGATGTCCGAATACTATCATCTAATATAGCAATATTTACCTCTCGACCATTTCGAGACTCCTCGTCATGTCCGCGATCTTATCCGGGACTCCGGACAATATTCGGTCACCAAAACACATAAGTCATATAATACAACTCATCATCGAATGTTAAGCGTGCGGACCCTACGGGTTCGAGAACTATGTAGACATGACCGAGACACCTCTCCGGTCAATAACCAACCACGGAACCTGGATGCTCATATTGGTTGCCACATATTCTACGAAGATCTTTATTGATTGTTCTGTAATGTCAACATATGTTATTCCCTTTGTCATCGGTATGTTATTTTCCCGAGATTCGATCGTCAGTATCTTCATACCTAGTTCAATCTCGTTACCGTCAAGTCTCTGTACTCGTTCCATAATGCATCATATCGCAACTAACTCATTAGTCACATTGCTTGCAAGGCTTCTTATGATGTGCATTATCGAGAGGGCACAGAGATACCTTTCCGATACTCGGAGTGACAAATCCTAGTCTTAATTTAAGACAACCCAACAAACACCTTCGGAGATACCTATAGAGCATCTTTATAATCACCTAGTTATGTTATGACGTTTGATAGCACACAAGGCATTCCTCCGATATCCGGGAATTGCATAATATCATAGTCGAAGGAATATGTATCTGACATGAAGAAAGTAATAGAAATAAAACTGTATGATCAATATGCTAAGCTAACGGATGGGTCTTGTCCATCACATCATTCTCCTAATGATGTGATCCCGTTCATCAAATGACAACACATGTCTATGGTTAGGAAACTTAACCGTCTTTGATTATCGAGCTAGTCTAGTAGAGGCTTACTAGGGACACAATGTTTTGTCTATGTATCCACACATGTACCAAGTTTCCGGTTAATACAATTCTAGCATGAATAATAAACATTTACCATGATATAAGGAAATATTAAATAACAACTTTATTATAACCTCTAGGGCATATTTCCTTCAGTCTCCCACTTGCACTAGAGTCAATAATATAGATTACATAGTAATGATTCTAACACCCAGGGAGTCTTGGTATTGATCATGTTTTGCTCGTGGAAGAGGCTTAGTCAATGGATCTGCTACATTCAGATCCGTATGTATTTTGCAAATCTCTATGTCTCCCTTCTTGACTAGATCGCGGATGGAGTAGAAGCGTCTCTTGATGTGTTTGGTTCTCTTGTGAAACCAGGATTCCTTTGCCAAGGCAATTGCACCAGTGTTGTCACAAAAGATTTTCATTGGACCCAATGCACTAGGTATTACACCTAGATTGTATATGAACTCCTTCATCCAAACTCCTTCATTTGCTGCTTCCGAAGCAGCTATGTACTCCGATACACACGTTGATCCCGCCACGATGCTCTACTTGTAACTGCACCAACTGACAGCTCCACCATTCAACAAAAATACGTATCCGATTTATGACTTAGAGTCATCTGAATCAGTGTCAAAACTAGTATCGACGTAAGCATTTACGATGAGATCTTTGTCACATGCATATACGAGAAACATATCATTGGTCCTTTTCAGCTACTTCAAGATGTTCTTGACCGATGTCCAGTGATGCACTCGGATTGTACCTCCCTGCTAGACTTATAGCAAGGCACACAGCAAGTCTGGTACACATCATTGCATACATGATAGAAACAATGGCTGAGGCATAGTGAATGACTTTCATTTTCTCTCTATCTTTTGCAGTGGTCGGGCATTGATTCTGACTCAGCTTCACACCTTGTAACACAAGCAAGAACCCTTTCTTTGACTGATCCATTTTGAACTTCTTCAAAACTTTATCAAGGTATGTGCTTTGTGAAAGTCCTATCAACTGTCTTGATATATCTCTATAGATCTTGATGCCTAATAAATAAGCAGCTTCACCGAGGTCTTTCATTGAAAATTTCTAATTCAAGTATCCTTTTATGCTATATAGAAATTCTACATCATTTCCAATCAACAATATGTCATCCACATATAATATTAGAAATGCTACCGAGCTCCCACTCACTTTCTTGTAAATACAGGCTTCTCCAAAAGTCTGTATAAAACCATACGCTTTGATCACCTCATCAAAGCATATATTCCAACTCCGAGATGCTTGCACGAGTCCATGGATGGATCGTTGGAGCTTGCACACTTTCCTAGCACCTTTAGGATCGACAAAACATTCCGTTTGCATCATATACAACGCTTCTTTAAGAAATCCATTGAGGAATGCAGTTTAGACGTCCATTTGCCAGATTTCGTAATTATAAAATACGGCAATTGCTAACATGATTCGGATAGACTTAAGCATTGCTATGGGTGAGAAAGTCTGATCGTAGTCAACTCCTTGAACTTGTCGAAAATCTTCTGCGATAAGTCGAGCTTTGTAGATAGTAACATTACCGTCAGCAACAATCTTCTTCTTGAAGATCCATTTATTTTCTATGGCTTGCTGATCATCGGGCAAGTCAACCAAAGTCCATACTTTGTTCTCATACATTGACCCCATCTCAAATTTCATGGCCTCAAGCCATTTCGCGGAATCTGGGCTCATCATTGCTTCCTCATAGTTCGTAGGTTCGTCATGGTCTAGTAACATGACTTCCAAAACGGGATTACCGTACTACTCTGGTGCAGAACGTGATCTGGTTGACCTACGAGGTTCGGTAGTAACTTGATATGAAGTTTCATGATCATCATCATTAGCTTCCTCACTAGTGGGTGTAGGCATCACGGGAATGATTTTCTGTGATTAGCCACTTTCCAATTCGAGAGAAGGTACAATTAAGTCATCAAGTTCTACTTTCCTCCCACTCACTTCTTTCGAGAGAAACTCCTTCTCTACAAAGGATCCATTTTTAGCAACAAAGATCTTGCCTTCGGATTGGTGATAGAAGGTGTACCCAACAGTTTCTTTTGGGTATCCTATGAAGACAGACTTTTCCGATTTGAGTTCGAGCTTATCAGGCTGAAGTTTTTTCACATAAGCATCGCAACCCCAAACTTTAAGAAACGACAACTTAGGTTTCTTGCTAAACCACGGTTCATACGGTGTCATCTCAACGGATTTAGATGGTGCCCTATTTAACGTGAATGCAGTTGTCTCTAATGCATAACCACAAAACGATACTGGTAGATCGGTAAGAGACATCATAGATCACACCATATGTAATAAAGTACGGTTACGACGTTCAGACACACCATTATGCTATGGTGTTCCAGGTGGCGTGAGTTGCGAACTGTTCCACATTGTTTCAAATGAAGACCAAACTTGTAACTCAAATATTCGCCTCCGTGATCAGATTGTAGAAACTTTATTTTCTTGTTACGATAATTCTCTACTTCACTCTGAAATTCTTTGAACTTTTCAAATGTTTCAGACTTGTGTTTCATCAAGTAGATAAACCCATATCTGCTCAAATCATCTATGAAGGTTAGAAAATAACGATATCGCCGCGAGCCTCAACACTCATTGGACCGCATACGTCTATATGTATTATTTCCAATAAGTTAGTGGCTCACTCCATTATTCCGGACAACAGAGTCTTAGTCATCTTGCCGATGAGGCATGGTTCACAAGTATCAAATGATTCATAATCAAGTGATTCCAAAAGTCCATCTATATGGAGTTTCTTCACGCACTTTACACCAATATGACCTAAACGGCAGTGCCACAAATATGTTGCACCATCATTATCAACTTTGCATCTTTTGGCATCAATATTATGAATATGTGTCTCACTACAATCGAGATTCAATAAAAATAGACCACTCTTCAAGGGTGCATGACCATAAAAGATATTACTCCTAAAAATAGAACAATATATCAATATTTACCTCTCGACCATTTCGAGACTCCTCGTCATGTCCGAGATCTGATCCGGGACTACGAACAATATTCAGTCACCAAAACACATAACTCATATAATACAAATCGTCATCGAACGTTAAGCGTGCGTACCCTACGGGTTCGAGAACTATGTAGACATGACCAAGGCACCTCTCCGGTCAATAACGAACAACGGAACCTGGATGCTCACATTGGTTCCGACATATTCTACGAAGATCTTTATCGGTCATACTGTAATGACAACATACATTATTCCCTTTGTCATCGGTATGTTACTTGCCCGAGATTCGATCGTCGGTATCTTCATACCTAGTTCAATCTCATTACCGACAAGTCTCTTTACTCGTTACGTAATGCATCTTCCCGCAACTAACTCATTAGTCACATTGCTTGCAATTCTTCTTATGATGTGCATTACCGAGAGGGCCCAGAGATACCTCTCCGATACTCGGAGTGACAAATCCTAGTCTTGATCTATGCCAACCCAACAAACACCTTCGGAGATACCCATAGAGCATCTTTATAATCACCCAGTTATGTTGTGACGCTTGATAGCACACAAGGCATTCCTCCGGTATCCTGGAGTTGCATAATCTCATAGTCGGACAAATATGTATTTGACATGAAGAAAGCAATAGCAATAAAACTGTACGATCAATATGCTAAGCTAACGGATGGGTCTTGCCCATCACATCACTCTCCTAATGATGTGATCCCGTTCATCAAATGACAATACATGTCTATGGTCAGGAAACTTAACCATCTTTGATTAACGAGCTAGTCTAATAGAGGCTTAATAGGGACACGGTGTTTTGTCTATGTATCCACACATCTATCAAGTTTCCGGTTAATACAACTCTAGCATGAATAATAAACATTCATCATGATATAAGGAAATACTAAATAACAACTTTATTATTGACTCTAGGGCATATTTCCTTCAATGTTAACTCTCCATGTTATAACAACTGACTTGTGACGAAAGCATCTCAAAGTATTACAATCAAGTTTGGGCCAAATCAATATGATCATTCTTCCAACGTCACATTCTCAATGTTGTTTTGAGAATATCGTTATACTTAATGATATCTACAAATCTATAAAAGATGCTCACAAACAACACTTGAGATAGTCTTAGAGGCGAGACTAGGAATCAAATTTAATCGTTTATTATTCCACAAGTGCATATGAGTTTTCCATTGAATCACATATTGCGGGATCATTGCAGTTATAGCATCGAATATAAATTCTTACTCATGAACATGGAAATATAATAATACAATATTAATGCCTCTAGGGTATATTTCCAACACACTTCCACTTACACTAGAGTGAATATCTAGTTAGCACATTTTATTTTACACCAATGGTAATCCGACGTTTGTTCATGCTTTGCTTGTGGCAGAGCCTTCGTCCTATCAGATCTTGACAACTTCAGATCCGTGTGTATCATTTGCATTTCTATGCATCTGTAATGCTTTCACAAAAAATAATAATTTGTGTGAAACTGGCTTTGTACATATTGAATCACTAGCAGGACCTTTGATTCTTTTGACTAACCTATGGAACCATCATTAAGAATAATGTTCCATTGGCACAATCATCTAGAAACCATACCAAGTTCATAAATGAACCTTTTGATGCATCAGCCTCTATTCTTGTTTCTAAAGCAATAATATATTCAACCTTCTATTATAGAATTCACTACAGTAACTTTCTTGGACCAATTCCAACTTACTCTGCCACCATAAATCATTTAATTGAAATCAAAAATTTCCTGGAGCACTAATGAAGATTTTACCCATGTACTCCTTACAATGATTTTTGTATTTATGTAACTCCTTACAACAATCTTTTCATTTTCTCTCTATGCAAGAAACATGTCACCAGTACTTAACGACATTTTTCACTGGTTTCCTATGATCAATAATTTGACCATTCTAGTAACTTTACTCACAACTTACTTGGGGTAGTAGACATATTTGGTTGTTTTACATACAATGGAATAATTAAGGGGTAACTAGTTTTATGCCCCTAGTTGGGTCACAATCAGCAGGTTTACCCCTAGTTTCCAAACAAACATGTCCCCGCCCAAACCACGTGGCTCGCCTTATGCTTTTCCCCTTTGACCGTTTCACCGTCACTTTGAAAACTTCATAAAAAATTCATACTAACTTAGAGAAATGCAAATAAGATAGAAAATTCTGTAGGAAAATATCACCTATATGTGCATGTCATTTGCATTCATGAGAAAAGTGTTGGAAACTCCCTATCTCATTTTGAGCTCATATGATTTCGGCTTGAACAATATGATCTAGAAAAATCGATACAAATTCAAGAATTTTAGAATAAGAAAAATGTGGCAAAAAATGACAAATATTTTGAGTGCTTGCAAAGTTTCATCGGGGAATGAAATTCGTGGAAGTCATGGAAAAAAACAAAATTGGCACTCCAAAATGCTTTTGTTTTGGAGCACTGATTTTGTTTTTTCTGCCACGACTTCCACAAATGTCATTCCCATAAGATACAATAGATGAACGATCCCACGAACTCTCCACAAACAGTCCCTTGAATGGAAGACCAAAAGCACTACCACTTCACAGATTGCAAGCGTATGGTCTTCACGATCCGGCAGTGCTTCACCATCCAGAGATAATTGTTGCCGGAGAATAAGAGGGGGAGATTAGAACCACACTAGTCTCCTAATTATGATTAGTATGGAGGATCTAGATCTTGATCTAATTGGATCGACTAGACTAAAACTAGAGAGCTAGAGGAAGCTCCAAATCTTGTGTGTTCAAAAGTGTCAAAACCTCTAGTATATATAGGTTAAAGGACGAGGAGGGGTGCCACACAAGAGGGAAAGGCTCCCCCCCCGGCCGGCCATGAGGAGGGGGAAACCCCCTCCAATTCGGCCTTCCCCTTCCTTATAAAGGGGGAAGGGGCACCACCTCCTGTCCGGGGCCAAGTGGCCCATTATGCTTTCCACCACTTGATCTTTTAAGGCATGTTGATATTTAAATAAATAGAAAAGCCTACCAACTATAATGAGAGCCTTTTAATACTAATTTAAAATCACCGGAAATTATTTCCACCTATATATTATTTATCGGTAATACCCAGTATTGCCCGATAAATCCCGAATCCCTCCGATGACCTCGAGACGCTTCTGGTTCCTCTCGAAACTATTTCATAAATATATTCTCATTAATCCAGTCCTACTAACACTCAACAGGTTGTGATTACCTTAAGCTTGTGACCCTGTATGTTTGGTGTTGTGGCTTGAAACTACACTGATATTTCCCCAAAGAGGAAGTGATGAGGACATCACTAACAAGGTTACACCCACAGCCCCAAATGACACATATACATGACCAATTACTAGAGCTCGCGCACGCCAATTAAATTACCAGGTACTTTCGTTTCTTGGTAATGATTCTAATGTTCATGAGAATATGATGCTGCCTAAATTGGATACATTTGTCTTGCTTACAAATGAAGGGCCTAGCTTGGACAAGAAGGATGAACATTGGAGCAAGATCAAGCATGGAGATGATGGCATGCGCAAGGGGAACAAGAACGGGGTTACAAGTGATGATTTCAGGACTTTGAAGCCACCATAATGAGTGCGTGAAGCCTTGGACGAAATATACAAGATGCCACTTCATAAATTTCATCCAAAGGCTATTATAGGTGCTGCGCCACCTTATTATTGGGCCAGGCCCATGTAATATTGAAATACTTGAGTATAGGCTGTTTTTAGAGTCCGTATGTGTGGGGAAACAAGAGTTAGGGTTGGTTTCGGACCCCTCTTCCAAGGGCCATGAAATTCCCCCCTCTTCCCCCATATATACAACCCTTAGTGCGTCATTTAGACTTTGGGATTTGTTTAGTCAAAAGTTAGCCATTGCAACTTCGTGTACTTCGTTTGTGTCCAACGACCAGACCAAGACCGCTTACGGATCCCCACCTTATCAATACTTCATCTATATTTGCAATATTCAGATTGCTTTATCATATTCTAGCTTGTTCTTTGATTGCATGTAGGAATAGATCTTCATGGTCAGGCTGATCGTGCTTCTGGCATTGTCAGTAACCCCTGGAGATTGGTTTAGCGATTGCTAAGGCGCAACATCGTGCACATTTGTAGTCAGATCGTCAAAGTCGTCTCCACCAAATCGATAGTTATCATCTCATCGAAAGATCGGGCCCGTTGCCTCTATCAGGAAGGCATGATGCAGTACAGCTACGGTATGTATTTATCTCAGTTGTGAGATCAAGGATATCGGACCATTAGGAGAACCAAGCAACACTATGTAAATGGTACCTGCACACAAAGAACAAATACTTGCATCCCGACGCGTAAGAGGGGTTGTCAATCCCTCCTCGACAAAAAGATAGATTGGTTTGTATGAGATTGGATAAATAGATCGCACAACAACACAAAAAATATGCAAATAAAAAGTGCAGAAATGTATTTTTGGGTTTTTGGAATAATAGATCTGAAAACAAATGCGATGAAAAATTGATTGGAAAGAAATATGATAAAAGATAGACCCGGGGGATGTAGATTTCATTAGTGGCTTCTCTCGAGAAAATAGCATACGGTGGGTAAACAAAGTACTGCTGGGCAATTGATAGAAGACCATATAATTATGACGATATCCAAGGCAATGATCAATATATAGGCATCATGTCCAAGATTAGTAGACCTAAAAAATTCTGCATATACTACTATTACTCCACACATCGACCGCTATCCAGCATGAATCTAGTGTATTAAGTTCATGGACAAATGGAATAGTGCAATAAGAATGGTGACATGATGTAGACAAGATCTATTCATGTAGGAATAGACCCCATCTTGTTATCCTTAATAGCAATGATACATACGTGCCTCGCTACCCCTTCTATCATTGGGGACGACACCATAAGATCGAACCCATCTCAAAGCGCCTCTTCCCATGGCAAGAAGAATCGATCTAGTTGGCCTAAATAAACAAAAGATTCGAAGAAGAAATATGAGGCTATAAATAATCATGCATATAAGAGATCAAAGAAGACTCGAATAAAAAATTCGTCAAAAAACTTTTGTGCCTATCATCTTTGTTTGACTTGGGAAGAGTTTTGAGACACTCACCATTATAGTGATTTTTGGGAAAAAAAAGGAGCGCAAAAAAACTAGAAAAAAAAGAGCGAAAAAAAGATGAACAAAACTCAGAGTGTGCTTTCCCTTGATTACGTGCAACGCCGTGATTGTTTTAGTGTTCCAGGCTCGCGTCTCTAGTATGGTCTCTGATTATTCAACTTTGCATCTCAGAACTGATTATTGCTGACCCCTTTTGCTACCATCTTATACGCCTTCCCACCTCCACATACATATACGTCGTGCGTTTGACTATCCCTGGTAATCACTTTATCCAACCTTTGACAGTTTTGACTACCACGGTTGCCGATCACCACCTGCTGCTGGGTAAGAATTTGTGTTTTGCTTGACGGATTTGTGACGCTCCACCACCACCATTTTCTAGTAGTCTGTAGGATCATATTTTCGTGTGTTTCTATTACTGCTAACCATGCCAGGATCAAAAGTCGACGAGGCTGACTGGGAGAACATGACAAACAAGGAGTTGCATGATAAATTTCAGCAAATGATGGGTCAACAGGTAGAAGATGTGATGACCAGTTTTGACAATGCACTAGCGAGGATGGATGGCATTGAGAAGTCAATTGACACCAAGTTGGATGCCAGGTTCGTTGAAGTGCTTGCTGATACGTCCAAAACGTATCTATAATTTCTGCTTGCTCCATGCCTCTTTTGGGTGATATTGCTATGTTATTTATACACTTCCATACACTTTTGATCATATTTGGACTAACCTATTAACTCAGTGCACCCCAGTGCCAGTTTCTGTTTTCGGCTGTTTTTGTATTTCAGGTTTTCACATTACGAGAACAGCCAGAAAAATTCCTGAAAAATTATATAAAAAATCAGCGTTCCAGAAGCTACCAGGCACCCGAAGCACAGCCGGAGGGGGACCACCAGGGCCCTAGGCGCCCTGGTGGCGCGCCCCCCCCTGGGCCGCGCCGGGGGGGCGCCTGGGCCCCCCGAGCCTCGTCCGATGCCCCCGTTGGCATATATTTAAAGCGTCTCCCGAAACCCTCGAGATGGGAACTCTTTTTCACGATCTCATCTCTGTTCCGCCGTCGCCGCCGCTTCCAAGATCGGGTGCACCAGGAGAACTCTTCCCGACACCCTGCCGGAGGGGAGGATCACCACCGGGAGCTTCTCCACCACCATGGACGCCTCCCGGATGAGTTGTGAGTAGTCCCCCTTGGACCATGGGTCCATGACCAGTAGCTATGTGATGTTCTCCTCCCGTTCTTGTGCTTCACTAATTAGTCCTCGTGAGCTGCCCTACATGATCGAGGCACATATGTAATCCTTATGCTGTTGCTATGATGAGTTTGCTGGGATCCGATGGATTATGAGATTATGTTCAGATTGTGTTTGAGTAATATATTTGATTCACCTCTTTTATATTTATGTTCGTAAGTAGTTCTTGCATGTTCTCCGTTGTTATTTATTGCTTTGGCCAAGTAGTAGGTAGTGACTCCAAGAGGGAACGTTATGCTTGATTGTGGGTTCATGCCCCTCGATGACTAGTTTGAGTGACACAAACATGAGTCTAGGGGATGTGATGTTGCCACAAGGGGGGAAACAACGGTGCTTGTGCCCGCGGGTGCAAGGATTGTTTACTTTACGCAAAGTTCTTTTAATGCAGTTGTCTGTTGCTTTGAGTTTACACTATGGATGGGACTCGCAACTTAATACCAGCGAGATGTTCTGGATAGATATCTCAAGGTGGATGATTAGTAGTAGATGCAGATGGATTTCGGTCTACTTACGTCGGCATACCGCCCATGCTTTGAACCTCTACCTTTCTTGCAACTTAGTCAGCATTGGTTTGCGCACATGGTCCTGTCAATTGCCCAGCTGTAATTCGTTTACCTCACATAGCTGTTTTATCGTCTTTTGGGAGAGAGACATCACTAGTGAACATCATGAGACTCCGGTCCATATTACCATCATTGATCACATCCGCTATTTACTTTTCCGCTTTTTACTTACTATTGCAATTATACCTATCACTATTATCACTTGCGTTTGATCCTTTGTAAACTACAAGGCCGGAGGGATTGACAACCTCTCTGTACTCGTTGGGAGCAAAGTTATTTGTATCTGTGTGCAGGTCCACGTTGATTGCTAATATCTGGCGCCGTTAGCAGTTGACACCTTCTTGTTGAAACTGGGAGTCTCAGGGAAATCGATCCTTGGTATTGCCAAGGGAAAACTTCCGCTACACTGCATCTCAAACCTTCCACTTGGGGTAACCAACGAGGGGCGAGAAGCCATCACTTGCGCGTCTACCTCCACGTGCTGCACCGTTGCAACAACAACAACCACCACCTTCACGTCGCGAAGACGCCCCCCACAAAGCGAGCCGTGTCGCTCTTCAGCCTGGCCAAACTGTTGGTGCTGCTGTTGATACTTCTATGGCTCCTGCTGCTGCTGAGGAGGAGGACAATTACGCGGGGGATTACGAGGATGAGGTTGATCAAAATCAGAACTACGTGCAACAGCCAGCACCACAACCACCAGGTCGTCCACATGCAAATAATCGCTTTGGTAGGGCTGCACCACACCCTCAAGTAAGCGATCATGACCATCTCCCTAAACTAAAAATTGAATATTCCACCATTTGAGGGTAAATATCTTCCTGATATATATCTTACTTGGGAGTTAGAAACCGAACAACGTTTTACATGTTTAAAATATCCCGAGGAGAGACGTGTTGCTGCTGCTCTTTGTGCTTTCACTAGTTTTGCTTGTGTGTGGTGGTCTGAATATTGTAGATTAGATCCAGATAATATTCCAACTACTTGGGCTGCTTTGAAAACTGCTATGCGTACTCGTAGGGTTCCACCATATTATCAACGCGAATTACTTCAAAAATTGCAGCGTTTAAGACAAGGAAAAAATTCTGTAGAGGAATATTATCAGGAATTACAAACTGGCCTGATTAGATGTGGTATTGTTGAGGATAATGAGGCTATGCTTGCACGTTTTATGGGTGGCTTAAATAGAGAAATTCAGACAATTCTAGAGTATAAGGAGTATAATAATATCACTCGTTTATTCCATCTTGCTTCCGAAGCTGAACGTGAAGTGCAGGATCGACAGGCCTTGGCACGAACTAATTTTTTTGCAGGTTGACCTTCGTCATGGACACCGCGTGCATCATCTACTTCGACACGTCCGGCTGCACCACCGCCTACTTCATCCGTCACTTCTAGCCGTGATAAAAGCAAACAAGCACCACCACCATCAACCAGGAGTACACCTTCCGGTCCTGCGTAGAGCTCTTCTTCATCCATGGCATCCAATGGGCCAACACATGATGTTATATGTCGTTGTTGCACTGGTCATGGTCACTACCCGAGCAAATGCCCATCACAGCGTGTCATGATTGCTACTGAGGATGGTGGTTATGAGTCCGCTAGTGACCATGATGAGGAGATTTTGGCTCTTATTACACGTGAAGAACACGGTGGAGATGATTCTGAAAATGAGACGCAATACATGGCTCCTGAAGACGCTGACAGGTATGAATGTTTCTTTGCTCAACGTGTTTTGAGTGTGCAGGTCACACAAGCGGAGCAAAATCAGAGGCATAATTTGTTCCATACAAAGGGAGTTGTGAAGGAACGTTCTGTTCGCGTCATCATAGATGGAGGGAGCTGCAACAACTTGGCTAGCATGGAGATGCTGGAGAAGCTATCTCTCACCACAAGACGACATCCACATCCTTACTACATCCAATGGTTCAACAACAGCGGCAAGGTTAAGGTAACACGTACTGTTCGTGTGCATTTTAGTATCTCCACATATGCTGATTATGTTGATTGTGATGTGGTACCCATGCAAGCATGTTCCTTATTACTTGGTAGACCATGGCAATTTGATAAAAATTCTGTACACCATGGTAGAAACAATCAGTATACTCTTGTTCATAAGGATAAACGTATTACTTTGCTTCCTATGTCTCCTGATTCCATTTTGAAAATGATATTAATAGAGCTAATAAAGCAAAACAGGAGCAAAATAAGAGTGAAAATTAGATTGTGGCAAAATAATTTGAGCAACAAATGAAGCCTAATAACACACCATCATCTCATGTTGCATCTGAAATTAAATTAAAAAGTGGATGTTTACTTGCCACCAAATCTGATATTGATGATCTAGATTTAAGAAAATCAGTTTGCTATGCTTTTGTGTGCAAAGAGGCATCATTTTCATTCGAGGACGTGCCTTCCTATTTGCCTCCTGTTGTCACTAACATTTTGCACGAGTTCGCGAACGTCTTTCCACAAGACGTGCCACCGGGATTACCACCTATTCGAGGGATTGAGCATCAGATTGACTTAATTCCCGGTGCATCGCTACCCAACCGCGCACCATACCGTACCAATCCAGAGGAGACGTAGGAGATTATGCGTCAAATACAGGAGCTACTCGACAAAGGTTATATACGTGAATCCCTTAGTCCTCGTGATGTTCCTATTATTCTAGTGCCGAAAAAGGATGGTACGTCGCGTATGTGTGTTGATTGTAGAGGCATTAACAATATTACTATTCTTTATCGTCATCCTATTCCTAGGCTAGATGATATGCTTGATGAATTGAGTGGCTCTACAATATTCTCCAAAGTTGATTTGCGTAGTGGATACCATCAAATTTGTATGAAATTGGGAGATGAATGTAAAACAACATTTAAAACTAGTTTGGATTATATGAGTGGTTAGTCATGCCTTTTGGGTTAACTAATGCACCTAGTACTTTCATGAGATTAATGAATGAAGTTTTACGTGCTTTCATTGGACGATTTGTGGTAGTATACTTTGATGATATATTGATTTATAGCCGATCTTTGGAGGAACATTTGGAACATTTACGTGCTGTTTTTATTGCTCTACGTGATGCACGTTTGTTTGGTAACCTTGGAAAGTGCACCTTTTGCACCGATCGAGTATCTCTTCTTGGCTATGTTGTTACTCCACAGGGAATTGAGGTTGATAAAGCCAAGATTGAAGCTTTTGAGAGTTGGCCGCAGCCCAAAACGGTCACACACATGAGGAGTTTCATTGGCCTCGCTGGATTCAATCGGCGTTTTGTGAGAGATTTCAGCACAATTGCTGCACCTCTTAATGAGCTTACAAATAAGGATGTGCCTTTTGTTTGGGGTACTGCACAGGAAGAAGCATTCATGGTATTGAAAGATAAGTTGACACATGCTCCTTTACTCCAACTTCCTGATTTTAATAAGACTTTTGAGCTTGAATGTGATGCTAGAGGAATTGGGTTAGGAGGTGTGTTATTACAAGATGGTAAACCTGTTGCATACTTTTCTGAAAAGTTGAGTGGGCCTAGTCTGAATTATTCTACTTAGGATAAGGAATTATATGCTCTTGTTCGGACTTTGGAAACATGGCAATATTATTTATGGCCCAAAGAATTTGTTATACATTCTGATCATGAATCTTTGAAGCACATTAAAAGTCAAGCAAAACTGAACCATAGACATGCTAAATGGGTTGAATTCATAGAGACTTTCCCTTATGTTATTAAACACAAGAAGGGAAAAGAAAATGTTATTGCTGATGCATTGTCTCGTCGTTATACTATGCTTTCACAACTTGACTTTAAAATATTTGGTTTGGAGACCATCAAAGATCAATATGTGCATGATGCTGAATTTAAAGATGTATTGCAGAATTGTAAAGAAGGGAGAACATGGAACAAGTTCGTCGTTAATGATGGATTTGTGTTTCATGCTAACAAGCTATGCATTCCAGCTAGCTCTATTTGTCCTTTGTTGTTGCAGGAGACGCATGGAGGAGGATTAATGGGACACTTTGGCATGAAGAAGATGGAGGACGTACTTGCTACACATTTCTTTTGGCCAAAGATGAGATGGGATGTTGAGCGTTTTGTTGCTCGCTGCACTACATGTCAAAAAGCTAAGTCACGACTCAATCCTCATGGTTTATATATGCCTTTGTCTGTCCCTAGTGTTCCTTGGGAAGATATATCTATGGACTTTGTTTTGGGTTTACCTCGAACAAAGAAGGGGAGGGATAGCATATTTGTTGTCGTGGATAGGTTCTCGAAGATGGCACACTTTATACCATGTCATAAAAGCGATGATGCTGCTAATGTTGCTGATCTGTTCTCTCGTGAAATTATTCTCTTGCATGGTGTGCCCAATACTATTGTTTCAGATTGTGATACTAAATTTCTTAACCACTTTTGGAGATGTTTATGGGCTAAGTTGGGGACTAAACTGCTTTTTAGTACTACTTGTCACCCCCAAACTAATGGACAAACTGAAGTAGTCAATAGAACTTTGTCTACTATGCTTAGGGCTGTTTTGAAGAATAACAAGAAAATGTGGGAAGAATGCTTGCCTCATATTGAATTTGCTTATAATCGTTCATTGCATTCTACTACTATGATGTGCCCTTTTGAAATTGTCTATGGTTTCCTACCTCGTGCACCTATTGATTTGTTGCCTCTTCCATCTCCGGAGAAGGTTAATTTTGATGCTAAACAACATGCTAAATTGATCTTAAAAATGCATGAGTTAACTAAGGAAAATATTGAGCGCATGAATGCTAAATATAAATTTGTTGGAGATAAGGGTAGAAAACGTATTGTCTTTGCACCTGGAGATCTTGTTTGGTTACATTTGCGTAATGATAGGTTTCCTAATTTGCGCAAGTCAAAGCTAATGCCACGTGCTGATGGTCCTTTCAAGGTGTTAGAGAAAATAAATGATAATGTGCATAAACTTGAGTTGCCTGCAGATTTTGGGGTTAGTCCCACATTTAACATTGCAGATTTGAAGCCTTACTTGGGTGAGGAAGATGAGCTTCCGTCGAGGACGACTTCAATTCAAGAAGGGGAGGATGATGAGGACATCACTAACAAGGTTACACCCACAGCCCCAAATGACACATATACAGGACCAATTACTAGAGCTCGCGTACGCCAATTAAATTACCAGGTACTTTCGTTTCTTGGTAATGATTCTAATGTTCATGAGAATATAATGCTGCCTAAATTGGATACATTTGTCTTGCTTACAAATTTAGGGCCTAGCTTGGACAAGAAGGATGAACATTGGAGCAAGATCAAGCATGGAGATGATGGCATGCGCAAGAGGAACAAGAACAGAGTTACAAGTGATGATTTCAGGACTTTGAAGCCACCATAATGAGTGCGTGAAGCCTTGGACGAAATGTACAAGATGCCACTTCATAAATTTCGTCCAGAGGCTATTATAGGTGCTGCGTCACCTTATTATTGGGCTAGACCCATGTAATTTCGAAATACTTGAGTATAGGCTGTTTTTAGAGTCCGTATGTGTGGGGAAACAAGAGTTAGGTTTGGTTTCGGACCCCTCCTCCAAGGGCCACGAAATTCCCCCCCTCTCCCCCCATATATACAGCCCTTAGGGCGTCCTTTAGACTTTGGGATTTGTTTAGTCAAAATTTAGCCATTGCAACTTCGTGTACTTTGTTTGGTCCAACGACCAGACCAAGACCGCTTACGGATCCCCACCTTATCAATACTTCATCTATATTTGCAATATTCAGATTGCTTTATCATATTCTTGCTTGTTCTTCGATTGCATGCAGGAATAGACCTTCGTGGTCAGGCTGATCGTGCTTCTGGCATTGTCAGTAACCCCTGGAGATTGGTTTAGCGATTGCTAAGGCGCAACGTCGTGCACGTTTGTAGTCGGATCGTCAAAGTCGTCTCCACCAAATAGATAGTTATCATCTCATCAAAAGATCGGGCCCCTCGCCTCTATCAGGAAGGCATGATGCAGTACAGCTACGATATGTATTTATCTCAGTTGTGAGACCAAGGTTATCAGACCAATAGGAGAACAAGGCAACACTATGTAAATGGTACCTGCACACAAAGAACAAATACTTGCATCCCGACGCGTAAGAGGGGTTGCCAATCCCTCCTCGACAAAAAGATAGATTGGTTTGTATGAGATTGGATAAATAGATCGCACAAGAACACAAAAAATATGCAAATAAAAAGTGCAGCAAGGTATTTTTGGGTTTTTGGAATAATAGATCTGAAAACAAATGCGATGAGAAATAGATTGGAAAGAAATATGATAAAAGATAGACCCGGGGGCCGTAGATTTCATTAGTGGCTTCTCTCAAGAAAATAGCAATGGGTGGGTAAACAAAGTACTATTGGGCAATTGATAGAAGACCATATAATTATGACGATATCCAAGGCAATGATCAATATATAGGCATCAAGTCCAAGATTAGTAGACCGAAACAATTCTGCATATACTACTATTACTCCACACATCGACCGCTATCCAGCATGAATCTAGTGTATTAAGTTCAGAGACAAATGCAATAATGCAATAAGAATGGTGACATGATGTAGACAAGATCTATTCATGTAGGAATAGACCCCATCTTGTTATCCTGAATAGCAACGATACATACGTGCCTCGCTACCCCTTCTATCATTCGGGACGACACCATAATATCGAACCCATCTCAAAGCACCTCTTCCCATGGCAAGAAGAATCGATCTAGTTGGCCTAAATAAACAAAAGTTTCGAAGAAGAAATATGAGGCTATAAATAATCATGCATATAAGAGATCAAACAAGACTCGAATAATATTCATGGATAGAAACTGATCATAACCTCGAACTTCATCGGATCCCAACAAACACACCGCAAAAGTTCATTATATCAAATAGATCTCCACGAGACCATTGTATTAAGAACTTAAAAGAGAGAGGCAGCCATCAAGCTACAGCCTACGAACCCGTAGGTCTATGGTGGACTACTCATGCATCATCAGAGAGGCGCCAATGAGGATGATGAACCCCTTTGTGATGGTGTTAAATTGGATCTCATGGTTCTCGAACTTGTGACAGCTGGAATTGTGTTTTGTCTGCACCCCTAGGGTTTTCGGAATTTCTGAGGATTTATAGAGCGAAGAGGTGGTGGAGAGGACCTAAATGGGCCCCCACGATACATAAGGGCGCGCCTGGGACCTCTGGCACGCCCTGGTGTATTGTGGGCCCCATGGGCCTCCCCCAGGTGCTTCCTTGGCCCCCAAATCTCAAAAAAGTATCGCTGCGTTTGGACTCAGTTTGGTACTGATATTATGCAAAGTAAAAAACAAGCAGAAAACTGCAACTGGCACTGGGCACTATGTCAATAGGTTAGTCCCAAAAAATGATATAAAGTTGCTATAAATGATTGTAAAATATCCAAGAATGATAATATAACAGCATGGAACAATAAAATATATAGATACGTTGGAGATATATTAGCATCCCCAGACTTAATTCGTGCTCCTCCTCGAGTAGGTAAATGATAAAAACAAAATTTTGATGTGGAATGTTGCCTAAGATGTTCGTCACATATTATTTTCTTTTGTAGCAAGGACATTTGGACTTCTATATGGTTCAAAGCAATAGTCTATTTTTTATACAAAGACATCAATACTCAAGCATATCGATACGTCTCCCAACGTATCTATACTTTTTTATTGTTTCATGCTATTATATTATCAACTTTGGATGTTTTATATGCTATTTTATATTATTTTTGGGACTAACTTATTAACCTACAGCCCAGTGCCATTTTCTATTTTTCCTTGTTATTGAGCTTCGCAGGAAAGGAATATCGAACAGAGTCCAAATGGAATAAAACTTTCGCGATGATTTTTCTCTGGACTAAAACATGCCTACGTGACTTGGAGTAGCGGCCAGGGAAGCCACGGTGTGGCCACAAGCCGTAGGGGCGTGTCCTAGGGGGGCACCCCTGGGCTTCTAGGCCCCCTTGCCCCCCTGGACCGCCTCTTTGCCCTATATATTCTCAAATATTCTAGAAACCATAGAGGGAGCAACAAAAATACTTTTCCACCGCCGCAGGTCTCTGGCCTCATGAGATCCCATCTGGAGGCCTTTTCCAGTACTCTGTCAGAGGGGGGTTCGATCACGAAGGGCTTCTACATCAACCTTGCTGCCCCTCAGATGATGCGTGAGTAGTTTACCACAGGCCTAGGGGTCCATAGCTAGTAGCTAGATGGCGTCTTCTCTCTCTTTGATCTTCAATACAATATTCTCCTCGATGTTCTTGGAGATCTATTCGATGTAATCTTCTTTTGCGGTGTGTTTGTCGAGATCTGATGAATTGTGGATTTATGATCAGATTATCTATGAATATTATTTGAATCTTCTCTGAATTCTTATATGCATGGTTTGATATCTTTCTATTTATCTTCCTACTATTGGTTTGGTTTGGCCAACTAGATTGGTAGTTCTTGCAATGGGAGAGGTGCTTAGTTTTGGGTTTAATCTTGCGGTGTCCTCACCCAGTGACAGAAGGGGTAGCGAGGCACGTATTGCATTGTTGCCATCAAGGATAAAAATATGGGGTTTATGTCATATTTCTTGAGTTTATCCCTCTACATCATGTCATATTTCTTAAGACATTACTTTGTTCTTATGAACTTAATACTCTAGATGCATGCTGGATAGCAGTCGATGTGTGGAGTAATAGTAGTTGATGTAGGCAGGAGTCAGCCCACTTGTCACGGACGTGATGCCTATATTCATGATCATTGCCTTAGATATCGTCATAACTTTGTGCTTTTCTATCAGTTGCTCGACAATAATTTGTTTACCCACCGTATGCTTTATTCAAGAGAGAAGCCTCTAGTGAAACCTATGCCCCCCCGGGTCTATTTTCTATCTTATATTTTCAGACCAATAAAACCAAAAACCCAGAAATATCGTGCTGCAATTATTTCGTGTTTACTTTATTTAGCTTTTTACTTTAGTTTTAAATCTATCACTATCAGATCTCACTCTTGTTCGTGACATTGAGGGGATTGACAACCCTTTTTACGCGTTGTGTGCAAGTGTTTGTTAGTTTGTGCAGGTGCATACATTGGAGACTTGCTTGTACCTCCTACTGGATTATTACTTTGGTTCTCAACTGAGGGAAATACTTATCTCTACTTTGTTGCATCACCCTTTCCTCTTCAAGGGAAAAGTCAATGCAAGCTCAAGAAGTAGCAGGAAGAATTTCTGGCGCCATTGTCGGGGAGGACTACATCAAGCCTACCAAGTACTTGTAATAAAATCTCATCTCTTGCACTTACAATTTTTGCCATTTGCCTCTCATTTTCATCTCCCCCACTTCTAAAACATTTTCAGAAAAACACAAAAATATTTTGTTTTTATTCGCTCTTTTCCCATTCATCTTTTTGTTTGCTTGTGTGCTAGATCTCTTGCTTTGTCACAATGAATCCAAAGTATACGAACTTGTGTGATTTTTCCAATACTTATAATAATGATTTTATTAGTTCTGTTATTGGTCCTGCCACTAGTGCAGAATCTTATGAAATAAATGTTGCTTTATTGAATCTCGTTATTGAAGAACAATTTTCTGGTAGTCCTAATTAAGATGTTGCATCCCATCTAAATACTTTCGTTGAGTTATGTGATATGCAAAAGAAAATAGATGTGGATAATGATATCATTAAATTGAAGCTATTTCTGTTCTCTCTACGTGATCGTGCGAAAACTTGGTTTTCATCTTTACCTAAAAATAGTATTGATTCATGGAATAAGTGCAAATATGCCTTTATTTCCAAGTATTTCCCACCCGCTAATACCATCTCTCTTAGGAACGATATAATGAATTTTAAACAATTAGTTCATGAGCATGTTCACAATCATGGGAAAGAATGAAATTAATGATAAGAAATTGCCCTACTCATTGTTTAATTTTATGGATGATCATACAAAAAAAATATCAAATTGAATTTTGCATCAGAAATATTTACGTTCGTCCGTGGGTGGTACTTTTATAGAAATCTCATTAGGAGAAGATGCTAAACTCCTAGATAATTTTATGGTAAATTACTCAATGGCATACCGACAGATCATCTACTAGTAAAAAAGTGCATGCAATGGAAGAAATTAATACTTTGAGTGAAAAGATGGATGAGCTTATGAAATAAATTGCTAGCAAGGGTTCTTCTATGGATCCTAATGATATGCCTTTGTCTACTCTGCTTGAGAATAATAACGAATCTATGGATGTGAATTTTGTTGGTAGGAACAATTTTGGTAATAACGCGTATAGAGGTAATTTCAACCCTATGTCGTTTCCTAGTAATTACTCTAATAATTATGGTAATTCCTACAACAATTATTATGGAAATTATAATAAAATACCTTATGATGTTGAGAGTACAATTAAGGAATTTATAAATTCCCAAAAGGTTTTCAATGCTATGGTAGAAGAAAAAATGCTTAAGATTGATGATTTGGCTAGGAACGTTGATAGAATTTCTCATGAGATTTATTCTTTGAAAATTAGATCTCTGCCACCAAAGCATGATATTAATGAGTCTCTGAAAGTTATGCAAGTTTATATTAACGAGTGCAAACAAAGAACGGCTAGGTTGCCTGAACTAATTTTTCATTCATTTTTTTGAATATACTGTTCATGTTGAGATCATATGATCTCAAACTAAGATGGGGGTTTCCAACACATTTGTCATGAATGCAAATGACATGCACATATAGGTGGTGTTTTTCTGAACATTTCGATATCTTGTTTATATTTTTCTGAGTTGGTAAAGTTTTGAAAGTGACGAGCAAACGGTCAAAGGGTAAAAGCATAAGACAAGCAAAGTGGTATGGACGGGAACATGTTTTTTGGAAAGTAGGGGTAAACCTTCCGAGTGTGACCCAACTAGGGACTTAAAACAAATTATCCCTATAATTAACACAAGTGTGATTTAAATCATGTATTTCGCTCATCAGTATTTCAGGATAGCGATTCTTGCTTAAAACTCCTTCGATGTGACTTTGACAAGAAACTCTTCTTGGCATTTGTATACTAAATATCTTTAGTATCTTGTTAGTATGTATTTTAGCTAAGCCCAATTAAACACCGCCATATCAATAGATTATTGTGCCTAATACCAAGACTATATTGCCTAAGTACTTCACTGAAAAACTATTTTAATGGAGTTCTTATTTTGTGTCAAGAATATTTTACCAATCATAGTGTGTCATGCACACATAGTTGTGTAGAAATATTATTATGCTCCCACTTTATTTATTGTAAATACAAGCATCTTCACTTCTAGTGATGAAATCATATTATTTGACCATTTCATCTCAATTGTAGAGATGAAACAAATATTCCGAATCAATTATGCTTTGCTTCTGTCCATTATAGGATCTCTGCAAGTTTGCACACTTACTAGCATTCTCTAGATGACAAAATTACCTTAAGACCAATCATATATACACCCTTGCTTATGTTTCCATCTCATGGGAATCCTTTTGTCATCCATCTCATAATTAAAATATGTAGTAATTGCTAGTTTAAACCGAACTAACTTTAAGTCTTGCTAAGACGAGACAATTTTGTTATAGTAACTCAGTAACAAGTCAAGCTATATAAAACATTTTTTATCTTTGTCAATATATAGATCCCTTACTGGATGTCAAACTCTAAGTATTTTGGAGGGTGTTCTAAACTTGAATTATGTAAATGGATACTATCTTGGATTACTTTGGCATCGAACAAATTTCTGGAGTCATGGCCCATAAATGCTTCTTTGTGTATTATAGGTTTATTGTTTGTTTAAACAATATGTCGTCTGCATACGAGTTTGCCAAACCTATATAGTTCAGCTGCAAGTTCGAACAAAATCTCTATATCTCATGTAGAGAATTTTGCATCAATCACAGTAGGAAATCCTGGAAGTACTTCCATTGTTTCTTTCCTTTGATTTCATTATTAAGATTTTGTAATCTCGTCAAACTGCACTGTCCTCCCACTAACTATTTTGTAGAAAACAATTTCTTCAAAATTTACCGCACTTTGGGGCAAACACATTTTGCCTTGGTGTAGTGATAGAGGAATACCCTACCATTTGGGATAAGAAACAAAGTAGCACTTGTCTGATTTGAGAATAAATTTGAAAACATTTTACATATGACTTGTATTCCCAAATATAAAGATACGACCAAATAGTTTTGGCGTACTATTCCATATCTTATATGGTGTCATTTCAATAGATTTGATGACGCTCCTTTTTCAGGGTAAAAGCCATAGTCTCTAAAGTATTGCATTAAATAGTATTTGGCAAATAAATAATGTCATATTTGATCTCGCAATTTCATACAAAGTTTGGTTACATCTTAATGACCCACAAGTGTAGGGGATCTATCGTAGTCCTTTAGATAAGTAAGAGTGTCAAACCCAACGAGGAGCAGAAGGAAATAATAGGCAGTTTTCAGTAAGGTATTGTCTACAAGCACTGAAATTATAGGTAACAGATAGTTTTGTGATAAGGTAATTGGTAGCAAGTGACAAAAGGTAAAAGTAAATAAGGTGCAACAAGATGTCCCAATCCTTTTTGTAGCAAAGGACAAGCCTGGACAAACTCTTATATGAAGGAAAACGCTCCTGAGGACACATGGGAATTATCGTCAAGCTAGTTTTCATCCCGATCATATGATTTGCGTTCGATACTTTGATAATTTGGTATGTGGGTGGACCGGTGCTTGGGTGCTGCCCTTACTTGGACAATCATCCCACTTATGATTAACCTCTATTGCAAGCATCCGCAACTACAAAAGAAGTATTAAGGTAAACCTAACCATAGCATGAAACATATGGATCCAAATCAGCCCCTTACGAAGCAACGCATAAACTAGGGTTTAAGCTTCTGTCACTCTAGCAACCCATCATCTACTTATTACTTCCCAATGCCTTCCTCTATGCCCAAACAATGGTGAAGTGTCATGTAGTCGACGTTCACATGACACCACTAGAGGAGATACAACATACATCTCATCAAAATATGGAACGAATACCAAATTCACATGACTACTTATAACAAGACTTCTCCCATGTTGATAGAGGCAAAGGTGTCCCGCCTTTCAATGAGATGGTGGCTATCGTTTTCGGTGGAGTAGACTTTGATGATCCGACTATGAACGTGTGAGGACGTCGCGTTAGCAATCGCTAAACCAACTCCGAGAGGTTATTGACCACGTCGAAGCACGATCAACCTGACCATGAGGGTCTATTTCCTGCAAGCAAACGAAGAACAAGCAAGAAACTAAGATTGCAATCTGGATATTGCGAATATAAGAGGAAAGCTTTATTGATCAAGGTGGGGTTCTGTGACGTCTTTGTCTGGTCGTTGAACACAAACGAAGTACGCGAAGTTGCAGCTATGGCGAACTTTAATCTAAACAAAACCCAAAGTCTAAACGACGCCCTAAGGGCTGTATATATGGGGGGAGAGGGGGGAAATTTCGTGGCCCTTGGAGGAGGGGTCCGAAACAAACCCTAACTCTTGTTTCCCCACACATACGGACTCTAAAAACAGCCTATACTCAAGTATTTCGAAATTACACGGGCCTCGCCAAATAATAAGGTGACGCAGCACCCATAATAGCCTCTGGACAAAATTTATGAAGTGGCTTCTTGTATATTTCGTCCAAGGCTTCACGCACTCATTATGGTGGCTTCAAAGTCCTGAATTCATCACTTGTAACTCCGTTCTTGTTCTCCTTGCGCATGCCATCATCTCCATGCTTGATCTTGCTCCAATGTTCATCCTTCTTGTCCAAGCTAGGCCCTTCATTTGTAAGCAAGACAAATGTATGCAATTTAGGCAGCATCATATTCTCATGAAAATTAGAATCATTACCAAGAAATGGAAGTACCTGGTAATTTAATTGGCGTGCGCGAGCTCTAGTAATTGGTCCTGTATATGTGTTAGTTGGGGCTGTGGGTGTAGCATTGTTAGTGATGTCCTCTCATCCTCCCCTTCTTGAATTGAAGTTGTCCTCGACGGAAGCACATCTTCCTCACCCAAGTAAGGCTTCAAATCTGCAATGTTAAATATGGGACTAACCCCAAAATCTGCAGGCAGCTCAAGTTTATATGCATTATCATTTATTTTCTCTAACACCATGAAAGGACCATCAGCACGTGGCATTAGCTTCGACTTGCACAAATTAGGAAACCTATCCTTACGCAAATGTAACCAAACAAGATCTCCAGGTGCAAAGACAACACGTTTTCTACCCTTATCTCCAACAAGTTTATATTTAGCATTCATGCGCTCAATATTTTCCTTAGTTAACTCATGCATTTTTATAATCAATTCAGCACGTTGTTTAGCATCAAAATTAACTTTCTCCAAAGATGGAAGAGGCAACAAATCAATAGGTGCACGAGGTAGGAAACCATAGACAATTTCAAAAGGGCACATCTTAGTAGTAGAATGCAATGAACGATTATAAGAAAATTCAATATGAGGCAAGCATTCTTCCCACATTTTCTTGTTATTCTTCAAAACAGCCCTAAGCATAGTAGACAAAGTTCTATTGACTACTTCAGTTTGTCCATCAGTTTGGGGGTGACAAGTAGTACTAAAAAGCAGTTTAGTCCCCAACTTAGCCCATAAACATCTTCAAAAGTGGCTAAGAAATTTAGTATCACGATCTGAAATAATAGTATTTGGCACACCATGCAAGCGAATAATTTCACGAAAGAACAAAACAGCAACATTAGTAGCATCGTCGCTTTTATGACATGGTATAAAGTGTGCCATCTTCGAGAACCTATCCACGACAACAACTATGCTATTCCTCCCCTTCTTTGTTCGAGGTAAACCCAAAACAAAGTTCATATATATATATCTTCCCAAGGAACACTAGGGATAGGCAAAGGCATATATAAACCATGAGGATTGAGTCGTGACTTAGCATTTTGACATGTAGTGCAGCGAGCAAGAAGACGCTCAACATCCCGTCTCATCTTCGGCCAAAAGAAATGTGTAGCAAGTACGTCCTCCGTCTTCTTCACGCCAAGTGTCCCATTAATCCTCCTCCAAGCGCCTCCTGCAACAACAAAAGACGAACAGAGCTAGCTTGAATGCATAGCTTGTTAGCACGAAACACAAATCCATCATTAATGACGAACTTGTTCCATGTTCTCCCTTCTTTACAATTCTGCAATACATCTTTAAGTTCAGCATCATGCACATATTGATCTTTGTTGGTCTCCAAAACCAAATATTTTAATGTCAAGTTGTGAAAGCATAGTATAACGACGAGACAATGCATCAGCAATCACATTTTCTTTTCCCTTCTTGTGTTTAATAACATAAGGGAAAGTCTCTATGATTCAACCCATTTAGCATGTCTACGGTTCAGTTTTGCTTGACTTTTAATGTGCTTCAAAGATTCATGATCAGAATGTATAACAAATTCTTTGGGCCATAAATAATGTTGCCATGTTTCCATAGTCCGAACAAGAGTATATAATTCCTTATCATAAGTAGAATAATTCAGACTATGCCCACTCAATTTTTCAGAAAAGTATGCAACAGGTTTACCATCTTGTAATAACACACCTCCTAACCCAATTCCACTAGCATCACATTCAAGCTCAAAAGTCTTATTAAAATCAGGAAGTTGTAGTAAAGGAGCATGTGTCAACTTATCTTTCAATACCGTGAATGCTTCTTCCTGTGCAGTACCCCAAACAAAAGGCACATCCTTCTTTGTAAGCTCATTGATAGGTGCAGCAATGGTGCTGAAATCTCTCACAAAACGCCGATAGAATCCAGCGAGACCAAGGAAACTCCTCGCGTGTGTGACCGTTTTGGGCTACGGACAACTCTCAATAGCTTCAATCTTGGCTTTATTAACCTCAATTCCCTGTAGAGTAACAACATAGCCAAGAAAAGATACTCGGTCGATGCAAAAGGTGCACTTTCCAAGGGTACCGAACAAATGTGCATCACGTAGAGCAATAAAAACATCACGTAAATGTTCCAAATGTTCCTCCAAAGATCTTCTATAAATCAATATATCATCAAAGTATACTACCACAAATCGTCCAATGAAAGCACGTAAACTTCATTCATTAATCTCATGAAAGTACTAGGTTCATTAGTTAACCCAAAAGGCATGACTGACCACTCATATATACCAAACTTAGTTTTAAATGCAGTTTTCCATTCATCTCCCAATTTCATACGAATTTGATGGTATCCACTACGCAAATCAACTTTGGAGAATATTGTAGAGCCACTCAATTCATCAAGCATACCATCTAGCCTAGGAATAGGATGATGATAACAAATAGTAATATTAATAATGCCTCTACAATCAACACACATACGCGATGTACCATCCTTTTTCGGCACTAGAATAATAGGAACGGCACAAGGACTAAGGGATTCGCGTATATAAACTTTGTCGAGTAGCTCCTGTACTTGACGCATAATCTCCTTCGTCTCCTCTGGATTGGTACAGTATGGTGCGCGGTTGGGTAGCGATGCGCCGGGAATTAAGTCAATCTGATGCTCAATCCCTCGAATGGGTGGTAATCCCGGTGGCATGTCTTGTGGAAAGACGTCCACGAACTCTTGCAAAATGTTAGTGACAACAGGAGGCAAAGAGGAAGGCACGTCCTCGAATGAAAATAATGCCTCTTTGCACACAAAAGCATAGCAAACAGATTTGCTTAAATCTAGATCATCAATATCAGATTTGGTGGCAAGTAAACATCCACTTTTTAATTTAATTTCAGATGCAACATGAGATGATGGTGTGTTATTAGGATTCATTTGTTGCTCAAATTCTTTTGCCACAATCTGATTTTCACTCTTATTTTGCTCCTGTTTTGCTTTATTAGCTCTATTAATATCATCTTTCAAAATGGAATCAGGAGACATAGGAAGCAAAGTAATACATTTATCCTTATGAACAAGAGTATACTGATTGTTTCTACCATGGTGTACAGAATTTTTATCAAATTTCCATGGTCTACCAAGTCATAAGGAACATTCTTGCATGGGTACCACATCACAATCAACATAATCAGCATATGTGGAGATACTAAAATGCACACGAACAGTACGTGTTACCTTAACCTTGCCGCTGTTGTTGAGCCATTGGATGTAGTAAGGATGTGGATGTGGTCTTGTGGTGAGAGATACCTTCTCCACCATCTCCATGCTCGCCAAGTGGTTGCAGCTCCCTGCATCTATGATGACGCGAACAGAACGTTCCTTCACAACTCCATTTGTATGGAACAAATTATGCCTCTGATTTTGCTCCGCTTGTGTGACCTGCACACTCAAAACATGTTTAGCAACTAAACATTCATACCTGTGTGCGTCTTCATGAGCCATGTATTGCGTCTCATTTTCAGAATCATCTCCACCGTGCTCTTCACGTGTAATAAGAGCCAAAATCTCCTCATCATAGTCACTGGCAAACTCATAACCACCATCCTCAGTAGCAATCATGACACGTTGCGATGGGTATTTGCTCGCATAGTGACCACGACCAGTGCAACGACGACATGTAACATCATGTGTTGGCCCATTGGATGCCATGGATGAAGAAGAGCTCTGCGCAGGACCGGAAGGTGTACTCCTGGTTGATGGTGGTGGTGCCTGTTTGCTCTTATCACGGCCAGAAGTGACGGATGAAGTAGGCGGTGGTGCAGCCGGACGTGTCGAAGTAGATGATGCACGCGGTGTCCATGATGAAGGTCGACCTGCAGAAAAATTAGTTCGTGCCAAGGCCTGTCAATCCTGCACTTCACGTTCAGCTTTGGAAGCAAGATGGAATAAATGAGTGATATTATTATACTCCTTATACTCTAGAATTGTCTGAATCTCTCTATTTAAGCCACCCATAAAACGTGCAAGCATAGCCTCATTGTCCTCAACAATACCACATCTAATCAGGCCAGTTTGTAATTCCCGATAATATTCCTCTATAGAATTTTTTCCTTGTCTTAAACGCTGCAATTTCTGAAGTAATTCGCGTTGATAATATGGTGGAACCCAACGAGTACGCATAGCAGTTTTCAAAGCAGCCCAAGTAGTTGGAATATTATCCGGATGTAATCTACAATATTCAGACCACCACACACAAGCAAAACTTGTGAAAGCACAAAGTGCAGCAACAACACGTCTCTCCTCAGGATATTTTAAACATGTAAAACTTTGTTCGGTTTCTAACTTCCAAGTAAGATATATATCAGGAATATATCTACCCTCAAATGGTGGAATATTCAATTTCAGTTTAGGGAGATGGTCATCATCTCGTACCTAAGGGTATGGTGCAGCCCTACCATTGCGCTTATTTGCATGTGGACGACCTGGTAGTTGTGGTGCTGGTTGTTGCACGTAGTTCTGATTTTGATCAACCTCATCCTCATAATCCCCTGCGTAATCGTCCTCCTCCTCAGCAGTAGTAGGAGCCACAGAAGTATCAACAGCAACACCAATGGTTGGTCAGGCTGAAGAGCGACACGGCTCGCTTTGCGGAGGGCTATTTCTCGACGTGAAGGTGGTTGTTGTTGTTGTTGCAATGGTGCAGCAAGGGGAGGTAGACGCGCAAGCACTTCAGCGAATTTGGCATCCAACTTGGTGTCAATTGACTTCTCAATGCCATCCATCCTCGCTAGTGCGTTGTCAAAACTGGTCATCACATCTTCTACCTGTTGACCCATCATTTGCTTAAATTTATAATGCAACTCCTTGTTCGTCATGTTCTCCCAGTCAGTCTCGTCGACTTGTGATCCTGGCATGTGAGCAGCAATAGAAACACACAAAAATATGATCCTACAGACTACTAGAAAATGGTGGTGGTGGGGCATCACAAATCCGTCAAGCAAATCTCAAATTCTTACCAGTTCTTACCCAGCAGTAGGTGGTGATCGGCAACCGTGGTAGTCAAAACTCTCAAAGCTTGGATAAAGCGATTACCAGGGAGAGTCAAACGCAGGACGTAGATGTAGGTGGAGCTGGGAAGGCTTATAATATGGTAGCAAAAAGGGTCAGCAAAAATCAATTGAGAGATGCAAAGTTGAATAAACGCTCAACGACGGTACTGTGCTGGTCCTAGGCTAGACCATACTAGAGGCGCGAGCCTAGAACACTAACAAAAACACGGCGCTGCACGTAATCAAGGGGAAAGCACACTCTGGTTTTTTTTCACCTCTTTTTTTGCGCTCTTTTTTTTTTGCGCTCCTCCTTTTTTTTGCCAAAAATCACTATAATGGCGAGTGTCTCAAAACTCTTCCCAAGTCAAACTAAGATGATAGGCACAAATTTTTTTTGATATTTTTTTTTCGAAATTAGGGCAACGACGACGAAAAAGTGAGTTAAAAAAACAGTATGATGGCACGTGTCTCAAAAGACTCGGAAAAGCCTAAAATAGGGTGGGGAAAAAATATTTTCACCTGCCGAAATTTTGGCCTAAAAATTGTCCGGGGGTCTCTAGATTTTTGGCCTAAAAACTGCCCGAAATTTTGGCCTAAAAAGTGCTGGTGTCAATTTTTTTCGAGACCTACGCAGGCAAGGAAACACGAAACCGAAACCCAGATGGATCTCGAGAACAAATCTAATATGAAAAGAACTCGGATTGGTGATGGATATATGGTTGTAGGATATAGCAGCGATGGTGGTCTGTGGCAGCGGTGGTGGTATGTGGTCGCGATGGTGGGATATGGCAGTGGTGGTGGGATATGGCAGCGGTTGTAGGTTATGGCAGCGGTGGTGGTATGTGGCAGCGGTGGTGGTATGTGGTCGTGGTGGTGGGATATGGCAGCGGTGGTGGTATGGCAGCAGCGATGAATATGGTGCGGCGGCGGCGTGACAAACTATGAACATAACTCAAAACTCTAAAGAACTAGACGCTAAGACCAGCAACTCGACACGACGATGCAACCGCAAATTCAGCTAAGAAAACATGGAAAAGATTATGCAATGGCTCAGACTAGTTCAGATATGATGAACTAACCCTAATTTTTTTGGCTTTTTTGTGGATTGTAGGTATGAAGAACAGACTCGATCTAATCTATGAAAAACTATAAAACCTCACCGAGCAACCTGGAAATCTGATACCACTTGATAGAGGCAAATGTGTCCCGTCTTTCGATGAGATTGTGGCTATCGTTTTCGGTGGAGTAGACTTTGACGATCCGACTACGAACGAGCGAGGCTGTTGCGCCTTAGCAATCGGTAAACCAACTCCGAGAGGTTATTGACCACGCCGGAGCACGATCAACCTGACCACGAGGGTCTATTTCCTGCAAGCAAACGAAGAACAAGCAAGAAACTAAAATTGCAATCTGAATATTGCGAATATAAGAGAAAAGCTTTATTGATCAACGTGGGGTTTTGTGACGTCTTTGTCTGGTCGTTGAACACAAACGAAGTACGTGAAGTTGCAGCTATGGTGAACTTTAATCTAAACAAAACCCAAAGTCTAAACGACGCCCTAAGGGCTGTATATATGGGGGAAGAGGGGGGAAATTCCGTGGCCCTTAGAGGAGGGGTCCGAAACCAACCCTAACTCTTGTTTCCCCACACATACGGACTCTAAAAACAGCCTATACTCAAGTATTTCAAAATTACATGGGCATGGCCCAATAATAAGGTGACGCAGCACCCATAATAACCTCTGGAGGAAATTTATGAAGTGGCATCTTGTATATTTCATCCAAGGCTTCACGCACTCATTATGGTGGATTCAAAGTCCTAAAATCATCACTTGTTACTCCGTTCTTGTTCCCCTTGCGCATGCCATCATCTCCATTTTTGATCTTGCTCCAATGTTCATCCTTCTTGTCCAAGCTAGGCCCTTCATTTGTAAGCAAGACAAATGTATCCAATTTAGGCAGCATCATATTCTCATGAACATTAGAATCATTACCAAGAAATGAAAGTACCTGGTAATTTTATTGGCGTGCGCGAGCTCTAGTAATTGTTCCTATATATGTGTCAGTTGGGGCTGTGGGCGTAGCCTTGTTAGTGATGTCCTCATCACAAGTCCTCGGGAACAAAAGTAACTACTCACAAGACATAATGTTGTTCATGATCAGAGGGGTATTAATATGCATAATGGATCTGAACATATGATATTCCACCAAGTAAACCAACTAGCATCAACTACAAGGAGTAATCAACACTACTAGCATCCCACATGTACCAATATGAGGTTTGATACAAAGATTGGATACAAGAGATGAACTAGGGTTTGAGAGGAGATGGTGCTGGTGAAGACGTTGATGAATATAACCCTCCCCAAGATGGGAGAGTTGTTGGTGATGACGGCGGTGACGATTTCCCCCTCCCGGAGGGAAGTATCCCCGGCAGAACAGCTCCATCGGAGCCCTAGATTGGTTCTGCCAAGGTTCCGCCTTGAGACGGCGGCGTCTGGTCCCGAAAGCCTCCTTATGATTTTTTCCAAGTCAAAACACCTCATATAGGAGAAGATGGGCATCGGGGGGTCACCGGCTGGCCCACGAGGCAGGGGGCGTGCCCAGGGGGAGGGGGCGCGCGCCCCACCCTCGTGGACAGGTGGTGGCCCCCTGGCAGATCTCTTTCGCCAGATATTTTTTATATTTTCTAAAACGGTGTTTCGTGGAGTTTCGGAGCTTTTTGAGTTGTGCAGAATAGGTCTCCAATGTTTGCTCCTTTTCCAGCCCAGAATTCCAGCTGCCGGCATTCTCCCTCTTCATGTAAACCTTGTAAAATAAAAGAGAAAAGGCATAAGTATTGTGACATAACGTGTAATAACAACCCATAGTGCAATAAATATCAACATAAATGCATGATGCAAAATGGACGTATTAACTCCCCCAAGCTTAGACCTCGCTTGTCCTCATGCGAAAGCCGATATCGAAAAATATGTCCACATGTTTAGAGATAGAGGTGTCGATAAAAATAAAATACGGACATGAGGGCATCATGATCATTCTTATAACAGCAACACACATATATTGTCATATGATTCTTATGCTAAAGTAACAATTCATTCACAATGTCAAGTATGAATCAGAAACTTCATTGAAAACCAACAAACTATGATCTCAGTCATTGAAGCAATTGCAATTTATCGTAACATCGGAAAGAGTCAATATAAGAGCTTTTCAGCAAGCCCACATACTCAACTATCATATAGTCTTTCACAATTGCTTACACTCACGCAATATTTTTGGGTATGGAGTTTTAATCAGACACAGAGAAAGATAGGGGCTTATGGTATTGCCTCCCAACCTTTTACCTCAAGGGTAATGTCAAGAGTAATAGATCATGATAACTTACATCCAAGTGGGTATATATGTGAGGATCCTTCCAACACAATGTGCTTGCCAAAGGATAAAATGTAAAAAGGAAAGGTGATTTTCACCTTGACACGTATAAGGCAAGAATAATAGATAGGCCCTTCGCAGAGGGAAGCAGAGGTTGTCATGTGCCTTTTTTGGTTGGATGCACAAAGTCTTAGCGCAAAAGAACGTCACTTTATATTGCCACTTGTGATAAGGACCTTTATTATGCAGTCCGTCGCTTTTATTACTTCCATATCACAAGATCGTATAAAGCTTATTTCCTCTACACTAACAAATCATACATATTTTAGAGAGTTTGCAACAATGACAACTTACTTGAAGGATCTTACTCAATCCATAGGTATGGTGGACTCTCGTGGCAAAACTGGGTTTAAGGATGTATGGAAGCACAAGTGGTATCTCTACTTGGTGCAAGGAGTTTTGGCTAGCATGACGGGGAAAGGCAAGCTCAACATGTTGGATGATCGATGACAATATAATTTATTTCGAATATAAGAGAACATAACCCATTATGTTGTCTTCCTTGTCCAACATCAACTCTTTAGCATGTCATATTTTAATGAGTGCTCACAATCATAAAATATGTCCAAGATAGTATATTTGTATGTGAAACCTATCTTTCTTTATTATTTCCTATTAATTGCAACGATGACCAAAACTATGTTTGTTAACTCTCAACAACTTTTATTCATCATACTCTTTATATGTGAAGTCATTACTTCCCATAAGATCAATATGATCTCTTTGATAATTTTTATATTTTCTTTTATTCTCTTGTGACCAAAGTGAGGAAATCAAGCCCTTGACTCAACACTAATCTTTATTATATAGCTCACGGACTTGATTACAAAGGTAAAGATCATAAAGCAAAAGCTCACAACTAGATCATGCTAACTTTATTCTGCTAGATCAAGATATTACCAAAAGTATCGAACTAATAAAAATGGTAAAGATAGGAGTGTGATGGTGATACGATACCGGGGCACCTCCCCCAAGGTTGGCAGTTGCCAAGGGGAGTGCCCATACCCATATGATTATGTCTCTCTCTTCGGAGGTGGTGACGATGGGGTTGTTGATGATGTAGGCTTGTCGTCCATCTTCCAAGGCATGGGCTCACCATCATTGAAGGATGATCTAGTCTCCGGGATACTCAATTCTGCAGCCAAACTCATCTTCTAGAATCTATATTCATACTCACAATTTTTGTTTTGCAGGTCATAGATCTGGGTCTGGAGGTGTTCGATTTTCTCTTGGAGATTGGAGATGGCTTCCCCAAAGGTCTTGACGTCCAGCTTGTGGTTGTTGGCGAGATCCGTGATCATCATGTGCTTGGCGTTGAGTCCTCGTTCCACCATACCTTGGCACTTGAAAACTTGTTGCTCCATTGCTTCGAGTCTCATCTCCACGCTTCCGGTCCTCCTTGGCCCCTCAACATCGCGGATGTGCAGCACCCCTTCACGCACCTCGATGGTTTGAGGGTGATGCAGCACCTCCGCGAGGTAGGGGTTGATGACCTTCTCGAAGAACTTGTCCATGGGGTGATGGAAGACTCCACGATGATCTAGATCTGTCAGAAACAATAGCTCAAAATGAGAACGGGGGATTTTTGCGTGATACGGTGGTCAAAACCTTCGGGAGAATATATAATTAATTTTTACCGACCAAAAGGAGTAACATGCAAGAAATCGGAGTCTGGGAGGCACACGAGGTGCCCACGAGGCAGGGGGCGCGCCCAGGGTAAGGGGGCGCGCTCTCCACCCTCGTGGACGCCTCGTGTCCTTTCCGGACTGCCTCTTATTTTTCTATTTTAAATATTCCAAAACGGTGAAAAATTGCCATTAGAACTGTTTTGGAGTCGGTTTACTTACCGTACCACATACCTCTTCCTTTTCGGGGTCTGAATCATTCTGAAAAGTGTCCCTTATGTATTCCTATGGGGTTACGGTTTCAATAACATTGGTTTCAACATTTATAGGGTTACCTGAGATATAATGTTTGATTCTTTGATCATTCACCATCTTCGGATTCGTGCCTTCGAAGTTGTTGATTTTTATGGCACCGGAACGATAGACCTCCTCGATAACGTAAGGACCTTTCCATTTAGAGAGAATTTTTCCTGCAAAAAATCTTAAACGAGAGTTGTATAACAAGACATAATCACCTACATTAAATTCGCGCTTTTGTATCCTTTTGTCATGCCATCTTTTAACCTTTTCTTTGAACATCTTGGCATTCTCATAAGCTTGGGTTCTCCATTCATCAAGAGAGCTTATGTCAAATAACCTCTTCTCACTGGCAAGTTTGAAATCATAATTGAGCTCTTTAATAGCCAAATATGCATTATGTTCTAGCTCAAGAGGTAAGTGACATGTTTTTCCATAAACCATCTTATATGGAGACATGCCCATAGGATTTTTTGTATGCAGTTCTATAGGCCCATAATGCATCATCAAGCTTCTTGGACCAATTCTTTCTAGACCTATTAACTGTCTTTTGCAAAATTAATTTCAGCTCTCTGTTACTTAGTTCTACTTGACTACTAGACTGTGGGTGATAAGGGGATGCAATTCTATGATTAACATCATACTTAGCAAGCATTTTACGGAAAGCACCATGAATAAAATGTGAACCACCATCAGTCATTAAGTATCTAGGGACTCCAAACCTCGGAAAAATAACTTATTTAAGCATCTTAATAGAGGTGTTGTGATCAACACTACTAGTTGGAATAGCTTCTACCCACTTAGTAACGTAATCAACAGCAACTAAAATATGTGTATACCCATTAGAGGAAGGAAACGGTCCTATATAATCAAAGCCCCAGACATCAAATGGTTCAATAACAAGTGAATAATTCATAGGCATTTCTTGACGTCTATTGATATTACCAATTCTTTGACATTCATTACAAGATAAGACTAACTTACGAGCATCCTTGAAGAGAGTAGGCCAATAAAAACCATATTGCCATACTGTAACATCCCAAATTTTCAATTAGGAATGTTATACATAGATCATATTGCATAGCATTGTTTTACTGCATTTTGTGTGTTGCGATACTTGAAATTCTAAGCAACTCAAGGACCCACGGAGAGAGTTGGGGATTTTACCGTTTTCGTATTTGAGTTTTTCTGAAATATCGGTACGAGGATCACTTTGGTTTTAATTATTTTCTCTTCAAAAAATATTTCTTAATAAAATATATGAGCGGAGATAATATGACTTCTCCAAAATAAAAAAATAATGGAGGAAAATATTAAAATCACTTTTGGTATTTTATTCGGATTTATTTGCAATTTTATTTACATATTAAAATCACTTTCCGGAAAAATGTTCACTTTGTCCTAAATAATATTAGAGGACGGTGAAAATTAATTTCAGAATTTTTCGTCTCAGTTTAGTATTTTATTTTATTTTTCTGCGTCAGGACCGTTTAAAAAAATCGGATCGAACTCGGCCGAAGGCCCAACCGGCCCGTTGTGCTGCCGCCTTCCGCTCGTGGCCAAGCCGGACTCCCGCCGGAGTCCGAGCTGCCGCTCACCCCGCCTTGGCCCCTCGGCCAAGCCACCACCCTCCCTGGCCTTTAAAAGTCGTCGCCAGCCCC